>CM046659.1:143923852-145123852 GCA_025594165.1 Tamias sibiricus
AAGGTCTCTGGGTGTTGGGAAGGACTGGGCCATTTGTCTGCAAGGCATGCACTTTTGTACACATTTTCCAAAAAAAAAAAAAAAAAAAATAGTGATAGCCTTACCCCAAGAGGGTCATGGTGTTCTTCTTATCATCTGAGGGCCCATAAATTACAACTTTATGTCTACAACAAATGTTGGTCTTTTACTTTTATTGTCTCCTTGCGATCTGAGGCCTGAGTTTGAATGTAGTTTCTCAGGTGGGAAACTGTTGGGTGGGAACAGGGGCCAGGGTGTCAATTTAGAACAAAACCACACTAAGTGGTTAATTGAAACTGCAATCTACCTCTCTTTGTACCAGGCTGTAATCAACTGAGTCAGGGGAGTATTTGTTCATGGCACAGGAAATAGAGATGACCAGGAGTGTGTGGCCTGAGAACATCAAGCAAGAGCTCCAGGTAGAGTTGGGTACTTCTGACACCTTTGCAAAAGTGGCATAGTGGCATAACACAAATGGAAATGTGTATTCAGCAACCCTTTTGAGATCTCTGCCTATTTCCCTTCCTTTGTCATTCATTATTTTATTTCCTTTAAGTTTGATTAAATACCCTGCTCTGTCACCAGAACAAAATTAATGATTCAAGTGTACAAGGAACCAAATTAATCTCTCTTGACCTTTCTAATATGAAGCGTAATCTTTTGTGGCTGTAAAAAAAGAGAACTTTGTACAAACTGAGGTTAAGCATGATTAAAGAATTCTGTGTAACATGAAAATATCCCACATATCATTTTCCTGGTTAGAGGTTTTAGAACTTCAGGCAATGCTGTTATAGACTTATTCAAATGTCCTTTTCTTAAAGGTAATTTTGGAGCCATTAGAATTTAGAAGGAGAAATTTTTTTTTTAATAATTACAACTTTATGCCTAGAATGGAAGCTGTTATTTTCCTTTTAGTTTCTTGTCATGTATAAATTTTCACCATGGGGAGAACTACTGTGAGCTGTGACAGCTACAGGTTTTACATACTTGGTTAATTAGCAATTCTTACCAAACCCAGTGTATCATTTCTCTTTAGAATCCTACATGGCCTCGATTAGACATATTTACGGGAAAAGTCAATGGATAAGACATTAGAGGCCAACCTCAAAGTCAGAATAGAGCAACCATAGACCTTAGAGAAGTGCTTTATTAGCCAAGAATTGGTTGGTTATTGATCCTGGTCTGTGTCTCTGGTCACAATAGCACTTACCCTAATTTTTCTAGTGTAAATATAAGTAAATTTGAATGGGTGTTGCTGAAAACAATCTGTAAATCTACATTTTGTGGTTTTGGTTGTAATTGTAGTTACTGGAAGGTTCAATATCTGGGGCATGTCGAGGAGACAAGGCTGTGGCCTGGCACCTTGCTCTCTGCAAATACCTCCTAAAGCACTTTCTCCAGGGCTATTAAAGTGACTCTGGCTCTCTCTCTGCTCAGAAGCAAAGAAACCACATGGGTAATCTGCAGAAAGGAAACTGAAGGCAAGGGATGAGTATTGTCAGAAGATATGCTGTGCATTTAACTTGGATTTTTCCCCCCTGAGGTCAACCAAGCAATTAAGGAAGTAAGATAGGAACAGTTTCCCTGCTTTCTTGAAGGTAAACAATAATAAATTCACATTCGTTGCAACATTGTCATTTTTCTATTCTGCCTTTTCTTTCCTTCTTCTGTCCCTGCCCCCCCATCTTGGATGTGATTTCAGAGACTTTCCAATGAAACACTGTACAATCATCACAACCTAAGTCCTCATCATACTGGGAAAATACCTCCACTTAACAAAGGAGGTTACAGGCTTCATGAAGATTAGTCGATATTGTATTTCACCTGGATACTTCCAAGAAGTTTGAGTGGAAATGGAGTGGGGGTGGGAAATGGCTTCCCTGTGACGAAATAAGCACAAATACAGCATAAAGAAATCTCACCACTGGAGTATGCTGCTCATCAGCTTTCTAAGGCTTTGATAAAATAACTGACATACATCAACTTAAGAGAAACAAAGATTTATTTTGGCTTGTAATTTTAGTCCATGGTTGGCCCAGTCACTTTGGGGCCTATGGTTGGGCAGAACATCGTGGAAACAGGAGCCTGTGGCAGAAGAGGCTACTTACCTTATGGCAGCCAGACAGCAGCAGCAAAGAGAGACACAGAGAGAGAAAGATGAAAGAACAGGAAGAAAATATACACTTCAGAGGCAAGAGGCAAGGACCTACTTCTCCAAATAGGACTCACCTCCACATATTTCCACCACCTCCCAATAGTGCCACCAGCTGGGGACAAAGCCTTCAACACATGAGCCTTGGGATATTCTAGATCCAAATTACAACAGATAACTTGTTGGAAAGATAAATCTTGCAGGTTCAGATGTTTGGATTTACTAATGCAAAGTTATCATCATCTCACTCTTTCCAATGAAATCTGCACTTCTAACTTACACCGGCAGATCACTTGGAAATTGTTTTTTCCTAAGGAAAAAGTAAACATGTAAAAAGAATGAAGTGGATTAACATGTAGAGCTGACACCTACATACACACAGCCAGTTATAAAAAATCTTTAGAAGAAACAAAATGTGGTGGAAATGGACCCTGTAGATCTCACCTGGAAGTTAACTATCCCTTTTTCTGTTTGGGCAGTGGTTGTCCACTTTTATTAATTAATTTGTGATCACTGGCAATGGTTTATTTAGTGACAACCAATTTTCTATTCTAATAGGGACATTTGTTTTAGAAATGCTAAATTTAGCTTCAACTCTTTCCCATCTCTTAGGCCCAAACTCAATGGAATAGTTGCACATCCCAAAAACTATTTTCAGTTTGTACCACAGTACCTTCCTTTGTGCTGTTTTCTCCATCACTATTCACATCTTTTTCTATACCTGGCAATTCTTTGAACACTAGAGACACTGATCAAGTGTTAACCTGCACTGCAAATCAAGACCTCTAACCTCCATTATATATTCCTGTAGAAATACATGCTGAATTTTAACAGCATAATAGTATCACAGTTATTTCCACTGAAATGTGAGCACTCTGGAAACACTGTGTGCTAGTTTCTGTCCCTATAGAAAACAACTATCATAGCATTTGTCATGTTCCCACTATACTCAGTGAGGACTGATAGAGGAATGAATGAATGAATGAATGAATGTCTTTTGCTAAGTCTAGGCAAGACCACCTGAATAAGGCAATATTTGAAACCCACATATAAGGCCCAGGTAAGTGACCTAAATTAAAGTGACTGTCAATAGCATTTATCTTATCTGTGAGGATGGACATATATAACCAATGTTGCTATGCATTCTACTTTCAACATAAACTACAAGATTGAATCTTTATTTAAAATTAACCATTTATAAAAAAAATTGGGAAGTTTATAGGTGGTTCATATTGTCTCAGATAAAAAAAGAAAAACTTCATCAGAAAATCCTGAGGTATGATAATTCTTTATACATTAAAGTATGGTTAAGGGCTGGGGTTGTGGCTCAGTGGTAGAGCACTCACCAAGCACATGCGGGGCCCTGGGTTCAATTCTCAGCACCACGTAAAAATAAATAAATAAAATAAATGTATTTTTTTTAAAGTACAGTAGAAAATCCATCGTTAGATAATAACATGAGAAAAATATGAAGCATTAAGGACCAGAACTAAGTGTTATTATAGAATTGGCTGAGTGCTTAGGTGTGGAGCAAGCTACTTGACCTTGGGATTCACTTTTCCTTTGAGATCTTGTGTAATATTCAGCATTCAGAACAGCTTCGATTGGCATCCAGCACATGTGAATCCATGATCAGTGAGGTTATGATGAGTCAGAGAGATTTGGAAAAACAGAGAACCCAAGAGTACGAGTACACATCATCCAGACCTGCAGGATCCACTCATAACTGGAAAGATGTATCAAGTAGAAAAATTTATTTGAAGACCATATGATTGTCTATTCCCATGGAATCTACCAGAAACCTGCTAGAACTAAAAGTGTCTTCATTTTTTGAGCAGCTATAATATATAAATGCCTGACTCTGGAATAATTTATAAAGAATAGAAATTTATTTCTTGCAGTTCTGGAGGCTGGGAGACCCATGATCAAGGATCTCACCTTCAGTGAGGGCTGCTCTCTGCTTCCAAGATGGTACCTGGAATGCTAACAATCTTTAGAGAAGACAACTCCATGAACTCACATGGCAAAAGGTGGAAGGCTAAAGGGGAAAACTGCCGCCACCAGACCTTTTTAAAATGGTATTAATCCATTCATAAGAGCAGATCCCTCATGGCCTAAACACTTAGCAAAAAGTACTATTTCCCAACACTGTCTCATTGAGGATAAAGTTTCCAACACGTGTATTTTGGGAGACACATTCAGTCCATAGCAGTTGAGTTTAGAAAGTAACAGGATATAGGATCACAAAAAAAAAAAAAAAAAAAAAAAAAATATCAACTGTATTACTATTTGGTAACAAGAAAAAATTTAAAATATGTCATTTATATTATCCTCAGACCTATGAATTATTTGGGATAAATGTGGAAAAAATATATCTATACTGAAAACTATATCACTGAGAAAGTAGACAATGAAATATATACTATGTTCATGGGCCAAAGACTCTAAAACTGTTAAGGTATTAATTCTTCCCAAGTTGCTCATTTTTTAAAAATGTTTATTGAGAGAGAATTAATATACTATGCAATTTATACATTTGTAGTATACAACTAAATGGTTTGAGTAGATATAGCATTGCACAACCATCAACGCAATTTAATTTTGGAATATTTTGCACTCACCAAAGAAATCCTGACTTGTTAGAAATTGCTCCTTATTTTTCCTTCATATCCCCATGTATGTAGAAAACCACTAATCTACATTCTCTATATACATAAATAGGTTTACTCTGTACACTTCATACACTACATGGGATTCTATAGTACATGTTATTTTGTGAAGATATTCTGTCAGCATTTTTTCAAGATTAATCTACATTGTAGCATATATCAGTATTTCATTCCTTTCTATCACCAAGTAATATTCCACTGTAGGGATATGATATACTTTATTTCTATCTCTAAACTGAGCTTGGATTCAACACAATCTAAACAGAAAATTCAATGGAATGTTTTCTGCACAGATTGAGAAGTTGATTCTAAAATTCATACAAAGTTTGAAGGACCTACAATGGCCAAAACAACTTTTAAAAAGAATATAGTTGAAGCTGGACGTGGTGGCGCACGCCTGTAATCCCAGCACTTGGGAGGCTGAGGCAGGAGGATCTTGAGTTCAAAGCCAGCTTCAGCAATGGCAAGGCACTTAGCAACTCAGTGATACCCTGTCTCTAATAAAATACAAAAAAGGGCTGGGGATGTGGCCTAGTGGTCGAGTGCCCCTGAGTTCAATCCCCAGTGCAAAAAAAAAAAAAAAAAAAAAAAAAAAAAAAAAAAAGAAGAAGAAGAAGAAGAATAGAATATAGTTGCAGTACTAACTTTAGCAGATTTCAAAACTTATTTTAAAGACCTAATTAACAAACAGTTTAGAATTGACATCAAGATAGGTCTGATGCCCCGGAGATAGACTCCCAACCCAGAGGCTTCTCAAGTTTCATGTGAGAATAGGGTTGCTCTCACAGATAAGGGTAGATTTTGTGCTGAGGAGAGAGGCCAAGAATGCCAGTTGTGTATGAAATAAGGGAGGAAGAGGCAGATCTCCAAATTTCTAGCCCGCATTGTCCATGCCATTGGAATACACTTGAAATCCAAAATGCCTCATTGCAGTCACCTGTTTGACAAAGTATCCATGCAAGTTTCCAAGGATTTCCTTCCCTTTTCTCTCCTCAAGACATTCCTCTAAGCTATCTTAACCCCATTTTGACAATCTCAGCTTTTGATATTATCAATACCTCACTCATGTATTATTCACATGTTGAAAGGATAGTTTCCATTTTTCTAAGGTACTATGCTAAATTCTAGAGATAGATGTAAACTTATGTTGGGGATTGATTCTGAAATCTATTACAGAGATATCTACTCACTCCAAAGAGATAAACGAAGGTTCCCCAGAAGACAAGACAGGAGATTGAACAAGGTACATACTCAAGCCACCTTACCTCCCCTCCTGATAGCACTCTCATGTTCATCCCTTGCAGATCTTCTTCACTTGCTTCAAGTCGTTGATCACTTTCCCCGGAGTTTGGCACTTACTCCTAACCACTGACCTTGCTATACTTTTAACTGGACCTTTTAACACACACATACACACACAAACACACATCACACACATAGCACTACTCATTATGTCCTTATGGTTTAAATTCATTTTGTACAATCACGCGCTCATTTCATATGCTATAGTTGAACTAGAAGATTCTTTAATGGCAGAGGTCATATTTTTTATTCTTCTTTGTCCCTGAAGAACTCCATTCTCATAAATGATGTCATTTAGATAGAGGCAGACCTAATGAAACCATTCTAGTTTAGGTAGCCCTCAGATTAAATAGAGCCCAAACCTTCCAGAATTAACATTTCATTCTCATGTAAGCATATCCATACTTTAGAGTCCATAAAACTTTTGCAACTCTGTAAAAATGGAGAATCTAAAAAGGGTAACTGGACAAATTTATAAAGGTATGTTTAAGTGAACTTAAAGGTCCCTCAACAGGAAAATGGTTAAGTCAATTATACTATTCTCATACACTAGTATACCATACATATTTTAAAGTGATATGAAACAGATCTATTTAATGAGCAGAAAACAATCCCTATAGTACATTGGAAAATGTATAAATTTATATTATATAATGTATATGGAATAATCTTATTCTTCACCACACCTAACTTATGTGTACATATATACCTATTTGATTTTGATATCTCTGGCTGATGGGATCACAGGTGATTTTACATAGTTTTATATATTTTTATATACATATTTTATTATTTATGAATTTCTTGAAAAGAACAGGAATTACTTTTATAATCAGAAATTGTTCTTTCCACTTTGGCAAAAATACACCATTCATATTGTAACATTGGCCTTGGCTATGGGCCAGGAAGCTTGTTCTCAGGATGTGGGGAGAGAGAATGGATCTTTCCTGTGTAGCTGATGGCTATGACCTCTGGACCCTGTCTTTGATTAACATTGAGACCAGCTGACTAATTCAACTTATGCCACTTCATACAGATGGTTAGAGCAGACTTTTAAACAATTCTTTAAGATGGTCAGGTTTACCAAAATAAAATTAATCTCCAAAATTTTCCTCTACCACTACTTATTAACATCTTGCTCTTTAAAACTCCCATTATCTAAAATGAATTCATATTTAGTAATATGCAAAGAAAGCTATATTGTATGTAATATAAAATATATGATAGAAATTTAAACCATGTCTGTAGTAGTTTTCTAAGGCTGCTATACAAATTGCCACAAAACCAATGACTTAACAGAAAATTGATGTATCCTAGTTCTGGAGACTTGAAGTGTGTATTTTCATATATGTATGAATTATATATGTGTGTATATATAATATACATATTTAATGCTTTTATATTATATGTTTACATATTTTACACTTTAATGTATGAAATGGAATTATATATATATATATATATATTTGCATTTACTTAGTTCTATTTCAGTTTCTGTCTTCTTTTTGAAAATGACAGTACCTTTTTAACACTTGCACTCCTAAGCAATCATTAATCTTTTGTTGAATGAATTGAAATACAGGTGCTGCTGCTGATGATGAGGAGGAGGAGGACAATGATGATGATGATGATGTTGCTGCTAATGGCAAGTATGGCAAGTTAGGATTCTAGACTGATTCTGGTAACCTCCAAAGTACCCAGTGTGATGTCTGGAATATAGCTGCTACTGGGAAAATATCTAAAGATTACATAATTAAAGGAAAGAACAATCTCCCTGAGAATAAGCATTCACTTCAACAAGAACAGAGCTCCATAAAAAACCATCCCATTTAACAACAACAACACACACACACACACACACACACATACACACACACAATATTGCCTCCTCCAACCATATATATGTATATATGTATATATATATATATATATATACATATATATATGATGAATGAGAAAAATCACGTAATTAAAGTTTTTTAAAAAAATACAACCCTCTGATTCCCATCATATCTTCTAAAGATGTTTAAGTTGAAGGGAAATTGAATTCTTGTTTTGTTTCACTTTGAGCATGTTTTATGTTGGTTTTGTCATTTTTTTTTTATTTTTATACTGAGACGGTGACTGAAGTTCTTTCTAATTAGCAGCAATCACCAAAAGCTTGGTACGCTATTCATGTGGATTCTTGATTTTGGTATGTGTGCATATGCAAGCTCGTGTGTGCATGCATGTATGCTTTTGTGGATTTGTGTTTAAAAAATTGTAACTTTAAAGGATCGGAGTTTAATATCCTTTGAGATTTCTCTAATTAGGCTTTGCTTCTCTTCTTAGATGAGTTTAGTACCCAAGTAAATGAACTAATTAGTAGTCTGCTGTTGAATGGGGCTACAATGCTTTATAAAACCCCTGGTCATCATTGGGAGTTCCTGCACAAGACAGCAATTAAACAGCTCAGGAAAAAAAAAAAAAAAAGAAAGAAAGAAAAAGAAACAGAACCTGATCTCTATTCCCCCACCTTACTTTATGACTACACGACTGTTTGCATGTGCCGTGTTCAGTTCCCGCATGGGCTTGGGCAGGAGGCCACTGATGACAGGCAGCAGACAACCCAAATCTGGGCAATAAAAACCAATGTAGTGATGAAAAGACAAAGGCAGTTCCCAGAAGACCAATAGTCTCTTGAATGACCCAAGTAGTCTCTGCAAGCCTTTGAATTTCACCTTGATGTTTAAATGAAGGCAAAGAAGAAAAGGAGGTGCTAATTCTATTGATTGGTGTGACTAAGAAATCTAGCATAAAAGTAACATGTGATTCAGAGGGTATGTGACCTAAAAGCAAATCTAGTCCCATCTGACTCAATCATGCCCTGATCTTTGTAAGTCCTCATGGATATATGAAACACATTAAGGAACAGGTTTATTGGGGAAGCATTTATTAATAAGCAAATATACCAAGCCACACCTCAATTGTATTTAGCCTCTTTGGAAATGAAAACATTTACAGAAGAAAAATGAATTATATTTTAATATTTTTGTACTAGTTTTGTAGATGTGATCTTGAGAATGGTATCTTGCATTGTTACTATGTTTCATTCTTATCATGGTCCTTTATTCCTCAACCCACCATCCACTTTTACCTGATGTTCCCCAGGTACCTCCTATGAGGTTACATTGCTTTGGAGTTGGACAAAGGTGCCAGCAGGAACTGTGCTACCAGGCGCCTCTGTAACTCAGAGTGAATGTCTAATACCTAGGGCTGTGCAGAGAATTGAGAACAATAAATGCTGTAATGCATATCAGTTCATGGAACAAGAGCACATGGAGCACGGGGGAAATGCTCAATGTGTTTCACGTTCTTCTTCTCAATCGAGCATTTCCAAGACACTTCTTCTGCCCAGCTCATTTCCAATCAACCTATGTTGATTGGAAATCAACAATCTCACCAGCTTGTTCTTACAGCCATGTCTTACTGTAGCACTGTTTCTTTGCAGGCATTAACCTTAAAAACCTTGCAGTGCTGATCTGAGTCCTAGCCTCTTAAGTTCTGGCAATCCACCACATCTCAAAGCTTTTGTCCTTCATCATTTCTCCCCCAAATGTTAAAGAAATGGCTTCAGATTCCACAGGTCAGCCACAGGGAGTCAAGAGAATGCATTACCCATTTCTGGAAGAGGAGGAAGCAGGGATTCTTTATTAGGCTGCCACTTCTTTTTTCTAACACATCTAGAATGAAATGTATCTATTACCACAGAGATTAGATCCCCATCTGTTTGAGGAAGTCATATCACTCCATTAACTTAAGCCTGGTTCTGTTTTGAGAACTCACACCCTGAGTTCCTTGACAAGGCATCCTCTAGTAATGGGACAACAGGGAGACTAGGGAGCTCTTGCCTCTTCCATCCTGGGGAGAGGGAGTTCCTTTCACCCCACTGTATTTAGATCAGCGGCAACTTACCAAATCAAATTTTAATTAAAATAGGAATACCTAGTAGAGGTTTCACGTGTCTTCAAAGATATTACACTCAGATGCAATATTGAAAGAAAAAGAAATTTGTTTACAGAAAACTGTCTGTCATAACTAGGACAATACACTAGGAACCACTAACATTTGTCAAGTTGAGAGAAGCTGGTGAAAGGACTTGGAGTTCCCTAAAGCATTGTTTCTGTCAGAAGAGCCCAACCAACCTTAAAATAAAGCCAACAAGTTTCCAACCGGGAAATAGGAATGATAATTTTAAAAATAGATAGGAAATTCAGTTGAAATCAGATGTTTTTTGGTATGCTAAAATACTATGCTGACAATCTTAAAGATCTTGTTGAAAAGGGTCAAGATCATGAGTGCAGGTCTTAAAATGCACCAGATCACCAATGGCCCTTGAGGACTGTGCTATCACTGCCTAGAACCCTGTAAGGCATGCATTGTCCTCAAGGACTGTGCAAGGAAAGGATTAATGAAGATCTATACTGCGGTCCTCCCCAGTTCCTCCAGGCACCAACTGATTTCTGTCACATACTCAAGAAGAGCCAGGCACAGTCCAAATGCCTGTGCCAATTCTTCTCATACTTACCTCAGGCTTATGAGAGAGGTCCCACCATTGTCCCTTTCTACAGATATGTTGTAGGATCTACAAGTACCCAAACAACTCCTGAGTTAGAGGGCTGACATTTGAAACAGTCAGTTTAGCTCCACATTCAACCACCTCATGTTAAGGCCTCCCTGAAATCAGTCCAAAGTGTGGATGTAAAGAAGACTTAGAATCAAACAGGAGTCTCAGAAAACAACAAGCCATAACTGGATGCTGCAGTCAGTTTATTTAACAATATGTGCACGTAATTCTGTGTTCTGTTTTCTCTTCAAAGCCCATTATTTAAATTTGAGACATTCCACAGTGAATGATGTCTTAGATTCAAGGGAATAAAATGAATGTACTCTGCCAGCCAACAATGTTTTCTCATAAGAAATTCCACGAAAGCAATTGAGAGATACTTGTCAATTGTCATTGTTTAAGGAGAAAAGACAGTCTTTAATAGTCCATTCCCTATAGTCACAATCCCTTTCTGCACCTCAATTTCCTCAACTGTCAATGGAAATGATACTTAAACTTTGGGGGTTTTCAGGAATGATTGACAATGATATGCATAAAGTACCCAGAATAGTGCCTGGCATATAGGGGCTCAGTCAACGTTGGCTATTCTGGCTGGTACAGATATGCAGAGCATACTCTCCTTACAAACCTAACACAGCTTGAAGGAATCACTTCAGACTTCAACAGTTTCTCCAGGATGGTCCATATTGAGTTTGTGGTTAATGTAAATCATTCATAGTTGGTTTTAGTGAGCTCCACCCACCTATTAACCCTTACAGATTGTTTTAATAATCTTTTTGGGTGAAGGTCTCTAAAGTATTGTGCCTACGTCTTTGGTCTGGCAACCTGACAGAAAGTGGTCTCTGGCATGATACCTACAATTATACATAACTTCCCATCAACAGGGGCCCTCTAATAGCTTTAGTGAACAAAGCACCTTGTAAATAAGGTCGTGTTGGCATTTTTAAGTTGGTTTCCATTAAGTAAGAGTCTACAGTTGGAGACATGATTTCAAGTTAAGCTCAGCATTTCAATATTGCTCTTAAGGTGGAATACTTTCTGCTTTTCTTCCACATTCACTCATCCATTGGGGAAATAATTACTCAGCTCCTCTGAAGTGCTAGGCCCTGTGCTGGTCATGGGATACAGAGGTAGTGAAAACAGAAATCCTGCCCTCATGTACTCTATGGTCTAGGGGGAACATGATCATTTCACAGGTAATGATAAGAAATTGTGCTGGGCAATGTGGGAGCAGTACAGGAAGCTAAAAGCTAAGCTCGGGAGACTTAGCTTCGTCTGGAGAGAAATTGAGGGGCTTGTTCAGAGCATAATTCCTAAATTACAGTATGAAGACTGAGAAGGCCTCAATCAGGAGATGTAAGGGCTGGGAGAGAATTCAGACCCAATGAAAACCCTGAGCGAAGGTCCACAGGGAAGGGTACACAGGGCATATTCTAGAAAATGTAAGCATTGGAGGAAGAGCAGTCCACCTGTCCCCTGTAGGGCAAGAGGCAAGCCACATGTGAAAGTGCTATAAGGGCACATGGCATTCCACGTGGAGAGCCTTCTAATACACATACGGTCTGTGAGGACAAAAACAAAAAACACCAATATGCATTTCCTTCCTTGATCCCTTGGGTTCTAGTGAACATGCCTGAGTTGCAGTTAAAGTGAGATGACTTATATGCTTGGATTTATGTGATGAAGAGCTGAATTATGGCTATGCTCCCTTTATAAACCCTGCTAATCCATCATGGCCCAGCTTAAAACCCACTTCCACTATCAATCCACTCTTGATCGGTGTAAAGTGATTTCTCCATATTCATGTCTCCCAGTATTTATTGCTTTCATCACTTCATTATATGGGCTTGTTAAATTATCTTCTCATACACCAGTGGCTTAACCAGGCTAAAGCTTCTAAAGAGGTAAAATCTTCTAAGAAATTTCTCTGTATCCCCACTATACCTGGTATCCACATAATCATCATCTTGGCCAAAAAAACATGGTTCTAAGTACAAGGGACACATGAGGGAATGAGGCAAAGACTCACTGTCTAGTCTTTTGGGTCTCAAGTTGTGGTCAGTGAGACAGATAAAATAAAGGAGCAATTGAAAATTAACTATTATACATACAAATATAATTACCCTTACTATAGACACTCTGACACTCCCTAATTTACAATGGGAGTACATCTAACTGAAACCATCATAAACTGAAACTATTGCAGGTTGAATATGCATCGAATATGTAAAACCTACATAACATTTTAGCTTAGAAACAGTACCCTGGAGACTGTTGATTATCACCCCTGAGTTCATGTAGCTGAGTGGGAGCTGAGGGTAGCTGCTGCTGCCTGGTACCACAAGAGAGGATTGGACTAACAGATGCTAGATTGGGCAAAGAATCACATTCAAAATTCAAAGTACAATTTCTACTGAATCTAAAGGATCACTTTCATAGAATTATCAAGTCAAAAAATTACAGGTTGAACCATTATAAAATTAGTGTCTTCTCTATATGTAATCACATGCACACATAATTTCAAATAATACTATGAACAATGATAAAACAATTTCTGATGCATTAGGATGTGATTCATTTGGAATCTTGCTACTTTATATGGTGTGACAGAGAAAATCCAAGAAGGTGGTATTTAAGCTGGAACATGAAGGAGAGTCACATGAGCATCTGGGGTTGAGTAGGCCAAAGAGATAAATTAACACTATAGGCAAATCTCTAAGATGGGAAATGAGAGCAATGTCAGAGGGGAATAGTGACACAGGGAAAGCAAGAACTTGGTATGTCTGGAAAAAAAAGGAGTAAGAAGTGACAGATCTTAAAGGGACACAGAGAGCCTAGCTGGAGTTTGGCATTTATTCCAGGTATAATTATATAAGACTTTGATAGGTACAATGAAGTATTCGGTTTTAAAATGTATTGACTATTTGGGTGGTTATGTACATTAAGCCTCAGAAAGTAAAGTTTAAGAATAACTTACTCAAGGTTATGCTCTAATTTTGAATTAAATTCTCATCATTAAAGCCTAACAATTGTGGAAAATTATAGCAAGATAATTGGATCAGTTTAGCAACACTTTTCAGAATTGTCCTTTACAGCAGATGTTATCTATCAATATTACCTTCTTTCTATAAACATGTCTTTCATGTAAACAACATCTGCAAGTTTGCATGATAAACTGAACTAAAAGCCTTCTGGAAAGCCATTGGCAGGACTTGTTCCTATCCTTGAGTGTCACAAAAAATAAACTTCATGACTTCAAGTCTTTAAAGAAAGAGTTGGCTAATCAGAAGAATAGCAGCTGAGCATTGAAGTACTTTTAACAGGAAATCTGTGTATTATAAGTACCTATTTTGCAAATGAAGCAAGCATGTGAAGCCATGTGTATAGAAGGCAGAACTCTTAACAAGTGATCATGAAACATATCAGGGGTGGGCAAAATGTGATAACAAATTACCTCCAGTTTTGCTCCATAATTGTTCTAAATTGCATTTTTGGCAATACCTAAAATATCAATAATGAAATAAATTGATAACAACAATACTAATAATAACTATCATTTATGAGACTCCATGTGCCAAATTCCATGGTGATCATTTTGCAGGTATTTGCTCATTTCATTATAAAACCTGTAGAACTGTTATAATTACTAAAACTCATTGTAATGAACAAGGACATAGAGGCTTAAGAGATATAAAGCAACTTACCCAGGGCCACAGAGCTAACAGGTTTCAGAGGCAGAATTCCAGCTTCATTCTCAGCTATTTCACTGTCACAAGCTGAGGATCCTGGTAGAAGCACCCTATTTTCAGCTAATAAAACTCTTTGTCTGATGTGCTAGTTGGCTTTTTTTTTTTTTTTTTTTTTTTTTTTTTTTTTTTGTGGCTATAACAAAATTCCTCCAATAAACAACTTATGAGAGAAAGGTTTATTTTGGCTCACAGTTCCAGTGATTCTGGGGCATGATTTCCTAGCCTTATTGCTTTTGGGTCTGTGAAAAGGTAGCACTTCAAGATGGAAGCATGTGATAGAACAAAGGTGTTCACCTCATGGCAACCAGAAAGCAAAGTGAGCAATGAAGAAACCAGCATTCTCACAATCCTTTCAAGGGCATGCCCCTGAATGGCCTAACTTCCTTCCATTAGTCCCCTCCTCCTAAAGTCTCCACCACTTCCCAAAAGCTTGGGTCCCCACACTGGGGACCAAGCCTTCAATATGTGTTCCTTGGGAAGCATTCAAATCCAAATATAGTACCTAAAAATGTACGTTAATACCACAGTCTTCTGTTTTTTCTTGGGTGGTTCTAACTTCAGCAAAGCACCCATTAATTCATTCAAAAAGTTTATTGAGTATGTTCTATATCCTAGGTAATTTGGATACAACCACAAACAAAAACTGACAAGTTTCTGATTCCAAGACTTTCCATACAAGATGAATTTGTTTGGAAGAGAAAAGGGATGCAGACAGAAAAAACAAAAAACAAAAAACAAAACAAAACCAAAAAACCATCACAGGTTAGTACATAATGCAATGTCTTGTAGACGTATGTGTAAGAATATAAAAAGGGTAAGGAAATAGAAAGTAATAAAAGGGGATGTGGATCTGGTCTTTTAGATCTTGTGATCCTGAAAGGCCACCTCTGACCATGTTTTACCTAAAGAACATATATAATTCAGAACACCACATGCATATGGGTCCCAAGGAGAGACATCTGGACATTATTACAGTGATGCTGGGCACCTTGTTAGGAAAAGTTCTTAGAGTCTGAGATTAAAAAGTCTGCAGATTGTAAGGCAGGAGATAATTCACATTACAGGCAATTGTTGCATTTTGCACATAAATTCCTCATACAGTTTCTCTGCATACAAAGTAAGCTCCCTTATACTTTTAGGGAGTAACTTATTTAGGAAAAAATCATTTCCCCATAAGTCTTAAGGAGAACATTTCATAGTATTGTACATTCACACTATCTATTTGTGACATAATAGTGAAATCAGCACAGGGGAGATGATTATTCCAAATGATCTTCAGTTCACTCTCTCATTTCTTAACTTTATAAACAATAAAATGGAAATAATTTTGATATAATTGCCAATGCAAAACAGATTTACTAAAAAAAAAAAATTAAATAACTTTCCATTAAGGTGCCAAACCAATTTTGATATTTTAATTTACTGAAGGTGCCTATTTTGGAGTCAATTGTAAAATGACTGTGGACTAATTTTTGATAGATAAATTCATCATTAAAACTAATGTCAATCTAAGCTTCCAAACTGTACCTAATAATAGAACTCTTAATTGATATCAATCAGATGTAGCCAACACCTTCTGTGAGTACAATTTGGTACAGATCCTTTTCTTTATTGACTTTATTGACTTTTGGCTATACATGGGAGTTTTTCCTCTTGCTTTAGGGAGGGCCCATCTCAGTGCAAACACCCAAAAGAAGATTTAAGGTATGGGGGCACTTGCCATTTAATTTAGATTTCCTGTGACATGCCTAACACATAGCACCAATGTCAGATGATGCTGTTAGTGCATAGGTCCCAAGGGTAACAAGCTATGAAAAACCAATTGCTGCACTTAAAAGCTAGACTGTCAGAAAGCTTGGTATTCTAGACACCCTGGCTCCAGCTCCATCTACAAAACTTTAAGTGCCACTTGCTAAAAGTATGGAAAAACCATATCCTGTCTTTATCCATGTGGAATATCATTATGTGTTTTACAATGTTGTACAAGATGAACAACTGGAAACAGGCAAGGAGCCAGTATTCTACATTTAAATATCACTAAGTCTTCAAGGATATGTAGTTCACTTGAATCCTGAGGAAAATCAGCTTCTGTGCAAGAAGGGCACCCCGAGTATTGATTCTTTAGAACCAAAAGGAGGAATGCACCTACTAAATGATTCTTTTAAAATATCCCTAAGGTTCATTGATGTGCTGTCCTTTTAACACTTAGAATTTTTTAATGTGTGCATTAACTTGGAGGATATTGGCCCACAGGGGAAAAAATTAAAAGGCATATTTAAAGCTAAAATCCAAAAGAAAGAAAAAATTCAATATCTGTTTTTGTTTTGTTTTGTTTTCCTATATTCAAACAAAATGTGAAATAAAATTTGCTCATTTACTCTAGCTATAAAATTTCTAAATAATCAAAGAGCATTCCAATGGCTAAAGAAAACTCAATGAAGACTCATGACCTCTCTGCAGGGATGGGTGATATGAAAGTTTATATTAAAACTAGTGCAGATAAATCTCTTGAAGATCAGATTTTAATCTGAGTACTAAGCATCCCTTGAGTCCTTGGAGGTGCTCAGTAAATGTCAAGAGAAAAGACTCTCTTTCAAGGCTTCTGGCTCTCCTTTCTGCATTCCTATAAGGCTTGGAAACAAGAGTCTTATGGTCTCTGCAATTCCCAGGTAAGCTATAAAACCACAGAAGGCAAAGAACACTTAAGTAGAATTGTTTTACCTTCGTTCACTGTATCAAAGGTAACTTGTGAATGGGTTTTGAGAGAATGCTGTCACTTAACCTAAAAACAATAAAATTATATATTCTCTTTGTCTCTCTTTATCTTTTCCCTCTCCTCTCTCTCTCTCTCTCTCTCTCTCTCTCTCTCTCACACACACACACACACACACACACACACACACACATACACACACGTACACACACACAAACACACACAGGAGGCACACATTCTGTTAGCTTCAGATGCTTATCTGATTGTTCCTTAATTCTCTATTACTTTTTTAAAAGACATTATAGATTTTTTTTGCCAGGACTTGAGTAAAAATTAGAAGTTTCCAGAGAAACTAGACAGAATATTTTCAGTTCTGGGCTGTTCTAAAGGGTGTGGCCTTCCTTATGAACTGGACAGAAGGACAGATCTGCTTAGCATGATGACTCTGCTCTGCTGTTTGTTAATTAAGCCTCTGAAATCTAAGCTTGCATGGTTTAAATTTCTCTCTCATGGGAAACTTCACTTTGTATAATGTATTTACTTTTTTAAAAAATTAAATTAAAGATTGAGTAATTTTTTTACTACACAGGAATATAACAATAAAAATTAGGAAAATAAACAGAAGATAAAAAACACATTTGCAGAGTACTTTAAAACAAACAACAACAACAAAAGGATTTTCTATGTATTAGGCCATTTGTCTTCATTTTGTAGTACCCATGGCCTATTTTTCTTTAAGCAAATAATGCTCATTTTCTGAAATTTTGTATCTGTTTTTCTTTATATATTTAAAAATTTTAGTATATACATAATTATGCATATTTGTAGTGTATGGTATTACATTCTGAAACTTCTATACAATGTATAATGATCAAGTCAGGGTAATTAACATATTCATCATCTCAAACATTCATAATTTCTTTGTGATGAAAACATTCAAATCCTCTTTTCTAGCTATTTCAATATATACAACACATAATCGTAAACTATAGTCACCATACTAAAAAAGGATCTGGTAAAAACTGAAAGAAATTCTACAATCTTTACATTGGTCTTCCTAAAATTTCAACATCTTGTTACTAGACATTTCATTCAGGTCACTCTCTCTGCAAAACCTAATCATGAACTATTGGGAGCTTCTACACCCTTCTTGTTCCAACTTGCTTTATTGGTTTTGGGCACTGATCATCCCTTAACACACACTGATGCAAGTTTGATTTGTTTTCTGTTTCATGGAACAAGTACCATGAGCTTTCAGATTCTAGTTAAATAAAACTCAGATTCAAATTCAGTAATGGTTTGTAAATGCTGGGGACCCACAATGCTATTTTCCAACAGCTCCTTAGACGTGGTGGAGACACATAGGACTGCCTCTGTCACCACAAGTCAGCACATGCATTATTCATTCAGCTCAGTCACTCATTCCACAGGCATCTTCTAAACCCCTATTAGGGTACCTGAGGATATCCCAATGGTAACAATAATTTTTCAATTCTTCTTATACATGAGTACTCAGTACTCATCAAAAGAAAGGCCAGAAAAGAAGGTATGTCACCAGAAATTATTGACCAATGTGTGAGGTGGTGGATTTAAGTAGCTTCTATATTTATCTGGGTCTGGGTCATCCTCTTCTTTCAAAGTCTATGAGGTCCATGTAGCTGAGAGGGCAGGGGGAAAGAAGCCATTCCAGATAGGCTAGAGTCAACCCATGAGGGATCAAGCAAACAAGACAAACACATGATCTAAATCCCTTCTCTGGCCTCCCAGGGGAAAGCCTACCCTGAATCTTGTGTCATAATTATTTGTCCCTTATGCCCTACCTCTGAATCTGTCACACTACATCAATGGCCCCCTCACCTGCTAATTATTGGGTTAATGGGCACGCTGCCCATCAACTCTTATGCCTAACTTACAAGGGACTGTGAGCTCCTGACAACAGCAATCAGACACTGCACCTCTCGCACCCAGCACCCAGTACAAGCACAGGGTGCTTTGGTGAGTTTTGCTTCAACACATTATTGGAAAAATGGGCAAGGAGAGAATTTCCAGACTGTCAGCCTTGAGGTAGGCAATTCAAGAGATGAGAATGTCATCAATGGCCTCATGACCATTATACCTGAGATAAAATTCTGCCATGAGAACTTCAAAGTAGAATACCATATCAGGGTACTTCACGTAGAAGGACACAGTGGGGTGCATTATACAAAGTACAGCGTTCAGAAACTGTAATTTATTACACAGCCACCTCTGGGGAATGGTGGTCAGTTCTGAGCAGCTTATTTTAATAGGAATTATCAAATAAGTATCATTTAAACAAGAAATAATGATGAAGAGGCAAGGTCTGCCAACACTTGCTATATGAAGAACCACTGAAGAAAATTAAAGTAGGAAAATATGGAACTTATGAGAAATGTGATACCAATATTTGGATATTTAAACAGAGTTGCATGAAAGATGTCTGACACAGCTCAAAGGCAAAGACTTGAGGTCATTGCAAACCATTCATAAGAACCAAATTTCATGCCAACAGAAGGAAATCTTTATGGTCATTGGATCTACCCACAAGTACATTGGGATACATGGGGAAGAAGTGATATTTTTACCACTATAGATATTCAGGGATTTATAGCCAGTTTTAAATTTTTGTCTACTTTGAATTTTTTAAGGAAGGGATCAAGAGGATAGGAATAGATGTATCAGTATTCTAGAATTATGGTCTATGTCCTCTGACTTGATGCAGCAATCCCAGAATACTCAGAGAAAAAAGAAAGTTAGCTCATGCCAGCTGTTAGGGCAGCAAGGAGACTTACCTCCTTATCCCAGGTGACTGGGTGACTTCAGTAGGGGGTGGTTGTACTGGATAGATATGCTGATTGTTTTCCATGGAAAATTGGGGCTCATGATAAATAAAGCCAGAGGAAGAGCAAGAAACAGAAGAATGGAAATATCATTGCGGAGGGGCTGATTACCACCCACAGAATGGGATATTAAGCACTATTTAATCCTGATGACAGCATTGAGTCCCTAGTGACATCTGCAAATCACAGTGGAACAAAATGGGCTCAAAGATGTTAAGTAACTAACTTGAAGTCACAGTGTTAGTGAATGTCGGTGTCTCCATTCAAACTTAGATTATTGACCTACCTCTATGGATGGCTATTAGAAGATTGCCAGAAACACCAAGAATACAGGAAGATGCTGGGAGATGTCACCAGATCATGAGGACATGAGTAATGGAGACAAACTTTTTGCTGTAATCTAGTGACCCTAGGTCTATCCTTTTTGGCTATGTAGACATAGGTGAGAAAATATGGTTCATTTCATAGTAAATAAAAAAAAAAAAAAACCCTCAAATTGGAACTTGGATCATTACAAAGCTCCAGTTTGTAAAGGGAACTGTGTAAAACTTAAAAATTGAGTAGCTGGGTGCTGTGGCACACACCTGTAATCCCAGGACTTGGGAGGCTGAGGCAGGAGGATTGCAAGTTCAAAGCCAGCCTCAGCAATGGTGAGGCACTTCAGCAACTCAGTGAGACCCTGTCTCTAATAAAATACAAAAAAGGGCTGGGGATGTGGCCCAGTGGTAGAGTGTCCCTGAGTTCAATCCCTGGTATAAGAAAGAAAAAAAGAAAAAAAAAAAAGAAAAGAAATTGAGGATCACATACAAAAAGAGTAAACCACACAGAAAGTTATTCAACACCAGTACCATTGGGAAAATACAAATGAAAACCACAAGGAGATGTCACTACACGTATAACAGAATGAGTGAAATGAAAAACTGACAACACCAAGTCCTGGGGAGATGCAAAACAAATTGTATCACTCACACATTGCTGCTGGAGATGTAAAATGGTAAAGACACTCTGGAAAGCAAACTAAAAGTTTCCTATAGAACTAAGTATGACAATTCTATGCACCTCAGTTATTGGACTACTCAGTATTTATCCTGAAGAAAGGAAAACATGTTCATACAAAAACCTGTACAAAACATTCATAGTAGCTTTACTCATATTATCCCCAAAGTGAAAACAATTCAAACATCCTACAGTGGACAAGAAGTTGAACCAAATGTAGTATAACCATTCCATGATATACTACTCAGCAGCAAAAATGAACATTCTGTAGATATAAGCAACAATTGGATGAATCTGAAGGCACTATGCTGAGTAAACAAAGCTGATCTTAAAAGGTTACATGTTGTATTATCCCATTTATATAGCATCTTTGAAATAGCAAAATTTTAGAGATGTAGAACAGATTCATGGTTGCTTAGAATTAGGAGGGGGAATGGGAGGAAGTGGGTAAGACTATGAAGGGGATATTTGACACAATGTCGATGTTCTTGATTCCAGTGTCAGATGCACAAACCTCTACATGTGATAAATTGCAAAATAAAGAAATACTAGATACAAAAAGGCACATAGAGAGAACATAGAATGTTCAAAGCATGAACATAAGTGCATATGAAAATGGAAGATCTGGATAATGTTGATAGATTGTATCAACACCTGGTTGTTTTAAGTTACTCTAATTTTATAAGGTGTTTCCATTTTAATAAACCAGCTAAAGGGAACACAGTATCTCTGTTTTTTTTTTTTTTTTATTTCTTATGACTGCATGTACAACTATGAGTATCTCAAAATATAAACTTTAATTAAAAATGTAATTGAAGCACCAAGTTCGACTCCACCACCTGGTCCTTGTAATTTGCTGATCTATTTCACTCCTCTATTCTAGCTCTGGATGGAGGATAACTATAAGTGACTATGATGATTAAATGAGATGCTGCATGAAGCCTTTAGTTTCATGACTTTTGCACAACATATATTCAATAAATACTAACTGTCACTAAGGAAAATAAATCAACTCACAAATCACTGCTATATCTCAAGAGTAGATGGGGTCTTTGTTTTTTAGTTCCTTTTCTAACAGTTAATGTGCATAGGGATATTCCAGGTTGCTTGTAATTTAGAAGCCACTCCTTACTTTAAATTTCATTACTTTATGTGTTTTGACAAATGGAGAGAGATAGAGGCACAAAAAGGCTAAACTACCTGTGAACTCAAGACAGTGCTAAGAACATTCTCGCTCAGTTTTCTTTTCTTCTGTAGCCTCCTGAGGATTGCTACTTGGCATGTTTCTCTTCCTCCTCCTCCTCCTCTTCTTCTTCTTCTTTTTTTTTTTTTTTTTTTTCCGTAAGCAGGCAAGAGAGCAGGAAAACACAGAAACAAGAGGAAAGGCTTTTCCTCACCATCTTATGCCTTATTTACTCTAAAGTATTGTCTTCCAGTTTGCTTTAAAAAAAATCTGCATCACCTGCTGAGACATTTCCATGGCCACAGAAAGCAGGAGGCTCCTGGGCTTGGAGGGACCCTGCAGCCTGCTCAGACATTCTCTTCAGTGTTTCTGGGTCAATGCTACTGATATGATAAATCCACACATCCATATGTATCCAAATTTTCCCTGTGTGTTTTGTAAAAGCACAAAATTAGAGTCATTTCTCTTCTTTTGAAATGGCCCATTTCTCAAAAAGAATGACAGAAGGAACAGAATAGAAAAATCTTAATGAAGCAGGAATGGAGCCAGACCCAAGGTACAAGCTTGCCATTGTGGCTGAGACTCTCCTGCACACACCCACAGAAAGGCCCCACAGTCTGCCAAGTCTGCTTTCTCTCCAAGCAGATTGACTGGAGAAAAGTGCAGTAAACTTTGGCATACAGAGGGGTCTGCCTTTGCTTCTTCCTGTTCTCAAGGCATGCATTTTCCCCAAGGCTTGGGAATCAGGGAAATATGTCATATTGAAATGAAATACACTGGGCAGAGATGACATTTTTCTCAACTGAAATTCCTAAATGAGTTCTTTGGTAAGATAGAGACCAAATAAAGCAGGCATTCACCTTCAAAATTTCATTCTTCATTATGCTGCTGGAGAGTAAGTTATTGGAAGCAATGGTAAAAGGGCTCTGAATTGACCGAGAAAGAGAAGCATTGGCCAGGTCAAAAAAGAATATAGCATGATGCAAAGTATGGTATTAATTCAGTCTTTAACCTTTACTGTCTCCCTATCCAATTCATGGACACCCGAGTAGGGTGCTGGGTACTGTCCTAGGTGCTGAAGACACATTGTCTCAGTTCTGGTCTTTGAAGGAGTTGCACTCCTACGAGACTCTGATTGGGGGAGATCATAAAAACCAGTGCACACTTGTTCTGATTAAACAGTGAAGGCCACTTAAATGTTTCCCAGTGAAAGGGAATTCCAAGAATGGGCTAAGGTCTTCTCAGCTAGGTCCTGAAAACTGAGAAGAAGGAAGCTAGAAAATGCATTAGGAGAGAAGGATGATGGAGAGGAGGGGAAGAGATGAGAAAATGCTGTGAGAAATACTGAGGTGCTGCAAGAAATCAAACATGTGCTCCAAAGTGGATAAGAAAAGCAAAATTTTTATTTTTGCTAGAATGGCTTGTTACCAGAACGTGGCTAGCAAGAGCATCTGGGTGGGCAGTCTGCCTGCCTTTATCACTAATGCATCATTGCCCTTTGCCCTGATTGGAGGAGCTCAGGGGTACAATTTACCCAATAACCTAATTTTAAAATTGGGGTGGGTAAAGGGAAGAGCTGTAATTAAAATGGTTACAATTGGATCCAATTAAACCCAAATACTAAATCTTGAAAATGAACCACTGGACTTTCTATTTCTCATAATGCCACACAGAGTGGAAAAGAAAAGTGCCTCAGAGCAATGATTCTCAGTATGAAGCCATTTGGTATTTTCCAAGTGTGCCGCTTAGCCATTTGGGGAAGTATTTGTGGTTGTCTCTACAGAGTGAGTGGGGTGGGTTAGATGATGCTAAATATCCAGCAATGCACAGGAAAACCTCACCACAAAGATTTTTTTTTTTTTTTTTTTCATAAAGGTTGATAGTATAGAGACTGAGAAACCCTAGACAAGGACCAAGAATTCAGGCACACTCTTTTCTCAGAGCCCAAACATTCAGGTCATTTTTTTCTTAGCCTCTCAAAAAAGTTCAAGTGAGTACCATGTGCCATTTCTGGATAGTGGGTTTTATTCTCAATTTTAAGTTTCTGTTTCTTTTTTTTTCTTAGTAGATGAGATGAGGATTTAAAGAAAAAGAGGCAACAAAATGCATCCTGGGATGCAGACTGGGATTTAAATGTCCTTACAATGGCAATATTTATTCCCTTTTTTCATGCATATTCTATCACTGTTTGCTCCCAGTACCTCTTGCTTCTTAGGCCAAGTTTTCTCCCCTCTCTCTCTCTTTTTAATCTCTTCTTTCTAAAGTATGTGAGCAAGAAAGATACTATCAAAATTAATCAATGGAAACTTTTCAGAGTACTAAAATTGATACAGAATTACCCAAATAAAGTAAATTGGGATAAAGATGCTAACATTTTGTTTGAACATTGAAATTATTTTGTCTCTATTATCTTCATTAAGACATTAATAAATAGGTCCGGGCTTATACCTCAGTTCTCATCAGTATTACTATAAGAATGAAAGTGTGTCATTAGGATTCTGAATCCACTAAGAATATGTCTTGGGAAATGCCGACAGTGAAAAGCAGTGACACATATCTGGCGTGGGCACTAAATGTGATATAAAATCCCCCTTTCTGGTTTCCTATCTTGACAATCCATACAACCCTTAAACAAAGGGGGTGAAATCACTTTTGGAAAATCTTCTTACAAAGTGAATATCTAATATCCCAGGCACATGGTCAGCTAATGTGTTCCAGTATACGCAAAGGAATTTGCTGAATGCTGACAGCAAAAGGTAACACTTAATTTTACTATTGCATATTTATGAAATTAATGGTATAACACTTGCCATCCCTCCTAACTTTAACTCTTATATGATGGTATTTGATCCTGTAGGATTTCATAGCTTTTAAGCCCAGAATTAAATGCAAAACTAATCTCAAATTCGGAGAAGCAATAAAGAGAGATGAATATAAGAGACCAAGTTGTCTAGTAAATACAGGAGCTAAATGATAACAAAGTAAAACAAACAAACAGACAAAAATAAGCCAGTTACTTTTTCCTAAATGTCAACTAAGGTTTTATATTTTTTGAAGTGTTCCATGCCCATTTTTATGATTGAGAGGTATCAAATCCCAAACCTTGCCACTCCAAGTATATGCCCCATCTCCAGATTAATTTATCCACTTTAGCTTCCACACTTCACTTTAAATAGCTGACATATAAAAATGTATGTTGAAAATGGAAAAGAAAAAAAATGCCTATCCACGTTTTATTAGCCAGAAAGAATTTTAATATGCTATTATTAAAAATATTATGATGGATTATGGATCACAATTCTTCACTGCTGATATTTGTAATAGTGTCAACAACAATTATGGACAGCAAGTGAATATGACAGCCACTTGGAAATGTTATATGACTTCTTATTTTCAAAATCCAACCATAGTTAACAGGTCAATGTTTTCATATTCAGGGGGTGATCCAAAGGGTCACTATGTCCCACAAATTAAGCTCAGAATAATCTCAAAATGAAACATCAAAGTAAGAGTGGAATGTCTGTCCGAAATCACTTGGAGATGAACACAACCTTCTTGCCATAGAGGTCACTGAATAAAAATTTTACATTCTAAATATCTGAGAACTGATAATAAGGTATAATTTTAGTGTTCATAACCACAAAACATGCTTGTTACCCTGGATATGAACTGGCCATTAGAATCCATCCACTGGGTTGGCTATGGCCTTCCTGGTCAGTGGGTTACAAAAACTTTTGAGGCCATGTGTTGCCCCCAGTAGGATTTCTTGTGAATCTCTGCTGTAAGCATGGAAGTAGAAAACAGTGACTTAAACCTCACACAATTGCCATCTCAGTTCTGAATAATTTCTATTAGTTAAAATGGTAAAGTTCCAAGGAAAGGCCTTAAGAACTTTTCTTTAGCTAAACAGAGTACATCTAGGCTTAGACATAGAAGAGTTTGTTTTTGATATTATATGAACTACATAATTTATATAATTTGTTTGCTACATTTAGTTGATCCTGTGTATTATAAAAATTGCAGCAAAAACTTATTTTGACATTTTAATGTAAAGGTCCCCAATCACACTATACAAATTAGGAACTTATGTCCTATCATAAAGCACGATTTTAAGGGATACATCAGTTTGTTATAGGTAAACTTTTGCAACAGATAATTAATGTCAAATTAACTGGCTCTGACCTATAAGATGTGGCATATTAACAAAAAAAATACCTTTAAAAAGGAAGGTAATATGGCAGTGACCCTTTGGAAATATAGTCAGAAAACTGAAAAATAAGTACACTATAAGACAAAAATAAATAAATAAATAAATAAAAAACAGCAGTAAAGGGAATGCAGACTCAGAACAGCAAAAACTACAGAATAGTTTTTTGATCAAAAATAACATGGTAGAAGAGATTTTTACTCAAAATTTCCACTGAAGCCAATGCCTTAGGCTTTAGTTGCAGTTTTGGTGGGAGTTGTGCCCATTACCTGCCCCAAAAGAGAGTTAAATGAAGCAGGAGAAAACTAGGGGGGAGAGAGGAAGGGGCAATCTTCTGATCTGTCCTACATTATTCTACAAACAACAGAAATCCTTGCCTGAAAATCCATTGAAATACAGAACCTGTCTCTGATTTTGGCAATTGTTTTATACTATCTATACATACACATCCTTCCATCTGAACATAACTTGCTTAACATTTCCATTTAAAATGTATTTCCCTATTACGTTGAAAGTGTCTGAATCTGGATTATTTGTTAAATTTATTAAAAAAAAAAAAAAAGTCTTGTGCACACACACAAAAATAAGTCCAGCCTGTACTTTTGTTGCTGAATGAATGCAGGTTTTAATATTTAAATTGTTAATTAAATCCTAGAATAATTATGCTAAATAGTAAGGATTCTATAACAACATTTTAAATCATTCGCGCAATGTGTTCCTTTTTTTTTTTTTTTTTTACACTAATAAGTTTCATTTGGGAGTGTATGGAAAAGTAAATAAAGATTAGACTGTCTCTACCGTTTTATATATTTAAAAATTAACATTTTTTTGGCTTAAATACTAACCAAGTTATTAAAGAGACCCATCCACCCCCGCCTCTAGCAAGAACAATATGGCAAATGATCGAGGTGGTGCCCAGCCGGCTGATGACTTTATATGCCGCGTCCCGGCTCGGTGACCCACAAATCTCCTTTGATATGCCAGGCAGGAGAAAGAGCTTGAAAGGATCAGGAGGAGAAGGGCCCGATGAAGCCATCATGTGACAAGAATCCTAAGACTGCTGCGAAAAGAAAAAAAAAGCGAGAGCTAGGGAAGGAGAGCTGGTGGCGGGCGGGCGGGCGGCGCGGGCAGAGGCTGATAGAGACGTCGGAGCCGCCCGAGTGACCGCGCGCGGAGCAGCCGGGCGGCGCGGACCACCGAGGACGCGGGCCGGCGCGGGCCAGGCGGAGCCGGGAAGCAATCTTCGCTAAATTAAAGAAATCTCCATGGAAATTAGCATGAAACATTTTCTAATCTCCCGCTTTTCACTGCCGACAAGGGTCACTGGTTTAGCTTAGCTCTTATTTTATTATTCCCCAGTCACTTCCCGGGCTTCTTTATACCCTTCCATTTGCCATGGGTTTACAGCCCCTGCACACTGGTGCCTTCGTCTGAGTTTTAACCCTTTTAGATTGTCTTCCTAGAAATAAATACAGGTATTATTGCTGTTGCTTTTTCCTGTTGTTGTTATCATCATTACCACTACTACTAGCACTTCTAATAAATACCACCACCACCACACTTGGCAGAAGGAGACTGAGGGAGCTGCCCAGCCCTTTCTAATCCCCAGCAAAGCAGTCGCTATTTTACAGCGGTTTCGTTTTCAAATCCAGCTGCTTGCTCTGTTAACTGAGTCACTAGACTATTCAGGCCTCAGTGGCTGTGGTTGTCTAGCAAAATGGAGTAACACCAGCCATAGGCTGTTCCTAACATGCCCTGTGGCAGATAACGTCACCTTGGCAGGGAGCAGGCATAGCTCACTGTAGCATGGAGGTCTGAGTATGCATGTGCGTGTATGAGTGTATATATGTGTACACATGCTTATGCTTGTCACCTAACCTCTTGGAGACACTCTCATTAGCAAAATAGAGATATTACAACCATGGTGGGGAGCATTTTGGAATTTGGTGGAAATTACATTGTTTACAGTAGAAGCATATAGAAAGACTGCCTTAAAAGTAGAACATATGACCTGCAACAATTTAAAGCAAACTGTAAAAGATTAAGATGTGAAAATTACTTGCTTGTGTCTCTTATTCATTAAAAATCACCAAATGGAGACTTTGAGCATCAGAGCTCAACTTTCATGAAATGTGCCAAAAAAGAAAAAGCAATGTATGCCAGACAGCTTTGCAGATACTATTTCCTTTCGTCTCTACGGTATCTCAATTTTGATAAGTTCTTGAAAGTCAATAACTATGCTGCCTTTCATTCATCTTATGCTAGTTCCTCAAATAGTTCCTAACATGTGGTAGAAGCCCTTGTCACTGTCAAATGCCTCAGAGTTATTGCCATATTCTACACTCAGAACCATGCAGATCTGAATCTTCTTTTGTGAGTTAAGCATTGCCCTGTTATGTAGATGGAAAACTTGAGAAAGTTAAAGAGCTTGCCACACATCATATCTTCATTGTTCAGTGTGATAAAACTTAAAGGTCTGAATGACCATGGATGTCATACTCAATTCCCAAGCAACCTTCATTCTGTGAAAGAGAAAAGAGAAGCCAAGAAAAGTGAACTTCTCCAAAGTTTCAAAGCTCTTTAAAATTATTATTTTAATTTATATATTTGTGAAGTACAATGTAATAATTCAATACATGTATAAAATGTGCACTGATCAAATCAGGGTGATTAGTATTTCCATACCCTTATCATTAGTTTGTATTTGGAGGCTTCAAACACTTCTCTTATAGTTATTCATAAAATATATGATGGGTTAGTGGGCTAATAACCAATTTTACCCAGCCTTGGTATCTGCAGACTCCAGAACAGGTCAAGGAAGAAGCCACGCTGTCATTCCAAAAGTCGTCATCCAATTTGAGGATTAATTCTATAGATGCTATGAGCAGATATAGCTTTAATAGTCTTCATTATCTTGTGAAAAAGTTTATACAACGTCTGTTTTGTGTGTGCATGAGTGAGAGAGAGAGAGAGAGAGAGAGAGAGAGAGAGAGAGAGAGAGTTTAGATGTTTCTGACACCATATCATATTCCCAGTAAACAGTGGTGGTGTGTTGAACGAATATCTGAAAAAATAAATGTTTTATTCTGCAATTTTCAGACAGAGCTAGAATAAGAATATTTTTTAGAATAATGTGCTATATACGCTTGTACTGAGAAAATTTTATTTTAAAGTATGGAACCTTAATTAATCAATAAACCCTGATGTTTACATATAAATAAAATTTTTTGAATGAAATTCTATCTCAGATGTATAGAGAAATTCATTTTAAGATAATATGGTTGTAAATTATTTTATAAAAATGGACACTTTTGAATTAAAACACATCTTTTAACTTTGGATTTATACCCCCAATTACCTCCACGTGTGTGTGTTTCTCTATCTGTGTGTGTCTGTGTGTGTGTTTCTGTTACTGAAGGTTCATGGGATGACAGCAGAATGGCAGAGGCAGGTAACAGGATGGTAACAGGATGTCATAGAGAATAGTCAGGGAGTTTGGATGTTTTCTATTGCAAATAAGAAATACAAGCAGTGTGCTTTGTACTGTTATTGATTTTAATAACAAATATTAATGAATATCCATTTCTTTCAGCTAAAACTGTCAGTGAGGCTTCCCACACAGAGAGAGACCTTGGCATACTGATACCTGGTTCAAAACTAAGAAGCTTTCTCAAAGTCCTATGGCACATACTTGAAACATTAACCCCTCTTAATGCAAAATACCAGAATGCTGAGTTCCAAAGAGTCAGGCTACATCCAAATCCGACACCCCTTTATCTGGTCCTACCTCCATTTTCCAGGAACCTATATCTTGACCTTCCTATGGGCATTTCTCTCAATCCCACCAAGAAAGCATGTGGTGTATGAGGTCAGGACTTATGCTAAAGAATTTAGTGCAAAGAAATCGTATTAAGAAACCAAAGGCTAATATAAAATGCAATATGAACATGACTGAAACCTGAATAAAACTAGAAAAATGAGTGCATTTCAAATGATAGTCGAATGCAAAAATGTAAGAGAACCTGTTTAGGTTTTAAAAAAATACAAAAGGACTTCCAGAGAAATGCAAGTCAAGGATGCTTAATTGCAGAAGATATTCAAAATAAAATTCCCATTAGATACAAAATAAGCAAAAATATCTTTAACTCATAAATAATATGGAGATTGTTAGGAATGAGATTGTTTAACAGATGGTGTATGCATATTTCTAGAGAACGCCAGGGATTACATTAAGGAGCTTACTTCCCCTCCCACTTAGCACAGCTTCCTATGGTTTTTAGATACCCAATGCACCCTCATACAGCCTCTTCCTTTGGGGATATTGAGTCCCACCTTCAAGTATGGGTCTGTTTGCTCTAAGGATACTTTTATTCCATTTCCATTTGATCCAGTTTTGGGTAATGAGATGCTTTAAATTGGGAAAACATTCTTCCTTGCTCTCAAGAAGTCAAGGGAAGCCAAGTCATTTCTCACCATTACTAGACGTGTACATAAAATTCAAGTACACAGACCACCACAGCGTTTAGAGTTAGTGTCAAGTTAAATTCTGTGTAGAGCAAAGCAGTGAGAAGGGAAGATGCTGGGTCTAGATAGCACTGTCTGCTCATCTTGGTCCTCTTCTCAGATGAGCTCTTGGCTCCCCTTCCTTATCAGTTCAACAGTAGGAGCTGTTTTTCTATAAGCATATTTAAAATCATCCCAAAAGATCTATGTCGAATTATACCACCCAAAAAGTCACCTAATGCCTTTACCAGGCAAGAGTCTGACATGCTCCTTTAACATCACTTTACTCTATTTTGGGGTAATATAATTTTGATTAACTTTTCAAGTATTAACACTTCAGTCACACAATTTTCTTTAGAGATTATAGAAGTATAATCCATCTTTTCTCTAAACTAGTTAATTGTAAATTTTTCACTATTGATATTTTGGATCTCTCTCAGATCCATAACTAATTGTATATGTAACCGGTTAAATGAACATTTATTGAAATACAATTTACATATGAAAAGTGGGAAAATACAGTATGACATGATGAACACATCTGTGTAAACCCACACCAGGATCTCCTTTCATTTTTGTTTTCCTAGTCACTAACCCACTTTCCTAGACAAAAAAAAAAAAACTAGTATCATGGTGACTAACACTGTTGATTCATGCTGCTTATTTAGAAATAGTATGTAAATAGAATCATACACAATATATCCTTTTGAATATGAAATATTTTCCAATTTTTCTAACTCACTTTAGTTATATTTCATGTTGTTGGTATTTTTCTATTACAATATATCTTAATTTCCATACAGTATTCCATTACATCACTATACCAGTAATTGTTCATCAGTTTCTGTATCAGGGTTATGCTCATCTTAGAAAAAAAAAAAGTTGCACTTTTTAATTTATCTCTTCTTTTAAGGAGTCTGTAGATGTTATTTTATTCTTAAATACTTGAAAGAAATTAAAGGTGAGGCTCTAGTTCTAGAGTTTTCTTTAGAGATTGCTTTTAATAACATATTTGATGCATTCAGAAACAGAAAAATCAGTCCTTACATAGGATTTGCAAAGCTCTGTATATTTCGCAAGGAATTTACTAGGGATCATAACTGATCAAAATAGTTGGTATAAAGTTTCATAATTTCCCTTTATCTAACTAATGCTGTATTTCTCCAATTCTTGATTTCGGTAATTTGTCTTTACTTACCTATTTTTCTGGCGATCTGAAAACACGTGTTTTAACTTTAATATTTTCTCTATAGTACTTTTTTCTTCTATTTGGTGAATATAATTCTGCTCTAAATCATTGCTTCCTAACTTTTACTCTTCAGGGAGATTAATTGGTTTTCTGTGATCTTTGGTGGATGCTTGGGTCAATGATTTCAACCATTCTCTTGTAATAATAAGATTCTAAGTCCACCATCACACTGGAAGCATGGTATAAGTGGAATTGCACATGTTTTGAAAAGTTGACTTTTCATTATCATTCAACAGGATATGTTTTCTAGGGTCCACCATCAACTATTTTAACTCATATATCCTTTTTTTTTTTTTTTTTTTTTTTTTGGCACTGCGGATATAAACCCAGAGGGCGCTTTACCACTGAGCTACAATCCCAGCTCTTTTTTTTTTTTTTTTAATTAACTAATTTATTCATTCTAATTTATTATACATGACATCAGAATGCATTTCAATTCATAATACACATATGGAGCACATCTTTTCATTTCTGTGGTTGTACACATTTTTTTATTTTGAGTAAGGGTCTCACTAAGTTGCTAAGGCTGGCTTTGTACCTGTGATCCTCCTGTTTCAGCCTCCAGAGAAGTCACTGGAATTCTAGTCATGCACCACCATGCCAAAAGACTCAAGTACTATTTATATAACTAACTGTTATAAAACATACTTTCATGATTCCAGTCTTTAGCATTTTGTTGAGACTTACTTTATGGCTCAGTATGTGGTCATTTTGGTAAATGATTTATGTGTGTTTGAAAAAAATTGTGCATTTTTAAGTGTTTGAGTGCAGATTTCTATATGTGTAAACAAGGTCAATTTAATAATGTGATTTTTATCATCTATATTCTTAAAAAATTAATGTTTTCCATCAGCTGAATAAAGTGTTTAAAAGCAAACATTTAAGCTGGGGAAGTAGCTCAGTAGTAAGATACTTGCTTAGCTTATGTGAGGCCCTGGGTTTGATTCCTGGCACTGTAAACACACACACACAACACACACACACACACACACACACACACACACACACACACACACACATTATAAATCATGTATTTCTTCTTTTAGTTTTATCAATGTCCTTTTTTTGAGGCTATAATTTCTGATGCATACAAATTTAAAGTTTTTAATCAAAGATTGAAACTTCTATAACCATAAAATATTTTTGCTTTAACATCCATATTTTCTGCTCCTATAATAGCTATGCTGGTGCTTTTTATGTTATTGTTGTACAGTGTTTGCAGAACACACATTTTTTTCTTTTAATTTTCTAAATACTTTTGTGAGTGAGTACATGCGTGTGTACACATATATCCTATATATATTACATATATATAGGATATATACAAAAGTCATACATATCAGGTACATTTTTTCATATTTATGCATTTATGTATAATTGTTTTATCCAATTTGATAATCTTTGTCAGAAATGTATCATCTTCAAACATTCATTTAATATTTTAATGAGAGCACCTAATATATTAATAATGTAGCTTAATGTTATTAATGATATGCATGAATTTTGGTTCCCCAGCTTACTAATTTTCCTACTGTCAATTTATTTTCATCCTGTTTCTACCTTCATTTGAATAAATAAAACATTTTCAGCATTCTATTTCTCTCCTCTATGACTTGCTAATTGCATGTTCTTTTCTTCATTTTTGTCCTTTTACTGTAGACATAAACACATTCATCTTTGACTTTATATCAGCTTTCCCAATATAAATGAATATTACTTATGAAAGAATGTAAGGCCCTTATATACTTTAAGAATGGATTATTTTATATATCCAAACTTGATTTAAATACATGCATCCATTTTATATCATTAATATCTAATGCTTTTGCTCTTCATTCCTTCCTCTATTCCCTAGTCTAAATCTAATTTTTTTGCCTGTTTAAAAAGCTCCCTTTACTAGTTGATTTAGTGTGTACTGTTGGAAACAAAAGCACATAGGTAAGATGTACATATGCAAAAGTACATGGAACCTTCATTTATTCTGGAGAATATAAAATTTTGAGGTTAATTATTTTCATACTGTAAAAGTGTCATTCAATTTTCTTCTCTTTCCTAGCATTTCTATTGCAAAATCAACTGTCAGGTTTATTGTTGAAATTTTGAAGTAGTGTGCCCTTGTTCTTTAGATGCATTTGAGATTTGTATTCTGTGTATTTAATTTTTGTATCTTACCTTTGGCTTGCTTACATATAGTTTTCTTTGTACTTATAGAGATGTATGTTATGTTACTAAGTTCTTGAAATCTGTGGCTTGATATTTTTTCACTAGCTTTGAAAAATTCTGAACCAGTACCATTTCAAATATAGGTTTTGCCTTTTTCCCATTTTTGTTTCTTTTCAAATTGCATATAGATTTGAATTTCCATTGCATTAGAAATAAGCAATTGTGCTCTACTATTTATTATCCACTTTTTTTAGTCTGTTCTTTAGTATGAATGTCTTCTAGTGAGTTTTCTTTTAGTGACAAATCTTATATTGTTCATGTTTAATCTACTATTAAACTCATTTATTCAATTCTTAATTTTGCTTATTTTATTTTTCGGTACCAGTTTTTCCCTTTGCTTATTTATTTTTTTTCATTCCAGGCATAACCATGGCTACTTGGTGATGCTGTTATTATCCATTTTCGTGTGTGTGTGTGTGTGTGTGTGTGTGTGTGTGTGTGTGTGTATTTTGGGGGGGGGTGATATTGGGATGGAACTAAGGGCCTCGTGTGTGGTTAAACAAGTCTCTCCACTGAGCTAGATGCCTCTAGCCCTTTTAAAAATTATATTTTGAGACAGGGTCTCACTAATTTGATCAGGCTGGACTTGAACTTGGAATCCTTCCTGTCTCAGCCTCCTGAGTGTCTGGAATTACAGGAATGGCACCTGTGTTCTTGACCATGTTAGTCATATTTTATTAGTTCTTTTTAGATATATATAACAAAAGGTTTCATTTTGATGTACTTATAAATGTACAGATTATAATTTCCTCTAATTCAGTCCCCAGTACTTCCCTTTCCCTCCACCTTCCCTCTCCCTGTTCTAAAGCCTATGCCTGATAATAATGTCAATATTTAGATCTTTTATGGGTATATTTGTATTCTCTCATTTTTTTCTGTTGCTTTGCAATTATTTAGTACTACCCTCTAATAGGCTTGAAATTTACTGATTAACCATCAATATTTTAAAAATATAACAATTATCTAAGGATTTGACTGTAGTTATCTCCCTCCAGAGAGCATTTTCATTTGTTGTGGTAAGCAGTTTACAGAAGTAAAGACCATCTTTAATCCAGCCCGGAATTGATCTCCTTCAAAACTTATATTAATTCTTTGGGAGAGCTGTTTCAGATTTACATTTACCTGGCACTATGTGATAGAAATATAATGTGAATCACATATTTTTTTGAATTATCTAATAGCCCATTTCAAAAAGTATAAAGAAAGAATGAAAGTATTTGTATTATTATTGTGATTAACCCAACCTCCAAAATATTACTCCCTCAACATGTTATTAATGTAAAATTTGTTAATCTGATACTTAATATTCTTTGACTTTTTTTTTTCTTTTTACCAAAAGTCTTCAAAAATCTGGTGTGCTGTTTACACTTCCAACATATCTCAGTTTGAAATAGCCACATTTCACAAGTTCAGTAGCCACACCTAGCTTGTGACAGCCACATTGGACAATGCAACTTTCTCCTAAGTTGTAGCCTTTGATGGTCCTAACTGGATATTTGATGTGTTTACCATAACCTTTCTCCTTACCAGTCCTTGATTCCTAATTTCTTCTTCTTTCCTTCATGAAACTTCCATTATCTCTGCTTGACTTCCCAGACTTTTAACTGTGATTTTGTGTTTGACATCTTATGCATCAACAAATACCCTAATAGAGAACATGGAGCAAAATGTCAAGTTCACCTAAACACACTTCATTTCTTTAGACATATTGGCCTCTCGGGTTCTGGCTGTCTTGATAACATGGAACTCTTACCTTCCCTGTCCTGTTAGACTGACAAAAGTTCAGTTCACAGTCCTCTCCTCTCACTTGTTTCTCTCCACTTAACTTCGTAGCCCTTTGGATCTGTCACTTGATGATTGGCAATTAACTTTAGTAGCAAAGCAGCACACAATGTCGGGCACCACTCTATACATCACCCTCAGTTGGACCCTGGTATTCAAGTTCTGTCTGCTTCAGGAGCTTTCCAAAACATTACTAGATTTTGAGTTTATTTTTTTCAGTTCTTATTTTTTTTATTTTTAGTACGATATATTGTGTACCAAGGTAACATTTCACTAATTCCCAGGTTTTGTTCCACCCTGATGAGTTTGAAAAGATATTTAAATATATCATGTTAATCAAAGTAAAAATAAAATTATATACAACATTTAGAAATATGGTAGGTGTTACTATCAGCAGCCTCGGCACCTTGAAAAATTATCATTCTATTATTTTTTCTTGAAAAAGGCAGACATCCCAGGTATACATAGCTATCAGAGTATATGCCATTGGACCAGTATTTATCATATCACACTCCTGGGAGAGACAGATGTAAAATTGGTCAAATGGAAACAAGTGAATTGCAGAGCATGAGTCACATGTGTAAGATCTGAATGGTACTTATATACTTTGTATACAAGCAGTTGTATGTAAAAAGATACTATACTTGTGCATGATGAATAAGTAAATAAATAAAAAAAAAAAAAAAAAAGAATAAGTACACAGCGTCCTGCATCAGTATTGAATTGGAAATTCTGACACCGCTCCTGATATTGTTCTCACATATTCTACAGATGTCTACTGAGAGAAAAGAAGTGGCTACAATCACTTTCACTCTGTCAAGGAGAGATCCACTTCCTGGTCTCTCTAGGGCTGTAGCTCACAGGAACCAGAGCTCTTTCTCTCACTGCATGAAAGGAAAATAAAAATCCATGCAACCAACAGCTATTTCACTAAAGTAATTTTTAAAAAATAATTCTGAATGTTATGTTTGTCCACTTTTCAAATCTATTTTCCAAGAAATACTTAGCAGGTATTTTTTCAAAACAAAAAGCTTTGAATTCTGTTGTGGAACTATCTGATAGTGTAATTCAGGCATGCTAAGGTGCTTTTACCATAGCTTATCATTTTATTCTTATAGAAATGCATAAAACAAAGGTATGGCCAGCATCCTGGTTTCACAGATGAGGTAGCTTGTGTTTGTAGACATTAAGGAAATATTTAAATCATTCTCTTTACTATGTCTTATGTGGATTCATGTCCTTCTATTTTCACATGCTAAGCCTGAAATAAATTCCATTAAAGAAAATGCAAAAAAAAAAAAAAAAAAAAAAAAAAAGAATAACATGTCATCTTATTCCACCTTCATTGAGGTAGAAATAAGTTATCATCCACCAAAAGCCTTGAGCTAAAGGAAATTAGCAAAGATCAACTCAAAACTGAAGAAAAACATGGAAAATCAATGTCAGTGATCAATATCCAGAATCCCTAAAGGACATACCAAGAAAAAAATATTTTCAACTCTAAAATAAGGACAAATTATTTGACAATATCTCTAAGCAGAAAAGAATCTTTGAATCATTTAATATCTGTTATAAATAGTGAAAAATTATATTTCATCAATATATGAGTTAGCAGAGTATTTTAAAAACATAGGGACAATTTGAAAATTCAGGTAGGGCTCATCTGGGATAAAAGTATGTCAACAGGCTAGTATAAGAATGCATTCGAATTTTCTTATTTATTGCACTGACTGCAGTTTGTAGACTCAGTAATAACTCCCTAGTATGGGTGTAAGAAGCTATTTATACTCTTTAATTCTCGTCTAGTTTACTTAACAGCCCATATGTCAATATGTTGCTTCACTGTAGGATTGACTTTGTTTGTTCCATCTGGCTGTCCAATCCCTATCATACTAAGAACAGCTGATGGGCATTCAATTGCCTAGAAAATATTTATCTGGTCACCAGACCATTTCTAAGCTGCTCTGGTTCATTCCACTTTCTTTCACCATCCTTGATCTGGAGAACCTCATATGTAAGGTTACCCAGCACCAAAAGTGAAGGCCCTGACAATGAAGCCTTCATATAGATAGATGTTTTGTGCTCAAGAGTGATTGTTCCATGTGATCAGAGGGAGAGAGAAGAGCAGGTATGTCTAAAGAGACAAAGGCATGGATTCCTCCAACTTTGCCTATTAAGACCCCCCAATACAATGGCTATTGTCCTTGTGATGAATTACATATTATTTATCAGTTTTCAAAGACTACCTACATTTCTGTTCAACCTCATATAACATGTCCTTCCTCACTACCCTGACTCTATTTGATTCCTTTGAATTTCTCAACTGTGTTAAATGTTCATTCTACCCTCAAATTCATGAATACTGTTCTCTATAATTCCCCAATCCCTTCAAATGCGTAAGTCATACACCTCCATATATCTCTAGCTTCAAGTCCATTTCTCAGAGCCTTTGAACCACATCTGAATGTTCTTGCTATTATATTTGCAGTTACATAATATTTCTTTTCAATGGTCAGTGGGACCATGGATCTGTACTATCTAGTGTTTTATTCCCAGGGCTTGCTGCCATGCTTGTGTCAAAATATATTAATTTTTTTCCAAGAAACATTTTCTGATTTAAAAATAACTAAATGTACTCAGAAATCTAGAGCTGTTTTTTTTTTTTTTAGAAATCACCTTATGTAATTAATCTCTTCACTTTGCTCAGAAGAAAACTTAGATCTAGAGAGTTATTAGTTATTAGTTATTAGTGTATAGTTGATATTTAATGATTCTGATAATAATAATGACAAGCCATCTCAGTCAACAGCAGACTAGACCATAATGTAAAATTCCCCTTTTCCACTCTAAATGCACTTAGTGATTCTCTGCAAAGATATAGCAACATGTCAAGGATAAAATACTCTAGTTTGTAGAGGAGTTGCTTTTCTCAGTGGAGTCTAATTAATATCTCTGAATGAGTGTCACTATAACATATGCATGTATAGCAATTTCAATTTTATTTTTGTTTTTGTTGTTTTGGTAAAGAAGACATTGGAATAATTAAGAATTTTTAGCTGCAGGTATAGAAAAATCTAACAAAAAGCAGTTTACATAATAATGCCCTTCATATGTCACTTGATAGTACAGAGGTAGAGCAGTTTCAAGTAAAATTCTGTGGCTTAATGATGTTATCCATAAACAAGCTTGTTTTCTTCTTTCTGCTCTGAGGGTCTTGGCATCTCAACCTTTGGCATGGCTTACAGTAGTTATCCACAGGAGATATGTTCCAAGACCCCCAGTGGATGCCTATAACCATGGATAATACCAATCTCTACAACACTATATTCTTTTCATACATTCACATGTTTGATAATATTTAATTTATAAATTAGGCACAATTAGATATTAACAACAACAATAATAAAACAATTATACAATATACAGTAATGAAAGTTATGTGAATGTGGTCTCTTTCTTTCTCACTCTCTTGTTGTCTTTCCTCTCTCTCATATCTTACTGCACTTTTTAACTTTTCACACAGAGGAAGCACTTTAAGACTTTTTCATGGCATATCTGAATTGCCAGAATCACTACTTTTTTTATTTGGGGCCATTGTTAAGTAAAATAAGGGTTACTTTAACAAAACCTCCACAATAGAACAAAAGTGGATCTGATAACCAAGATGGCCACTAGGTGATTAGTGGACAGATAGTATAGACAGGGTAGCTATGCTAGATATGTGTGATTCACCTGCCAGGCAGGATGGAGCAAGAGGGCTCAAGATTTCATCACACAACTCAGAACAGCACTCAATTTAAAACTTAAGATTGTTTATTTACCAGAATTTTTATTGAATGTTTTCAGATCATGGTCGACAAGGAATAGCCAAAACCATAGAAAGTGAAACACAGATAAGGAAGAACAAAGTTTTTTCTGTTGTAGTAATATAGCTGCAGTAGTTCCAAGCATCTTATCCTCATGTAAAATTCTCCAATACAGAAAAATGGGAGAAATTTCTTGTGACGATGATAGCAGAATAAACTTTCCAATGATGTCTGTTTGAATCTTATTGACCAGAGCTGTATTGTGAGTCCACTTCTTAACCAAACACTGGTGACAGGATCATAGAATCACCATGGTTAACGTAGACAAAAATCATAAGTTCTTCCTTGCTTTGGAGAAGAGCCCAGTTCCTCTTGAGATAAATGCTACCAGGAAGAAGACAAGGTAAGGGAGTTGTTGAGGGAAATGTTTGATATATCAATTTTAGATATTTCTAAGATGACTGCCTAATTGATATTTAACAGGGTAAATATCATTTTTTTTTACTTTTGTTAAATTTTATGCAAAGCTTTAATATCTTCCTCAAAAGTTTCAATAGCTGGTATAATACATCTACTTGGTAAACATTTTCTAAGATCAAATATTAAATATTATTTAATCATTCAGAACTCAAACAGTATCTGTTAAATAATGTGAAAATGAATGCAAGAATTCTTTTTTGTTTTTTCTTTTTTGTCATTACTTGCCTAACAGCTACTTCTGTGATTCTGTCTTTAGAAGAACAAGGCCCAAGTATTTATATAAAACTGATCAATATGAGAAAACATTCAGAGGATATGAGTGTATGTGTCAGAAGAAATTAGTATGCCAGGAGCTCAAATGTCATAAAGACAGAAGACTCAACTTCATGTAGGACTTATTAGCAGTCAGACACAGCACATTGTCCTGTATAGACGGATGCAGTCTATGCCAAGCATTCTTGATGCTATCTTAATGAATAGAGGAAGAACTCATTTTGAATCTGTAAGGTTTACCCCCAGTTGAATAATTACCTTAACTATTGGAGAAAAAAAGCTCTCAAATTTTCCATGTTCCTTTCTCATATAAAACCTTATTTCTCTCCCAAATCTTCCTCCTGACACCCAACCATTGTACTCCATATCAAATACGTAGATAAAAATATTCATTTCCCCCATATCTGTTCTAATCTATGAATGCTCATGTTTATTTGTAAGCATGCTAGTTCTCTTGGGCTGCAAGTTTCTTTAGGGAGGAGGACTCATGTCAGCTTATTGAGTCCAAATCACACTCAACACAGTGTTACCTGCAGAAAGGTGCTTGGTGATCAGTATCAGCAATCTAACAGTGAAAGGTAAAATGAAAAAGAAATTCACACTTAAGTTAAATAAGCAGTGACTTTTCATTCAGGATGAGTGTACAGAAGACTTACAGAAAAAATATGATCTCACCATTGCCTTTTCATGGATACCAAAAATAAGCATCAGGTTAAATGGGAAGAAAAGCAAACAAATAGAAAAAAAAATTATGATAACTTAGTAATAACTTGAGTTTTTTTATTATACAATATGTATTATATAATAAAATCAATATGTATTATATAATAAAATAATAAAATAGAATATTTTATTATATAATTATAAAATTGCTATGATTATATATAAATTATTATAAATGCTATTATATAATAAAACTACAAAATTATCAATTTTATTATGATAAAATCATATAGTAGGAAATATATATATTATGTATATATATATATATCATAATATAAGTCTTAAAAATATACTTATATTAACTGGAATCAGAGGCCACAGAAACCTATTGTGCTTAGCAACTTTATGGGATACTAGACAGATTAAAGTCTTCATAGAAAGGCCGAAGGACAAGCTGAAAGAACTAGCAGGAGATGGGACACAGTATGGGGGACACTGATGTGTGTGACACATAGACCAGGGCTCCAGACAGGTAGAGCTTTGATAGGAAACTGCTCAGGCTCCACTCCTCTACCGCCTCTGGCAGCTTAGTTTCAGGAAGTGCAATATCCCTACCAGCACTTCTCAAACCCAATTAAGTCATTCCTAAAATGTTCCTGTCTTCACATCACTCTTTCAACATATAATCCCAGTTACTGAAGCTAAGGCTAAAGTGTCATTCTAGCTTTAGTGGACTAAGAAGAAAGATAGGATCCTTTCCATTGCTGATATGAAATCCAAAGGAAACTGATACAATGATGAACTTGCCAAGAGCATACTGATGTTGAGAAGATAAGAGAATAGAAAAGGGCCACCATTGCCTGTCCCCTGTGTAAAATACCTCTTCCAATATTTATACTTCCATAAAGAAAAAATAAATAAATATACTCAAGACATGATAAACATGAAAAAATAAACATAATTATTCTTCATTCAAAAGAAGAAAAACTCAACATCTATGGTTCCATAAAGAAAAAATTCAGACTATATGAAAGATTTTCATTTCTTCTGTGTAGTCATCATTCCATGTTTGAATTCTTCTCTTGAAAGTGTTAAGTGGAATACCCCAAATACAATGGTTAAAGGAAAACACAATAGATTGGAAATTAAGATAAATATATATATATACATATATATATTCATATTTTTATAGAAAGTATAAAGATCACTCTCCTCTTATCTACAGCTGCTTCTGGAAGCATAGATAATATTTTATGACTTATTTCCTTCATTGCCCATTCTGCACACTCTACCTTTAACCAGGATCCCAGCTGTTCATGTAGGTGTGAGTTAACCTAGACAGTTATCCGAAACTTTAAGCCTTTGTCAGTCTTTCTAGTAGATGATTTTTTTTCTTTCATCCATTTTTACTGCCCTAAATGTTAGGATAAGAAAGTGCCCTAAGAGACTACATGGGATCTACCCATAATCCTCCTATTCCATCATAAAGTAATAACCCTATTTTTCCTTCACAGTAAGGGTCAATCACACTAGCCAACACTAGAATCCCCATCATTTCCTTTTTCCTAGAGTCATAAGAAACTGAAAATGTCTAGGTGGCAATATTAGCTTCCAGTTCAATGGAAACAGTGTCGTGTGCTTTGGTGGAAACCTTCTCCCTGGTGGAGTAATACCTCCAAACCAGCAGACTCCAGCTTACCAGAACAAGATGAAAACAATTTTAAAGCTGACCTATAACTGTAACAGAAACTTGAAAAGGACATTCCAATAGTCTAACACCACCGTTATTACTGATTATGGCAAATATGTTGATGCTCATGAATTGAAATATAGCAGTCCTTTCCTGTTTATTTTCCTCTTTACTGTTCTCATTAGAAGCAGTGCTATTTAGATATCTGTAAGAATGTAGGAACAGTGAGTTCCCTAATAGTATTCCTAACATATTTTTGAAGGGCAAGAACAACGAATCCAAGTCCATTTTAAGTTATCTATGCTAGTGGGGCGGGGGGGGGGTTGAAACTTCTATCTTAGAAGGGTTTCAATGTTATTATCCTGCTTACATACCTTGCTGGTGATCCCTGATGCAATATATATCAGAATTTTACTGACAACTCACTGGATAGTAAATTGGACATCATTAATGGGAGCGGCCTGAATAGTCTTGGTAAGGGGGATGTCTGTGCTTTCAAACCTACCTTGAGTATCAACCCTTTTTCCATTGCCATGTGAAATACTTATATAATTAGCACAAGGGAAAAATACTTCCGGAAACTACTACTGATATATTAAGAGCCTTCCCTGCTGTGGGTGTGATCTTAGGCAAGCATTCCAAATAGTCTCACACTGTGATTTTTCAGAGAAACACATGGTTCTTCCCTAAACTCCCTTGTTATAATTTTCCTGTCTTGTTCCTCCAGTCTCCTGACCACATGGACAAACCATTAAGCCATCTCTTTATGTAGGTTCACTATCTCAGGAAGGGTGAGATTGCAGGACTTAAATTTCTTCTCCATCCTCTTTGAAGATCTACTCTGCTGATGTTAGAACATCTTACAGAACTATAGAAAAATTGCTTATGATGTGTATGCATATGATTTTTCAGGAGTAAAGCAGAAATTTAAAAAGCCAGGATGCTACATACTTGTATTGTATGCTCTGGGCCTGCTTGGCCACAGAATTGTTTGAATTACTTCTATTTATGATGATGAAGGGTTGACCTGCCCAGCTCAATAAATGGGTAAATAATATAAAACCCTTTCATAATGGGAAGTTGGTATAATTGACATGATCACATGATTCTCATGATCAGAAAATTAATCATCAGGAGAAATGAATAACAAAGCTAGAATCATTTTTGGAATTAATATGCTTATTTGTTTAAGGAATGTGGATTTATTCCAAAAACTAGAAATGTCATCTTCAATGAATATATATATATGAATATATATATATATGGAAAGTTATATGAATATATATAATATATATATATATTTCAAATATATATATATATATTTGAATGAATATATATATGAATATATATATATATTATGTATATATATATATATATACTAGATTCTAGTGTTGGCTAGTGTGATTGACCCTTACTGTGAAGGAAAAATAGGGTTATTACTTTATATATATATATATATATATATATTCATATATATATTCATGAATATATATATATATATATATATATATGGAAAGTTATATATGGAAGGGCTGGGATCTGCTGGGCAAGGGTTGTAACCATCCTGAAATATAGCTAATTAGGTAACAATTACCTATTATGGGCTCCATTTTTTATTTGAAAAGGTATATAATTAAGAAAGAGTATAAGTAGGGTACAGTGGCACATGCCTGTAATCCCAGTGGCTCGGGAGGCTGAGGCAGGAGGAGCAGGAGTTCAAAACCAGCCTTGGCAAAAGCAAGATGCTAAACAACTCAGTGAGATGCTGTCTCTAAACAAAATAGGGCTGGTTGATTGCCCCTGAGTTCAATCCCCAGGACGCACCCCCCCCCCCCAAAAAAAAAAAGAAAAAGTATAACATTTGTTTGTTTGTGATATACTTTTTTTAAATATTTATTTATTTGCTTTAGTTGTACACAATGGGTTTAAATGGGTTTATTTGTACGTGGTGCTGAGGATCGAACCCGGGCCGCGCACGTGCTAGGCGAGCGCTCTACCGCTGAGCCACAATCCCAGCCCTGTTTGTGATATATTTTGCCTCTAAAATAAAACATCCCAAGAAACATTTTGCTCTTTTGTTTTAGGAGAGAAAAATATTCTTTGACCTTCACTTTAATGGAGTACCTTGATAAGTTTCAGATTAGTGAATCAGTAGAAAACTTACTGAAGTGGCAAGTCTCTTTATTTTTTGTGAGATTTATTTCTACATCTATAGCCTTCATGAGTCCTGCCAAGGCACTTAATATGCCTGCTAATTCTTTCCTTCCAGATGCTATCAATATGATGGTATCCATGTAGCAGAGCACAAAATTTCTTTGGAATTACTAGATAGTCAAGAGTCATAGACACTAATTTGGACACTATTAAAACCATTAGGCAGGACACAGAGGGTATACTCCTGCACCTCTTTGTTCAAAAAAACTTTTTATATTTTTATTTTCTGGGAGTGGGGGAAAGCATTCCTAAATCCATAGATGCATTCCAGGTGCCAGTAAGTATTCTGAGTCTCTCCAGCAGAGAAACCACATCTGGATCAGCAGTTAGAGTTGGCATCAAATCTATTTCTTTTTAAAATAATTCACTTTCATTCTGCAAGGACCTACAATTTCTGCACTTTTGCAACTAAAGGGATAAGTGGAATTAAATTTGGAATCACCACTTCTCAAGTTTTGGATAGAAGCGCTAATCTCTCTCTGAAGGAAAGATTCCCCCAGGGATGGGACATTGCTTTTAGTTTACTGCATCATTAATGATGGGAAGCTCCAAAGGACATAATGGCACCATTATAAATTTTACTTTATGGGTCATGAAAATGAGTAGAGATTTAACCAGCACTCTTGTGTGTGCACACCTGTGCCTGCATATACATTTTTCAAATGCAGAATTTTAAATTTCAGATAAATACTATATAATTATGAAAGGAAACTAGACAACATTTGGTTCATTGAAACAAATGTTTACTTATTATCTCATAACTGTGAGCTTATGCTCTAACCAATGGATCAAAGTAGTATTCTGGTTCTTGGAGTAATCATGTATTATTGAGTTACTATCCACTAATCCACAAAAAGTATAGCTATTTCCCTTTACCCTATTATAAATTTCTCCAATTCTGGGCTGTGGCTGTGGCTCAGCTATAGTGCACTTGCCTGGCATGTGTGAGGCACTGGGTTCAGTTCTCAGCACCACATATAAACAAATAAAATAAAGGTCTATCAACAACTAAAAAAAATCCATGCCTTAATGAAAAAGCTTTAATTTTTTTTTCTCCAATTCCTTTTGAAACAGACTTGGAGGAAATATCATGATATAAATGCAGATATTGCTGCAAGGCCCAATCACAATGTTATCTCCTTCTATTTCATTCTAGGAATAATGAATCTAGAAACTAACACAGGTTTAGGATTAGGTCTAGGATAACAAATATATTTCATGATTATTCAGGTCTGGCTTACTTTCACAAGACATAAAGTGGTCCTGTCCTAAATTGTATGTATCATTTAGGAAACTTGTAACAACTCTGAATCAGCTTTGTCCTCAGGAATCTCATCATCATTGACCAGGGTCAGAGACCTTTAAGATTTGAATTCCATGCTGTTCTTCTGACTCTGACAATTAAATGCAACTCTTTGGCTTTTTGCTCCTCTGTGGTATCCATCAAAGTTAGCAAGCTATTTCAGGTACATTATATCAAGCATCTGGAATCCTAAACAAATTACCAGCAAGCATGCTTCACAGATACCAGTGCTTTCGTCACACAGTTTTTTTTCTTAATGTCCTAAAAGAGTTTCTTCTAATATTTCTCCAGGTAAAGTTAGGAAATGGTCTGAAGCAGCAGATAGTGAATACACCCACCCTTTGAGTCCCAAAGTCTCTGTCTTCCCCCATGAATAATACTGAGAATTTTCTGGCATTTTGACTAATTTATTTATTTTAAGTGCGGGCCACCTTTGGGTCCAGGTTTCAGATCTTAGGCATCCACCCAAGTCAACAATTAAAATAACTCTTAGGGAATCTACTCAGCTTACAGAAACTGTATCAATTAAATCAGACAAATAAAAAGTGATACTTCATGTTATAAATAAGCTCAGAACTATTCCTATATATATATTTCCTAGATTTTGTCAATATGAATTAGTAAAACCATATACATATGTATTTATATATGCATATACATGTGTATGTATTTATATATGCATATACATGTGTATGTATTTATATATGCATATACATGTGTATGTATTTATATATGCATCTATAATATGTATATGCATATAAACATCCACGCACACACGTGCACACACACACACACACACACACACACGGAAAACATCTTTCAGGTTTGATTTGTAATTTGTTCTAGAAACATTCTGTAATATACTGCTAGTTACATTTTGAAAGGCAAAAGGTTTCAGTGAAGCTCAGAGTCAGCTTAGATAACCAAAATGTATCATCTGATTTTTAAGGAAAATGCCTTGGAGAGTCACTTAAAATGCCTTCATGCAAGTGTGAAAAAATATCAAGGAGAGAGTGGGGCTGCTTTGGCTTACAAGGATGTCATGAGACCTCTGAATCTCCCCCATACATCATCATTTAATTCTATTCTTTCTCAATCATTTCCTATTGATCTAAGATCTGGTGCAGCTTTTAATTTAATTGATATTATCATTCAGTGTCCTCCAACTCAAATAACTAAGTTCAGGGGTGACTGCACCATCTCCATGTTAAGATGAGATCAAATAAAGGATGAGTGCTTCTTCTGGTTCCCAAGACATGTTTAAGATCTCTGAATCTTCCTCCCCTATATCCTCATTTATTCTCAGGGTTCTATTTTTTTCCAGAATATTTTCCTAACTTGCACAAGAAAAGCATGGGGAGGCTTTATATTTGGTAAATCTTGTAGTTTAGCTTAATCATTTATCTCCGACTGGTTGCTTCTACTCTACAGAAGCAAGAGATGCAATCGAGAAAGTATTTGGGTTTTAGTTGGTGTCTTAAACAACTTTGTCAGGATTTTATCCTGTCATTACCTTTCAGTTGTCACCATGACACCCTCCTGTCTGTCATTCATGGAAGAGGCAAAATGGCTCCTCAAAATCTTGCCTTCAGGAAGCACTGCATTCAAGGTGAGTGTGAGCAATCCCTGGTGGTATTTCCTTACACAATGCAGGTTGCCACATTTCCAGTCTAAAAACTATTTTGGCCCAAACCAGTCAAGAAAAGACATTCCAAATACCTGTGCTTGCCATGTGTTCTATGGCTTACAACCCGTTCTCTCTCCATGCCTCACATCTTTTCTACCTGGCATCGTTTTCAGACTCCTGTTCTTCCTTCCTCTTCTATTTTTAAGAACTTGTGTGGTCACATGGAGCCCATCAGATAAGATAGCATGATTTCAATACTTTCAAGTCAGATGATTATTATCTTAATTCTAACTACAAAGTCCCCCACAAAATTATTTACATTAGTATTTGATTGAATAACCAATGAGTGAAAATCTTGGGGACACCTTTGGAATTACACCTCCCACACTTCCATATGATACAGAACCTGAGCCAGAGCATACAACCAAGCTTAACAAAATGTAGTGTGCCTTCACTTCACATTCCAGTGACTAAACAGGAAATGGATAAAAAAGTTTGAGTGACTGTAATCTGAGGTGAATTCTCTTTCTTTTACATATTCTAATACAATTAGCTTAACAATCAAAGAAAAAAATTGGCTGCCATTCTCAGTGGCTATTCACCTAAGAAATAATAGCCATTATTGGAAAAAAAAATTTAACTTGGGAAATTTATTATTTTTACAACATCAGTGAATTAAACTACTAAATTCACATCATTTAAACATACTCCTATTAATGTTGATCAGCTAACCGAGGAACAATCTGCACTTACCTTCCTCAATGTCCACTTCCACTGAATAATTTATCATGTAAATGAAAACTTAAAAAAAATTATATGATAAAAATTTTGTGGTTTTTCTATGCTTACTATTGACAATGAAATGTATGCACATTACACAATTGCAAGGCACTCTAAGAAAATAATTATTAGAATATGTTGCAATTTCTGTGTAGAAAATTCTCATCATGTGCATTCATTTAAATAGGTAAACTCATAAGTCATTTAAACAAAGTATGCAAAATCTATAATCATTATTTTTCTTTATTAAGATGCTCATATTAGGTCCTTGACTGCCAAGTAAAAGTAAAAGTTACATGTTTGGTACTTACTTTTCCTGTTAAAGAGGAAATCACTAGGAATAGAGTGCTTTTGCACTGGAATAAGCCTGTGCATGGCCTCCTGTGTCTGGTGCTTGCTTTCAAGTGCTGGCAAAAGTAGAAGGGAGATCATATGTTATGAATCATTCCATGAGACCACTAATACTCTGATAAACACAGACGAAGATATCACAAGAAAAGAAGCTTCATGCTGATATATCTTATGACTATAAATATGAAAAAAAATCAGAAAAATGAATTCAACATCATAGTAAAGGTATTCTATACCATTGCTTAGTATGATTTATCCCAGTAATCCAAAAATAGTTTAATATACAAAAATCAATGTAACATACCACATCAATAGAGTAAAAGAAATAAGCCATATGGTCATTTCAGTTGCTATAGAAAATAGCATTTTAAAAACTCATTCATGATAAAAACAATCAAGAAATTAGAAAGAGAAGGGGACTTTATCAATCTGATAAGGACCTCTAAAAAAAATGACAGCTAATATCATACTTAATGGCGAAAGAATGAAACTTTTCCATCTAAGATCAGGAATGAGATAAGGATGACTGTTTTCATTATTTGTATTCAACATTGCACTGAAAGCTAAAATTTAGGTTACAACATGAAAATCATCCAAATTGGAATGGAAGTACAACTATCAGTTTTCAGGTTGCAGGTGACATGATCTTACATGTAACAAACACCAAGGAATACACAAGACAAAAACTAGAACTAATATATGCAATCAGAAATGTTTCAGCTTTCAAGATCAACAAAAGTCAGCTGTGTTTCTATATATATGCAATGAACAATCTGAAAAGGAAATTAAGAAAGGAAGAGCATTTACAAAAGCACCCAAAAAAATAAAATACCTAGGAATAAATTTAAACACAAAGCATTTCTAAAGGAAATTAAGAAAGACTTAGATAAAAGAAATGACATCTCATGTTCATGAACTGGAAGGCAAAAATAAGATTAATAAGATGGAAATACTCTGTAAGGTGACTGTAGATTCAAAACAATGTTTATCAAAATTCCAACTGTATTTTTTCTAAGAAATGAGAAAGCTAATCCTACACTGCATATGGAATTTCAAAGGACCATAATTAGCTTTTACAAAATCTTGAAAAAGATAACAAACATGAAAGACTCACATTTTTCAATCTGAAAATGACCACAAATCAACAAAAATCAAAACAGCATGGTATTGGCAAGGATAGATATATAGATCACTGGAACAGAATGAAGAGTCCAGAAAAAACATATACATCTATAGTCAACACATTTTCACTAAGGTTCCAAGTCTATTCAAAAAGGAAGAATAGACGTTTCAAGAATTGGTACTTAGAAAACTAACCCTCCACCTATGGGTCCCTTCCTTCAAAATGTGTACAAACTTTTACTCAAAATGTGTCAAAGACCCAATATGAGTCTTTTTTTTCTAACACTATAAAACTCATAGAAAAAATATGGGTATAATTTTCATAACTTGGTTTAGGCAATATTATTTTTGATTTTGTGATGACCTCTAAAACATAGTAGCACAAAGATAAAGATAAATTGTAATTTAAACAAAGTAAAAAAAATTGCATGTTAAAAAGCACTGGCAAGAAATTGAAAAGGATGTGGAGAATAGTGTTGCAGCAACATGGGAGGCCAAGGCAGGAGGATTGCAAGTTCAAAGTCAGTCTACACAACTTAGTGAGGACCTAAGCAATCTAGGTAAATCTGTCTCAAAATTTAAAATAATAACAACAACAACAACAATAACAACAAAGGCTGAGCATTTAGCTCAGTGATAAAGCACCCCTAGGTTCCATCTTCAATACCAAAGAAGAAGGAGGAGGAGGAGAAAAAGGAAGAGGAGAAAGAGGAAGAAGAGGAGGAGAAGGAAGACAACCTACACATTGAATGAAAATATTTCCATATGATATATCTGAAAATGGTTTATTATACTGAAATATATTTTTAAAAACCCACAACCCAAAAATAAAAAGATAAAACAATTAAAAAAGAACAAGGAACCAGAAAATTTTTCCAAAGAAGATATACACATGGTCAAAAAAATATGTGAAAAAAATGCTTGAAATCATTATTCACTAGGAAAATGAAAATCAAAATCACAATAAAATTCCACTTCACCCCCTAGGATGGGTGTACCTTTTATAAAAGAAAAAAGTAGCAAGTGATGGCAAGATAATGGAACCATCTTGTGTTATTGTCAGGAACAAAAAGTGGTGCAGTTGCTGTGCAAAACAGGTTTTTCAGTTCATCTAAAAGTTAAACATGTGCTGGGTGCTGCGCACGCCTGTAATCCCAGCACTTGGAAGACTGAGGCAGGAGGATTGCAAGTTCAAAGCCAGCCTCAGCAATGGTGAGGCACTTAGCAACTCAGTGAGACCCTGTCTCTAATAAAATACAAAAAAGGGCTGGGGATGTGGCCCAGTGGTCGAGTGCCCCTGCGTTCAATCCCCGGTACCAAAAAAAAAAAAAAAAAAAAAAAAAAAAAGAACATGTAATTACTATGAGATCCAAAAATTCCACTCTAATAATACTCAAGAAAGAATTGAAAATAAAATAAATGTTCACCCAAAACTTGCACATTGAATCAACTGATGAATGGGTAAACAAAATGTGGTATATCCACACAATGAAATATTACACAGCCAAAAAAATGAAATAATGTGGATAAATCTTGAAAATATTAAGTGAATATTATGTGAAATAAATGAGACACAAAAAGCCATATATTGTTTGATTGTATTTGTATGAGTTTATAAGAAATGTCCAGAGTAGAAAAAATTTATACAGATAAAAAATAGATTAATGATAGCTACAGGCTCAGGGGAGGCAGAAATGGTAAATAATAAGGAAATGGCAGCCAATAAATAGTTCATTGGTTTGTTTTGGGGTTGAACCAAATGCTCTTTGCATGATATTCATGATTATACTAAAAGTTACTTAATAATATACTTTAAAAATGCTCGTTTTTTAAAACTTTTATTTGTTTTAATTAGTCATGCCTGACAGTAGAATGCATTTATGCACTTTGATATATCATACATAGAGATATAATTTCTCATTTTTCTAAGTGTACATATTGCAGAATCATATTGGTCATGTAGTCACATATATACATATAGTAATAATGTCTGTTTCATTACACTATCTTTCCTATCCCCACATCCCCTCCATCCACTCCCATCATCTTATGTGCAGTCTACTGTTATTTAAGTATGCTTGTTAAGAATTGCTTAACTAATAATATGTTATAAACAAAATATAGTCAATACTAGTTAATTTAAATGTAAATGCAGAATATACAAAGAATCCAAATTTAATTCTGATGTTCTTCTCCAGTTCTTCAGGGGCAGAGCATTGGTAAAATTCATGCTAGTAAAAATACTGTGATAAATATTAATTGTTAGGGGCTTCTTCATGCTAGTCTTCCTATTTGCCACTCTAAATAGATCTTTTAACACATGGCAAGTATTTTATTATCCCCACTATATTTACAAATTCTTTAAAATGTTAAATGATTTGGCCAATTACATGCAATTGTTCAGTAATGCATTAATGATACTCAGTCTGGGTGGTACAAAGTCCATTTTTGCTCTCTCTGCCATGGTTCTGTCCCTCTCCAAGGTGAATATCACTTTTTCCCAGGTAGGTGCCTTTGACTTTCATCTCCCATAGTAAACCTTCTCTTTTCTTATTAGCCCACATTAGAACTGACTCTAAGCTTCTACACAAATATAGATATTTCTCTATTTTTTTGACAACTACTAAAATTTCAAATTTCCCAGTTAGATTGGGGAACTGAATTTTATTGTAGGATTTGACTTTCAGAGTTTTAGCAAAACGAACGTTTATTTATTTATTTATTTATTTTTTTTGAACTATACTCTTCAAAACATTTTCTTCCTGGGGGGAAGAAAGGAGAGACATTTATATTTGGTGCCCTATTCTTTGAGTGGAAAAATTTTTCAGATTACAGTGGGATTAGAATATATAGATACTAAACATTCTCAGCTAGAATTCATTATTTAATTAAATATGTCAGACAATACTTTAAAATCATTAAATATACCTGAAAGAAAGGAGAATCTAAAGACACAAATGACAAAGGAACATAAATCAGGGAGAAAAGCTAGAAACAAAGAAATCTGTCACATTAAGGACATGCAAAGCTAAGCTACACAAGTTCAGTGACAATGAGTCCCTGTCGACAACACCCACCCCCAGAACTATTGACTGAGAGAAGCAATATAAATCTTGAACAGTTCTTACTCACATAGAAAGTTTAAACTAAGAAAAAGTAACCATATAAGACAACTGGTAAAGCAACATGTCTGGCTTATGATTGGAATATAAAAGAACCCAGCAACATCAATGACCTGACCAATGGGCAGTCTTCATATGGGATTACAGATTGAATTTAAAACTGTAACACAGAATTATAATTTTAAATGAATCAAAGTTTTACTGTCCTCAGACACCAATCAGAAACTCATGGAGATTTTTTCTTGGAAGTATGCATCCTCAAAGCAGGTGACAAAACCTCATATAGTGGGTTCAACAAAACATGAACTCTTAAAAAAAATCCTGATAACACAAAAAACCACAAACCACCATAAGTGGGAAACAGCAGAAATATTCATGAACAAAATTAGTTCAGTAATGACTTTAACTATTGAGGTTACTGGAGATATAATTTAAAGTGAGTACACTTATTACATTTTTAGATGAGGGGGAAACCCCATGCATTTGGAGCAAATAACTATCAAAATATGACCAAGCAGATTAAAAAAAGAAAATTTCCAGAAATGACTAACATAATAATTGAAATTAGAAATTTATTGACTGATTTATACATTAGTTAATAAACAATAGATGAGGAAAATACTGACTTAGGAGGTTGATCTGAAGAAATTTCCTGCTTGCAGAGACAGAAATTCTAAAGTGAGATTAAAAAGATATAGAGGATAGAATCAAATCAAATGTGTCTAAAAGAAAGTAAATTATGGAATTCGCTGGTAAATGGATGGAGCTGGAGAATATCATGCTAAGTGAAATAAGCCAATTCCAAAGAACCAAAGGCCAAATGTCTTCTCTGATATGCAGATGATAATTCACAATAAGGTGGGGTTGCTAGAGAAGAATGGAGGTACTTTTGTTTGGGCAGAGGGGAGTGAAGGGAGGGGAGCGGGAATGGGTATAGGCAGGTTAATAGAATGAATCAGACTTGTAAACCTATGTGTATATACAATTACATGACCAGTGTGATCCTGTATCATGTACAACCAGAAGAATGAAAAGTTACACTCTATTTATGTATGATGTGACAAAGTATATTCTATTGTCATGTATAACTAATTATAACAATGAAAACTAATTTTAAAAATGAAGAAATTAACATCAACTTAAATAGCAAATGTTTAATTATAGTTCTAGGAGAAAATATGGAGAATGAGCAACGAAAATATTTGAAGAGACTATGTCTGAGAATTTCCCATAATTGCTTAAACATTTGACATTTCTTGAAGACCAGTAAGTCCCAAGAAGAATATAGAAATAGAAACTCAGACACATGGCAATAAACTACAAAAACCCATGGAAAAAGCAGTAAATTTAATATAACTTGGAGAGAAAAAATATAAAATGATTTAACCTCCAAAAGAATGACAACTTCTTAACAGAAAAAAATGAAAGACCAATGAGTATAGAATAAGATTTTTAGAAAGCTAAATATTGTAATCCATAATTGTTAAATCCAAAGGAAGCAATCTTTTAAAATGAAATCATGTTCAAGAAATAGTAATGATCTTTTTATAACAAGTCAAGAGATTAGGATATATGTATCTAACAATGCAAATTCAAGATATACAGAAAAAAAGTATGGCATCATAATGAGAATTTCTTAAACTTACCATAATAAGGGCTCCTTCTAATACAAGACTATTCATTCAAATAGACAAAAAAATTATAAGGATCATGGAAGATTTAAAAGCACGTAATTTAATGAACATAACAAATTCCTCTAAAACTCTGAAAATACACAATATTTTCCATCGTACAAAAACCAAGAAAATACTATTGAGTCATAAAACATTTTTAGAAACCTTAGCTTCAGGAAGATGGTGGAGCAGATCTGGGCAGCAAACCAAGACTCGAAGTAGTGTAAGAACAACTGACCAGAGAGGAGACAGAGGAAATGCCGTAAAACTCAATATTGGACAATTTAAAACTAGAGGGATTTGGATTTTTTTAAATTGGAATAGAAAATAAGGAAAGAACTGCTTGACTCTAAACACTCATCAGAGTGGGTTTTGGGGGGAGGGAAAACAAAGCAAGAGAGACCAAAACAAAACCCCTCTTGTTAATTTCTTAACAACTGTTGGGAAGGAAGGCAGATCAAATTAAAATGGGACAGGAACAGAAAAGACACTGAAAGAGATCATACAATTCAGATTAAATTGTTGGCAGAAAACTCTTCCATGTAAGCCAGTTTATTTATAGAGGCCACAGCTAGCCAGGCTGACTAAAAGAAACTAATTCTATATAGTTTCTTCTCCACCAACAGATAGCAATGAATAAAAACACAGGGAAAGCCTCACAGATGGGTTGTCCCAGTAATCCATCTAGAAGTAATCCATCTAGAAGCCGATCATCTAGAGAAATGACCACTAGCTGAAAGTTATGGAAACCACCTCCATTCACCAAGGTCAAGGGGAATGTAGTGAGCATGTCATTTCCAGGGCGTACTAAACCCAATCCAGTGAGTCTCACAGCCTTGTTCACAGGATTTCAGATGAAGATGGGCCAACTGACACCCTACCCTACTAATAGTGACATGTTAAACCCAAGTGATACTCAGCAGCCAGGGTGGAGGCTTCTGTGACACAGACCACCCACAGAGAGACTGCGTTCACAGGCATCACAGTTGCAGACAGCCTCCAACTGCTACCTAGAAGCCCCAGTGGAGGGAAGTAGGCAGACAACAAACCCAGCAGCCTGCCACAGCCCTGAGCCCTGCGGCCTGGCACCTAACAAAAATGGTCAGCAGATGCAACACACACCAAACGCACAGACTTTGGTCTCTGGAATGACTAGCTCCAGAAGCTAGCAAGGGTACATAGTTACCAGGGAAGTGGCTCCTGTGCCTTGGCACCTCTGGGACAATCCGGAGCTGTGAGTCCCAGAGTTACCAGTCAACAAAATTCTCATTTAGACATGCTGACCCACAGAAGGCCTTTCATGGGGAGAGTATCAAGCAGCCAGTGAAGAACCAAACACATACGCAATGCAGTATGCTCCACAAAAGGGCAAAGTAGTATCCCACAAACATCAGCCACCACTGAGTGTGCCCAAATGTAATGCCACCAAATGTCAAGCTGCACACTGCATAGAGAGTAGCTGCCCTGCACCTCTTGAAAGCCACCCAGCCCCACTTCAACCAGACCACCATACCTCTACCTTACACCACCACATCTTGCACATTCTGAAATATACAAAGGGGACCCCATAACAGATTTGAGAGCACTGGGTACATTTAGCCTTTCTTCAGAAGAGTGCAAAAAAACTACAGCCTTTATCAGGGAGTAACTTGGGTGCTAAGTCACAGACAATTAGGGACCCTCCCCTCTGACCTAACAAAAAGCTAGTAGATACCTGATTACCCAAAATTTCTGAGGGGACCTCCTAAAATTTTATCTAAGGTATCATAGTGTGATTACCACTCCACACCCAGGGAAGCTTAGAGGTAAAGCCAAGGAATAGTGGGTATCTTATAAAGGCCCCAAATCCTCATGAAATCCATATCAGTTCTAAGACTCAATAAGAAATCTTCCTACTTCAAACAGCTCATCATGGAATATAATAAATAGGTCTAATAGCAGTTTTGATCTTACAGATATCATTTTTCATATTGAATCTATATATTTTTCCCTGATTATTTGATGTTCCAGCTCTCAACCCAATTGAATATATTTCTTCTAATATTCTAAATCATTAACTGGAATTATTCTTTGTCTTTTCTTTCCTAGATCAGATTTACACTTGTTCCTCTTAGTTTCTCCTTTTCCTTTTGCATTACCTGCTGCTGTCTAAACCTCACCCCCCCCATTTTTATTCTTTTTTTCTTAGTTCATGTTTTTCTCTTTTTATCTGTTTTTTTTTTTCTTTGTTCCTTTTCAACACCTATATGGGTTGGTAGTAATTTTACTATCATTAGGAACAAACTTCTCAATCTACTCAAGAACATAACTTCAATTTCATACATGAATTAGAGGAATTATGGAGAACATTTTTACTAAGGTTTATTAGTACATGACTTTGTTCTGAAGTCATTGCAGTAAATAGGGCTTAGTATTATCTCTCGAAGTGGGACTTCCTGGGCACAGCAGAGTATACACATTGAGTGGGAGTATCAACACTTTGATGTTTTCCCATCCAGGTACCCTTAAGAGAAAAAAAAAACCTCACTAAATAGTTTCTTGCATGCAAGTAAAATAGATAATCATCCCAGCAGATGGGTAGAAATACAAACAATATTAAAAAACAAGGAAAAAAAATCACCCCAATTATACCACAACAATTGAACTATTGACCCCTTTGACACCACAGTGGAGGAAATATCAGAAAAGAATTTTAAAAGTTCATAGTTAAAATGATCAATGAACTAAACGAAGACCTAAAGAATGAGTGACAAGAGAAAGTAAAGGTCAATAAATAAAATTAAAAATACAGTTTAAATAATTATCAATAGATTAGACCATATAAAAAACAAACATGCATTTTTTGAAGACAAGATATATAATCTTAAAAGCACATTCAGCAATAAAGAAAGGATAATAAAAGATCATAATTGAAATATGCAAGGAATCTGGCATAATACAAAGAGACAAAATCTAGGAATTATTTACTTAGAAAAAGGCACTGAAAAGGAACAATCACTTCAGTTAAAGAATGTTCAGAATTTTTTCAAAACTTTGGGAATGAGAAGAAAATCTAAATACAGGATGCATTTAAAACCCTAAATAGACAAAAACAAACAGGATCCTCTCCAAAGCATATTATAATTAAAATGCCTAATATACAGAACAAGAATAGAATTCTAAAACCTGCAAGAAAAAACTACAGTTCACATTTAGAAATAAGCCAATTAGACTTTTTTGATCTCTCATCCCAGACTCTAGAAGACTCTAATATATTCCAAGACCTGAAAGATCCCAATAGTCACCCAAGCTTGCTATGTGCAGAATTGGAGATGAAATAAAAACCCTCAAAGATAAGCAGAAACTAAAAAAAAAAAAAAAAAAAAAAAAAAAAAAAAAAAAAAAATCACCACTAACAAGCCAGCACTACATATAATACTTAATATTACACACAAGGAGAAATAATCAGAGCCAAAAATGGTTGAATATTATTATGATTTTGATATGAGGTGTCCCCCAAAATTTCATGTGTGAGACAATGCAGGAAACTTTAGAAGTGTAATGATTGGATATGAGAAACTTAATCCGATGGGTAAATGAATCCCCTAGTAGTGATTACCTAAACTGTAACTGAATGGAGGTAGGGTGTTGGTGGAGTAAATAGTCATTTGGATATGACTTTGGGGTATATATTTTGTATCTGGTGAGTGATCTCTCTCTCTCTCTCTCTCTCTCTCTCTCTCTCTCTCCCTGCTTCCTGATCATCATGTCTTGAGCCACTTTCCTCCACCACACTCTTCCACCATGATGTTCTTCCTCACTTGAGCCCTGAGGAATGAAGCTGGCTGCCTATGGACTGAAACCTCAGACACTATGAACCACAAATTAACTTTTTTTCCTCTAAAATTTTTCTTGCCAGGTCTTTTGGTCAGAGAAGCGAAACAGCTCACTAAAACAAATATCTATATAACACAATTGAGTCTGAATTAAACATTAGAAATAAATCAAATGGTGGGGAATAAAAAATCATCTTCCTATAATGGTACTGAATATAAATAGTCACAACTTTCCATTTGAAAGGCATAAAGTGTCAGAGTGGATTTTTAAAAAGACCCAACCATATGCTATTTATAAGAGAGTCAGGCAACGATATAACGATATACACAGGCTGAGGGTGTAAGAATGGGAAATGATGTACAATGCTAAATAGAGAACATAAGAGAGGAGGGGTTGCTACTTTCATATGTGACAAAATAAAATTCAAACAAAAACTAATATAAGGAGACAAAGAAAATCACTTTATAGCAGTTAAGGGACATATTCAACAAGTTATGATGATTATAAATATTTATGCTCCAAATATAGGTTCACTTACCTATATAAAACACGCTCTCCTCAATATAAACTCTCAGACCATAATATGATAATACTAGAGTTCAACACATCTGCCTCACCAATATATAGGTCATATAGACAAAAATTAAATAGAGACTCTATAAACCTAAAAATACTACTAATAAAATGGCCATAACAGACATCTATACAATATTTAATAAATCAACAACAAAATTCATTTTCTCCGCAGATACACATGAAACCTTTTTCAAAACAGACCATATTTTAGGACACAAAGTTTTAGCAAACTGAAAAAAATCTAGGTAATTCCTTTCATTGCGTCAGATCATAATGGAGTGATATTAGCAATCAAATAAGATAAAAAAATAGACACTATTTAACACATGGACACTGAATACACTTTTGCATGAGGGATGTGTCATAGAAGAAATCAGAAAGAAAAAAAATGTTAGAAATAAAAGAGAATAGAGAATATTTCAAAATTTCTTAAACTTTATGAAGACAGTTCTAAGAGAACAGTTTATAGCATTGTGTCTCTGAATAAAAAAATAAAACTAGAAAGATTCCAAATAAATAATTTAATGTTACATCTCAAAGCTCTAGAAAAGCAAGAACAAACTAATTCCAGAATCAATGGAAGATAGGAAATATTAAGATCACATCCAAACTTAATGAAATTGAGAATTAAAAAAATATGAAAAGGAGCAGTACAGCAAAACAAGATTGATAAACACTTAGTCAAACTAACCAAAACTAGATCAACAATACTAGAAATGCAAATCAAAACTACTCTAAGATTTCACTTCATTGCAGTCAGAATGGCAGCTATTAAGACACAAACAACAATAAATGTTGGAGAAGATGTGGGGGAAAAGGCACACTCATACATTGTTGGTGGGACTGCAAAAGGTGCAGCCAATGTGGAAAGTAGTATGGAGATTTCTTGGAAAACTGGGAATGGATCCACATTATGACCCAGCTATCCCAATCTGGGGTCTACTCCCAAAGGACTTAAAAACAGCATACTACAGGGACATAGCCACATCAAAGTTTATGGCTGCACAATTCACGATAGCTAGGCTGTGGAACCAGCCTAGATGCCCTTTAGTAGATGAATGGATAAAGAAAATGTGGTATATGTATACACAATGGAATATTACTCAGCAATAAAAGAGAATAAAATAATGGCATTCCCAGGTAAATGGATGAAATTGGAGAATATAATGCTAAGTGAAGTTAGTCAATCCCAAAAATCCAAATGCCAAATATTTTCTCTGATATAAGGAGGCTGATTCACAGTGGGGTTGGGACAGGAAGCATAGGAGGATTAGAGGAACACTAGACTGGTCAATGGGGAGGGAGGGTAAGGGAGGGGGCAAAGGGTAAAAAAGAAGATGGTAGAATGAGATGGATATCATTACCCTAAGTGCATGTATGAAGACATGAATGGTGTGAATATACTTTGCATACAACCAGAGATATGTAAAAAATGTGCTCTATATGTGTATTATGAATTGTAATGCATTCTACTGTCATACAACAACTTCAACTAAAAATTAAAAAAAAAAAACAGTAAAGCATCAGTAACTTAAAAATAAGTACATTATTCTGGGCATCATTCTGTCAATAGCTTCAGTTTAGATCACCCCCTCAGTAAGTCCAAAAAAATTATTTAGCTTTTCTTCATTTCCTCTTTTTAAAGAAAACTCATCCTGTTCAACTATCTACCCAATCACCAAAACCTCCAATCAACCCTCCAAAACCTTCTGTTTCTGCCCTGCTCCTATGCCTAAAATGTAGGCAAGCAGAATAGCTTCTGAGAGTTCTCTGCTCTCCCTTTCTTTCAAGCCATCCTATATAAACAATACTTTTGTAGTTTATAAAGGTAATGTGCACATATTTAAAAACTGAGGAACAGGATGTATAATGTGAAAAATAAATGTCTCTCTTACCCCAATCTCAAAAATAAAAAAAAGAAAGAAAAAGAAAGTTAAGACATTACCACTAAGATTTCTGAAATCCAGATGGATTATTAGAAACTATTTTGTAAATTTATATTCCAATAAATTGGAAAATTTAGATAACTATGAACTAATTTGAGCCAAGTAGACATAGAAAACCTAAAGAGACCAATATCAAGGAATGAGATTTATGCAACAATTAAAAACCTTCCAACAAAGAAAAGTCCAAAACCAGATGGATTCACAGCTGAGTTCTACCAGAACTTTAAAGAACAAATGCCAGTCCTTGTTAAATTATTCCATGAAATAGAAAGGGAGGGAGGGAACTCTCCGAAATTCATTCTATGTATCCATATCCAGTATCACCTTTATACCAAAACCAGCTAAAAACATAAAAAAGAAAACTAAACACCATTATCCTTGATAAATGTAGATGCAAACACCCTTGATAAAACATTACCAATCCTCATTCAAAAACACATTAAGAAGATCGTGCACCACGATCAAGCTGGTTTCATCCCATTGATGCAAGATTCGTTTAACCTATGCAAATCAATAAATATAATTCACCATATAAATAGAATTAAGAACAAAAATCACACTATCATCTCAATAAATGGAGAAGAAAACCTTGAGAAAATTCAGTCCGCATTCATTAGAAAATATCTGAAAAAACTAGGGAGAGAAGGAACTTACCTCAACATCATGAAGGTTAAATTTGACAACATCATACTGAATGGGAACATTGCATATTCTGACCAAAACTAGTTGACATTCAACATTTGGAATGCAGAAATTGTTCTAATAAAAGAGATTGAGGGTTGGGTGAATGTATGAAATGCATTGTTTAATTGTGGTGCATTAATGTGATCTCATTAGTAATAAAAGAAATACAAATTAAAATCACAACTAGATAATACTTTGTTCACTTATTTGGCATATATTCAAAGTCTAAAAGTACTAAATTTTAACAAAGATGCCAATAAATAGTAATTCATTTTTTTAAAAATTTTCAAATAGTAACTCATTCTCTGTGGAATTAGACAATGATATTACCTCTTTGATAGAATTTGCACTAATCTCTTAAAAGTTGGACATTTCAATGGCATATGGCCCAGATTCCACACCTACATATATATACTTAGGCACCCTTTAAAACACATGAATTCATTTTATGCCTTCTCATAAAGATGTTTCATCTTTCTGGAAAGAGAAAAAGAAAAAAAATGTCTACCTGAAAATTTTGAGTAGGTATCCCAAATGAAAGGAGAAAGCTGGGCTAATTATGAATGCATTGTCCTCCTTAGGAGCAGGGGCTAGCAGACAATGTGGAGGCTATCTAGAATCAGCAATCATTATATCCTCTCCTTTTGATGGTATAAACACCATGGTTAGTCAGTTTCTATTGCTGTAACAAAGTACCTGAGAATATCACCTCAAAGATATTTTGGCTCATGCTGTTAGAGGTTTTGGTCCATGTTCAGCTGGCTGCATTGTTTCCGGGCCTTTGGTGAGAAAGTACATCATGTCAAAAATATGTGGTGGATGAAAGCTGCTTATTCCATGCCATTCAGTAAGCATAGAGAGAGGAAGAGGGAAAGGGGCTAAGGATAAGATACGCCCCAGGGAATGGAACCACCCTATGACCCAGCTATCCCACTCCTGGGTCTATTCCCAAAGGACTTAAAAACAGCATATTACAGTGACACAGCCACTTCAATGTTTATAGCAGCACAATTCACAATAGCTAGGTTGTGGAACCAACCTAGATGTCCCTCAGTAGATGAGTGGATAAAGAAAATGTGGTATATATACACAATGGAATTTTACTCAGCAATAAAAGAGAATAAAATAATGGCATTTGCAGGTAAATGGATGAAGTTGGAGAATATAATGCTAAGTGAAATTAGTCAGTCTCAAAAATTCAAATACAGAATGTTTTCTCTGATATAAGGAGGTTAGTTCACAATGTTGTTGGATGGGGATACATAGGAGGATTAGAGAAACACTAGAATGGTCAAAGGAAAGGGAGGGGAAGGGAGGGAGGAAGGGGGTAGGGATGGGGGAAAAAAAAAAGAAAAAAAAAGTTGGTGGTTGAATGAGATGGATATCATTATTCTAAATGCATGATTGAAGATCTGAATGGTACTTATATACTTTGTATACAAACAGTTGTATGTAAAAGATGCTATATATGTGCATTATGAATTGTAATACATACTACTATTATAAATAAAATAAATAAAAAAGAGTAAACACACACACACACAAGATACACCCCAGGACATTCTCTTTGTACCTACTTCCTTCAAGTAGATTCCATCTCCTTGGTTTCCACCACTTTCCAATAGCAACACTAGCTAGGGACCAAGCCTATAACACAGGAGCCTTTGGTGGACATTCTTGGTCCAAAGTGTGGTGGGTACTATGGCTTTCTTTATTCATAAATTCTGGAAGGATTCAGAGATCCTAGGTTTTTCTATTATTATTTTTTTGAAGTATTTATTATTTACTTTAGTTGTACACAATGCAACACATTTATGTTTACATGGTACTAAGGATTGAACCCATGCCGCGCACGTGATAGGCGAGTGCTCTACTGCTGAGCCACAATCCCAGCCCGAGATCCTAGGTTTTAATGACAAGTCAGAAAAACTTTTTCTGCAAATCAGAGATGAATCTCTACCACATAGTGGAGACCCTTGTAGTGTATAGTTCCTAGTTCTCTAAACTCAGCTGATGAACAGCCCACAGTGTGTGGGGGCTGGGATGAGACCACTGGTTTGTACTGGTGGTAAAGGATGCTGTGACCCCTTGAAAGAGTTGTCTATAAACTTTAGTTGTAAAAATTAGAAAACAAAAAGTGGAGTATGAAAATTAGTCTTTTTAAATATAACCTAAATATAACTAGTTGGCACCTTAGTCTTCACATTTGTTGATTTAAAGACCACAATTAAAGTATGTATTTCAAACATTCCCTGATACCCTCTATCTTCCATTAGACCCATTTCTGTGTTCCAAACATTGAATGTTACTGTAGTTTTGATCAGACTAGACAATGTTCATATAGTTTTATCAAAAAAGTTAATTATTCAGAATTTTCTACAATAAGAAAGAATAGATATAAATATGAAAATAGAAATTATCACTTTCTAATTTTATCTTGACTCCTAAAGAGTTAACAGACTTTGAGTAAGGGGTCTAATTAATGATTTATTGAAGAAACATACATTGAGGGCTTATTATTTCAATTGAACTATCCAGGTATTGGGAGAATAAGAAGGTGAATAAGAAACTAGTTTTTCTCAGAGCATTTACATTGCAATGGGGAAATCACAAATCAGTAGTAAAACAGAAATTAAAATAAAATCTGTATCAAAAAAGGTCAAACATCTCACAGTTGAAGCAAAATGAAGGGGAGCTGATTCTGACTACAACAGCTAGCAGGCTCCATAAATCAGGGTGCACACACATAGGAATTTTAGAAACATAAAAAAGGCTCAAAGGAATTAATGTGCTTTCTACCTACAGAACAGATTATGTAAGTGGAGAAACTGGTAAAATGTGGTGGGAGGTGAGGCTGGAACCGTTTGCAACTAGATCACAAAGGTCATGAAATTGCATTTCAGCTTTATTCTGTGGGCTGTCAGCCCCTGAAGACTATGATGAAGGGAAGAAATGTCACCTGACCTAGGTTTTAGGGAGATAACTAGGGCATTCATGTGAATGACAGTTTTGAAGATCTGGTTAACGAGGAGTAGTTAGTAAGATACTTAAAGAATCCAGTTTTGTTCATGTGATCGATTGGATAGGAGTTTTTCATAAGAAGATTTAAAAGCATTTTCTCTGTTTTATTTTCTCAACTTTTAGTTTTGCTCAGAGACTTATTCAAATTCAAACATCTATCAAGTTTCTTTTTTGAAACTGTGATAACATTTTCAGATACATAAATACCACATTTCAATAGGAACTCTGACAAAGATATTAAACAACTGATAGAATCTGGTTCCTTAAAATTGGATTCTGATGGACTTTAAAATATGCTTCCTTATGATGAATATTCACATCGTAAAAGTATTTGATTTTTTGAATCAGGGAGAGCTGGTGACAAAGAGCATGAACTGCAAGTCAGTGGTGAAAATTACCAAAAGAAACAAGGCAAAGGAGACACTTGAAGGATTTAAGTAATATGCATATTTTAGGCATTAGGCTTTGTTGTTTTTACAATGTATTTAATAGATTGAAAAGATCTGAAAATATTACCTGCATTGAGTATAAGAAGTCATAATAAAGCCTTTTGATATACAGAGCCAGTGTTAATTAGATGTGACTTTGAGAAGTCTTTTCAAGTGTAGGTGAGATCAAGAGCATCACTGGTGCAGAAAGCAGCAGTCGAGAACAACCTACAGCGAACATCAGTAGGAAAAGTCCGTCCCCCAGAGACTCGTTATTTGATGATTGAAAAAGAATGTCTAGACATCAAATAGGTTTTGGACAGTTTAAGGTACTAAAGTATTTTCCTGGGGAAAAAATTTATATTACAGACAGATCATAGAGCTATACAATGGTGGAACAGAATGAAAGTTGAGTGATTCCCAGTTTGTAGGATATTATACGTCCCTGTAGCGATGTATATTTGCATTTCCCCCAATAGTCTCATGAATGAAATATGGTACTGTGTTTATTGAAGATGTTTTCTGGGTAGTGGAATTACACTGGTGAATTGTCCTCATTGTTCATGTGGGGTACAGTTCTCTGTAATCAAATTTCAATGAAAATTAAGGAAAAGTAGCACACGATTCTACTCTCTCATGCTTCTCTATTTTTTTCTTTATTGCTCACCTAATCCTCCTGAAGAAAGGAGCCATTTCTGTTCCTGCAGGCTGTGAAAAGCAGAAATAGAAATGCATTCAGAGATCCTGGTGAGTGCTGGTTGGGAAACTACTGAAGAAACTGGTCAATGGGTTGACCCTGGTCAAGGGTCTGTGTGATGTGACATGACGATGTGATGTGACTTAATGACCCTGTAATCCTTTCTCATTTTGTTTTTCCCTTTCCCTTTTTTTTTAATATTTATTTTTTAGTAGTAGTTGGACACAATACCTTTATTTTATTTGACTTTTAATGTGGTGCTGAGGATCAAACTCAGGGCATCGCACATGCTAGTTAAGTGCTCTACCACTGAGCCACAACCCCAGCCCCATTCCTTTCCCACTTTTGAAGAAAATTCTATTTTATTTTCTGCCACATTTCCCCTAACTTTCAGGACAAAATTTTGACATGTTGCTGAAAGTGTGATATCAACTGATTGGAGAACCAAGGCATGAATCAGGAGATCCTACTATTTTTCTGAATTTACCAGCAATAACCTCAATTTGGGAAAAATAAATAACACACATGCATTTCAAATTTAAATGGGCATCCTGTATTTTTGTTTGTTTCCTCTCTCTCTCTCTCTCTCTCTCTCTCTCTCTCTCTCTCTCTCTCTCTCTGTGTGTGTGTGTGTGTGTGTGTGTGTGTGTGTATGCAGTAGTTCTTTCTTATCCACATAGGCTACATTCTAAGACCCCACCTGGATCCCTGAAATAGGTATAGTACTGGATACTATATATGGTCTTTTGTTTTTTCCTTTCCATGCTTACTAGATCTTAGTAACATCAGCAAATCATTTTTTCTTTCCTTATTGAAAGCTTCTACATTTTCTTTTTTCTAAATTTATTTATTTTTTATTCTAAGTTGTTAGAAATGACAGCAGAATACATTATATTTCATATTATAGAGCACATTTTCACATATCTCTGGTTGTATACAAAGTATGTTCACACCATTTGTGACTTCATACATGCACTTAGGGTAATGATATTTATCTCATTCTACCATCTTTTTATTTTTCCTTCTTCACCCTTTTGCCCCCTCCCTTCCCCTCCCTCCCTATTAGCCATTTTCACTGAAAGGAAACATTTTTATAATTTATCTTTGAAATACCTGAATTGCCAGCATCAATACTCTTGTGCATTGGGGTCATTATTGGACAAAATAAGGGTTACTCAAATGTAAGCACAGCAATACAAAGTCAGTCAATCAGATCAATGAGATGATTTTCAAGCAAATAATGGGTGGGTAGTATATACAGTCTGGATACATTGGACAAAGAAATGATTCAAGTGCTTAGTGGAATGGAGTGGAAAAAGACAAAGGATTAATCATGCTACTAGGAATGGAATGCAATTTAAGCTTGTGATTTTTTTTGTTTCTGAAATTACTACTTAATATTTTCAGACTGTGATTGATCTTGCTTAATTGAACCTAAAGAAAATAAAGCCAGGGAAAAGGGATGGACTACTGTACCTTAAAAAGCTGAAAATAAATAAATATTGTTAACTATAAATTGAGAAATTTTTTCTGGGTCATAAAATAATGAGTTATTTTACCTATTTTTGTATAATTTCCTAAGCTTGCTGAATATTTTTATGATGATTATTCGTTATACCTCTATAATTGCCACAGGTTAATAGAATAAACCAAACATAGTCAGCAAATATTTATGGAGTTGCTTTTGTGCCCTAAGCTCAATTCTGCTGTATTCTGATTCATAGACAAATGATCTAGATATTAAAATAAATATGAAAAGGATTTGATTTGAATATTTGACCAAAATGACAAATACCCACTCAAGGCAAAACTATGGCTTCAATAACTGGAAAAAATCCTTTAGTAAGCATGTTAAATGAGATTAATATAAAGTTATATGGCATAACTTTTGGTAAAGACTACCTGTGTACTGTTTTAAAGAAATTTGAATGATGCTGTTTTTATTTGCTTTAATTATTATTTTTTTCTTTTTTTACATAAATATAGAGCCTATATTTTCTTTATAATTGAATGGAAGATATAAAGGTGTTTAGATGGATACAAAAGTATGTTTTTAACAGAAATCTCAAGAAAAATTTTAAATATTTATATTAAGAAATATTTCATTCACAATGTTTTAAAGACTAGTATAATAAATTCTGTGTACTCAGCTCCTTACCTTTTAATTTATCAAATATTATCATTTCACTACATTTGCTTCTCATCTTAAATTATAAATTATTACAAATATTTATAAAAATTATAAAATATTACAAATATTATCAAAATCTTTATGTTTTCCTTCCAATCACGTTACCCACTTTTTACCTTGTCTGGAATGTGAACTGCCATCCTGATTTTTGTTTGTAGTTCTTGAGAAAGACCTTTGTTCACACATGTAGATATTCATAATATACATATAATATTTATTATATGTATGAAATATTTAATATTATATGTCCATTAATATTTGATGGATGGTATAATGATATTCACCTTAGTGCTTTTCTTTTTCCAAATTAATATTTTAATTCATTTTAAACATCCACATTTATAAATGTAGCTCTCTAAATCAAATTATACGGACACTTTAAATTTCACTAGATATTGTCATATTGCTCTTGAAAATGGTATTACCAATTTACACAGTGATTAGAAATTCATGAGTATATTTCTTTACATTCTCACCAACTCTTGCTATTATCAGACTTTGAAAATTTTTCAATCTGTGAAGTGTTACCTTAAAATTTGAATTTTCTGCTCATTAGTAGTTTAGACATCAATTCTGCTAGTTATTGATCATTTCTCTTATTTTATGTTTAAATCTTTTGCCCAAGTATTTATTTGGCTGCTTGTCATTTTATTATTGAACTGTAGGTGTTTTGTTTTTGTACTTACAAATTTCTTGTATTAATAATTACATGTGCTTTCTTAAACTCTGGACTGTACTTCTTAACTTTGAACAATGTGGTTTTGTTGAAAAGAAGTAGTTTATTTTGCATTGCATTATGCTCAAATTCATCAATTTGTATCCCTTATATTTATGCACTTTTATTATATAAAATATTCTTATACTCTAAGAATATAAAGTTAGAATTCCAAAATTAGGTAGATGAATAGGTGACGGAATGATTAATCAATTGATTGATTGATCTGTTCATGTAAATACATACACAACTGAATCCTATTTGCTTTCATATATTAAGGATTTTTACAATTCTTTGTTTAATGTTTATATGTGTGATTGGCTTTTAATTGTTTCTATACCTTGGCAAATTTATTTTGACTGGTCTCACAAAATGGTTTTTTGTTGTGTTCTCTATAAAATTCTCCATATAAATCCTAGCGATTTATATAGGCTAGAAATTATCTATAGCTTGATGATATCATAAAAGTTTTCTATAAAACAATCTGAACCTAGAGATTTTGGTTACTAGTGTAGTTTCTTTAGTGGTTGATGAGTTTTTTCAAGTTTTTAATTATTTTAATCGAGTTGCGAATGTGATTAATCATATCAATAAGTCAAAAGAAAGGAATGGGGTTCTTACTTCGACAGGGCAACCTAGGAACAACTCTCTAGGTGTGATATTTGGACAGATTGAAATAAGCCAGAATTTTTCAGAGAGGACTTCAAGGCAAAGTTCTGAAGCCAAACAGGCTTGGGTATAGTGTGGCTATAGAAGAGGGTGAGCAGGGAGGAGCTAGAGATGAAGATGGGCAAATCTCTGAAGAAAGAGCATGAAGCTGAGAGCTTATAAAAATCAGTGAGAAACCATCATGCTAATAGATTTCTCATTTTCTTGTTTATATCTTGTTAAACGATTTTCTTGTTTATAACTAAGGATTTTAGCTTAGTACTGGGAACTTGGACCTTCCTCATTTTACAGATGATTGATGTCTAAAATCTCAGTAACCTACAGAATAGATCAGGCCTTCAGCTGATTAGGTGAGTCAGCAGCAGGCTCTGCCTCATTGCTTTCCAAGGTGATCCCTTGAACAGATTCTGGGACTCATCAGAGCAAATGTGAGATGAGGAATTGCCCCTCATCCATGTACTCCAGGCTATGTTCCACTGAGACCTTCTGGAGAAAACCAAAAACAAAAGCAAGACCTGAATAGATGGTGAAAGGGACCAAGTGATTTCACACAAAAAATCTTGAAGTAAGTTAGAAATAGGGATTATAGCCAGGACCCAAAAGAGGGATAATTTGGGGGACAAATAAACAATACTATAACCATTCCTAAGAGATTCACATCTATTTATCTCATTCAATGTTTTGCAATGGCCAGGTAAATTCCATGAGCTAGAACAATTTTTCCTGATAAAGAAACAGAAGCAAAGAAAAATTAACATGCCAAAAGTCACACAGCTTGGAAGAGGGGAAAAAAGAGAGAATCTAGAAAGAGTTTTATTATGTGAGGTTCACCCTACTGAGGGTCACATCCAGAGCTTCATATAAAGTACAGGTCCCAGGGTCTGTACCCATCTGGATATGATGACACCTTTATGCTGACTCTCTGTTATAGGTAATTTGCATCACTATGACCAAAATACCTGACAAGAACGATTTAGAGGTTTCAGTCCATAGATAGACCATTGCAGGGCTCTGATTCTCAGGTGAGGCAGCACATTATGGGGGAAGGACCCAGTGGAGAAAAGATGCTCAGCTTATGGCGGGGTCAGGAAGGAGAGAGGGAGTCCGGGAGCGAGAAAGAGAGGAAAGGGACTGGGGCTTACAGGAATATGAACCCTTCAAAGCATGCCCCCAGTGACTCACCTCCTCCAGGCATGCTCTACCTACCTACAGTTACCACCCAATCCATTCAAATTAGGATGGACTGATCAGCTTACAGTACTCACAATTCAATCATTTCACATTCCTGCATTAGCACAAGAGCTTTGGGGAGATTGGTCATGTCCAAATCATAAAACTCCCAGTTTTTCTTAGGGCATAAAGATGAGACAAGAAGAAACTAGTTACCTACAGCAATCTTTAGGGGGAGAATTTTTTTTTAAAGACTATTCCTGCAGATCTATGGAGTTTCCATGACTGTCAACTTGCTAGGGCTTGGTTCTCATTTTTACTTTTGTTTCCTTGATTTGGAAAATCCTTACCTTTCAGTGAATGTGGATAGAGTTATAACAGGTTCATCAGGCAAATACAGCTCCACACAACAGAGGTCAGGATTTCTCATTTGAAATTGGCTGTATCTGCTTGACTCCAATCCTATGTCCCGCAAATAATCAGAGATGATTTTCTGCCACAACAAACAGTTGCTAAATCTCCTCTTCTGATTCAACTCAAGAGAAACTGCAAACTATAGCCAGTAGCTGCCCTTCATTCTTCCTTCACTCGCCAATTTCCCCTTGCAATCTCAAATTTGTTGCCCCAGAGCTAGCCCACATGCAATATTTTTGCAATTCAATATTTCCATTATGTCTTTCTTTCTGACATGTTTTTACCTGCCCAAATGAAACCCAAGTAAATTACAACTAGCTTTGACTAGAACAATCAAAAAATGGTCTACTGGTTCCTACCTCCTACAGCAATCTGGGGCAGAGACAGAAAACAGCCCGCCATACTCATTCTGCCACTTGGCATTATCAGTCATCCACCTTGCAAAGCCACAAAGTGCTGAGATGAGAAACTCCAGAAATCGTCATTAATTGCAGAGTTTTTCACAAATAGAAATAGTATTTAATTAACAAGCTTTTATTTGTAGGTCCTATTAAATTTCAAATTGACAATGCTCCTATCAATATTTCAGAGCATGAACTGTGCTGCAGATGTTGGGCTCTCTCTGCCATGAGATTCAGGAGAGAGATACCAAACATTCCATGTTGGAAACATTTTGAGGTTTGATGTCATTCTCATTTTTAGAATGCTTTTGAGTCTAATCCATTTGATCTATGTCCTTATCAAGCTGGTGCCTATCATCAAAATGATATTAATAGCAGAGTACTAAATGAACACTAGTGCTATGTAATATCCAACAGAGCTGTCTGCCTATGGATCTCAAAGACCACTAATAAAATGGGTTGGTAAGTACCATGATTGTGAGGGAAATTAAAAATTGAAACTACATGGAGCCATGAAATAAACTCTCAATACTGAATGTACATCTACATGGACATTGCAAACATACTCTTTTCAACATTGCTTTGTGGGGCAAATTTTTTTTTTTTCTAATTTTCCCATTGAGTCTTATTTCTTTGCCCAGGTGAAAGTGAAATTCATATGAAGAAGCTTCAGGAGACCTGACTTTAAGAACCAACTTTGTCCGATAATTTGTTTCACCCTCACAATGTTTCTTAATCACTCTGATCCTGTTTCTCCCTCAAAATTAGAAGGTTACATAAGATCAGTGATTCTCACACTGTTATCCATAGAACCACACAGTTCTATTCCTGTGCCTCTGGGTTTGCTAGAAGGAAAGGGATGGGTCAAGATAGGCTGAGGAGGTATGAGATGAAAACACTCTCCTAGGCCTTATTTCATCAGAATTCATACTGTAGTTTAGTGTCAGATTTCATTTAAAAATTGGCTTCTAGCACTGAGAAAATGTAATTTTCTGAATTAGATGACATCTAAGAACTAACATGCTATCACCCTCAATATTTTCATGTTATAGACACAGGAGTGTGTGCATTCCAGCAGTATTATAGGAAATGAAGCAGAATCTTGCTCTTCAAGAACAAAGCCAATTATTTGGAAAAGTCTGTGAGCAACAGAACCATGTAAGAGAGCACAAGGCATAAGAACCACTTTTAGGTGTTCATAGGCCCTGCCTGGCCTGAAGTAGAAGGCTCCAGGAGGAAATGATCTAAGATATGGAAGTTCTTGGAGACCAATGCTATGAACTAAGTGTTAAATACACTGAGCGATATTTTATTTATTATGCTGACAGGTATCCATTCAGGCATTCCAAACTTTTCTTTAAGATTTTATGAGACTGCATGCTTCATTCCAATGCCAAGATTCCTTTACAATTCAAATATGGATCCTCCACACACTTTTAATCATAAAAATACCTTTAAAGAAATGTCATAACACTCACCGTGAGCTTCTTAGAATATTGATGGCTGTATCAGGCAGATGTAAGCTGTCTAAGATAAGAATTGTGTTCTAACAATTATTTTTACTAATCACCTTGTTCTAATTTAATCGTATGTCTCAATGGCTCTCAGTAAAATTTCCACAATGTACTGACTTCAACTGATTCATCTACACCTAGCTAGTGTTGAATTATTTTGCTTTATTATCCCAACATATACGCTTTCTAGTAAAAGCAGGAAGATCATAAAGAACAATAATTTGATAAATAGAAGAATGGTGTTAGAAGTACGAATGGACTACATGACCATTTTAGAACTCAATGGGAATGGGAAGCAGTTTTCTAAAAATAGCAGGAAAAGCAATAGAAGGAGAAGAGCCCTAAAGGTAACTGAGAGTAAAGTACATAAAAAATCTTCCTGCCTCAGGTAGTAAGAGCCTGCTCCAGGATACCTGTATATCTTAGGTGGGGGGAGAGACTGGATGGAGGCCATTACTATGCATGTAGAAGTTGTTCTATGAAGATGCAGAAGCTGTTCTATGAAGATGTAAAAGTTGTTCTGTGAGGACATGAAAGTGAAGACATTGAAGAGGAGCCTTCTGAACTAAAAACAAGGAATGAGAAAGGTGGGGATAGATGTCAATTAAGTAGTTTCTCCTCACCCGTGAGATTGAGTTTCTTCTGTCAACCTATGAAAGCTAAGAAAAAAGCTTAGCTCAGGTCTCAAATGCCCATTGGTGAAAGGAATGACAGTAACTTCAGGTAAGGAGAAGAAATTTTGCAGACTGAGCTTGACAATTACTGATATTATTTTGTTAATAGAATGCACATTCCATATTCGAGATATTATTAGATTTGCTGGAAAAGAAAAATAATCTCCCCAATAATAGTCCATGAACTTAATTACATGGGGGATTTGTGAAAGATTGCATGGATTATGGTGTTACATGTAAATAAACATTTAAATGCATTATGTGAACTCTTACTTACAGGAGGCCAGCATAAGTAAGTGAAGTGAATCCCTTTGTGAGGTACTTTGAAAACAAGTAGAAGAATATAGAATGATGTAGGCAATAATCACAATTGTGATATGTGGAAAAAGTTACAAAAATAGTACCATCAGATGATTCCAAATTTTCTAAAACATAGCCTGTGCACACATACACACACAAACACACACAATTAAATGTAGTTGTAGATACCATGTATCAATTAATAAAGGACTATCCATGTTAGTGGTAGTTTTCTCTGTATGGTTAGATTGTCTATCATGTCTATTTGTTATTTTTACAATTAGAAAACATAGTATGATAGGTATAGGTATTAAGACACTAATGGTGTGACTCTACTTTGTGTACAACCAAAGAAATGAAAAATTGTGCTCCATATGTGTACTATGAATTGAAATTTATTCTGCTGTCATGTGTAACAAATTAGAACAAATTAATTAATTAATTTTTTAAATAGATGGGGCCAGAAAGAAAAAGAAAAAGGAAACATAGTATGATATTTATATTTTATAGACTCATGAAGTATCTGTGCTCAGAAAGAAGTGGCCTGAAAATTACCATCAGTTTCACAATTTAATTGTTGGAAGAGTTTGATGGATTTTAGAGGTTCATTTATTTGAATATTTCTTCAACGTTATTGTTTCCTTCCACAGAGGACTAGCAGTCGAAAAAATGCTTTTGTAAATATCAAACTCCCCCAAAACAAAAATTATGATTTTTAAAAGCTTTCTAAAAAAGAAGCTAGAAAATGGGTACACAACTCAGTGTTGTGTTTCACAGAAGTTAAAACAAAATAGTGAAACGTGATGCACTGTAGAACTCTTATTTTATCAAAAAACATACCAAGTTAAGAAACACAAACTCTTTCCTGCCCTGACTTTATCATGGTCCCAGTAGTGGAGTGGAGGGAGACAGTGAATATAAATAAAATCTTTAGAATGAATGTGGAAAACAGGGAGGGAAGAGGAGGCCAGGTGAATATGACAATATTATCTACCTGAGTTGAACTTATGCCAATTCGGAAAAGGTTTTCCTGGAAATTTGCTAAATGCAGAGATCTCTTTGATGATCACCCAGGATAAAAAAATTACACTGGTTTGCTAACAAGAGAGAGAAGCATATATATAACAGTTACACATTCATCTCTAGACAGCCTTCCTGGATTTGAATATCACCACTTTTTCAGTAATTATGGGCAACTTGACCAATGTCTCCAACATATGTATCCTCATTTTTGAACAGCCAACAATAACAGAACATAGAAAGTCCTCTATGAATTCTTTCATTTTCATCATCTCCTTCATTATCACCATCTTCATTGTCACCGTGTGAGTCAGTTTTATGTTTCTGTAACCAAAATACCCAACAAGATGAATTTAGAAGGGGAAGAGTTTATTTGGGGCTTACAGTTTTATAGTTTTAGTTCATGGTGGGCCAGTTCCATCAATTTGAGCCAGCGGTGAGGCAGAACATCATGGCAGATGTGGTGAAGGACAACTGCTCACCTCATGAGGGTCAGGAAGCAGACAGGGAGAAGCCACAGGAAATAAGTGTTTTTCAAGGGCACCCCCCCAATCCCATGACCCACCTCCTCCAGTCACACCACACCCACAAACAGTGACTACCCAGTTATTCCATTCAAACTAGGATGGACTGTTTAGGTACAGCACTCATAAGCTAATCATTTTACCTCTGCGTATTCCTGCATCTACAGGAGTCTTAGGGGGAAACACCTCATATCCAAAACATAATAATCAACAATGAATAATTTAACTGCACCCTGATGACATTTTAGTGAAATCCATTTGTTTCTTGAACCATAAGGCCATCCTCTGCCTGCCAAAGCAGCCCAACATGAACAAAAATTCCTGTTTTCCAGTTGCTTTGAAACTACTTAAGAACAACTCTGAATCAATTTACCAAGTACTTTTAAAAGTTCTGTGATACTGCCCTACGTCTCCTGTCATTGTTTTTTCCTCCTTCTTTTTGGCTTCTTTCTTGAGTGCCTAATGAACATCCTAGTAGCTCTCCTCCCAACACACACATAAGCACACACTCACACAAAAACACACAACAGTTCTCTGAGCAGATCCAGCTTGAGAATTCACTAAGGAAGGTTTTGGGTCATTGGAATTCAGGGATTCAAAAGAAAAATATAGAATTTAATTTCCTTCTTCAGGGTGATGAACCCTTCTTTTCCAATCTCCTGTTTTTAATGAAATTCAAAATAATTATATATCAGAATGGTTCTTCTAGGAAAGAATTTGCATGCTTACATGTGTGTGAGTGTGTGTGTGTGTGTGTGTGTGTGTGTGTTTTCACAGGAGAGCTAGTGAGTTTTGATTGCTCTATTCCCCCATAACTTTGCAAAGCTGTTTTCTATAATGGCCATTACCATGGCCAGCCTGCATTTCCTCCTTGTATTCTGTACTCATAAGTGAAAGATTCAATTTTATCATTAATAATGCTATATATGTTATTGTCTTGTGTTTTCCTTCTTAATATCAAAATTCCAAAACACTGTTTTTAGTATTTAGAAATAGAAAACAATGTCATTGTCTCCATTTTTGAGATGGGAAAACTGAGGCTCAATGTCAAGCTAACATTCTTTGTTCTTAATGGCCAGTATAATTATACAGCCACAGACAGTGTCCCCAGCATGTTGATATAGTACATAGTACGCAATTTAGTCTGAGAATCCATAGAACTAGATACTACTGACCACTGCCTTGGTATTATCTACCCATGAGAACTGGGACCTTGTTTCTACTTTCTCGGCCCTATTTTCTTTTCTGTAAAAAAAAAAAAAAAAAATAGGAGAAGGTAGAACTTGAACAAACCTTCAGATCATAAAGGCTGAGAACTACAAAATTATATAATTTTTTATTTCACAATATTCTTTGTAACTTTGCTTTTTTATTTGTTCTCGACTTAGCACTTTGACCTCACTCCTAGTTTTTATAAATCCTCATTTATATTAATAGATAAATATTCTCCTCTTCAAATACATCTAATTCAATATTTCAAATAACATAACTGGGAGAAATTTTATTTAAGCTAAAAATATAATTTGAATAAATAATTAACATAGTCCAATACCCCAGTGTCCAAAAATGTCCACACAATTACTTGGACATATTTTTAAAGGGAAATATATTGTGAAAGGGAAATTTGAGTTAAAAATGACTGGGTATCCAGCCAAGTTTAAAAGATAAACCCTGTTGTTGTTGTTTTTCTGAGTGATCCTACACGGGAGGCCCACAGATGCCATATTTCAAATCATAGGAAATTACAGCTTAGCAAGCACTCTCTCCCTGTGGGCTCAAATGAAATTTCCAAAAGGCTGTAGATCGGCAACAGGAGGGGAAGGAACTGCAAATGCTCTGAAAGGAAATCTCCCTGTTACACTAGTGTGCCATCCATGAGCCTTGCCTCGTTCTCCAACACCCATGCAATGTTTTATAATTTTAAAATATGGCCATTAAAACTATAGATTCTGTGCAGGACCCTGAATTTCAGCCTGCTTCATAACTAAGCAGACTGCCCACCCTCAAGAGCTTCCACCCTATTTTCTTCTGGGACTGTCAGTTCCATTTTCCCCATCAGTAACTATTGGGAATCAATCACTTTATTTCCTAGATATTTTTGTTTTTAATCATTTATCTGCCATGCTTAATATTTTCCGACTATTTTTATCACTTTTCCCCCCAAGAACAAGTGGTTAACATAGTATTTTTTCTTAACTTCTTTTTTAGCTTTTTAAAAAAAATTGTTCTGAAATTTAAAAAAAAATGATTCACAAAACTCTATTCAAATTCAAGAACCATTGTAACATTTTACATTTCACCTAAGATAAAGTCATTTTTTATATCTGTCAAATATAATTTAGACTCCATCAGCATTCAGCGTCTCTGTTGCCAATTAGACTACAGAACGTTTTACAATGTGGAAAAAAAAAAAAAAAAAAAAAAAAAAAAACAGGAGGACAGATAGACACGACATGGAAAGAATCTTTCAGATAAAAGAAATATAATTGATGCACCCTTCAGTCTCCAGCATTGATTTCTATTTATTATTACAAACTCTTCAAAGCACAAAGATTGGATGTCAACATGTTATCCTGGAAACATAAGATTGAAGAAAACATTACCTGCATCACTTACTCCATAAAATTTGTTTACCAGAATTGGAGGTGCCTGTTCATTTAAAAGGACTTTGAAGTGAGGGGGGAAAATGATTTAAGCATTTTTTTTTTTTTTTACTTTTTATTCCTTAATGCTTTACTTTTGAGATTTACCAGACTTCAGTTAAATAGATGCCTCCTTGACAACCAAGAATCCTAGTAATATGAGTGAAGTGGTAAAGTTGAGTTTGCCTAAACTTCCCTGTAGGCAGAGTGGAGCTCTTTGCAGGGCCACTTTTATCAAGCACAGCCTGCTGACTTTGAAAATTCCTCCTGAGGAACAATGATCAGCAGACCCTTCTTACATTCATCTAATTTCCAAGCCTTGATGTGACATATGAAATAAGAAGAAAGTGACAACAAAAATCAATGTGTCTAAATAGTCTTGCTTCGAAACATACCTGTCACTGGCTTAACTCAGAAATTGGGTGGGATATTAGATCTGATATCTTTTTTGCTGTGAGTTCTTTTTTTTTTTTTTTTCTTTTTTGTTTTTTTGTTTCAGAATTACTTTTACTACCTGCAGAGACAAAAGGACAGAAAATCTCTTCTTAGCTTGCATAAAAAGAGAGTGTGCTTATTAAAAAGAATTCAAAATTATAAACACGCAAAATGGTCAGTGCTTTGTCATTCATACATGGGGCCTTTATTTCCTTCTATATCAATATGCTTCCGATTAAAATGAGCTCTGCTACATTTTAGAAGAATAATAAGCTTTTAAAAAATATTAACTAAAAATATATCTATAGGGAGTTTGCTTACATATCTTAAGTTAAGAAAGTACGATATATTAGAAATCATGACTCTAAACACTTATAGTTTTACCACTGGAATTTGTAGATAGTCAAAGATTCATATTTGATAAATTTTGAGCACATTTTTTTCTAGTGGATTCCCTATGTAAACTTGATATAAAATCATACATAACTATAAACTTTCTACTGATTATTTTTCTATCTCATATAGTCTTTTCTGGTCACTAAGCCTTTAAATGGAAAGATAATATATAATTTAAAGTAAGAATAGTTCTCAGAAAACAAAATACCTTACTTCATGCACTGAAGAAATAATTCAGGTTTAGTCTGTAGATAACAAAGTTTAAAAACTAATCACTTTTCTGAATAAAATACATTCTTTTAATAAAACAACCACCAAATCAAGAAAAATTAACAATCTTAAACATGTTGTGATCTTTTATGTGTCTTTTAAAAAAATATACAACTTGCCAAAAAAATTACAAAGATGATTGTCTATGTTTAAACAAAGCAGTAAAGGCCATTCAACCTCCCATTCACACATAAATGCATTTTCTTTTCAAAAGGATATTTACCCTTTAAGGGGACATTTTTAACCTTGTGACACCATAAAATTCCATGCATGCAAAGTTATTTGTTTTTATTTTTCTGACATTCATTTTTTACTACATATTTTCCATGTCTTTATCATGTTATTGAACTAGAGAAATAGTTTTAATAGTTTATTTTAATTCCTTGATTAATAGGAAAAGATCTGTTTAAAAATAATATTAGTGTTGGCATTTTGTAACGAATTATAGGAGCTGGGCCGACACTTTTTTTGTGCCTTTTTCAATTCCCTTTGAAAATGTGTTGAACTCCCCAGTATTTGTTCAGATCTACTAAATTCTAACATTAGCTGAGCATTAAATGAACTTTTGAATCTGAGAGGGGTGCTCGCCTACGATGTGGCAGTGATATGGGAAAAGAGGGTTTGGGTAGAGACCCTAGAATATCAGCCCTTGTCATTATAGGTGCTGGCAAGTAAGAACCAAAGCCTCCTATCTGGGAGGCACCAGGCAGGGCCACTGCTGCTAACACTTTAACCAGCTAATTTCAAAAAACCAGGCTCTTTCCAAAGTGGCTATAGTTAACAATTTTGCTAACAGTGGCACTAGCGCAATATAGACGCAATATTCTGACCACTTACCCTGAAATGTTCCTATTGTAACAGGCCAATAAGACTTTTTAAAATAAATGACTGTTTAAGACTTATTTCTACAAAACTAATAATACAAATGTCTGACCTGCAAAATACAAGGTTTTTTTTTTGAAAGGAAAAAAAAATAAACAAATTTACTTTACCATTTTTAAAGTACTTGGTAAACTTTTATATATATATTTAAATTCTGTTGTATGTTTACATTTACAAAAATTAAATAGTAGGAAAAAAACAATGCAAATGTTTAATATGGAATTTATATCTGTTGTCTTATGCTACATTGTAAACAGCTAGCATCTACATACAAAGGATCAATAAAGAAAGCATGTAGTTTTGGGGGAGGGTTGGGTGAGTGTATACTCTAAAACAAGGACATATCCTCAGAAACTTGAAAGAACACCTCTCAACAATTAACAATTTAAAGGCAATTATTTTTTATTTTTATTTTTTGTGAAATACAGTCTGGAAAAGAATTTTGTTCATTGTTTGTTTCATGAAACTGACAGAATAACTTATTCCAAATAGTGTTCTAAGTGGTACTTGTAAAAAACACTGAGACGTGGCACTGTTTGTGACACATTGAAGGTCAATTGTGTGAAGAACCAAGGCAACAGACCCATCAAACAGCAGTAAATGGAGGTCTTTGTCTTTAAGTTATGAAGAATGTGTCTGTATTTGATCTTGCCAGCCACAAGTCCTGCAGATTTCTGGGCATAAGACAGATGGCAGTGCAACCAAGCTGGAATGCAGACTTTCCTTCTTTCCCTCTGGGTCTAACTCCTATTATCCACTTGTAAATTAACCTGTCAATTTATCAATCAACACCATCTTGATTCTCCCCTGTTCCGCAGCCCAGCCTTGCAGTGAATTTGCCTCGTAAATAACTGGGAGCCCCGTGTTTGTTAGTATTGTGAATGAGTTTATTATCACTTTGATGGCTGCTATGAATCACAAATGCTGCAGAGAGGCTGATAAGAAAAAAGTACATGCACACATTAACAGGGTTGAAACTATTTGAGAGATAAAAGATGGAGTAACTGTGATAGCAAATCATTTAAATTGAAAAAAAATGACTAAAAAATTGTATTTTGTGTGTGTGTGTGTGTGTGCGTGCGCGCGCGCGCACGTTTGTGTGTTGGACAACTCCCTGCTTAAAGTAAAAGAAAGAGAGGAGAGAGAAATGAATTGAGTTTCATTTGTACTGTTCCAAAAACTATCTGCAAAGCCACATTGGTGGACAGCAGTTGCTCTCAGATCCTCCAGGACAACTGCTTTTAATGCTTTAGTTGCAAACTTCATAAAACACCAGACTCTATTCTAAAAAACCAATTGGCTGCATTTACATTTTATATGCTACATGAAAACTTTAAAAAATCAAGAAAAATGTCCAAAGTATATGTGTTTATTTGTATGCCATTTTCTTTGAAGAATATATACAAATGTAACATTATCTATTAACTAAATGAGGTAGTTTGGTAAACATAACACATTAATAAACAATTAACATTAAAGTGCTAATTATTTTGTCTTCCCCTGTTATCAGTGAAATAGTTACTTATGAGACATGTAAAATTACATTTAAGTAATTTTAAGATAGAAATTCTAAGATATTAAAATCTACTTTTAATTATAAAAGTTCATGTTGTCTACAATTTCTAATAAGTGTATTCTCAACATGATCCTTCTTTTTAAATTATAAAGCATACTAATATAAACTAATGATTTTAAGGAATACACAGCATCATATTCTGATCAATAGAACCTATATTATTCACTCAGAATTACTTCCCAATGAAAGTCATGTAACAAATTGAAAATACTGAAAGAAATTATTTTAATTGTGCTTAAAAATGAAACTTGTAAGAACAAATATGAAGTATAATTTTAAAGAAAACACATACTCTGGAACCCAAAAAGTTTATTTTAAGTTTATACTTACTTGCTACAAACTGTGAAAATTGTTCTAAAGAAAATTTATGTATATGATTAATTTTATAATAGTTCTAAACATAGTATATTTAATGAAGTCTTTCCACGCAATTCTACATGAGCCTAACTACAATCACATTATTTACCTAAGAAAATAGAAAGTTATATGAAATCTTCTTATTATGTTTTTATTATGCAAATGTATTTCATTTTGTAGGTTATTTCATCATGTAGGTGATTTTTAAATTTGAGGATTTCCTGATTAATATTGTTCAAATAGAACATCATGAAAAATGTTGTGAGGCGTGTCATGCAGTTGAAGTTCTCAAACTTGTAAGCCAAGAACGAACTATGAATTGTCCCATGGTAAATACTTTGGCACAATTAGGATGCTGCATAAAAAGGAAATATTCCCTTAACATTATTATACCCAACATGTCATCGGTAGAAATGTGATAAAAATGAAACTATTTGTTGGAATGCAATTTAGAGAACCCGATAGGTTGTCCATTTTATTCAGTTTATAATTAAGATAGTGTTTAAATCTGAAATGAATTCTATATATGCATGCTCAATAGACTATAGCACAACAATAAGAATGGAATCACATCTCATTTTATCGTAAATTGTGTAATAAGCGATAAGGTAAAAACTAGGGCTAAAATCCTTCCAGCAAAAATGAAACAGAGCGACCTCAATTGCCCTAATTCATTCTGCTTTTTTCCTTTTTTTTTTTTTTTTTTTTTTTTTTTTTTTTAAGTCTCTTCATTTTCCCTCTGTTCACATTATTAGCTTACACATGAGTGCATTATTAGAAAATAACAAAGCCAAACAGGGAGACTTCGAAGGAGCGGGAGATAGGTTCCTTCTACAGCTGAAAGGTATTCTCCTTTCATTTGTTAGGAGTTCCAAAAATAGTTTTATAGCCAGGGAGGGACAATGACCTTTCTCTTTCAACAAGCTTGGTGGTTGGTCTTTTGATGGAAAAAGTAGGGGATACAACATCTGGTAATTTGTGTTACTGAGCTTAGCTGAGGTCTTAACGATGTAAGCAGATTATTCTTGAAGAAGAACAAAAAAAATTCCGGAAGACTCAATGGACTATTTAAAGTTATTAGGCAGTGCATTCTAGCACTTCAGAACTCTTTTCTGATTCATTTTCCCTTTAAAGCTATGCCTTAGAAGCAATTTTTTTTTTTTAACATTTTAAATCTACCTCCCTCCAATTCCAGTTGACTTTTTTGGTGGTCCACAGCTGTTTTGTCATTCACCCTGGCCACCTTTTTTCCATCTCAGCAGAAATCATTACTTTGCTGATTAAATTTTTTCCTTCAGAACTTTAGGAAGCTCTCCTCCACCCTCGGGAATCATTGCTCTGCCAGAAGGGTCCAGCAACACCAAACAGCAACAGGCAAGCTTCAGCAATTCTGAAGAATGGAAAAATGTGAACAGGAGCGGTGCATGAAGAAAGCGACCCACCCTGTCCAGGATTCCAGTCAAAAAGATAAATAAAAGATGTTATTAAGCAGATGCTGTGGGACTCTTTTTTTACATGTGTCCTACTAAAATCACATGCAAAGTTTGTTTTCCTTACTGATGAAAATGGTTTGGGGTTCATTTGCTATATTCGCTTTTCCCTGTAAGGGGAAAAAAAAAATACAAATGAGATAAAATGTGCAGAGCTAGAAGAGATGCTTAGCACTCTTTTCAAAGGAAAAAGAAATATTCTATATGTAAGTCAGTGAGTAAATATTAACTTGAGCATTTGAGTTTATCTGACTTAAGTCTGGCTAAAATATATTACTGTAACTTCAATTTTTTCTCAAGTTAAGATGGAATAAAATTACAGAGCATGAAAGGTAGACTCCCAGACAGTAACACACCTGGAAAGCTGAGAGTCTGGGACCCAGCAGGTCTGCAGCCTGGGTAGGGAGCTGGCATATGCATGCAGACCCCCTCTGTGATTAGTACATTGCTCTGCAGATACCAAATGAGGAGAGCAGTAGCATTACACACCAATTCCAATGTCTTCAATGGTCACAGTCCTTCTGGGTGTCAGGATTGTGTCTTAGATCATTATTTCTTTAAGTCAAAGGGTTTCACAGGCAGCACAATGTGGCATTCTAAAAAGAATGGGTGGATGGAAGGAGCAAAGGAAGGAGAGGGGGAAAGAAAGAAAGAAAGAAAGAAAGAAAGAAAGGAAGGAAGGAAGGAAGGAAGGAAAGAAAGAAGGGGAATCCTACAAATTTATATGGAAAAAGAACAACTAATAGTTTTTTAATTGCTTTATGTGTTAGAATAGCTACACAATAATAATTAGCACAATTTCTGTTAAGTTTTAGATAAACCCTTGCATGTTGATTCATAAAATAGTTAATACTGAGTATAATTTCCCATGTTATGATATTTTTTTTTCTTCATGTCTTCTGTTCTTAATGGAATTGTGAGGAATAAGAGAGGTCTGTGTTGCAAGAACATGACTCCATCTCAGTATTTTTTTAATGAAATAAGCTAAATATACTTGCATTTCATATCATATATTACCTTCAGGTTTACTTTTTACATTCTAATTTTTTTGTATGAGTCACTTATACTCAAATGTTACATTAGGTAAGAAGCAATCATCTTCTTTCCAACAAACTTTAAATGGTTTTCTCTTTTAATAAAATGAACACTTTGTTGTGGAGTCTCTGTCGAAGGAACGGCTGAGCCAGTCCAATACAAACAGTTGTATGTAAAAAGATGCTCTATATGTGCATTATGAATTGTAATATATACTACTTTTTATAAACAAAACAAAAAAAAAATAAAATGAACACTTTGAGAAACGTGTTTTAAATAGAGCTAAATACCTACAGAGATCATTTCAATTTTATCAATAATTTCATGACATTGTATTTGAATTGATACTATTTAAAGTTAAAGGAAATTATTGGATACTTTGTGTGTCAACTTACTACAATACTCAATTTTTTTTAAATGTAGTATATTATTTTTTTTTTCAATATTGAAATCCCAAAGTCTTCAAGTTAGCATATCAGATATACCTTGAGCATTTGGCATTTGCCTTTTCATCAGATCTGCCAGTTTCAAATACAAAGCAGCATTTTTGCAGGTCAGCTACAGAAGGGGGAGGTGTCCATTTGTGGTTATAAGGGCAACTGTATAATCAGTGTATTGGCAGATAAGCAATTGTGGGGGGGGGGGGGAAACACTAGAGAAACTGATGACATTACACAAAAAGTTTCTCCTTCAAATAAAGTTATATTCACTTTCCAAGCCAAAAATTTCATCATATGTGAAGTGATTTTTTTCCCTAAGCATTAATACTAAGAGCCTCACCCATCTCTCTGGCAGATGAGTTTCTCAATCAGAAACATGTCTCCACTTCACTAGTGGAGACAGGAGAGGGAAGTCTCCACATTCTACAAATTGATGGACTGTGCTATACAAACATGGCTCTACCATGGGATTTTTTTTTCCTTGAACCATTCTCATGGTTTCAACTACTCTCTGTACATGTCAATTTCTTCATATAGTACTAGAAAGATGGCCTAAGACAGCCCTCACTAGGCCAGGCTCCTATCATCTCTAATTAATTCCTCTCCTGGGCTCCATTAGTGGCTAATCGTGTTCTTTTTTATATTCCATTCCTTTTTTTGTTCCATTCTGAATTGACTTTTACACTTCTATTCTTAGAGCTCCACTTTTAAATAATTGTACTCACTTAAATTAAGTTCCCACATCTCCAAGCTAACAATCCCATGATACTACATTTATTCTTTCAAAATCCTGCTATAATTTTTTTTAAACCAGGTATTGAACCCAAGGGTACTTAACCACTGAGCCACATCCCCAGTCCTTTTCATTTTTTATTTTGAGCAGGGTCTCTCTAAATTGCTTAGGACCTCCCTGAGTTGCTGAGGCTGGCCTGGAACTTGTGATCCTCCTGTATCAGCCTCCCAAGTTACTGGGATTACAAGTGTGCACCACACACACACCCAGCCTGCTACAGATCTTCACTGATCACTGAATATAATCTAAATCCTTGGACAGATTTTCAACACTATTTATAATCTGGATACACCTGTCTTCCCCAAAATTTTCTTCTACATTTTCTAGAAGGAAGATCATACAGTAGAGAAGTCACCAGAGTTGAATTCAGGAAATTAAAATGTGATCCTATCTTCTTCAGTGGTCACTTTGGGCCAAAGTAAGTCTCCCTGAAATTTAGTTTCCACACACTAAAATTTGACACCAGGTATCTACAGGCCAGATGTGGATCTAGATATGTATTTTGCTGAAGTCAACTTACTTCATTCTTTTGCATTTTCTATGTGGCTCTATGGTCATTCACATGTGTACCCCTGCCTCAATCTATAAAAGAGGGGTAATGATGCTTATCAAAACATATTGCTTATGGATCAAATTTGGTAATACATATGGGAACCCAGATATGAGCTTTGCAGGAGATATTCTCAAAAAAATTTTTTCATTTCACTTGAAACTGAACTACTTGACTCTATTCACTCTATCCATCCTGATTCTCGTTGTATAGATAAGTACAAATAAGTTCTGTCATTGTCCACCTCTGGGCTTTTGCTTCTTCATTCTCTAAAACCAATCTCCCTTCCTTCATTGTCTAAAGAAATGTTATTCATCCTTCAAGACCAGGTCTAATTGTACTTTCTCTCCATAAATCATTTCCCAAGTCCTTGAAGAGTCAGTTACTCCTCAGCACTGGCCTTCTACTAATTGCTTTCTATGTGAGGAAGCCAAGGTCAGAATGTTTATAAGATTTACCCATGGCCAGAAAATGAAGTAGGGTCCAGGACTTAAACCTAGCTCTCTGGCCTCACACATACCAGTTCCTCTTTCTACTACTCAGTTGACTATATTCAATTATTCTTCTAAAAATTGTGTTGTTTTATATATAAAAATTTTATTTCTTTAGCCAACTCCAAGACATTGAAACCCAGGGACAGTATATCATGTACATGCTCAGTTTAATTGATTCTACTACCTTATGGTATTCAATAAATGTTTTGAATAAATCAAGAAAAAAAAATGGGGGTAATTTTACTTGATTCAAATTTCCCACAAGTAAGTGTAAAGGGCTCACAGCAAACCTACTTCTTTCCTGTTCTTGCAGAATTTTTGATGTTTCAAATGCTCAAAAATGAAACATTTGTTTATCTCTACTATGAATAGGCATTGGTAATAAATGCCTTTTCTTACTTAAACTTTACAATATTTTGAGGTAGTTAACCATGATTCTCAATTGCTTTTTAAAATTAGGAAAGTAAGACTGAGGAAGTTTAAATGACTCATCTTAAGTCACACAGAGAAGAGGATCAGGGCTCAGAGAAGCCTGTCTTGGCTCACAGCATGATGACAACTCTGTTGTCCTGTCCATACTTATGTTGCTCCATGTCAAACCATTGTCATCACCTAGGATAGAAATATACATTAAGCAAATCATCTTGTCCTAGCAACATTCTCCAGTCAAAATTAATAGGTGCCCTTGGAAACCTCCTCAGTATTGACTTGACCATATTAGCCATATCCACGACCCCTTGTCCCTAATCTGACTATCATAATGTTATACGGTATATAGATTCAACATGTGATACAGTCTTGTGCTAAAGGGCAAGTCATATAAAGAGAAGCAGTATGGAAAACAGTGGTGGAGTGGACCAGGAGATGAGGTTGAAGAGACATTGCTGCAGGACACAAGTGTGTGTACACAGCAGTGATTGTGTCACTTCCTACTAGAGGGTAGCCTGGGGAGATTTCTTGGAAAATGGGTCACTTGAGCTGGGGGAATGATAAGCAGTTCTCTCCCATCTTGCCAAACAACTATACAAACTATCTTTCTAAGAAACTTCTTTACACAAGTTGATCCCCATTGTTACATCAATACAACAGCAGTTGATCATGCGTGGTATTATTGGGACCCTGTGTAATCTGGGCACCATAGGTAAAAATTTTTGCACCATGAGCACAGAAGGCAATGAGTATACTCCCTGTAATAGAATAAAAATAGAATTGAAGTTGTATGTTCAACTTCTTTTGTTTACTTTCTATGCATCTGGTCTTTATGCTTTAGGTATAACAAAGTATTTCATTAAATTTAAATATATAATTCAATGTACAGTTCATGAGCTCTCATTTATACAAATCAAAAAAACTGTGTCTTTAAATAAGATGTTTAAATCTCAAAGAAAACAGATATAAGTAGGTCAAACCAGGTGAGAAAAATAAGAACTGAGGAAATGTGGAGGTCAAGGGAGGTGACTAACTCTGAATCTCAGATCTCATAGTGGTTAATAATCAGAAAATCAAGTAGAAAAGCAAGACACAATGTTTGTCCACTATAATATATAATTCACATTATACTTTGGGCTTCTATAGTAAAGAATGTTTCTCAAGTACCTATTTTTACAAATATATTTTCTCCCTTGATTGCCAGGAAAACTGGGTGAACCCCAACCAGTATCTTTAATATTCTGATTTTACAAGTGAAAAAGTTGAAGATCTAAATGGATTAACTGTTTTATTCAAGATCACGTTTCTAATAACTAGTAAATGAAGAGCTTGAACAATGACTCCATTTTAGAGAGAGCATCACAGTTGTAATCTCCATCAGAAACAAGGACACCTGCATGCAGGATCTGATTCAGCAAATCCATATTGAATCCCCTTATAGAAGATTCAAGGGGCTAGACCTTGAGGGATAAGCCAAAGCTAGTAAAGCAGACCCGCTTCCTTTCCTCATGATACTTTCTGTCTTTTGAGAAACTTTCAGAGATTAGTTTCCATAGGAGAAATATCAAGGCTACTGTGGATTTTTTTGGCACTTAAGAACTATATTTTCCACCCCAAATCAAGACATACTACAAGTCAAATTCAATTAGTCCAAAAATATAAAGCTGCAAGGCTACACTGGTCCTTCAGTGCTGAGACAAATAATTTCTACATGAAACAAAGAAGTATTACAAATCTAAATAAATTAGTCCAAAAATTTCAGGCCATTAGCTATAAACCTAAGACAGTCCTACTCTCAAGAGAACAATTTGGCAGTGAGATACCACCCACCACGAACCAAGATAATTATCCAAGTCCCTGAACTGGGGGAAAAAAATAAAGTACTAGCAAGAGCCAAACTTAGGAAACAACTCTCATCAATGGTGTCCCAGCTTCTGCATGCCTATGTTCCACCAGGGGATTTCTATTACAAATAGCAGGGTGTAGAAGTAATCCTCACTCACTGTGACAACCAGCAAAACCCAGAATTGGAGCCATGACTGTATGGTGCTAGATTCTTTCTTTCTTCTTCCCTTCATCCTGTCAACTCACCTCAGAGCAACAGGCCAACATCAAGACCAGGGATGGTCACAGAAATGGTGCTCAGAGGATTTGTCCCTGAATTTATTTTGGATTCTGATGTACTACCTGAAGAAAATTTCACATTTTCCAAAGTTTTATACTAACCATTACTCCATTACTTTATAAATAATAAATGATTATAAAATGGTTATGAAAATGTATATGTACATTTCATATATTTCATACATTTCGTATGTTTATGAATAAATAAGTTATAAAACTTAACTTTTATAATACTTATTAGGTTGTTGTAGAATACCTGTATATCACTTAAGCAGTGTACCATTGTCCCTGTCTTTGAAAATGGGGAAAGCTGTCAAATTGAAAATTTATTGATTGGTTTCACTTGTTTTGAAGCAAATTCATTTTATTTCCCTTTTAAGGTAATTGTCAATTTAAGAGAAAAACTAGATCATCTGCTCAGAGTATGGCAAGTGTTCCTTTAAAACTGTATAATAAAATACATAAAAATCTACCCTTTTTGAGGGGACATGAAAATTCTGCATTGCTTTCTCTGGGCTTGTAAGTAGATTCATCCAGTTGACTGTTTTGGTTTCCTGGGATTCAGAAGGAGGAAAATCTTCTGAAATTTGAATCATATTTCATATCTCTCCTGAGAAGATAAGTGCACACCCCCACACACAACTTTTCCCATAAATGCCACATGCCTAAGCACACAGCAAAGTTAAGTTTCCCTGTGAAGAAAGCGGGGGAGCAAAATGTGCACCACCCAAGAGAAGCACTTTTTCTTTCTTCAAGATGTAGTAATGACATGGGACTTTCTCTGAAGGTGTATTTAGCTTGGGCCCCCTTTATTTGCATGATTGTCCTGTTTTTGTTAATCATTTCTTATTCCCTGTTCCTGATGAAATCCAAATCCTTTATTTCACTTAAAAAAATATATGCATCCTTAACTCCCACCTGACATTTGAGTCTAGTATTTATTAATGATTTAATCACTCTGTTCCACACTGGATGACTTGTGGATCTTCTTTAATTGGCATCATGTTTGGTTTTAGGTTGAACTGGATATATTGCTGGAAAAGTATGTAACCAGAGAGCTGGACACTGTGATGCACACTTGTAACCCCAGCTACTCAGGAGGCTGAGGCAGGAGAATCGCAAGTTTGAGGCCAGCCTGTGCAACTTAGTGAGACCCTGTCTCAAAATAAAAAGTGTAAATGGCTGGGGGTGTATCTCAGTGGCACAGTGCCCCTGGGTTTAATCCCCAGTTCTGGAAAGAAAAAGATATCTGGCCGGGCGCGGTGGCGCACGCCTGTAATCCCAGCACTTTGGGAGGCTGAGGCAGGAGAATCGCGAGTTCAAAGCCAGCCTCAGCAATGGCGAGGCACTTAGCAACTCAGTGAGACCCTGTCTCTAATAAAAACACAAAAAAGGGCTGGGGATGTGGCCCAGTGGTCGAGTGCCCCTGAGTTCAATCCCCAGTACTACAAAAAAAAAAAAGAAAAGAAAAAGATATCTGAACTGAATTTCTTGCATTCAAAATCCCTTCTTCTACACAAATTAGAAAAAATGCAAAAGTTATCAAGTTATCAATAAGTCCCACTTATTATTCCTTAAATAAACTTTTATATGTGTGTAAATAGTCCTATCATAAATATAAGTCCTCCTTTTGGCATTTCTGTATTTATCTCTAAAAAGACTCAATATTTAATCTGCTAGAGTGAAGATAGGGTAGGAGTTACTGGATTATCAACAGACTCTGGTCTCTCCAACAAGACTATATAGTTGGTTCTGCAAAGGAGAGAAGGAAGATAGATATGTGAAAAGCTCATGATGCAACAGAGAGGGTATGTCTCTAGGGTTTTCCCCAGGATAAAGATTAGTAGGGGAAATCCATATAAGGCTGCAGCATGGAAAGTATAACTTTCTATGGAATCTTCACTAGGCTCAAAGGCAGATGTTTCTCATCAGCAAATCTTTTTACTATTAGATTTGTGAAGTCTGTTAAGAACAGCTTTGGGATTTTCCATGTGTGGGGGCAGCCAGTGCTCTAGTTTAAATCAGTTGAACTAAGTTGGCCCAAACCACTCTCTGCATTTCTCTTTTGCCAAATCCTGCCTCTGAACAAGCAACCTTAACTTTGTGTCTGCAGAACAGGGATAATGTGTAACTGTTTCAACGAACAACAACAATATTGAACAAAAACAAACAAAAAATAGTAGGCTTTTGTTTGAATAATTTTTTAAAAAAAGAGAATTTACTTAAAAAAATCAGGCGGACATGTGCGTGGAAATTAATTTCACTTAATGTTTGAAAAGAGCAGCTCAATGGAGTAGGAACAATGATATGAATATTTGCATTAATAGCATAATTGTGAACTTGCAAATAATTTTGGAAAATAATAGGCTTCAAAAAGATTCTATTTGGTTTCTAACAACAAAATTAACTCAAATTTATTTTTTGCATTTTAGGCCTTCAATATGGCGTTATAACCAAATTTGATAGATTATTTTCACTGGTAATATAGTCATTTATCCAATAACCATTTATTGAGCATCATCTGTGTGCCAGGAACCAATCCCAGTGCTAGGAATGCATGCTGAGAATGCTTTGTGTGCTTGCTGTCCTATAGGAGAAAGATGGGAAGAAAATTAGTTCAGTGAAAAGGATTCAGATCATGAAGGTCCTTGTGTGTTAGGTTAAGATCTTGAACAATGAGAGCCATTGAATTAATATTAGCAGGGAATGTAATCAGAATACCTTTGGACAAAATCACTCCAGTTCCAGTGAATGCAATGGATTTGGGAAACTGAGGTTAATGGCAGAAGGTCTACACAAGGTGAAAGTAAAGTATGACCCAGGAATGATATGTAACTGAAGGTGTGCACAATGAGATAGAATGGGATCCATAAAGAGGAAGTCTTAAGGCTATGGACAGAAATCTCTGAATGTCTGAAAGAGGGGGAAGAATAGGCCTGGAATCATTTCTAGGTCTTATGTTCATAAAATTAAAATTAAAATAGAATTAATCTGGAGACCCAAGAAAGGTGGAAGAGCAAGTTTGAGAAGAAGACAATGAATTCTGATTTGAGCATAAGTGGAGAATGCTGTAGGTAGGTGGATTGTATGTTTGTCCTTTAGAGAGTATTCCTAGACATCAACATGGTTGGGAGGATGTCTCTATATTTCAGAGATTGGTAGAGCCATAGGTGTTGATGAGTTCATGCAGGGTTCCTATATGGACTAAATTAGAGAGTACTGTAGTCAAGAAAAGACTTGGCAGTTCACATCCAAATTAATATGTCTACTGTAATATTTACTCACTTTGTCATTCATTGCAAGCAGTCCTTTGAGCTTCCTGTCTCAGTGTCCCTGCCCAGCAGGAGATGTATTAATATTATCCACTTATAGGCTTTTGGAGAGAAATAAAGCAATTCATGTAAAGTATCAGTGCACAGTAAGTGGTTTCTATTATTGCACGGTGATGATGATGATCAGAGAGGAAAGAATGGACCCTTGTGCAACATCCATACATAAAACACAAGCAATGAACATATACAATAACAATGTGGATTTTATCAAGGGAGAAGTGAACAGAGCATCTAATCAATCATTCCCTAGAGAGTCTGTTCTAGATCTGATCTTCCACTCATCACACCACAGAAAATTTTCACGTTTTAGTCTCAGGAAGACCAATCTCATGGCCAATTTGGAAAATTCTCTGGCTCATTCATTTGGTGCTATGTGAACTTTGATGGATCTTAGCTGAAGTCGCACTCTTGTGAAGAAGTTAGCTTGCTGCAATTGCCCACTCAGCACACTATGTGCCACCACCCACAATTCCCCAAGGCTACTTGTCAGGGGAAAGCAGCAGCCTGGGGGAACTAGAAGAATTCTGGCCTCCTTCTAGCTTTGTTGACACAATCGGCTTCTGTGTGCCTCAGTTTCCTCATCAATATTTTTGGGCAAAATATCTCTCTCCCAGGGCAATCATGATCACCAAATTAAACAGTACACATAGGCAACTACTGAATTAGACAACATATGTACAGAGCTGGACTCCAAATGAACACTTAAATGTTGGAGCACTTCATTCCAATAGCTAAATCTCTAAGTGTTCATCAAAACCAACACTGCATGAAAGAATGCTGTAAGCTAGATATATTTAAGCCAGTTTCCTCAGACTGCAGAAAGAGGATCACTTTTAGGCAGGCTTTAAACTTCCTTAGTTTAGAATTTCCCAGAGGTGTAACGTCCATTCAGAAAGTAGGAGCTACTTCAATTGCTTTCTCTCCGTTCATGGAGAGTTGCTGTTTTAAGAAGAAAGAAAACTCCTTCATTCTCCCACTTTGGAAATGTAACCCCCACATAATGCAAGATTACAAATCTGGCACCAGAGAGGTATTGGCAAGAATTTGATTAAATCAGCCACTATTTGTGTCAACAAATGTTGCCAGGTAAGTAGCAAAGACGTTTGCACACTTGTGCCAAGGGAGAGCAGAGAAAGCAGCTGCTGTATTGAATGTGTCGACGAAGAGGAAGCCTGGCTCTATCATGGGAAATAGATTGTTCCTGAAATAATAAAAGGCATTATTGTTGTTAAAGCAATTTTTACAATACCTATTCCTGAACACAAAATTAACTTCTTTTAAAAAATGCCAGAAAGTTAGACTAAGTGGAACAAAGGGAAGATGAAAAATGAAGAAAATGTGTTTGAAATGCATGGGTTGTGCACTAAGAAATCAAAATCCCTCTCCAATGTCCAGAAGTAGAGTGATACAATTAACACACGTCAGAAATAAGTAACAGTGCCTTGTTGCATGGCTTCATGATTTCCATTTCTAAAGAGCTGGGCCTGAAGATTTAGAAATGTTTTTTGTTCACAAAGAATATTCAGGATGCCTTTTTGGTGAACACATCTTGAGTGGCAACTGTTTGACAGATGTGGCCATGGTCAGGTTGCAAATATGATGATGTCCTTGTCTTCATGAATCCTAACAAAGAAAGACATGGAAACAGCCCTTATTAATAGTTTAATTATAATAATCTTAACATACACATGTTTATATGGCTTACATGTGCTTTAATCTCAGCATATAAAGACCAGACACCCAAAGAAAGTATATTTGCTTTAGTTTTCTGTAAATACTTCATGCTTTCCTGTATAAAAGGTATTGTAGGTTGGGTGTGGTGGCATATGCGTGCAATCCCAGAAACTCAGGCAACTGAGGCAAGAGGATTGCAAGTTTGGGGCCAGTCTCAGCAATTTAGCAAGACCTTGTCTCAAAATAAAAAAAGGACTGGTGATATAACTTAATGGTAAAGCACCCCTGGGTTCAGTCCTCAGTGCTTAAAAAAAAAAAAAAAAAAAAGGTTTTGTGGACTTGCCAGTTTCTTCTCTACATTTTAAGGGTTGACATTAACAAACATACAAACATTTTCTGATTTTCTGTTAAAAAGCCAGATAATGCATATTTTAGGATTCTCAAACCATATGGTCTCTTCCAACTACTCAACTGTCAATGAATGCAGCTCTAGTATCTCAACTTACAGATGTGGCTCTATCCCTGTAGTATTTTATACATAAAAACGGGTGGATAGAAGACCAGGTTTGATCCATGGTCAACATACTCTTGCTACATAGTTATGGATTATTCTGAGGTGTTCTATACTAAGACAAACTTTCTACAACACTGTATCCACTGGTTTTCCATTTCAGTATTTATTAACCACACTCTCTCATTTCATGGACTTAATGGATGGGTAAAATGAGCAGAATGTTACTTTCTTCTCATTCACTACTTCAGTGTGTAAGAAATACATATAGGCATTAAAATTGTCACAAGAGCTAATGAAAACAAATCCAGACACTCTGTGATATAAGTAGACCTACTGGATGGCTAACAGAATAAAGTTTCTGTTAGAAACTTTTCCTCAGAGCAACCTGCTAAGTGATAGAGAAAAGAAACAACATAAGCAAGCAAACATACAGAAAAGAAACCAAGGGACAAGCAGAAAGAAATAATCTGAGTAGCTGGGCACAGTGGCCCATGACTGCATTCTGAGTTACTCTGGAAGCTGAGGCAGGAGATCACAAGTTCAAGCTCAGCCTGGAAAACTTAGTGAGAAACAGTCTAAAATATTAAATAAAAGGGGCTAAGGATGTAGCTCAGAGGTAGCGCCCTCCTGGATTCAATCCCCAGTACTACCAAAAGAAAAGAAAAATAAGAAATGAAAAGTAACATCTTCAGTGAACTACAATTCAAAACCATTCTTCCTTCCCATCAATCAAATACTTACTGCAAAATAGATAGCATAGATATGGCCCCTGATAGAACTCAATGGCTGAGGTCTCTTTCTTGGAATGAAAAGTATAGAACATCTGAGATGGCCTCATTGGGCATGTTCAGATCAAGAAAAATGCATTCCCTATATCATAGTGCATCTTTCATTGCTCCAAGTTTTGAGCCACTTGCAAGTTGGATGCATGCCACAGTAACTATACATTGCAAGCCAGGGGTGGTATAACTAAAGGCTTTTCATGACAGGAAAGGGAGAAAGTCTGGTGATGTAGCCTCAGAAGTCACAAGAGCAATGGTTTGACAAGCATCTGTAGGCGAGAGTCACAGAGTGACCCCAATAAAGAGGAAGGGACCAATAAAGGAAAGGGCAGAATCAGTGTCCTGGGAAAGTTTATTCAACAGCAAAGGGAGTTTACACAGATAAGGAAGACAAACCTTGCCTCACCACAGTCAAAGGAGTGTGGAGGGTTTCAGCTCAAAATAGAAGCCAAGTTGTACACATTTCATTAGAGAAAAGACACTCATGTTTCCTGTTTCTCTCATATGCCAATTTTCTATTTATAGGAAGGGAATCACTGAATTCAACAAGTAACCTCAGTTCAAACATCTCAGAGAAAATGGCAATGCTTTTGAGACAGAGGAACACAGCTGCACATAGAAGCTGGAAGATGAACTTGCATATTATTCAATCTCCTCCAATATCAGGTTCAAGTTTTCAAAGTGCTAGAGTAGCAGTGGAGTCCAGTAACCCAGAATGTTTACTAAAAATGAACATACCTTAAACTAACATATCCTGACAAATCAACCCTATGCCTTCTCTATCATCAGATTTGCAGGCCCTCGGAACAGATTATATTTGATTAAAATATCTCCATCAACTGGACCTCCCCGTTTTCTTAATAATTAAGGAGAACCACTGCATACTGGAAGCATATAATCTCTGAACATTTCATTGATGACTCAGATGCTTACTAGGTACTGGTTCTTTATCAATTTGATCATACTGTTTCTAATTTCGAAGATTGGGTGTAGAGGGGGTTGGGGGTGGGCAATAAATCCAGTTCATTTTAAAATTAATCTCCACAGCTGCAACTTTGAAATATTTCTCTCCTGAATAAACATTCAATTTCATTGTATTCAGGGTGAACATTCTCTTCTTGTGAATTATCTTATTGTGAGTTTCCATGGACTTCAAGGATAGAGCCTATTTGAGAATTTGCACACACTTCAATTTTCTTTCAACCTAATGAGAAGAAGAAGAAGAAGGAGAAGGAGGATAAGGGGAAGAGAAGGAGGGGAGGAAGAAGAAGAAGGAGGAATGAAGGAGGGAGAGGAAGAAGAAGGAGAAAAAGAGGAAGAGGAAGAAGAAGAAGGCGGCCCAGTTTGCAGGTACTGCTCATAGCATCCCAACTTCCTGCCTTGCAAATGAGTGCTTAATGATCCCTTTCTTGGATATATCTTGTATCTCTTTATTTGTGTGCTATTTTGACATAGAACACATGGAAAATCGTATCTTTCATTTTCAAATAATACTAGAAGGTTTCCATGCATACCTCCAACAGTCCAACAGGAGCCAATCACGTCCTGTTAACAACAAGAAAACCAGTGATCTGGGGATATTTAATGCTGCATTGGCCCTGGAAGAAGGAGGACTCTTTCATTTCGCATACTTTGTCCCCGCCATGGAGCTGGCTGACATAATGGACTTGTACAAGGAGCTCTGAAGCAATTGGCAATTAAGTGGTTTGAAGGGGTGCTTCTGGGCTGCTGTGAAAGGCTTCAGGTGTGAAACGCTTGTTTTCAAGAGCCCTGAACAAAATGTATGGTTGCTTTCAGCGCCCCCCTTGTCCTTCCTGAGGAAGGGGGAGAGCTGGGGGAAGCAAGGACACTCAAGAGCAATTTGCTATTCAGCATCTGAATGCCCAGCGCTTTCTCCCCCCCCCCCCAATCCTTGTGCGGCTGGTGAGGGGGGCAGATTGAGATGGCACAAACAGCTCTCTGCACAATGGTAGATCAACAGAGAGGCAGGGAAAATGAGGCCCGGGAGAATGGATGCCTGAATGAAGGGAAGACGGCTTGATTGTTAATTGTGGGTAAATGTGTTGCAAGCGTGAAAAGGGTTCATGGGCTACTTTAAAACTATACCCAAGCAATAAGGATAGAGAGTGGGGAAATAAGGAGATGGTCCTGACCCTTTTAAGGGCTATAGTAGTACATCTGGCCCACTTGAGAAAGTAAATTGAGAACTGTTCAAAAAGGTAGGCAACTGCATATGTGTGTTCGAATCCTATTGCTCACAAGAAAAAAAAAATCTGGCAATTCCAATTCACATGCAATGTGCACTTTCAACTACAAGCTATTCTTTTTTGAGTATTAGTCAATAGGACAAAGATAATATGCAATAAGAATGCTGTCGAATAGATAAATATTTAAAATATGACTTTTTCTCAAGAATACAGCCTTCTATTCTAGGATAAAATATATTTGTACTGAAGCCAGCACAAGGGTAAAGGAAACTTCAAACAGTCTTCATGAAGGATATTGTTCCCTTAGTTCTGTTTCATGTCACTTTTCCTCGTCTGACCTTTACTTCCAACATATTGATTTTTTCCTAACCCAGCCTTGCTTTGCAGAAAAAAGGGGTATTGAGTCTTTGAGCTGCTTACATATCACTATTGTACATGCATCCTTAAAGGTGAAGGAGTCCCTTTCAGGAGATGACTATCTGACTGACAATGTGATTAGGATTGTCTGAGGACTTTTCATTTTAAATGTAGGAGGTCACGTGTATCAATCTGGGAAAAGAGACAGAAGGGGACTCAAATCGAGTTGTCTTTTAAATGTTTCTCAAAGAGTTCTAGTTTTGCTCTAAGCGAAAGCTTTCTCAGATAAAGTAGATACTACAGAAAACTTATCTTTCAATCCAGACAGGAATTCTATAATTTTCTGATTTTTTTCCTGAATTCACATTTTTTTAATACCAGAATTCTCTAGGATAGGCTCTTTTCCTTAGCTTTTTGGTTTCCTGTGGGGACACTTTTAAAACACAGTTTAATGAAATGCCATGATATTGGGGTAAATTTTTCACTCATTCGATTATGCCACATAATAAAAAAAAATGCAAAAAGATAGTAAGCAGTTAAAAAGTAGCACATACCCCCCCCAACAGCCTATTGAAATAATTTAAGATATCACAGAATCTGGAAATTGCTTGGTATCTGCTATCTAGTCATTGTTATGACCAGATGAAAGCCACAGAAGGAGAAAGGAAATGGTTCATCTTTCAATTGTCCCATGCCATTCCAAAATGGTGTTATGACTGTCAGTAACAGGGTCTCCCTGTACAGTGGGCAGATCATGTATGGTGCCCTTGCAGTTGTGCAGTAAACATTTTTTATCTGTGTACCTGTAAGAAATCCAAGTCAAATTTGTAACACAACATCCTTTCATCCCGCATAGCATTCCTAACAAGGTGAATGAGCTTCATGTTTGTGTCTAAATTGTCCATCATATACTGTTAGCATAGATCCAGTCACTGTCAGAGAAGGAGAAAGCTCAAACCTCTCACACTAATTCAAACTCCAGAACAAGAGCTGGCCCATTGGTATAAAAATCCTTTAGCTTCTACCTACACCTTGGGTCCAACGTCTTACGAGTTTGGAAAAGACATATTTATCTCCAGCAGCACTTTCCACAACTCCATAATAGAAATGAGCACAACTAAAGTTGACTCTAATGTTCCCTTTCATGTAGAGAACATACAGAATGAGCCTTCTTCATTTAACCTGGAACACTTAAGGTGTTACTATTTTAAATGTCCCTAATCTATTGCTGAGATATTCCTTGCAACATCGGTTTAGTGCTTCTCCAGGTACAACACATATCGCTAGGCCCAGCACGTTTTCAGCCCATCCCTATGACCAATTGCTTTATCCACAAGTGTGCTTGCTATCAAGGGAGTAAGCATAAACTTTTCTTTCAAGGGAATAAAAATGCATGCTATACTGAGGTTGAAGCTACGCCTCTCTGTATTAGAAGGTCTACAAAGTAACTGAGCAAAGACCACAATCACTTTCCTAAAATCCCACAAATTCTCCAAACTTCTCCAAAGTTAGAGTTGGAAAACTTGGTTCAAATCATTACTGTTTTATCAGCATGCAGTATGGTCTTAGACCAGTACTTTTACTCAACCTGAGTTGTCTCCTCTATAGAATGGAGACAATTAACTCTGTCTCATAAAAAATAATAAACACAGGGCTAGGTTTGTAGCTCAGTGGTAGATCATCTTCCTAGCACGTGTGAGGGGCTGGGTGCAATCCTCAGCACCACATAAAAATATGTGTCCATCTACAACTAAGAAAATAAATTAAATTAAAATAATAAAGATTAACCGAGATAATCTACATGAGGAAGCATGTCACAAATGTTAAGAGCAATGTGTTCTATCAATATGATTCTTTCTACTTTGAGTGGTAAACATTCCTTTGGCAGCCTCTATCTGAGACTTTTCAGAAACTCAGAGCTGAAAATGTTCCACAAACTCTGCTACTTGGGCAGGACAAAATCTTTTGATGACCTGACTTAACAGAAAGCTCAACTCTGCATAGCCCAGTGTGGAGCCACTGGTGTGTGGATCTTCAGGCCACTTTCTAAAGCCAGTGCTGTCTCCAGTCTTTTCTCAAGCTGATGGATCAGGATCCACCACTAGTGCTACGCTGATTTCTCAGATGACTTCATTAGTTCTGCTGGTATAACGTGAGTAGGGCTTTGTGCCTCTTCTTGGTCTTCTCAGCCATGAGAAGTTTGCATTCCATGGTCATCAACAGGGAGATACTTTATGATTACAATTACTGTCATTTTTCAAGCAATATACCTTTATCTAAGTTCTACTATGCCTTTTGTTTACACCCTAGTGGAAAATGACCCCTTATGTTATTTCATCCCATTCTCAATTCCCTATGCTCTTATAGGAAAATATCAATTTTCCCACACATATCATATCTATTGTTTCAGTTTATTTCCCAAATAGATGCACTCTCAATTCATCATTTCTTTTAGTTTAGAAATTAGTTCTTAACTATTTATTTCCCCTAGGAGATCCCATAATGCATGCTTCCCAAACTGTGTTCAGCAAGACTAATGTTATTAGTTGACACAGGATAAAAACGTATTTCATTGTCAAATAAATCTGGAAAATAGAAGTTAAACAGCCTTAAATTTGACTCCCTTTTTATGAATTCCCAGAGCCTTTAAGATGCTTATCTAAAATGTGTTCTATGAATATGTAATATTTTTTCAAGATTTTTCAAACTTATTTCATCATCAAAACACTTTTTCCTCACTGTCTCAAGGGTCTAGGGTTTTATTAAACATACTTTTGAAAATTCTATTTTAATATCATCCAATACATGGCATCTGCCTTGTTCAGACTTCCTCCTCCTTCTCCAGAGGAATTCCCATTCCTTCTCCGTCCAAAGCACATAACTCTACGTTACTCTTAAAATCCTTAATGCAGTTAGTTATTCACTTTGTGTGACTGTACAGTGATGTGATTTCTTAAGGAAAACATATGAACATGTTCAGTCTAAAAATTACCTCAATGTTTTATTATTGGTCAAAATATTGTAGATCCCCTCTGTTAGAGAGTATTTCTAAACACACTAAATAATTTTTACTACTACCCAGAGGACCAATATTTTAACTATTTGAAAATCAACTTGAAATCCAGGAAATAATCATGAAAATTAGCTTAAATGAAATGAAATGGTTGAATATTCCAGGCAAAGGTAGATTTTAAAGTCTCTCTAAGCACATTGCCTATCAATGGCTTTAGGAATTCCATGAAATCTCTGCAATTTTGTGCAAAATTGTGTGTGTGTGTGTGTGTGTGTGTGTGTGTATGTGTGTGTGTGTGTATGCTGTGTTCCTTTTTCTGAGCAGTGGGTCTATAATTTTCAGTAGATTCCTAGAAATATCCATGACTCCAACATTTAAATCATTTAACTCAAATCTTTCACTTTATAAGTGAGGAAAATGAACCCCAAAATAACTTACCTGTGGTTACAGTAAGTAAATGTTACAAGTAAAATTTGAACTTATAGCTTTTTCCCCTTAATTCTCCTGTCTTATAGGTTAGGGATCTAATACATTTGCTGGTAGGAAAGTCTATTTTCCTGACTTCCACTGCAGGTGTGACCAAGAGGAAATCGTGAAGGTTTTTTTTTTTTTTTTTTTTTTTTTTTTTTCCTCTTTTTTATTTTCTTATGTGGGGGTGTGAGGGTTGGTTAACAAGATCATAATCTATTCAAGGCAGGTGACAGTTTTTCCAGACGTTTCCTTAATGGGCTCTGGTTGTCAACAGGCTATTGAGAGTGCATGGTTCCTTTACTGTGTTCCAAGAATGGATGCTAAGTCTTGGGGAGCATTACAAGTGCTTGTGAGAAGGGCAGGAAGATAGAGTTTGCCGCAAACAAATCCATCCCAGTGAAGAAATTAGTAAAAACACATACTATTGGGGAGTGATAGTAGCCAATTTTATCATTATATCATGTGCATGGTCAAATGTGTAACAACAAACCCATCATTAGGTACAACTGTAATTGCACCAATAAAAAAAGAACGAAAGAAAGAATAAAAAAAAAAAAAAAAAACATAAACTATGTTCACGAGAGAAAAGCCTAGCTTATTTTGGTTACCAGCAAGTACTCAATGCTCAGACGGATTTAGCACATAAGTAGGTATTCTATGGATAGTTGATGTCTGAATTCAACCTCCTCCCACACTCCTCTGGGGAAGTCTTTGCTATATTGTCTTTGCCCAGGAGAGGAAATATCTGTCTGTAGCAATAAAATACAAATCCTAAATGCTGAATGTTGGCTTTGTGACTTATGGATGATCACTGAACAACTGTGAAAAGAACGCAAATACAAAGGCGTTGGCTTCCGTCAGCTTCCACTGGCTCACTCCATTAGTCTGAACACCTTCATCTTAAATAAGATGTAAGGCAGCCTGACATGATTCAAAACCTGATTAGCCAGCACTTAAAATGTGTAGCCAGAGAGCTCTGGGGAAGATGGGAACTTTACAGGGAAAGCAAAGAGAAAAAGGAAAAAAAAAAGAAAAAAAAATCATCCAAAGCATTTTAGAGCAAGGCCACAGGGTCAAGCTCCAGAAATTTGCATGATCATGAGAAACACGGACTTGTCCAAAAGGCTGCCTTTCTCTGATACTTACTGATGTTCCTTAACCACCTTTATATGACCACAGCCCCTTGTAGAATGAATGAATCCTTTCCTGTTGGTCCACTGAAGCCTCATGTGTTCATATCTACCTCCCCATGCTTTTCTTCTCTTCGTTGTTCCGTCCCTAGCATCTTGCACAGCACTGGAATGTAATGCAATCTCAGTGAAGCATGGCTGAACTCAAAGGGAGAACCAGAAAAATCAGAACCTCTGGTGGGACCTGGGTTCTTGCATTCTGAGTTTTTTTTTTTTTTTTAATCAACCCAAAAATGTAAGTTCAAATCCCCAACATATATAGATGTAAACCCAGGCCTTCAGTTGTTCATGGCTGTTCCATGATTCAATATATTACTTTAGTCAAACATTAAAAAGAAAATAAAAAAATGAAGCTTTCTTTTTTTTTCTTTCTTCATTCTTAGGTACCACTTTCTTCTCTAGGCCCTAGTCCCCTCCAGCTTGCCCTGGGGAAAACAAAACTTATACATTCATTCTAGAAAAGTCCATTTGTTTAGGAAAATCATACAAAAACACTAGAGTAAAAATATTGCCCTGGGTTGAGGCGGAGGCTCTGTTTAGAAAATTCTTCTAAGAATGTTAAGACGCTTTCTAAACACTTTCCTTATTTCAATGGCACACCTGCTTTTCTATCATAATATAGCTCATGTGTCTTATGCTTGTCTTTGTTTAGGTAATTACTAGAGTTTACAAATACTTCTTAAAATATAATTACTGTAGATTTGCCAAGGAAGTTCCACAAGCGTTATGCAACAGTTTTTGAATTGTGTTCTATACACAGAACTCTGCTGCTTTTAAATCATTATTACTTGGTCCCACTGTAGCTGTGTACCAAAATTGGAATTGTTGGAAATTATGTAAATCTTATTTTTTTCTGAATTAGCAACAATTTCTTTCCACTTACATTTTCAGCCACAGATCTTTCCTGTCCTTACAGAAGAGTGGAGCAACCAGCATCCATATTCTACATAGAATTGAAACCAAGACTTTGTCGCCCAGACCACTGGACTTGGTGTCTGTGTCAAGTTAAACACTTACTCCTTCTGTTGGGGCTGTTGTGCTTCTTTGGTTAGTATCCTGGGAAGTTTTACATCTTTGCCTCTTACCAACACCTATCTCTCAGATCAAAGTGGACTGATATTTACTGCCGTGGTTAGCACACACTGAGCATTAATTTGTCTAAGCACCAGACTCCTCTTATACTCGATGAGTATAATAAAAGAGTGTCCGCCACATCCAGTGTTCACGGGGTTGCAGGAGGTAATCCATAGAAAGCACTTAGCACAAAAGTGGATGCTGGATACCTGTTAGCTATTTACATTATCACAGTCTCCTCACAGCTGACAGTTTCAACATTTCCTCGGCCTCAAATTCCCCATCGTAATTTTCATGTAAACAGAACATTCCATTTATATTCGGAATTTGAGACTAGGAGATGGAAAAAACCCACTCAGACCAGAACCCACATTTTTAAACACCAACTCAACTATCAAAGCACTTCCACACTGGAGTTTCAGTGAAAGGAGGAAGATGCCACCACTCCCACAGGCCTCTGAGCTGCATTATGGCTTTGAAGCCAGTACAAAGGCTCAGCAGAGGGCAGCCGCATATACCTTCACACGTGAGGCCTCGCAGGACCAGATACTTTACATATCACACTTCCTGCTGCATATTCCTATCCCTCAAGGCAGCTAAATGGATCAGGGAATTCTTTTCTACTGTCCTTTTATTTAAATGCATAATCAGAATAGTTACCAGGGAAGAGGTAGAGAGAGAGAGAGGAAAAAAAAAAAAAAAATAGTTCCATAGAGTGGAGTCTTCTATTGATCTAAGAGCTGCTTTATGAGCTCTGAAAGTTTTTTCCTTGCTGCAAAAGTGCCTGGAGTCTATTATTTGCGAATTAATAAGCTGTATAAAGTACACGGTACTGGAAAATGCAGTCGTGCGGTTTCAAATCTGGTATCAAATTTTGAGGACTTAATTCCAGAAGCTTAAAAGGCATAAAAGAGTTTCCAACACTTTCTTCCTCTTTTGTCTTTGACCTTCTTACCCCTTCCCCTATCCCACACTACCAGCCTAGACTACAACTCAGTCTCTATCCCCATTCCTTCTGTGATGGTCTGTTCCTTCTATCTCATCCTCTTTCTCAATCTCAGTTCACATTTCCAGCTGCCTTAGATGTAGAGGACCTGTAATTATATCAATCTCAAGGTGTCACAGAACCTCTCAACATTTTTTTCCTCTAATGTTTCCTTAATGCACCCAATCTCTAAAGCTAAAAAATCTCTTTTGTCTTGGAGGTCTCTGTTGTTTTCCCTGTGTTTCAGAGACTCACTCACCACTCACTCTCTCTAGAAACTTTCCAGTAAAGTGGATAGTCATGTGACATGACACCACTTCTTGATTCCTAAGAAAGTGCTTCCATTCTTTTGTCTTTCTCTTTGCTGGACTAAAGATGAGATGTCCTGAGTAGCAGCAACAACCTTGTGTTCATGAGTCATTAAGCATAATAAAATGTCTCAAATAACAATATAGTTACGCTTGTCTTGGTATCACTGAGCTGTTGAATCAACACCAGGGCAGTTATCAAACTCTGATCTTCTTATAAGACAAATCGCCTTCTGTTTGTTTTAGCTAATCTAATCCTACATTTGTATCCAATTAGTCTCAATTCTCCAACAAAAATGCATTCTTTTCTCCTGAGTTACTTTTCTGTTCTATTTCTTAACAGTTTTCCTTCCATGTCTCCCCTTTCCTCCTATACATTCCAAGCACCATCATTCTCCACACTATTAACTGAAGGTAATAATATCTCTTCCTACTTTAATAAATTCTTTCAACAACTTAATAGAAGAATTACCACAAAATATTAGCAAAAACACATAGGAAAAATTGTGTGTGTGTGTTGTGTGTGTGTGTAAAATGTTCATGCTCATAATAACCAGAAAATGCAACTTGAAATTATGAATTAACATTTTTTGTCCACCAGGTGGCTCAAAAATATTCATGGTGCTAGGCGCAGTGGCATATGCCTATATGGTTCCAGACGCTGAGGCAGGAGGATAGTAAGTTCAAAACCAGGCTCAGCAACTTAGTGAGGCCCTAAGCAACTAAGAAAGACCTTGTCTGTAAAAACCATAAAAAAAAAGGGCTGGGGATATGGCTTAGTGGTTAAGTGTCCCTGGGTTTAATCCCTGGTACTTTAAATAAATAAATAGATAGATAGATAGATAATGGTGAATAATATTCACTGTTTTTATGGAGGTAGGGAGATAGGCACTTGCACACATAAGGATGGATCCAGAGCCTAAATTGGGCATTAGTATTTCAAAGGTCATTGTTCTTGTGCCAATCCAACATGCTGTTTCTAGTCATTGAAAATGCCACATCAATTTCATCTCTTTTTCATACAACTAGTTTCTAAATACCAGAAGAGAAAAGGCAATACAAGCCTGTTGAATGGGTACTAGGGACAAGAAGGAAGGAGAATGAGAGTGGTAGTAGAAATCCAGCTTTGATGTGAGATGCTGGCCATAGCATTGGGGCAGTATCTTGGAGGCTCCTGCTCCATCAGGCATGACTTCGTTAGTTTTAAATCATGAGAAGCTCTGGTGGTCTTGGTGGGAGTCCCAGAGTGGTAGGAGTGATAAAAAACATTTCTGAACAATTATTATGCATCGAGTATAAATAATTTAAAAAAAATCAAATCATTCATTGTGCTCGGGGAATAGGTGTATAGCACCTACAAACAAAATGCAATATTCTACAACCAGTGCAACTGTACTGGTTGCCAAGAGTTCAATACAGTCCTTCTCTTTGGTTTCCTTCGTCTGCTTTCACTTCTTCAGAATATATTGAGTGAATACATGAATCAAGGAAACTAGTAAAGGGATAATGAAGTCAAACAGGTAGAAAACAAGGAAAACGGTAATATTGATGTCCACTATCAATCATTGCACTAACTCACACTGTCTTCTTAGAGAACAGATGGTGTAAAATGTCCCATTTCTCCTCATGGTCCCTGGGTCCAACTGTCCCAGAAGGAGCCAATCCCTAGGTCAAGTTGAGGCAATCATATATTCTTAGTCAAGAGCTGGAGCTACAAGACATAGAGATGACAGGAGTTAGATGAAAGTGAGCAATTGCAACTTAAAATGAACCTTTGTGGGGCGTTTTTCTAAATGTCAGTTATTTATGGTAATTAATTTAACTCTAAGAATTAGGTACTATTATTACCTCCATTTTACAGGTGAGCAAACTAAGGTTTAAAGAAGTTAATTGCCTTTGCCGAAGGTCACACAGGGGTTAAGCTTCAGAAGAAAGATTGGAACTCAGGCAGGTTGCCACCAGAGTCTGTGCTTTCAACCACTAAGCCAAGTAGGACAGAAGAAATGCCTGTACTGGGAAAGTAGACATGGCCATCAAAAGCTCCACACACACTACTGTAGTGAGGAACAGAGGAGCCAGATTATGAATGGAGCCTAAGAATGGAGCATTATTTAGGGGAAATCAGAACCAAGAGAGGCTGCAGCCTCCTAAGAGAGGACAGAGGGCCCAGCGCTCCACTCTCCTGTCTGTGTCAGGTTGAAAAGGAATTAGAGTCTTATCTCTCATAGATTTCAGAGACTATTTAAGGGAATTTTTCATCAACCGCTCTCTACTTGAGCCAGCATGACTGAGTTGATTTTTGAAGACCATGCTAGCTCCAGGAGTGAAGAATCTTAGGAAACAAAAATTTGCACTCAGCTCTGCAGAACACTGCTTCTAATGGATTTCAACAGAAGCTCCGCTGGAGCTCTGAGCTTTCCCAGGAAATCCCAGAGACCTTCAGATGCTCCCCGAATGCTGTCAGGGCGCCATCTTTCACAGATGGCTTGAAACAACATGAAAGGAAAGAAGAAAGGAGAGCGGGAGGGAAGAGGGGGGAGGGAAGGGGAGAAATGGAGGAAGAAGAAAAGGAAGGAAGAAGGCAGGCAGGCAGGAATCAGAAGGGCTTTATTTACCCTGAATGCAGGATACGAAATGAAAACAAAAACCATTGCAACAAAAGCACACTTGCAGATCTTGGAGGCCTCTGCTGCTAGTTCCTAGGGAGGCCACAAGCTGCTGCTTTACAGCAGTGTCCCCTGCTTAATTAGCATTTTTGGATCCACCACAATTCAGCTGGATGGCCATTTCCTTACAATTGATAGTTGCCTGGAAATGGCTTTCACAGCTGGGCCACAGATCCCTCGCCCAGGGAGCCTGTAATCGAGCTGCTCAGCAGCCTTGTTCAGCCATAATTAATATTTCTGGAACTGCTGCTCAGAGGCCCCTGTAACTGTGCTGCGCCAGTGGGGAGCCAGTTGGAAGAGGATTTACTGTTGGACGATGGGTGACCCAGCTGTGCAGACACCAGGCCTGGGTGACAAGAGAGCTCAGAGGCAATCACCCTTTACCACCTATAATAGAGAAGGGAAAACACAGAAAGAAGAGTAGGACATAGACATGCCTTCAGCTCCTGGCTGTGAGGGTCATAGGCGAAGGCAGCTGTGGGTGTGAGGTTAGATGACTGCCGGCATTTTGGCTAAGCTTCCCCTTTTCTCCCTGGCCATATGCACGTGCTGAGTACTAGCCTTTCCCCTGGCAAGCTGGAGGTTCCAAAGTCAGCCTGGAATAGTGCACAGTGAGAAGGACTTTGCAACAGACATCGTTTAACACCTTTGACTTATAAAGGGTCAGAACAGGAACCAGAGATGTGAAAGGGCTGGAGCTAGGTCAGTGAGTGGTCACCCAGACACGTTGGAAGGAGGACAGTCTCTCAGTTTCTAATCTGTCTCCTTTTCTTTCACCACTGCAGGCGTGGAGTAGGGGAGGAGTTGAATGTATGTGACTGAGCTGAGTAGGGACCTTGGCCTGGGTTGGAATCTTTATCACCTAAGGTTGTGAGAACTCTGTGGAGAGGTGAGAACAACACATTAAACATTGTTTTCTCAAGAAGAAAGACAGACTTGCATACCAATACATGCAAGAGAAGCAATAGATGTCAATCAATTACTGGTATTCTTAGATGGTCATTACTGTGACTTCCAATGCTTGTGAATGGGAGTTACGAAAACTTTGAACTTCAGTCCTGCAGCTGTAAAAGGAATACAAAAAAGCCACCATCTTCCAAAAGCTATGCCAAAGAGCTATGACTGACTGTGCAAAGCACTTACCACAATCCTGACTCAGAAAGAACTCTCACTAGATATCTGTTCCTATTTTACCCCTATTAATATCATTTCCAAATTTCCCTCTGATTCTGACCTTACCATTGGCATTCTTCAACATATTTCAAAACCCCATTAATTTGAGACTCAAGTCTGACTTCTTTAACTGGACACCTATCAATCTTCTTAACTCTCCATTTCTCTGTAATTTCATTGTTTGGCAATTTTTTGAGGATCTCACTTCCCCATCACCTATTCTCCTACTCTCTAACTGGTGTCTGCTTCACCCCAGTGTCTTGCACACCCATTGCTCTCCCTGAAATTCTTTTCTTCCCTTTCTTCCGTTAAAACCCACTGGTTATTAAGTCTAGGCTTGACTGTTACAAACTTCAGACATGTGGACCTCCACATTCCCTTCCTATGCTGTGCCTCCAAAATATGGCTATGATATAGCATTGAAGCACCAAATGAAAGGCTATTTATCTAGCAGTCACATACCTAAACTAGGGCTCTATTAGGATAGAAATTAACACTTATCTTTGGTTCCTGGTCCCTATCACTCATTACTGCTCAATAAACATCTATAAGCCAAATCACTCAAATCTGATAATGAGAATAAGAATGTTGCATACAGATTTAGCACAAAGCCTGTCACATTTCAAGGATGGGAAAACATGTGTTATATGAGTGAGTAAATATATGAGTGAATAATCATAAGATATTTAATACTGACCAGTGTTTTAACCTGTATTTGTGTAACCCTGACATAGCTCTTAATATACATAACTTGACAACACAATTAGAAAACCGGTCAACTTTTAAAAATTTTTAGCTCTTGGCTCAACAATGTCACACTGAAAGTTTAGTGAAACCTTGAGTTGCCAAATGATGGTTGAGTTAACTGAGTTTAAGGAGAGAACTAAATAATGTGATACTTTATAAAAATTAAAAATAAAAAAATAAGGAAGTTTTTACCTTTAAAACTTTTTGGGTGACAACTATCCTCATTTAAAGCAAAGCTTGGAGTTGGTTAATCCTATGGGTGGCAGAGAAACTGGTTTCCTCTTCATGGATACACAATTTAAACTATATATCCCAGACTCCCATAGGGTGAAGTTGAGACCATGTGACAGTGCTCTGACCAATGAAATATGAGCAAAGGTGATGTTCTCCACTTCCGGGCTACTTGTCAAACTATTGATCCTCCATAATAAATATTCCTCTTTTTGGAAAGCCATGAGCTGACAATAGAAGAATTACAGAATGGGAGGAGCTTTTGGTCTCTGAATAGCTACCTGGAGAAGATTACCCTTTACCACCAACCACACTGGACAGTCATGTAAGCATCAGCATTTACTATAGTAATCTATGGAGCCTTCAGATTTTGTTTAGTCCTCCTTGGTATGGTATATGTCAATTTGAACTAGACAGCAATCAAACAAATCTCTTCAATTTTATCACACTGGCTTAGGAATAAATTAGTGGAGAAAGGCTACAACTGGCTGGAAATCCATGTTAGGTAGTAGCAATATATTTTGTAAAACTCCTCGCTGCTATAACTTGGAAGGCAAACCGTGCGCTTACTATTAAGCTTGTGACTTGGGGGAGAGAAGTTGGAAAATAAGAACATTAACACTGTGTTGTTTGTTACTGGCTGCCTTTGGCAAGGTATTTAATGAAACAGATGAACTCTGGAAAACATTGACTGCATTACAAACAGACAGGAAATGGAACAGAGCCCAAATATATGGAGACCTGCAGGGTTAGAAAAGTCAACTGTTTCTTGAATCTGAAGAGTAAATGAGGGATTAAGAAAGGCTCATAGGGACAGATCCAGTGGGATTTCCCACTTGAAGAGTGTCTTGGCCTTGACGGACAGACATTATGAAAGGTAAGGTCTTTTGCTTCAAGGCAGCCTGGGTAAATTAAGAGAGATGTTTAACTTCTAAGACAAAGAAATAAAACTGACATAAAACACAACTGAGAAAGAAGTTTGGGTGTGGCTATTGATGCACAAAACTGATAAAAAACAAAAACATCTGCAGCCTCCTACACAACATTTCCAGAAGAATTCTGTTGCAAAAGAAGCCAGAAGTCCAGACTGAAATAATTGAAATTTTTGACAGAGCCTTAAAACAGCCTTTGGGTTAAAAATTGAGATATGAAGCTGTGCTGCCTTCAAGGAGGCCAACTTCTTCAATACTTGGATATAGCCTAAGAGGAAAAGACAAGGACAAAGTTCCCATAGAGTGGAACAGTGGCCACAGAGATTAGGAGAAAAGGGAGCTTCTTCTAGACATCAGAACCAAGCCTCATCAAGAAAGCCCAGAGGGAAGCCCTTTCTCAAATTATGCCCAGTGGGATTTCAGGATGCTGTGGACTAGTGAAGGTTATGTTGTCCTTTCTCTGCCTTGAGTCTTGTGATGGGTATGTGGGGGAGGGGAACAAGCCACTTTTCTTTTTAATTCATATCATGAGACCACAGGGGCTATTTCCAGATCCGATAAAAGGGACTGTGTATCTTGGGCCTCTAATTCTTTCAACAGGATATAGAACTGGTTGAGACTGTGGGCTTTCTCTTTCAGTGTGAGGCTTAGTGAAATCTGTGTAGGGCACAGAGTAAAATGTGTTGATCAAGGTGTGAATTTTGGCAGAGATGGGATAAATGCTTAACTACATATATGTATATATTATAACTATATGCATACACACACATATGTATATATAGAGAGGGGGAAGGGAAGAAAGAGACAGCACAAAGGAGAATAAATTGAAGAGAAAGATATTGAGTCTTCTAGTATTAATGTATGATCCCTAAGAGTTTTTGCAATTTCCCAGTGATAGTTTAGGATGGTTAAATTGAAGAGAAAATATGTGATTTCTGTGATCCACCATAAAACCATCTGAGTACTCCATGAGAGTCTAACAGTGACATCTGGTCTAGAAGGGCTTACATAAATCACCTAATTTAATTCTTTCTGTTCATACTGTTTCATTCATTTGTTTGACAAGCATTTATTGAGCATCTTCTATGCATAAGTGACAGAGTAGCTGAGGGTGTACAGGTATCAATCAGACATAGTCACTGCTGTCTACATATAAATGTCCCATACCAATTGAAACTGTGGTGGCCATTTCCATACTTCAGGATCACAAAGAACAAACTGTCACCTTACTTGTGAGGGTCCTAGAGAGTCTCAGAGAGGTCAGTTGCCTTTCCCAAGTTCTAGAAACCACAAAAGTCATATCTAAGGTATTAGTAGAAAATAATTGATTCCAATGACATTTCAGCAATAAAATTATCATAGCATTTTCATATTTTTATGCAGATTTGTCCTCATTTCTATCTGTAAGAGCATGACCTGCTGGGACTCTCAGACTAGACTTCTAAAGACACAGGTCTAGATGTTGCCATGTTCATGTTTATTTAACACTTATGTGTCTTACTAGGTATACAAAATGCAAGTGCCATGATCCCTAAACTTAGGATTGCCACAACTTAATGATGTATAACTCTTTATATTTTGATTTTTTGTTTAGAAAACTAGAACAGGTGTAACCAGTCATGGAGATTCAAAGCTAAAAAAAATAAACACTATTTGATCTTCAAATTTATTGGAAGCCCCTATTCCACTATCTCTCCAATTACTTCCATCCAATAGGTGCTATTTGGCTTTTCTTCCTTTCTGTCCTAGCTGAGATCTCCCTCCAAATCACTGTTTCTCCACTGCCTTCTATTCTTCTGCAGCCCCAACCTTCAACTTAAGCCACCCTTCCAGGGGCCAACCTGAGGCCATTCTATGTTTTGTTCTCACTCCTTCTATAGCTACACTCTTGAACTCTGTGAACCACCATTCAGCCTGGTTCAGAACCGCCCACCATCTATTGAACTTGGTTTTGATGAGTTACCACCTTCTTCATACTGCTCAGGACATGATCAGGACCTTCCCTGGTATCATCAGGCTTTTTCACCTCACAGTGAACAATCTTACCTGCTTTGTCAATAATTTTCTTCCCTGTCTACAAATGTATATAGTTACCTCCACCCCTATCTCCCTTTGCTTTGTCTCAGAGTCAGTCAGAGAGATCTGGCCCATTCAAAGCCAAACACCCACTGGTTGCTTTGACCACCACCCTTTTTATTTCCTCCAGGAGTCTGTCTAGGAGAAACTAGCTCCTGGCTCTTACTTTTTGTCCTATGCTGTCTTAAGCCTCTGGCTCATTACAAAATAAATAAATATATATTTATAAATCTCCTTTCACCTTCTATCCCTTTTCACTTGCTATCAAATTCACTCCTTTTCTTCTCAATGAATTTCTTTCAGGTTTTTCACTTGCCAACCTACCTGACTCACCAATGCCCTACAATCTGCCTTCTGACACCTAAAGATCTTGCCAAAACCAAAAAGCCACCTTGCTTGTCATCTGGCCAGTCTTCCCAGTTGCTTTGGACACTGTTAATCATCCCTTCCTAAGGGTATAGCTCTTGGCACTTCCTCTCTGAGGTCAAAGTTTCCATCATTTTCAGAACCTTTTAAACCTCTGATGTATAATGGACTCCTGCACCCTGCTAGCCAGATCAAGACTGGGCCTCCATCTGCAGACTGAAATATCTAACCATCAAGTGACTCTACCAGGCTTCTGGCTGTCCACAGGGATTTCAAGATTAGTGTAGCAAAAACTGCAATCAAGATCCTTTCTCCTATACCTGCTTCCATTTTTCTGATCCCAGTGTGAGCTGCCCAATGCAGCATACTTTTATGAATCCCTACTTGCAGTCAGTGGCTGGTTCCTTCTGATCTCACTTGCCTTGCCACTCATGCCTTGAATCTGGAGTCTCATTTTAAATGCTCATCATTCCTCACATGGATGGATGCCAGAGTTTTTACAGACTTTCCTCCAATCTGTCCACCTCAAATTTATCCATCATATATTCCCACCAGAGTGACAGATCTTAAAAGCAAATCTATTGCGATTCTCCAGTTATAATTTGGCAATGGTTTCTCCTAGGCTATAGGAGGGCTGAATTCTTCCTGTGACACTCAGAACTTCCCATGAGGAAGCCCTTACTAAATCTTCAGCTGTTTGCTGTCATCCCCTTCACATCCCATGATGCTTTCCTACCTGAACATCTCTGGCTAAGCTGAGCCTCCCCTTGGAAGAGCTATCAGCCTCCCTCCAGTTCCTCCACCCCCACAACTTCCCATCTGTCTCCACTAGTCTGCAAGGTAATGTATAGGTATTCTTACAATGGATCATTTAGTCCTTTGCTTCAGTATTTTCTCTACTAGAAAAACCCCATATCCTCTATATCCTCCATCCCCCCAAATTTGGTTAGTTCTCTATTCTCTGGTCCTTGTGCATTGCTTTATTATTTTAAGTACCACAGAGCACTTTTGAACTATTTGTCTCTCCCTTCATCCGGACTGTAGCCCCATGAGACCAGGGTCGTACTGTTTATCTCTGTACCCTTGGCACCCAGCATAATGTCTGTGCATTAAATGTCAGGAGAATGCAACACTTGCAAGACTCTTATAGTTTCTGATGATGGTGAAAGATGATGTAAAGATGCTCACACAATCCCCTCAGTTTAGTCATTTGTTGGGTTTTAAATTCAATCAATGTCTTTCATCATGTATAATATCACATCTTGATTTGAATCAGCTACATTTCAAGTGTTCAATTGCCACATATCTCTAGTGGCTACTATATTGGAAAACAGAACTCCAAAACACAGGGATTATAATATGTCAGGCTATTATGGGGAACAGTGTGGAGGAGATACCTGACAAGGGCAGTGGCATAAACAGTGGCATAAACAGATGCATCAAATGCTGTCAATTATTACTCCCAGCCAACAATATTAATCCTATAGGGCAACGTCCCCTATAGCAACATTTTTATTTTTTTGAGAATATGTAGAGGACAAATATTTTTGGTGCATTGTTTAAATTAGAGAAAAATAAAATATATAGTTAAAATGTTTATCTGTGTGGTATTTGTCCTGTCTATGAAATAACTTAATAAGAATGACGAGGAAGGCAGACACCACTATCTCTTCCACCCTCCCAGCATCAGGTGAGAAGAGCTGGCTAAGACCAGGAACAATGCTCAGGACACTGAAGCTCACGTGGTATTTATGATCCAGCTTTCAGACCCAATGTGTTTGGCTGCGTGGATTTCTTCCAAGTCTCACTTCCTTTTATGCTAAAGGCATAAGAACATAAAAGCCTCTGAGTAAAATTTAAGCCACATAACAAATGTTTTCTTCCCACAAATCTTGTTTTCCTTGTAGTGAGGAAACGAGGGCTTTAACTCTAACCACAAATTGTAACCCAAGGTGGGGAAAATGTCCATGAAGAAAAGTGGAAGATCACAAATAGGTTGGAACAAAGAGGGGCTGGGGGGTGGGTGGAGATTAATCTTATTAGGATCGTATATCATGAGGGTGTCAGGTGTGAAAGCAAACGAATGGCCTGTGTTTATCTGAGCTAAACCGTGTGGTTCACCCAAACATCCACTCTCCAGAGCGCTTTTTTTACCTGTAATAAATTGGCTAAGTCATCGTAGGGCGTTGATAATAAAGTACGTTTAGGTGCAGTGAGAGATTTCTTGCCGGGTTTTAGATGCAACCACCCTCTCCCACTCTCTTTTTTTCTCTCCTTTTCCCTCTCCCTCTTCTTTTTATCACTGCTGATTCGAAAAGCCCTTTGGAAAGATGAAGTAGGTAGAAATCAAAATAAATGGATTCTATTAAAACCGGCAATGCATCAACTGCTTGATAAAGTGATTAATAAACAGCTTAGGATGGTGATTGATTAAACTCTTTAATCAAAGTGCTAAACTGACTTAATATGGAGAGTTTCAACATGTTCAAAGTGTACATTTTCCCTGCCTAAGGTTCACAGTTGTTTATGTAACTTTTCTGAAGTGTATCCCTTAGGTCTAACCTTCAGAGAGCTGGGGCTCTGGAATGTGTAAGGATTATAAAGTATCACAAACTGCATTAGCTGCTGAAATGTGCTCATGAATTATAGGACCTTTCTACTAGGCAACAAGTCATTTTTCAGAATTTTGAACCCCTTCACCTAGCAGGCTCTTTGCTTGCATCACGTCATAACTCTTTAAGCCTTAATGTATAAAGCAAGACCGTGCAAGTTTTAAAAGTTCCGATCATTCACATTTCATTCACCCCTTTAAGCAGTGATTGCTTTATTGAGTAAAGTCATGATTTGAATGGTGAAGGAGGAGGATCATTTTTACCCTTAAGGTAGTTTCATGTTCATTAGAAAGGGGTATATTTCATTCAATGCATGTAAGTTTCAAAATCAGGTATCAGTTTTGACACGATTAATCATGTGCTCACCAATTTAATAAGCCACTTGACTCCTAAAATTTGTGACAGTGAAACAGACTTCTTCAAAACAGAATCCCCAGAGGCCAAATAAAAACATTTTTGGCATTGGAGTTGGGGAGAAGGGGAGGGGAAAATGCAGTGACCCTGTGTATTGACAGGAGAAATTTTGTGACCCACAACTGCATTTATGTGAATGCAATTAGGGAATTCTGATAATTCCATACATGCTTCTGTGTGTCATGCACTGTGCTGAGGATCACAGGGGTTGCAAAAACAAAAACAGCACTGCTTGGTTCCAGGAGATTATTACATAGTGACAGAGATCACGCAAGATGGAGTAAGTATTTGTTTTAATAATTTAAGAAGTAATACTTGCTACAAAGACTTGACTGAAGCCAAGGATAGTAGGGAGAACTGGGAAAACTTCAAAGGTACTCTTGAGTTGTTTGGCTTTGAAAGATGAATTGAACTCAGATAGGAAGACAGATACATGTTAGTTGGGCACTTAGAAGGTGTAAAAATCTTTATTCAGAGGCAGTAAAGTATTTTTAGGGTCCACTAAGTTGTCCAGCTTATCTGGAGTATGGTGTTCACTGGAAGAGAAAGCAGGACACCAGATGGGTGAGGGTGGGTTGGAGCCATTGTATAAAAATTCCTGAAGTGTCCTTTTTAATTTGTTGGGGAGTAGGAAGCCACTGAAAGACTTTTAATGAAGGAGAGACAGTATCCAGCGGGCTCTTCTTAGCTAAAGCACAATGCTAAAGCTGGAACAACTAGGCTTTAATCTTAGCTCTACTATTTAGACACTACATGACTTTGGGAAAATACTTGAACTAAATGTGCATAGTTTTCCTCATTTTTAATTGCAGGTGATAACAATGGCTGCTTTCTGGAATTGTTGCAATAGTTACTGAAATCATGCAAAGACCTTAGCATAGTATCAAATATTTAATATTCACTAATGTTAGCAATTTCCAAGAATTGCTATTTCCAACAATTCTCCTTTGAGAACTAGAGCTGCTCTTTAGCAAACTTAAAGTAGAAGAAACTTTAAAAAATATACATACATATATATATTCATATATGCATATGCATATATTATATATATTTAGTTGTTAATGGACTTTTATTTTATTTATTTGTTTATTTATATGCAGTGCTGAGAATCAAACACAGAGCCCCACACATGCTAGGCAAGGGCTCTACCACTGAGCCACAACCCCAGCCCAAACTAGAAGTAACTTTTAAACATAATTTGGGAAGGGGAGACACAGGAAGTAGGAAAATCTGTATGAAGCCCATTTTAGGAGCCTCTGAGACATATAAAGAGGACTTTCCTTTAGGTGTGTTACAAAACAAATTTATAATAAATCTTATTTCACATATTTAATTGGCTTTATTTGTGATTCTAAAATTGGGTAGCAGTCCCAACAAGGAATGCTTCAGAATGCCCAGTCCACCCAGTTTATATTTATAAGCCAGAGAAAAGGAAATGATGTACAAAATAAAAAAGTTAGCTACACAGATATTCTAATTGGTTATGATTTCTGTCCATCTTATTTGAACACGGTTTTCAGCAGTTACTCTCTTGTGATTGGCTGAGACTTTACAAGAATAGGTTATAGTCTGTTTTCACATCAAGTTAGGTTACAGTTCACAATGGGCTGAGAAACCTTCAGCTAAACTCAAAATGTGTATGAAGACAGCTTTATCCAAACAGTTCAATGAGTATCATGGAACCTAGCAAGATAGATAGAAGATAAGGAATATAGGCAAAAAGGGGGAAAAAGTCATGGATGACCCCTAAGTTGCTAAGTTCTATTTTATACTTGTGGATATGGTACCATGAGGAGAAGCTGCTAGATAGGATGAACTTCACATCACAGAAGACATCCAGTAGAAACTTTCTTGGCCTGAGTAAACAGAGCAGGAGTCACCAAACAATTTTGGGGCCACCCACTTATTTAGAGCCAGTGTTCCAAATACTGAGAGGAAGAGAAAAGATAGGTATGAGGAAAAACCTCTGAGGGATGCCCATATTGAAGACGTATTGAAGATGTAGAACTACAATGTAGATGGAGAATCAGCAATTTAGATAGGAATGTCTGATGGGAGGGCAGGCTTTGAGACTGAGAGAGAAGGTGTCAAATGCCTAAATAAGCTCTAAAAAATAAAAATTCATTGGCCTTCATTCATTCATTCTGCTTTAAAGAGTAGTCAGATTCTGTGGCCGGTCCGGATGGGTCTAACTGGGTGATCTGACTCCTCCCACAGCCCCTCAAGTTCTACCACCATGGTGCTAGGTATGATAGGGATTAGAAGAAGTCCTTTCCATTGATGAATTTATGGAAGAAAAGAAGTCACAAAATAGCCTGGCACTGTGTGCTAGCAGCATAAGTGATATCAGGATGGAGTGGCGTATTTTCTGAGGGATTCATTCATTTGACAGGTATTTACTGAGTATTCATCAAGGGCCTGCTAAGTACCAGGCTATGTTGTAGGCACTGAGAATACAATGCTGGTGATGAACCTAGTCCCTGTGCTCTGCTTGCAAAGTTTGGAACGAAGCAGGGAAGATAGGCATCAAAAATTAAATAAAAGCCGGGCGTGGTGGCGCACGCCTGTAATCCCAGCACTTTGGGAGGCTGAGACAGGAGGATCGAGAGTTCAAAGCCAGCCTCAGCAATGGCGAGGCACTTAGCAACTCAGTGAGACCCTGTCTCTAAATAAAATACAAAAAAGGGCTGGGGATGTGGCCCAGTGGTTAAGTGCCCCTGAGTTCAATCCCCGGTACCACAAAAAAAAATAAATAAATAAATAAATAAATTAAATAAAAACATGACTATCCAACTAACTACAATGATAGCAGATTCCACAAAAAAAGGTGGTGCAGAGTGCTATGAATGTGTAGGATCCAAGACATTTTCCTGAGGCTTGAAAGATGTGTTGGGGCAATGCTAGAGGAAGAGGAAGTAAAGGAAAAAGGTCCTTATGACAAGAAATAATCACTCTTGAACAGAAATAAATTCATTGTAGATGAAGCACAGAAAGAGGAGACAAGAAATTGAAGAGACAGGGCCAAGGCAGACAGTTTTTTAGGCTATCAAAAAGATGCTGACTTCAGTCTAACAGTAATAGGGAACCTCTGACAGATTTCAAATACAATAACATTTTGCTGGACAATGAATAATTAGTTAGAAGATTATCATGATTATGCTCTGACAATATTCAAGGCAACAGATGCTGGTTGTTGGAAGTACACAAATGTGAGAGAGATTTAGTGAGTCATGTCAACTCAAACTATAATTGGGTATGGGGGAGCAAAAAGTGAGGACAGAAAAACTGATTTTCAGATCTATGGTTTAAGGCAAAATGTTTCTCTCCTCTCCTCCACTTCTAAGGGCTTTCTATCACATTTATTTTATTTAGAATAAATTCTAAAATTCTTAATATGGACCATCAACTATCTCTGTTTGCTGGTCCCTGATTTCCTCTGCAACTTAATTTTCTACTTTCTCATTCACTCTTTCTGCACATCAACTACTAGGGCTTCCTTGCTGGTCCAAAAGCACATGGATTTTGTTTCTATCTTTGTTTCTTCACCCCATTCCTAACTAGTTTCCAGCAGTATCTTTCTCCTATTCATTCTCCTCCTTTGTTTTAGAAAATCCCATCCTGATCATGTCATTTCCATGCTTAAAATCCTTCATGAGTGCCCAACTGGCGAGAGAGAAAGTCCATGTCCCTTAATAGAATTTCTCAAAGCTGTCACTAATAAAATTTGATATTGAACAGGATATAAGGAATGTCACTAGAGGTTTTGAGGACAAAGAGAGAGATGGCTGGTATAAATTTCTTCATATTTCCAATTTTTGCACTAATATTCAGGAAAGTTTGCATGGTATTATATGTCTATATTTGTTTAAATGTGGAGACTTTATTTTTATTTGTGGTAAAACACATATTTCAGTCAGACGTTTTACTGTGGTGACCAAAACACCTGTCAAGAACAATTTTAAGGAGAGAAATTTTATTTCGTGGCTGATAGTTTCAAAGGTCTTGGTCCAAAGACAGTGGCTCCATTCCTTGGGGCTTGAGGAATCATGGGAGAAGAATATATTGGAGGAAAGTGGCTCAGGACATGATCCAGAAGCAGAGAGAGATTAAGCTGGCCAGGTACAAAATATATACCCCAAAAGCAAGCCCCCTAATGCCCACCTCCTCTAGCCACACCCTACCTGCCTTGAGTTACCACTCAGTTAATCCCCATCAAGGGATTAATTCACTGATTGGGTTAAGGCTCTCATAATCCAGTCATTTTACCTCTGAAAGTTCTTGCATCATCTCATATATGAGCTTTTAGGGAACACCTCATATCTAAAGCATAACAATACACATAGCATAGAATTTACCATTTTAACCATTTTAAAGTGCGATATTTAGTAGTGTTAATTGCATTCACATTGTTTGGCTATCATCATTACTATATATCTTCAGAACTCCATTTTCATCTTGCAAAAATGAAACTCTGAACTCATTAAGCAACTGCAAATTCTTTCCTCTCCCCAGATCTTGGAAATCACCATTACTTTCTGTCTCTATAAGTCTGACTACTCTAAGTCTTTCATATTAGTGGAATCATACTATATGTATTCTCTTGTATCTGGCTAATTTGATTTATCATAATATCCTTAAGATTTATCCATGTTGTAATATGTGTCAGAATATCCTCCCTCTTTAAGGCTGGAGAATATTCCGTTTTGTTTATCCATTCATCCTTCCATGACATTTAAGTAGCTTCCCCCTTTCAAATATTGTAAATAGTGATGCACAAATTTGGGTGTACAAATACTCTCAAGTCACACCTTTCCTTTCTTTCAAGTATTTATCCAGAAATAGTATTGCTGGATCATATGGCAATTCTATTAGTAATTTTTTTAGTAACTTTTATACTGTTTTCTATGGAAGCTGCACGATTTTACATTTCACCACAAATGTAAGATTTCCAAATTTCTCCACATCCTCACCAACACTTGTTATTTTCTACTTTGTTTTTATTTTAGTTTTATAGTAGCCACCCTAATGGGTGTGAGAGGGCATCTCATCTCATTGTAACTTTGATTTTCATTTCCCTAATGATAAGTGATGTTGAATACTTGTGTGCTTATGTATATGTGTGGGGACACTTACGTTATCCATTGAATTGATGCTATCAGAATCACCAGCATACCTCTGCCTTCCATTGAGAAGTATTACCCTGAGCAGATTCAAAGACATCTTGCTCTAAAGACTAAACTTCTTGATTACATTGAAGTCATCTCCTTCATGGGCACCATTTTTTCTTGAAATAGCCAATGGGGCATTTTTCTTTCTGCATGTTGTACACTCTGTCACCTACTGCTCTTTGTATATGGTTTCCTCTGCTGATAATGCCTTTGTCATTTATTTATTTATTTATTTATTTATTTATTTCAATCTTAAACTTTCAAGGCTAATTTTAAATCCTCACCAACCCCATGTTAATCCTGGTCTAGTTTCTTTAGAATGATTAGTCACCCTCTCTTCTATTTCCCAGTGCACTGTTTCCATTTTGCCAATATCCTGTTTGAGTAACATCCTCATGTCATATCTTTGAAGACTGCCTTTCTCAGTTTTACAACCTCAGCTGGGGGTCTAGGATCTACCCATGGTGGGGACCCCAGAGGATGTCCACTTTATGAACAGATAGAAAAGTTTTGCAGAGGGAAACAGCATGAAGAAAGACAGTTTCAGAACTGTTAATGTCTGCAGAATTTACATCTTCACAGAAGTAGATAGTTTTGCAAAAGTTTAAGAAAGTGCAGATTGCTGGATATTTGAATTCTACAGAGGATAGAAAGCACTGACAGGACCTGGCCACAAATAAGAAATATTCAATAGCTCAATCAAAGCCCAGGGACTAAAGAGCAGAGGGACTTATGGCTTATAGAACAAGCTTACAGCCTGCCTCACAGTGTCTTAGAAATGTCAATAAAGCTATAAAATCCATATGCTGATGAAGTGCCAACTAGAGAACACCATGGAGCAGGGGGGAGTTGTCATTGGAATGTAAGAATGATCGTATAGCTCTCTCCCAGTCTCATTCCTCATTACCATCCCTAGGTAACTGAACAGTACAAAATCTGCAGGAACTCAGTAACTATTTAAAAGACAGAGAAATTCTATTTTTACAGATTTTATTTAACAATAAAGATGTTGGACAATCATGGAGAAATTTCATAAAACACAAAAACAGCAACAACAAAAAAAAAGAAAATCAGAAACTAGAAATGACCACACTGAACAATTATGGAGATCCTATTGTTTTCTATATAAATGTTTTAACACGACTGAGACAATTTTCAACAAATATTTTGGCATATTACTGTTTTGAAATGAAACAACTGCATTGTCTTACATTGATGGAAGTTTCTCTAGAAGAAACATCTTTAGTGCCTGTGAAAGCCTGTATCTAGCATAATTTATTAAGCATTCGTTCATCATTGGACATTCAGATTAGTTTCAGGATTGAATGGAAGATCTGTGTACATTAAAGTGTTAATATTTTGTGTTATTTCCTTAAACCAGGTAAAAAGAAGATACTTAATGCCCACTTTGTGTCATTTTGAGGATTATGAGACATATATGAGAATATATAGTAGGCACTTTACTACATTCTGAAATCTGAGAATAAGCAACATAACTTTGATTTAACAATGATAGAATAAGAGAAAACTTAGTAATAGGGCTGAAATCAGGAGGTCAAAGTTCATCCTAGCCAATGTAACAACACTAAATTGTCATGAGACTTTCCTGAGTGAATAGATTCATTTCCACAGACATGTTTTTTATGTCTCTCTCTTTAAATAGTACAGTGAGGATATTGCCATGCTAATTATATGCACATATGCAGATATACATACATGTGCTTCTGATTATACAAAGCTATACTGACAATATTTCAATTTAAATGTTGTTAAATCACTCTGTATACCAAAATACAGAACAACATATGCAACATGTTATAAATAATTTGAAAGAACAAACCCAAATGGCAATCAACCAAAGTGCATTCAAAGGAGTATTCTCAATTTAAATAGACTTCAGTTAATTTAGAAATGTTTATTTAAAAGACTCAACTCAAATAATACATTTAGTAAACTGCCTTTTTAAATCATTAATTATTTTGAAATAATTTTATTTTATAAAACTACCTTTATCAACCCTCTTCTGAATTTGGATGTATCTGCAAATAGGATGTTTAACCCTTTTATTCGCTCATGGTGTATTGAGCCTCCATTTTTAACTTCCCCAGTTCTAGAGTGTGTTAGTCCATCAGTGTTTTCCTCTATAGCACACCATGGATGGAGCACGGAAATTACCCATTAGCAGCTACCATAACAATGATAGGACATTTCCAGCAGACAAGACAATATCTGTTTAATTGAAATTTAACAGCAACTGAAATTGTACAACATCCAAGTGGACCCTTAAAATGCACTGATAATTCCAAATGCTCAGAGGTGAGGTACTGTTCTGAAAATAAAGAGCCATTCAGAAATTATTTAGCTGAAGGAAGTGCCCTAAGAGGTTTCTGCTTTTAGACTGGGGTTGTCAGAATGGGAATTACCTTTACTGGAAGTAAATCACATTGTTTCCCTCACAGGTGGCTCAATTTAGCTGTTTAATCTGAGAGAAATGACAGATTCAAGAGCAGAGGAAAAACTCTTGGTTCATCAGGTTTGGAGGAGTCTGAAAGGTATTTTATCTCTGTTTCAACATTTCCATCTGATAATCAGTTGTATAGACTGTAATTTTAGAGTAATTTGAAGCATAGAAAATAGAAATTCTCACAAATAGGTGTGTCTTGGAGTGGCATATAGATGGCAGTGCACTAAGGTATTTGTTTAGAAATAATATTTTGTTTTTACTGTCAGGTTTAATAACTTGCCCAAAATATATGTGCACATATTTTCTCAGACAGTTTTCCAAAGGAGAAGGTCATGCAATTTTCATGACTGGCCACATAATTTACTCTATTTGGTCAAGACAGGAAAGTAGCTGAGGTAGGAAAAAATAGTTTAGAAAATCATGCATGCTTTAAACTAAGAATGCCTGAAAGTAATGAAAATTTAAGTCTTTATTTTGCCGAACTCTATTACAATTCTATAAGCTGTAAATGCAAACGGGACATACACTATTCAAAAGGAAATATGAGAACTTAAGTGTATAGGTTTTAATACAGAAATAATCATAATGCTTAATAGAGAAAAGTGAATCTTTGCCTATGATTAAAAAACATAATAACACACTTATAAAAAATATATAATGCCAAAAATTATTATCACCCCTATAATGATATATTTTCATGCTATAATATAATTTAAACAAGTGAAATGCCAAAATGCATGTTGCTTTTAATTGCTGTCTCTTCTTCTGTGACGTGGAGTCTAGAAGTTGACATACAGAAATTTTCTAATGAGGTAAAATGCACATTTTAAAAATATTGAAAATCTTGGAAATGTTCTGAAAAATACTATGCACAAGAAATTTTTTTTTAAAAAAGGCAAAAATAAATAAAATTATAAGAGGTTAACCAATCATAATAATTTTAATTGATGACATTAAGATTTATCAACATTCATATGACTTATGATTAGAACTCCAGGTGGAATGTGCTCAGTAACTTTTTGACCTGTATATTCTACTTCCACTAATCATTTTTAACGAGGGTTGGGGAAAAAGAATGACTACATCTAGTCATGTGTCCATTTCAGTACCCATCTATCAGTTTCTAGACTCCTTTAAAAAAAGGCATTCAGGTGTGGGTATCTACTCATCCTCCTCAGGGCTGCACAGTGTCCTTGTAAAGAGGCATTCTACAAACATTTATGCAAGGCATCACTGATTTTTTTTTTATGAAAGTGGTTCTAGAAAGCTACCCCCACAGGACCTGGGATAAACTGGAAATGTCTAAACTTTTCTCTGCTACCTGAGATAGATATGAGGAAGACAAATTGAGATGGTAAAGGTATAGCTGAAGAGGAATGCTGGCTGGACCGTATCAACTGTTCTTCTCCTCAATGTGCCTTATGGAGAAGAGATGTATCTTGTCAACACTACTCTGGGTACTTGGGGATACAGCAGAAAACAAAACCACCAAAAACAGGTAGAAAGAGAGCTCAAGTGGACTTTTAACTCAATGCAGGGAGACAGAAAATCAACCCAGTAAATAAATAAATTATAAACTTTTTGGAAGAGTATACTTGATTTAACGTAAGAGGGATGGGGAAATTCCTTGGTTAGCTTGTCATTTAGATATTAAGTGCTAAGTGCCTGGGGATATAGGAAAGCAAGCCCAAAAAGCTGTGCTACAAGAGTGGGTATGGTGTGTTTAAGGAATAGTAGTTGACTGATTTTACCCTTTAAGTAGTCAAGTTAAAAGAAAGAGTTGTAGTTCTTTGTGGGACCCTGGTTGTTTCTCAACACAAACAAGGTTATTGATGCTTATCTTTGTTAATAGATACATGAGTCCTTCCATGATAAGCATGAAGGGCCCACAGTCTGCCCTTCTTGCAGACAGTGCTGGGATACAAAAGGAGTTGGGACTGTTTTAAACAGAAGATGTTTCATCCCTACCTGCGAGGAACTTTCATGATGGAAATTAAAAGTCTGAACAACCATAAAGGATTAACTCTAAGATAGAAGGCTGCAGAGAAGTAGTCTTGAAAGGATAAGGAGAATTAGGGATGTAGCTCAGTGTTAGAATGCTTATCTAACATGCACAAGGCCCTGGATTCTATCATCCTACAAACAAACAAACAAAACAAAACAAAAAACAAACAAAGATGAAGGCATATCCAAAGGACAAAGGTGAATTTTCTCAAATGCAGAGAATCAATGTTTTAGTCAGCTCTTTCTGTCACTGTGACTAAAAGCCATGACAACAACAATTGCAGGAGGATAAGTTTATTGGTTTCAGAGGTCTCAGTTTATAGAGAACCAGCTCCCTTCCTAGGGGCACAAGGTTGGGTTATATGGTCAGGACCCATGCAGTGTTATAAGATTTACAAAATCTGATTATGTATATCATGTACATTTCTGTATGCGTGTAAATATATATTGTTAAGTGTTAATATGAACATATATCCAGGTATAAAAGCCCATGCTTGGATTAGAAAGTTGCTTGCACTGCAGTTTATTATCCCAGTACAATGTGGCCATTTCTCTGGCCCATCACAACTCAAGTCTTTACAGGGCCTCCAGTCATATGCAGCATGAAGAAACATAAGAGCAATGAAGCAGTTTCTTTCACCTGGAGTTATAGCATTGGGCAATCCTACAACATAACTAGCTCCAAATCATACTCAAGCATCAAAGAGATCCTGTGCTGTGAAAATTGAATACTTCCTTGTGCCTAAGTCCAGATTTTGGATTTAGACACAATTCAAAACTATTGGAAACCCATTTATTTCACACAAGAACAAGACTTCCTGCCAGCAACTATACTGGCTTACCCAATTCATGGATTTTCAAACTAAATGAACTCTAAATTTTCTTCCTAACCAGATGATAGGGTCACCCAGAGAGGACATTGGATGACCAGTGCATGTTTTTGCAACACTGTTGCCCTGAGCAACTGCAACCCAAATTCCAGATTCAGTCCTTCATTCCTTCCTTGATTAGCTCTTCTAGAAAGAGAGAAGAAAATGTTTATCAGCATGTAAATTCAGATAAGATGAGAATAATGCAGTGTCAAAGGCAAATTGAATAATGTGAATATCCTCCATCTCAGTTCCCTTGCAGCACCTTCACTGTAGTAAAGGCACTGTAATAAATGGAATTTATTGAAGTTCATGATCATGGGTAAGCTTAAACAAATGCCTTAAAGGCAATTCTGCTTAAACCAATTCATTAGAGTAACTGCTCTGGTTAGATAGGGGTTTAGAAAACATTTGCTTTTGTGGACTAGTTTCTCCCGAAATAATAATATTATATATGTAAATACTTTAAAACCTGCAAAATTTTTCACAAATGACTTCTCATTATTGAACATGTGTTAGAAATGATTGAAAACTTTAAAAAATAATTAAAAGGATAAAAATGCCACACATTTTTATTATGCAAAAATACAACCAATTTTTAAAAACTTGAAAATTTCAGAGAAATAAATTACAATAACCAATAAGTGATTTCAGTCTAAATTGTGCTACTCCTCTGCTTTGCTTGGGCTTTAAGGATAGATTGCTATAGCTTTGAAATAATTTAATAAGAGAAAACAGAATAACTTTTACCAACCTGAAAAGGTATCTCCATAATAAGAAAATTGTGGGGAGGGTTTCTTTTTTTTCTGATTAGTAACCCTGTAAGATTTTTTTCTCATCTACCAATCATAATAATAAACACTTTAGACTCACTTAAATTATTTAATCATTATCCTCAGCACACAAGTTTAGGAGTAAATATTTCCTCATTTTATAGAAGATGAAACTGAAACAACTTGAGGCTGAATAACTTAAGACCATGGATTTAACAAGGGGGGGGGGAAAAGTGAATGCATCTGGGCAGAAGGCTTTCACACTTCATCCACAGCCTCACCACAGTGCCCACTATTAGCTTCACAAATGAGCGAGTGCACTGATAGGACAAAACAAAGGATGTCCATACATGCCCATGATACATGTATGACCTCTTAACTTTTTCTATGCTGTGCTAGGTAAAGTTCAGATGAAGGTATTTCTAAACTACATTTCCCAGATCCCTTTGCTAGCTGAATTCCTGATGAAGTCTGACAATAGGGAACACTAAAAGAAAATTGGAATCAGGGAGGTGAAACTGGGGACTTATGGCAGCTGGCCTCTCTAGTGCCATCTGAGCTCTATAGCTGCAGCTATTTCTAGCCGCCATTGTCTTCAGGTATTTTCAGAACCTGCCTCATTAAACCTTTACCAAGGTACCAGCCAAATGAGTTAAACACTCAGTGGAATCCCTAATTCCAGATCCTATGTTCTTGAAATTCAAATTTTCTCTTTACTTCCCCAGCTCTACAACTGATTGGGGCTTTCATCGGTTATCTTGGTTGCTTCTCATTATTGAACATGTGTTAGAAATGATTGAAAACTTTAAAAAATAATTACAAGAATAAAAATGCCACACATTTTTATTATGCAAAAATACAACCAATTTTTAAAAACTTGAAAATTTTCTTCCTGTTTGCCTCCTCATTCCAACATCTGTATAGTCAACTTAAATCATCTATAATGAAATATCTTGCATGGATTTTCTTTATCTGAAAACATTTTGACTAATAAAGTGATTGCTACCATACATGAGATTTTCAAAGGAGGTACTCTAGGATTGGTTTGGTTGTTTCCTAGGTATGATTTAGTTGTGCCATGAGCATAGTACACTGTACTCACATTTATTCCAAGGTTTTGCTTTCTGGAATTTCTGTTACCCACTGTCATCTGAGGTCTGAAAATATTAATTGGAAACATCCAAAAATAAAAAATCCATAAATTTAAAATTGTGTGCCATTCTGAGTAATATGATAAAATCTCATGCCATCCTTTTCTTCCTCATCAAGGACATAAATCATCCTTTTGTTCAGTGTATCCGCACTGTATATGCTACCCATCTATCAGTCACTTAACAGCCATATGAGTTACCAGATCATCTGGTATTTTGATGTGTGTGTGTTCAAGTAACCTTAACTAATGACTCCAACATGCAAGAGTAGTGATGCTAGAAATGTGGATATGCCGTAGAGAAGTCATAAAGTCCTTCCTTTAAGTGAAAATTCTTCACTTAAAAAGGAAATAAAAAATTCTATGCTGACATTATTAAGATATACAATAAAAACAAATGTTCTATCCCCTTAATCATAAAGGAAAAAGAAATACATGTTAGTTTTGCTGTTGTACTTCAAATTGCAAAAGTTTCAACCTACAGTGTATGATAAGTATTCTTCATCTCATTACACATTGTATCATCTCACATCACCGCAAGAAGGATGAGTACAGTGTAATAAAATATTTTGAGAGACAACATTTACATAAAATTTTGCATATTTAATAGTTCTTTTTAATGTTATTGTTGATCTCTTACAGTGCCAAATTTATATATTAAATTTTACCATAAGTATGTATTCATAGGAAAAAAGCAGAGTATACATAAGGTTCAATGTTATTCACAGTTTCAGGCATTTCCTGCAGTCTTGGAACATATCCCTTATGGGTAAGTTATTATTGTTCTTATTTAATTGATATTGGTGATCTACATCAAGCAGTGACATCAATGAATTTTTATTGTCTTTGGGTACATGAAGTGAAGTAACTTTTGGAGCTAATAGTTTGGAAGACTAAGTAGCTGATACTTTTTATCATTACTATAGTAATATAATTGCAAAAAATATGTATTAGGTTGGCTGATGTCAAATGCATGGAAGAGTCTGCAGAAGGAAAAGTAAAGCCCTGTGCTCTAAGCTACCAGCTCAAGCAGGGCAAGACAAGCAGTTGTGCTATTATTTTTAAATAACAACAACAAAAAATATCCCTTGAAATTTCTTTCCCCTCAGAGTGAAAAAACAAAAGTACAATTGCTAAAATTCACATGCTATGGTAGGCCTCTTTGGATATCAGAGACAATGTAGTATGCATTTGAGTGTGCTAATATGTCATTTGTTACACAAACTATAAAGTGGCAGTTTTTAGTGAAGCACAAGGGAAAAGAAAGCACTTCATCATCCAGTCCACAAAATTAACTGCTCAGTTAATCATCTTTGTGACTCAGAAGATCCTAAGTATTCTTTATATCAGAAGCAAATAGGCACATTGTACAGAGCATCCTACACAAGATATGCAGTGCAAACTCATAGGGACTCACAGTTAAAAAAAAAAAAAAAAGAAACATACCCTTTTTGGAAGATAAGCATTCTCCTTTTGAGAAACAGCTTTCATAGTTTGCCAGGCTTTGATAGAGTCTGAAAGCCTAATCCTGAGATATCAAATGCCTATGAAGCCTGAGATTTCTGACATAAAACTGGTATTGTGTGGGCCATGAATCATAAAGTTGAAGGCACAACAGCAGCAATTCTACTATCAACTGAGAACTGTGTAAGAAATATCAGCCTTGAGCAGATCTTGAATTCACATGCCAGTAGCTCAGATTCATACCTGTCTTACTGCTTCCTCTTACTCAGTCCAGACCTCATGAGAAATTCATTATTACTGATGAAGAGAATAATTTAGACCAGGCTTACAGCTGTGTCCTAGACAAGATGTTTCTACCAACCAGAAGTGGCCTTAGTATCACAGGCTAAACAAGAGATTTTCTGAGGGGCAACAATAAAGTCATCTCAATGGAGAAAACTTTAAACTGTACATTTGAAAGTATATTTTATCTAGATGGAAAAATGGCCAAGTGTAGGTATACAATGATTTGTGGACATCATTGTAACTAAATGATTAGGGTCTCAGAAGGAAAAATATTGATAACAAGGTGTAAGAGCCCTAATAAGGAGATAGCTAAGATGGCGGCTAGCTGAGAGCCATAGAGGTGTTTCAGTGTAAGCTGCCTGTCATGGCCAGCCACAACGCCGCGGGAGGAAAACTCTCGGAGGCAGAGTAAAGCTATTACTACTTTTACTTCTACTTTCTTAGAGAGAGCTTAGAGAGAGAAAGAAAGATTTTTCTTCTTCATAGAAAGAGCTTAGAGAGAAAGATTAGAGATAGCTTTTTCTTCTTCTTCTTCTTAGAGCTTAGAGAGAAAGATAGAGCTTTTCTTCTTAGAGCGTAGAGAGAAAGAGAGAGAGCTTGAAAGAGAGAGATTTCTTCTTTAGAGAGAGAGCGAGCTTAGCTTTTAGAGCTTCTTTCTTCTTTCTTCTTTCTTCTTTCTTCCTCGGGTGCCTCGGCTTGACTCTGACCAGGAATTACTTCTTCTATCTGGTTTCTCTTCTGTAACCGCTCTGCCTCTGTTCTGGCCGCTCTGATTCTTTTCTTCTTCTCCGACCCGAACTCTTCTTCTGACCGACCGACTGCATGACTGACTGAATGAATTCATTCTTCTCCTGACTCCGACCACTTTCACCCGGTTATATACCTTTAGCTTTGCGGGTGCCTCACGTGCATTTACAGGTGCGTCACATACATACTTATTATCAGGTGGAACTTATGGCTTCCAGCTGACCGCAATAGCCATCTCCCTAATTGGGGCTCCTTCATTTCAGTATTTTCACCTGATATTCATGCATTTATCTAAGAATCTTTCTATGCCCATGAACACTATGTGACGCACCTGTAAGTTTGAGCTGTTTACACATGTATACTTGTTAAGGCAAAAGTATTTAACTGGGTGAGGTTGGCTAGAGGTGTGGTTGGAGTTGGAGAGGTTGTTGGAGCCAGAGAGAGAAGTTAGAAGAAGCAAGAATAAAGAGCCTATTCATTTTCCAGTCTGCTTCCTAATTCTTTCCCGCGGTATCGTTGATGCAGGAGGCGATAGCTGCAGACGGCAACAAGTGGTGGCCTGTATGGGGCATTCGGAATCGGCAGGTAAGAACTGAGAATTCTCTAAAGATGGGTTCGAAAATAACTAAGACCTGAGTGATAAAGGCTATGGAAGAATTCTTTGATATAGCTGATAGTGAGGAGGAAAGTGATCATGAAAGCATAGCCTCCGCTGAGTCAGTTAGGAACAGTAACGATAGTATTGGTGTGAACTCAAAAATGATGAAGATGCAAGCTGCTAAAGTTATCCGAGATTTATTAGAGATAGCCGAGGAATACGTGCTCTCAATTGAACCTGGGACTCAGGATGTTACTACTAGTGAAAGTAATAGTAGTGAGGAGGAGTCAAATAACCATGAAAGCACAGCCTCCTCCGCTGAGTCAGTTAAGACCAGAAAGGACCTTCAAGTAGAGGAATCACTTGTGCCCTCTGCTCCCTCATGGGTTGAATCAATTACAGAAACCATGAGGGGTATTTCTGAGCAGCGCTTACGTGCCCTCGAACGTTAAAACCCGCAGGGACATTGGGATCTGCCAGTATTTGAAAATGAAAATGGACAGAGGTACCACCAATCCCTAGACTTCAAAACAATAAAAAATTTCAAAGAAGCAATAATGACCTATGGGCCCCAAGCTCCTTTCACGTTGAGCATGTTGGAGTCCCTTAACACTTTAACTTTAACCCCCTCAGACTGGAAAGGCTTATGTAAGGCAGTATTAAGCGGGGGACAATACTTGATTTGGAGGTCACAGTTCCAAGAGTTTTGTGTGGAAACAGCTAGAAGAAATGCGACTGCAGGATTTCCAGACTATAGTGTAGACATGTTAACTGGAGAAGGGCAGTTTGCTGACTTACAGATTAAAATTCAGTATGATCCTGGAGTTTATGATCAAATATATGCCGCAGCTGTTAAGGCATGGAAAACTTTACAAGGAACTGGTGACTTACAGGGTAGCTTGTCTAAAGTAATTCAGGGACCTAATGAGCCATATGCTGACTTTGCTGATAGGCTTTTGCGAACTGCAGGTAGAGTGTTTGGAGACGTTGATCAAGCTATGCCATTAGTCGTTCAGCTGGCATATGAAAATGCCAACAAATATTGTCAAGACGCTATCAGACCTTGGAAATCTAAAAGGGACCTTTTAGTATATATAAGATTATGCAAAGATATAAATGACGCCTTTGTCACAGGAAATGTGATTGCAGCAGCAATGAGAGGTGCTTCCCCTCAAAATTTCACAAAAAGGGCTCAACCTAAAAATTATTATAATCAATCAAGTTATTCTAGACAATATCCCCAAAGAGAAATAAGACCAAGCTCATATCGTGCCCCAGGCCGCTGCCCCGGGTGTAAAAAAGGAAACCATTGGGCTAAGAAGTTCAGATCTAAATTCGATATTTATGGAAACATTTTGTCTAGGAATTCAAAAAACGGGGCACGGAGCCCAATGCCCCGGGGCCCACAAATGTAGCAGGCATTACAGGAAGAGTATCCTCAAACATCCATCCAGATGATTCCTCGACACAATCCCTCTTACCCATTGACTCCCTCGTTAGAGGAACAAGATAAAGTGCAGGACTAGACCTCTGTTCCACCACCCAGATAGTGCTAACACCTGAAATGGGGGTTCAACTGATTCCCACGGGAGTCAGGGGACCTTTTCCCTCAGGAACTGTAGGACTTATCCTCGGATGAAGCTCTAAAAGCTTATCAGGTTTTCAAGTGACTCCTGGTGTAATAGACTCGGACCACCAAGGAGAAATTAAGATTATGCTTAGTTCACCTCGAGGCATTTGCTCTGTTAACCAAGGAGATAGAATTGCTCAGCTGCTTCTCCTTCCCAGTTTACATGACTCATTTAAGAGTATGCCTCAAAATAGGAACAATAGAGGATTTGGTTCCACTGGCTCGGGACCTATGGCTTGCTGGGTTCAGGATTGTTCACGGAGGCCTATGTGCAAAATAAAAATTCAAGGTATAGAGATGGAGGGATTGATTGACACTGGGGCTGACTCTTCCATTATTAACGTACGACAATGGCCCAAGCACTGACCTCTGCAGAAGGCTTCAACAAGTTTAAGAGGCTTGGGATATACTAACAGCCCAGAACAAAGTGCAACAATTTTAAAATGGGGGGATGATGAAGGGCATCAAGGAACATTTCAGCCTTATGTTTTGTCCAGCTTGCCAGTTACCTTATGGGGAAGAGATATTTTGCAACAAATGGGAGTACACCTTGCAACCAAGCCCGCAGGTGTTAAAAATAAAAATCTACAGGGTAATCCTATCCATATTAAGCTAAAAGGAAATCATCATCAAAAAGGTAAAGGATATTTTTTAGGGGCCACTGAGAAAACAATTTTGAAAATATCATGGCTTTCTGATAAGCCAGTTTGGGTCCCTCAATGGCCCCTATCTAGAGAGAAATTACAAGCGGCCCACCTACTAGTTCAAGAACAACTAGAAGCAGGACATATAGAACCTTCCACCTCTCCCTGGAATTTCCCCATATTTGTGATAAGGAAAAAATCAGGAAAATGGCGATTGTTACATGAACTTAGAGAAATCAATAAAACCATGCAAATTATGGGCCCTATCCAACCTGGACTTCCTAATCCTATAGCTATTCCTAAAAATTTCCATCTTATAACTCTTGATATAAAGGATTGTTTCTTTTCTATTCCTCTACATCCTCTGGATGCCCCCAGGTTTGCTTTTTCAGTTCCTTCTATTAATAATAATGGCCCTGATCAAAGATTTCAGTGGAAATTTTTACACCGGGGAAGGGCTAATAGCCCCACTATATGTCAAATCTATGCAGATAAAGTGATTCAGCCTATCAAGAACAAATACCCAAAGCTTATGTGCCTCCATTATATGGATGATGTTTGGCTTGCTCATCTTAATCAAGAAGTCTTATTCACCATATTTAGCGATATATCAGAAAACTTGAAACAATATGGACTAAACATTGCTGAAGAAAAGGTTCAAACTAGATCTCCAATATTATATCTAGGATTCCAAATTATGGATACTTTTATTAGGCCTCAAAATATTTTAATAAATAAGGAACATTTTGCCATTCTTAACGATTTCCAAAAATTGCTGTGAAACATTAATTGGCTTCGCCCTACACTAACTAAGCCTCACCACTGGCCAAGTAAAACCCTTATTTGACATCCTTCACGGGAACCCTGATCCATCTTCACTGCGAACATTGACTCCTGATGCTAGGGAAGCTTTAAAGTAGGTAGAAAAGGCCATTGAAGTATACCATTGTGATAGAATTGATTTTGCTCGACCACTGATATTGATTATTATTTCTTCACAATATACACCCACAGGAGTATTTTGGCAACAGGGGCCTTTATTATGGATACATTTGCCCATCTCTCCTAAAAGTACAATTGAGTCTTATACCTCCATGGTGGCTAAACTTATTCTTCAAGCACTTAGGACTTCTAAAATATTTGGCATTCACCCCACTACTATTATTACTCCCTATTCATCTTCACAGGTTGAATATTTGTGCTTCAATGATAATGATTGGGCTATAGCTAGATGCTCTACTTCTGCAAATTTTGATAACCATCTTCCTAAGTCTCCTATAATATCTTTTTGTATTAATCATCCCATTATATTTCCACAGGTAATAAAAAATCAACCTATTCCTAAGGCATTAAATGTATTTACAGATGGGTCCTCTAATGGTACCGCTGCAGTAGTCACTCAAAAAGAAAATATGATTCATATTACTGCCCATAAATCAGCTCATTTAGTTGAACTTAAAGGTATTATTATAGCTCTTGAAAGTTTTAAAGAACAGCCCATAAATATTTTCTCAGACAGCCACTATATTGTACATGCTGTCCCTAAATTGGAGCTAGCAGGTCCAATAGCACCTCATACTCCAGGCTTTAAATTGTTTTTTTCAAGTTCAAAACCTTCTATGGGAACGTAAAGAACCTTTGTTTATTGGACATATCAGAGCTCATACTAATTTGCCTGGTCCTCTCCATGAAGGTAATCAAAAGGCCGATGCCCTGACTCAAATAATCTTTATATTTTCAGCAGTCCAACAAGCTACCTCGTTCCATTCTCAATTTCATGTTAATAGTACTATTATACAACAAAGATGCAAAATAACTAAAGATCAAGCTTGAACAATTGTGAAGGCTTATCAATCTTGTGTGACACATTTGCCCAATCCACATTATGGGGTTAACCTAAGAGGATTAATGCCCAATCATTTGTGGCAGATGGATGTCACTCATGAGCCAAGTTTTGGAAAATTGCTATTTATTCATGTGACCATAGATACATGCTCAGTCATGATTTTTGCTTCCTTACATACTGGAGAAAAAGTTAAAGATGTTACATCTCATTGTCTACAAGCTTTTGCTGCATTGGGTATTCCCGAAATGCTTAAAACAGACAATGGCCCTACATATACGTCCTCATCTTTCAAACAATTTTGCGCAAAATTCAGTATACTCCGTAAGACAGGTATTCCGTATAATCCTCAAGGCCAAGGTATAATTGAATGAGCTAATCGCACACTCAAAATTATGCTTTTGAAAGAAAAAGAAGGAAATTGGACAAATCCTAGGGACAGATTGGCTGTTGCCCTTTTTACTTTAAATTTTTTAACTTTGGATTCTAAAGGATATTTGGCTGGAGTCAGACACTGGAATCCACACCAACAACATAAACCTTTGGTTTACGGGAAGGATGTTCTTTCAGGCACATGGAAGGGCCCAGATCCGGTATTAATTTGGGGGAGAGGATCTGTTTGTGTTTTTCCACAGCACGAATCCTCCCCAGTATGGATACCATTTAGATTAATAAAACAGGTACCAAATCAAAAGGACCAAGATGAAGTTGTTGTGGAATAATTCCCTTAAAAGAGTCCTTCAAGAAATTCACAACTTAAGTCTCATTCCTCCCAGCCGGGACGAGAAGATCTCTCTTTAGTGTGCACACAATTGTATTTTTTCTTTTTTATATATGTCTTTATGTCTGTGCGCTTGTCTAGATTTCATGTAAATGTGATGTCACAAATATATGTCTTTATGTTTGTGTGTCTGTCCAATATGACGTCATAAATAACAAAAACCGAGCACTCATAAAAATTAATAATATAAAATATATATATATATATATATATATACACACACACACACACACACACACACATATGGATCCAAATAACTTTAATTAATTTAAGTTTAGAGTATTCTAATTGGGTAAACAATTAAAAAGTGAAGGTACCTTCAATCTTAATTTATAGGTGTCTCTAAGACTTCTCTTCAGCAAAGAATATGACTAATACTATATAACCTGATATTTTGGTATTTGACATGGGATTGTTTATTTGTAATTAATTTTATTTGTTAAAAGCTGATTAATTTAAATTGTTTCAACAGGTATATTCATGGAAGGTTGCTGCGTATGCAGAGGCTCAGGGGTTCCAGATAACAAATTATTTTTATAAAATGCTCTTCACTTTTCTTTAATTTATCTTAAATATAATATTTTGTCAGCTAAATTCCCTAAGTCTTTCTTTAATTCGTTCTGAATGTGATATTTTGCCAGCTTATGTTTGTGGGAGCTCAAGCAGCAATGTGTGTGAGCAGAGATCAACTTCAATTACCTGATCTAATAATTCTATTTTTTAGTTTGACAACTCGCTTCTTGACTCAGTGCTGGAATGGCACTGCTCTAATGATTGATGCTTGAGTTTCTAGGTAGCGGGCCCTGAAGATTTGCCGATGGCATTGTCTAGACATAAAAAAGACGGCTGCTGCTACAGCTACAGGGATCGCAATCGCTACAAGCATCCCTGCTGCTCAAGCATCAAACAACTTCACCAGCAGTGTGGCTTCTGCTCTGCATGCACGAGACCTCCTAGATCAATGTGTTAGCATATGGACATTTCGATAAATCTTTCTATGTTTGGGACATTGCACGGGACAATGCCTTGCGGGTATTTGTCTAGAGAACTCAGTGTGTTACTTAATGGAACTTAGGGCAGCTCATTTATTAAAAAAAAAAAAAAAAAAAAAAAAAACACTTGATACGCTATGGAACTTGGCTCATCAGCTCAAAGCTTGCTGCCTTAGAACCGAAGCATCTCCTCATGTTTGGTTGGCTCAATTGGACAGCTGGTAGTCAATGACGGGTAAGATCCCCAGAGGGGGACAACCTAAGACAGGCACAGTTGATCCGGATGTGGTGAGGGTCGTCACCCATCCACGGGAAAGTCTCATGTGGCCAACATATCAACCTAAGACAGGAGTTAAGGGCACAGCCTTGATTATCCGATGACGGGTAAGAATGCTGGTTGCACATGTAGACGCCCTAGAGCTATCCCTCTTTTAAAATAAAAGGGGGGAAATGTAAGAGCCCTAATAAGGAGATAGCTAAGATAGTGGCTAGCTGAGAGCCATACAAGGTGTTTCAGTATTTTCACCTGATATTCATGCATTGATCTAAGAATCTTTCTATGCCCGAGAACACTATGTGACACACCTGTAAGTTTGAGCTGTTGACACATGTATACTTGTTAAGGCAAAAAGTATTTAACTGGGTGAGGTTGGCTAGAGGCGTGGTTGGAGTTGGAGAGGTTGTTGGAGCCGGAGAGAGAAGTTAGAAGAAGCAAGAATAAAGAGCCTATTCATTTTTTAGTCTGCTTCCGAATTCTTTCCTGCGGTATCGTTGCTGTAGGCGGCGATAGCTGCAGGCGGCAACAACAAGGAGATTTAGGAAGAGACTAGTAGATGAAGCTCCTGGAATAGATGCAGAGTTTAGTGATTTTGTCGCATGTGAATGTTCACCACTTGGAATCCATTGCAGAATAGTCTCTCTATTCATCAAATAGAAGAGGTTAATGATGCTATTAGTGAAAGTCAACCTTTTTTTTCCCAGTGGGAATGCCTTATTCACCCTGGTTATATTCCATCTAACATTGCTTCTGACCAAAAGAAATATTTGCCAACAACACCAGGAATAGATGTATTGAATTCATGGACATAGAATTAATAAACTTCCCATGTACCATATCCCATCACTCAGAAGCAGCTGACCTCATAAAATGGTGGAGTAGACCACAGAAATCTCAGGTTTATATCATCAATTCCATGTAAGATGCAGATGTCGCAGAATCAAGAAGTAGAAGTGAAACTAACTTTCTCTAGGACTACTAAAATAATTCCACTCACAGAAACTTTTCTTCCTTTTGAACTTTGCTGGCTTAGAGGTATTCATTCCCAAAAGAAGTATGCTCCCACTGGTGATGTAGTTTCATTGAATTGGAATTTGAGACTGACACCTGACCAGTTTGGTTTTCTCATGCCAATGAACCAACAGGCCAAGAAGGCAAATCTACTGTCTGAGGTGATTTCTCTGTCAAGGAGAAATTGAGTCCCTGCAATGCAAAGGAAGATGGAAGAATATTGTCTGGGAACCAAGAACTTCTCTGGTATTCTTTATAGTAGCAGATGTTAATTATAAACTCAGCAACCAAATAAATTCAGTCACCACTGAAGATTCATTGTTTCTTGGGGGAAGGAGAAAATGAAATGGGTAGAGGAACAATAATGTCCTGAAGACTGACTGAAACTTTGTGATGAATTACAACAAACTGACGTAGAAGCTTGGCAGGTCATTCCTCTATATTCATACTATGTATCCATAAGGACCTACTACTTCTTGTCTTACTGCTTTTATGAGCTTTTGTCTCCAACTTTTTATTCGGTTTATAAATTATTCCATTGGCAAGTTGATAAAGCATTGGAAAAAGAATTAAGTGTCTCCCAGATATGAATTCAGTCACTTTTTCCTCGAAGCAGGTGCCATTGACAATTGGGATTTTGAATCTCTGCTGGGGGATGGATAAAAGTATCTGTTTGTGTAAGGGAATGTTTTCCTATTAAACCAAAGTATAAAATTGTTATTGGTACATGGCAGTTCCTACGGATGTGGAAAGGTGAGTATAAATTCTGAATGACCAGTGAGCTGACCATGCTAGTTATTTGTCTGTTGTCATACTATTAAAAATCTACTCTTCTGTATTCTGCAATGTGCTGTGAGGGTTGACACTGAGCAATTTGCATTTGGCAGGCTTATTTGAAACTGACTTTCTTTAAGATTCTGACAACAGAGCTCTAGAGAGACAATGGAAAGCAAGGGACAAAGAAGAGGGAGCTAAGAGACTTCCTCCTACTTCTCCTTCTCCTTTCCTCCTTATTCTTCTTCTGCGTTTTGGGTTAATTTTTCTCTTTTGACTGTTTCCTGTCATCATCTCAACAGCTGATGGCAATCAGACATCCACCCCAATAGCAGCATTTGGCTCCAGTCTTCAGCTTCCTTTCTGTCATCACACCTCATTAGAAGCAGGAGGAGAAGCAGGGCTGTATACTCTTCAGTCTTGAGCTCCATTTCTTTGGGGGGCACTTCCCCAAGCTCTTTGATTCTGTTGTTACCATTTCTTGTACACTAAGGTGTTACATTTTTGCTCTTTTGGCCAGTAAAGACTGATTTAACATATTAAATGATATCTGTTTAGATGTCTACAGTAGGTTTTCCCTTGCTAATCTGACCCTGACTCTTAAACAACACATAAAACATGCTACTATTTGAAGGTTTTAGAGTATTTGTAGAAGCATTAAGTCTATTTATAAATTGCCTTTATATGGTTCTTCCTTGTTCTAGGAAGAATGACTTCACTCATGATACATGTTTAAGGGCAAAATTATAGACCCCAATTGGATAGGTGATGAACATTAGAACATTTAAAGTAATAAGATTTTCTTCTTACAATAGAAAAGACTAGTCAGACACAAATAGAGCATTTTATTGCATGTTCTAGGAAATGTCAATTGTTTCCAATGTGTGGCCTGAAAATTCCTGATGATTTCTGATATACTTTCAGGGGATTTGTAAGTTTACAGCTGCTTTCATAATAATATTAAGATATCATTTGTCATTTTCAGAGTGTTAATGTTTGTTCTGATGATGCAAAAGAAATGCACCACAGAACTAGTCATTAATTCTAGAAGGGACAATGGGGAGGGAGGGGAGGGGAGGGAGTATGGGGTGAAAAAGATGGTGGAATGAGATGGACATCATTACCCTAAGTACATGTATGAAGACACAAATGGTGTGAATATATTTTGTATAAAAACTGAGATATGTAAAATTGTGCTCTATATGTGTAATATGAATTGTAATAATTCTGCTGTCATATATATCAACTTACAATAAAAATGTTTTTTAAAAAAGTCAATGGTACCAGATTGTACTATACTTTATTCACCATTACAAACTCCCTGATTGAAAAAACAAATGTCAATTTGTCACTTAAATTGACAATGAAAATTGTCACTTAAAAGGTCTTTGAAAAAACATAATGAAAGATTATAATTTTACACTTTGTCCTGTGAGTGCAGGTATTTATTTTTGAAACAATAGGAAGTATGCATAAGACACCTTTTATGTGTATCAATGGTTGTCACTAGGAAAAGCACTGTTTGAATTGTGAGCTTAACTAGTCACTTTTACCCATGGAACATTATTTTTCAAAGGATTACTCACAGACAAAATGTAGTTACTTCATTTTAGGTATTTTGCAGATTATTTCTTAAAATGTAACTGTGTGACCTTATCCCTTCAAGAAAAGCCAGTGATAGTTTTTGTTGCCAATGAAAGCTAGAGCTTTCAAGCAAATAGAATAATTTTGGAAAATTAGTATCCACCTTCACAAGCATGATAACTTTCCCTAACCTAAAGAGATCTTTGGTATCAGTGGTGATGTTAATAAATGTGATATTGTAAATATTTTATGATAAAATATGTCAATATTTGTAATACAAACCTATTTTGGTGACTAGTATTTCACAATGAGGATATAAAAATTATATGGAAAAGCAACTATTCAAAGGGCAAGAGACATCAGATAATTTTAATCTAATTGATATTGTCAATGTTAACTAACATGTTTGAAGATTTAACTTTGCAATCTTTTAAAAAAATTACTTGTCAAGTTTTGGTGTAATATCAAAGAAGAGTATCCACAATCATCTTAAGGGCTAATAAAATGCTTCCCCTTCCAGCTAAATGCCTATGTAAAGCCAAATGTTCTTCACATACTTCAACCAGGAATATATCACGACAGATTGGTTTCAGGAACAGATATGAAATATCAGCCATTTCCTATTAAGTCATACATTAAAGAAATTTGCAAAAATTAGAATCAATACTATTCATTTTATTATTTTTGTTGTTTTTCATTTGAAATGTTATATATGTATGTGTATATATATATATGTGTATATATATATATATAAACATATTGGGCTTCTTATTGATATTTTAAATTACTTAATTGCTTTATTTATTACTTTTTATTGTGATTAATATTCATAAATATAAACTTACCAAACAAAAATTCTCTGGAATCCTCATTTTTTTAAGAGTGATAAGTGGTCATGAGATCAAAATTTGAGAGCTATTGGTATGCGTGATTGTTTTTCCATGACAATATAAATATAAATACTTAAATTGGAGAGTGATTCTGAGTATCATAAATGGGATCATTTATCTTTTATCCTTGGCACATGTAGAAATTATTACTCAATGTGAAAATGGAATGGTATCTGACTCAAGCAAAGTTTATGAATGATGTGTATCCTGCAATTTCCTGACAAGATTTTATTGTTCATTGATATGCACTTGTATTTGCATGTGGTTTTCTTTCACAAATCCTTTTCCAAGGCTTTTGTTGTATCACTGCAGCTTCTTGGTTCACATATGTTTAATCTTTCATGTGTATATCACCATCAGAAACAAGAAATGCACACAACAGCACTGGTTTTAGAGTTCCTGGTTTGTCTTTTCAGTTATTTAAAATTTAAACTGATCACATTATAGACATATTACAATTCACTGTTTAAAAGAGAGATACACAAAAATAACTTTCCTTCTCTGTATGATGAAGTCAGTTTACAGCCAAGAGTTCAAATAAGTACTTCGTCTTCTTTAAAGAAGTTCTACTAATTATTACAATCCTACCAAACTGTGAATTCACTTCTAAAAATAGCCTTTTCGGTGCCTGCATTGGTTAAGATAAAGCAATCCTTGCACATGTATATGTTCAAGGCTAACAAGAAGTGCCATCTGTAGAAGTGGGATATTTTCACACTCCTCTCTATTATACAAAACAATAAACCCTCTCCAGCTGATTTCTCTCATTGTGAAATGCAAATTGCCTATAAAAGTCCTCAGGGTGTGAGAAGACACTTATCAAACAGACATTACACATGCATTCATAGAAGCTATGCAGCCTCAGACTCTATTTTAGATGCATTAAGGACCAGAAAACATAGGTGCGAACCTGTTCTATGTAGTTGTAATAATTATGGCCTGAAGAAACTGTGCTATTTAAGATATGTAGATTACTCTACTGCTCCCACTAACTTTTGATCTACTACACACCTGTCTCCTACGCAAAGAAGTGAAATCTGCAGAATGGAAGAAAACAAAACACAACACATTGCATCACACAGACTAATTTAAATTATTAACCTAGCATTTCCTTGTAAGCTGGATTTTAAATATGACATATTCAATATTATTCATACTTTGCCTATTCTTCATTGGAGACTGGTACATTTCTCTGTGTGCTAAAGTTATCATTGATAGCAGGTAATATCAGTTCCATGGGATTAATGCACATGAAGAATCCACAGAATCTTCCTTCCAGAAATTCATTCCTACCAATGGTACATGAATAGCAAAACAGAAAAAGAAGAAAACAAAATGTTTCACAGAAAATTGCTCAGACCTCATCTGTAAAGGAAGGGGGGTGGCGAGGAAGTCTGCAAAGACATTTGAATAGGATTTAAATTGAAAATACAATAAAAATACTAAATTTTTGAAATAAAATTAGCTAAAGATATTCTAAGACAACAAATCTTGGACACCAATAAAAACATGTGACTCATTTTCATATTTCCCATCATGCCTAGGTCTTAGATAATGTAGGTAAATACCAAAATGCCAAAGTATGTTTTAATTGTCTACATTAGTATACCAATGCCTTAAAGCAAATGAGTATCTTTCAAAGAATAGAAAGATTTTATAAGTAGAAATTGAAAAAAGTCTGGTTTAAATAAGACATTTGAATTCTTTTCCATGTAAATATCATGCATAATTTATTTTCATCATGAGACTTCATTTGTTCTCAAAGAACCATTTCTAAAATTTGAATTTGCATACCAGCAAACTGAATTTTTTTTTTACAGACCTCACCCTGAAATTCAAGTCCCTTGTTCTACTAGGGAAGCAATTAAGGTCCAATCATTTCTAATGCATCATAAATAATCTTCATGCTTGGTGTTTAGTTAATTAATATAATCAGTAAAGCCAAATGCATCAAAATGAAGCTTATTTTGAAAACACGCAAAATGTTCTGCCTCATTGCCCCACTACCAAGATTAAATGACATTTTGCTAACAACTTTTTCAAAGTTGAGTCCAAATTTCATCTTTTAAAATGAATCACTAGAGGCAATACAAGGATGCCCATGGATGTTTAGAATGATCAGCCATTGGAAGTGGTGGCGATGGTGTCTGGTCCACTAGATAACACTTAAGTTCCATGAGATTAATTCCCTTGAAGAATCCACAGAATCCTCTAACATAGTAATTATCTAGTTATTCACCCAACTTAGAGGATTTTGTTTTTAAAAATACATTACAAATGAGAATATAATTAAGACATTTTAATGCTTTTTTGTTTATACCTCACCTCTTTCAATAAGGATCTGAGACCACTCACAAGCATTTCAACAAGCAAGATGGATATGAGAAAGTTGGAAAATCAGAACTATAAGGGAATACGTCTCCACAACAAGGCTTATTAAACATCTGCAGTTCCAACTGGCACACCATGATTCTGAGCTTGACTCTACATTTCCCAGTAGGACAGCATCAGCACATATCAGTCTTCCTAAAAGTTGTGTCCTCCAGTCTAATTCATATTCATATTATGAGCAACTGGAAGTTCTTTCGATGGACGATGAACACCCTAGAACATTTGGGTCTCTGAAGGCATCCCTATCCTGTCCCTTAAAGTGCTTCTCCTTCATGGTAGTCAGGTCTCCTTTCTGATGTCTCAGACCCACAGATGGTCCCAGCTCACATCAAACCCACCCCTCACTTCACATGAACCAGTGTGATCTTCTGGGTGCTGAGTCTTTCCCCAGGACATATTCTATTCATATAGCCTGACCAGGAAAAGCCAATGAATGGCCCCAGAATTGTTCAGCTACTCTGTACTTCATTTTTCAGGGTTTTTGTTTTCTATCCATTTGTGTGGTACCTACAAATTAGCAATCCAGGAACCATTTCAATAATAATCACAAATGGTTCCGTTTTCTCCAACTCTGGGATATGTTGAAAGATATCCTCCAGCAAAGATCCTTTCCAAAGAGTAAAGGCAGAGGCAAAATTTCTGAGAATGGATAGCAACAAGAAGAAAGATGACAGGCATTCTCTCTTCCTAAGACAATAATAATAATAAATCTACCAAAGAAATCAAACCCAGAAAGTAGCAGGCACTCATATTAAAAAACTTAAAATGTGAAGTGATGGACAGAAGCAGAAGAGTCCAGTATAATTTGAGAAAGAGGAGTATATGGTGGTGCCTGTCACCAATCTGTCTCCCAGAGTACTACTAAAATATAGTATTTTATACTTTGATAGTTTGGACCCTTAACTAAAGTCAAAGTGACTATGGACTTTGAACATATCCTTCTCTATCCAATTAATTTACCTAAAAGAAGGAAAGAGATACTTGGAGTGAAAATAGAGCAAGTGAACGACTGGGATGAATGCTCTTACAAATCTACAGGCTCCGGCTCCACACTACCTTGGGGAAGTGATCTGATTACAGAGTATTTCCAGACCACCTTCCTAGCTGCAGTGACCTTGGTACAGGAAAGTCACAAAAATTCAGAAGGAATTGCAGAGCTTAATTCTGAATGTAAAGCCATCCTTCAGCTTTAGCTAAGGGGTGGGGCTTCTTCTCCAAGATCCTAACCCTAGTTAGTCTATTGAAAATGTAGCTCACAGAAAATAATATGACTCAGGAGTTAGATGTAAGTCAAGGGGAAATCACCCACACAGTATCAGAGCAAGTAAGCATGCAGAGCCCACCCTACAGACATGATGCAAAGAAATGACATGAAGAGCATACAAGAATTTTTTTGAATATAGAAAATTTCCCTCAAACAAAAAATACAGAATTCATCTAATTAAAAAAAAGTTGAAAAAAGGCACAGTTGAAAATTATACATTAGTGCTTAATGCAATAGAAAAAAGAATAATTATATGAATTCAACTAAAGAGCTCAAAACTTTAAGAAAATATCATCATAGGTGAAAAGAGAGTTTACATTGAAGTAAAATTAACTGAAAATTAAAATTGCATCATTAATTTTGACCATTGGTGTATATTTTTAATAAATTAATGAATCACTTTTAGGAATCAAGGAATAAAGTGGACAGTGAAAAGTGAATGGAATAAAGGAAAAATTGAAGGAACTGAAATAAGAAGATACAAAATCTAGCAATAAGAAAGAGGATATAACTATGGAAGACAAAAAAAAATGTTCTCTATCACAGGTTAATCATGGTCCCTAACAAAGGAAAAAAATGCACAAATAAACATAGAAAGTTGTAAGTCAAGGATAACTAAATGGGATGATTGCTTTGTGTGGTACATTTTCTCTTTTTAGTGATTTTTCTTCTAAGAGTTTACTACCAAGCTTCCATATCAGGTTTACCATCAGGACCATCATTCCCACTTGAAGTAACTCATTTTATTTAGCTCTGTCATCCACTCAGGCCTAGAAACCTTGAAGGGTAAGACCTTTGGCATCAAATAAGATCTCTTTGAATCTAAGAAAAAATTAATTGCCTAGTTTAAGGATACATAATCAAAATTACTAACTTAAAACACAGTAGTGAATTGGATTTCAAAGACAAAGAAAGAAATATTCAAACATTCAGGCAAAGAAAGCTTTTTACTCATGAAAGGAAAAACCAAAATGTGCTCATGCATTTTATATACATGTAAACATAGACATGTTTATATATGTAAATGTCTGTGTACACATTATATATGGACACATTTGTGTGTGTATATATGTATATATATGTACATATATACACACACTTACACACACCTATATGTATGTGAATTGTAGGGGGGGGGGAAGTTTTACATCTACCTTTTCAAGGTTTTCTGGCTGAGCTAGAGAATTAAAAAGACAGATCAACAGAAGAAAAGCATACACGTTTATTTAAAATAAGTTTTACATGACACAGGAGCCTTTGTAAGGAAACGAGAAATAAAGACCCGAAGACACAGTTAGAAATGAACTCTGATCTACTGAAATAGACAATGAATAATAAACTATGACAATACAACAAGGTGAAGGGGCCAGGGCTAGAGCAGCAAACTGGGTGGAGAAGTAGCTGAGGGAATAACTATTAGTGCAACAAAGGTGATTTATACAGATTTTTCTTGGCCTCAGGTTCTTGGCCTTGAGAATGAGAATGATGCTTTGCTTCTAGTGTTGAAAGGGTGTCTCTCCCACCAGTTCTTCATCTCCTGTTTTTAAGGAACTGAAGGGAGTTCAGAGTGATCTTGCACCTGCCATCTTTCAAGTGCCCATAATTCATAATTGTCTATATGCCAGAGTGAAATATTTTAATTCCTTCAGCATATGAGAGAGATATAAATATAGACATAGATATCTTCAGTGCCAGCAGATAATGGAGCAATGTCTTATAAAGTTCTTGAGAGAGGTTGGCCCACTAATTTTATACCCAAGAAAGAATTTTCTTTTCAAATGTAAAACACAAATATCATGTCCTTTCGAATATAAAATCAATAATCAGGTGAACTAGCCACAGACATATCCCACCATTAATCTTCTGTATAATATTGCTTGTCTGTTGCCAGAGCCAACAGACCAGTCAGAAGCTCTGAACTTTGTAATAAAAGGCCAGATGCAGTTCTTGGCCTGGAGACTCAGCAAGGACTAGAACCACCCCAAGGGAAGGAAAACCACCTTCAAAAAGTCTCTCCAGCCAAACTGACCTTCAAATGTCAACATTCGCAATCATGTAAGAATAGAAAGATTGCAGCCCCTTTGAGACACCAACAATGATAAGTACCACCTATTTGATAATAAAACCCAGTCAAGCTCTATATAAATCCATGATCAAAAGGAAGCCTTGAACCCATTTATATATAGAATTAAGATTAAATAACTATGGATATTATGGATAACTATGGATATTATGGTTATAGGACTAAATCTAAATGTTATATGATAATGGAAGAATAATTCTATAACTAATAATAGTGAAAAATGAGGGAGAAGAAATTAATGTTATAACACAGTTTTTCCTTCTTTCACAAGAGTTTCAATTGAGATAATCTAAAATTGAAATGTTATAAAAAGAGTTTCATTACTTTTATGTTTTTGTTTCCCTTTTCTTCCTAATGAATTCAAGAAAAATGAAGTTTAACAATTTTACTTATAAGGTTGCATACATAGTAGGAAATTATTTTTATAGAACTGTGTCTTTCTTATTGTTTCTAAGTATCTACATATAAATATATATAAATGATATTCACCAACTATAATTATAGCAATTTCTAAGAGAGTGATTTTTCTTTTTCTTTTTTTTTTACTTTTTTGTACTCTGAAATATGACTTAAATCCTTAAAATGAACTTGAGGTGCTTTGTAAAAAAGTAAAGAAATAACTTTTTAAAAAGGAAAAAAATAATAATTAAAGCAAATGTTGAGTTTTATTTGCTTCATGCCTTTTTGCTCCAGTGTCATAGATTTATATTTTTTAAACCCAAATTTGAAATAAAGTATATTCATACATCCAATGCTTTGAGCCCTTTTTGTGTAGCCTCAAAGTAATAAACATTGATAGAGGTAAAAATTCTCAGGCAGTACCCACTGCTTTCTCAGAATTTATAGCAATCACACACTACATAAAAATAAGAATTTAGATGTTACATGAGATACTGCAATTAGTTTTTCATGATTTAATTATTTCTACCCACCCATACCCCCATTTTATTTTCGGGCATCTTTATATCAATTGGCATCTGTTATGGTTTGGATGTGAGGTGCCCCAAAGCCGATGCATGAGACAATGCAAGAAGGTTTAGAGGAGAAATGATTGGGTTATGAGAGCCTTAATTAATCAATGAATTAATCCCCTGACAGGATTAATTGAGTGGCAACTGAAGGTGGGTAGGGTGTGGCTGGAGAAGGGGTTTTGGGGGCATGTCATTGGGGTACATATTTTTGTCTTTGGCATGTGGAATCTCTCTCTGCTTCCTAATCATTAGGTGAGCCACCTCCCTCTGCTACACTCTTCCACCTTGAAGTTCTGCCTCACCTCCAGCCCCAAGGAGTAGAGCTGACTATCCATGGACTGAGGCCTCTGAAACCATGATCCACCCCCAATAAACTTCCTCCTCTAAAATTCTTCTTGTTGGGTTTTATAGTCAAAGCAGTGAAAAAAGCTGACTAAAACAGCATCTTTTATCTTTTCAACCATTATTCTGTCCACTAACCTCCCTGGATCTCCTTGACTTTATATCTAGTCATTCCTAGTTTGTTCCCTTCTTGGCCTGATGTTTTATGACAGTTGTTCTCACCAACTAAGTTTGGCATTCCCCCCACACACACACCCGAGTTATTGGTTCTTCCTAAGCCTTTTCATTGCTACCACGAAGGTAAAAAGAAGACCAGTGCTTCCTGAGTGGTCATCAAATCCATTACGGTGCTGAGTGTATTAACCCATTGGCAATAAGTTCTGAGCTCCTGGAAAGAAGATACATGTGAAATTAATAGGTATTTTCTAGATATGTGCTGCTAATTTATAAGTATTGAAAATATGTGTATTCTAAGCAGATGGTTTTATATCTATATTATCCACCATGGTCTGACACAATCATTTTATAATTGGCTTTTAATTTTTCAGTGGTATTTATGTGATGATAATCTGATTTCATAACATATCAAGTGATAAAACAAATACATGTGACAGAGTGGAATATCAGATAGACCCATTTGATTTGGGGCTCTGTTACTAATTTGGAGCTTGAAAAAAAATTGTCTTAAAATTTCTAAACTTTGGTTTTCCCGTGCAGAAAATGATGTGGGCATATGTCACACTTGCATGGAAGGAGCAGAAACCCCCTTTACAAACTTGTAACTTTCTTTTTGTACAAAAATTGAAGATCCTTATTATAAGAGCACAGCCACAAGATTGAAGAAGCCAGTGTCTCAGATTTGCAACATGGACATTTTCTAATCTATTGGACTGCCACGAATGAGAAATAAATTCCATGTTAAGCTTACAGTGAGGATTTGAAATTGTTTGTCACCACAGCACAACCTAGCCTGACCTGACTAATAGAGAGTAAGGAAATTATGTCAGATGCTAAAAAATGAAGGCAATGCAGCATCTGATGAGAAGGGACTGCCCATGTTAGATGGTAGCAACACACATGGTGAACTTGTGAATACCAGAAAACTGAGTGCTTCCCTGAGGAATTTGTAGCTGTAGGGAAAGAAACACAAAGATTCACCTTAGTGATTCCTGTTAGTTGTTAACAGTTACATTTGGTAAGGTGTTAGGAGAAAGAGGTGAACTTTAAAAAGCTGACAGTGTTACAAGCAGTAAATAGAGAAATCTCAGAAATTTAGGCTTTTTTCAATGCTGAAGTTTTTGCAGTTAGAAATTAAACAGTAAGAGAGAAATTTTTAAAAGATTGTGAGGGACAAAGACAGATTAAAAACAATAACTGTATGGGAGGATGGATATGCTAACTTGACTTTAGTACTATCTATATGTGGTATCAAAACATCATGCTGTACAGCTTAAACACATGCAATAAAATTTAAACACCACAACTTTCTTACATGGACTGTCAAAACCTCTCAGTTGACTAAAATAACTCTTGGTAGATTAAGATTTCCCCAGAAGCCCAGCTACCTTAAGGGGCTAGCCACAGCTAATACCAAGCCAAAGGTAATTGTTATCTATCACATGGAGGGGGACAAGGGGTAGGAGACCCTGTAATGGGAGTGCATTATCACGTCCAGGCAATGAGAGAGTGCATGATTCATAGATATATATATATTTTTTTTTTTTTTGGTGGTGCTGGGGATTGAACACAGGGCCTTGTGCATGCAAAGCAAGCACTCTACCAACTGAGCTATATCCCCAGCAGAAAATTTTAAAACAGTGATAAAACCAACAAGAATCAACCTGACTTTTAATATTCGTGTGCTAGCAATTCTATGTCATGTGAGAGATAAAAATTTCATCCCTCCTGAAACAGGCCAACTGGCTTCCCTTTTTACATGGTTAGTATGAGAGTAAGAAGGCAAATTAATAGTTCAGGCTAGAGAAACCTTCCTATAATCAAATAAACAAGAGGAACTAAGGTTTTGATTTGGGCTGCTTGAGATCCTGTGAATCTAGACTCACCATCACTGCTGGAGACATAATCCCAGATCCTCTGATATTCCACAGCCAGGAGTTGACTTAACTTCTTGGGGTGTGTGGGAGTATAGCCAGGGCCATTCCATTTGACGGCAGAAAGCTTCTCTTCCAGCAAGAAGGGAATATTTTTCAGTAATCACTTTAGATGTGACCAAGGGAAGAGGAAGATAAAGGAGAAGATCACAAAGGGCAAAATATCTGCTACATAAAGAGAGGTAGATAGGTCTCTATTACCAAAAAAAGAAACATAAGCTAAAATAATGTTCCATTACAGTTGAAAAATGTAAAATTTTGGATTTAATATTCTATATATCCATGGGATACAATGTATTACATACTATATATATATAATATATTGTACATATACAAATATATAATAAATGTATAAATTGGTTGATTTTGTTAGTTCACTTAAGATATTCTATAGCCTTACCAATTATTTATTGCCTTCTTCTATCAGATATCAAAATATGATGAACTCTATCATTAATTTGAGCTTATATCATGATTCTGTCAATTTTACCTTATATGTTCTGAAGCACTGTTATTGTATATATACATGTTTAAGGTTAGTATATTTATACTAAATTGAACCTCATTAAAAATTATTCTATTTGGAATGTTAATAATGCTGAAATGTTTCCAGTAAAGATTCCTGCCTTGGAGCCTGCTTATCTGGCATTAATATAACTGCATTTATCTTTGAGTAAGTGTACATATGGCTTATCTTTTACTATTTTTTTCTTTTAATCTTTCTGTGTCTTAATGTGTTTCTCTTACTAGTTGCTTCTAGATGGCCTTCAGTTTTTATCTGTTTAAGTGGGAGTATGTGTGCAATATATTTTTATTTACTAAAATTACTGTTATGTTCAAATTGATATCTGTCATTTTAATAACTCTTTTCCATTTGACTCAATTATTTTCCTCTCTCCTTTATTGCTTTTTTGGAATTTATTATTATTATTATTATTATTATTATTATTTTGCCCATTTTCTTCCCATCATCTTGTACATTATTCTACTACTTTTTAAAAAATCTTTAAATATTTATTTATTTACTTTAGTTGTACACAATGCAATGCATTTATGTTTACGTGGTGCTGAGGATCGAACCCAGGCCACACACATGCGAGGCGAGTGCTCTGCCGCTGAGCCACAACCCCAGCCCTCTACTCCTTCTTTTAATGATCACTGCCATGTAAATCTTTAAATTATTTGAATGGAATCCAGAGCCTTAAAACAACTTTAATTAGGACCCTGAATAAACTACTGGACTTATTGGGATTGGCTCAGGAACTTTGTGAGACAAAAACCCACCATTCCAATACACCTGTAAAAGGATATATTTTTTAAATGACAGTGGCATTCCCCTGTCCTATCATATTATGCTGATTGTGTCCTCCTGGAGTCAGACCAAAAGCAACCTGTGCTTATGCCACTTCGAGGTCACAGGGAGTGACCCACACTCTGAGGCCCACACTCTGGGCATTGTGCATCACTTTAACCCAGTGCAGAATAGCCAACTCAGTCAGGAAAAGTGATAAGGGCCTATCAGCAAGAATTCCCTCAACAACTTGGATGATATAACCCAATTGTCTTCATGCATTAGTGTCTGTGTGGCTACTGTAATATTAAGCTCTCTCTCTGTCTATGAGAGATTATTGTCTTTTGGCTGTGGTAACTACCAAATAAATTTCTAGGAGAAGTAAAAAATTAAAGTGAAAGGTTTCAAATTGTATGTTCAAAATGTATTCTTAGTGTAAAATTATCTTTGATAAAAACCATATCAAAATGGATCAAATTTCCAGTGTTTCCTCCTTTACTGCTTTTCAAGTAAAAACTGTTTAAAATATTTTAAGAGTCACAACTCAGTTTCAAATAATAGTTTCAAATAGATATAAAAGCAATTCTTTAAAAATAGAGGGGAATTAAGTGCCTTGCAATGCTTTTAACCTAATATGAGCAGGCATATTAGCTATTTGGTCTAGAATAGCAATATTGACAGGGAAAATTCTCTAACATCAGAGCAATCTAACTTGTCGCTAGTTAGAGCTTTGCAAAGCTCTAGTGTAACATTCTTCAGTGCAGCCAGTAAAATCAACACAAAGGGCTGAGAAGTAACTTTCTATCAAATAATTTAGATATAATGTAATTTATATGGTTGTGAGGACTTAGAATTCCTCTAGTTCAGGAGGCCACAAATGATTTTTTTCCCAAAAAAAGTTCAGATAATAAATATTTTAGCCTCTACTGATTTTGTCATAATCACTCAACTCCACAGTTACAACACAGAAACAACCATAGACAGTACATAAATGAGCAAGTATGGATATAATTCAATAAAGCTTTATTAGATAAACTAAACACTGGGTAAGATGCAAGTTGGGTTTCACTGTGTCTCTGATCTAGTCTAGATTCCACACTGAACATACAACAAAGCTGAGACACAAATCCATTGCCAAGTTGCCTAATAATCCACTCTTTGTTGGAGGGATGTTCTCATCTTATAGAAGATATAGAACTGATTTCAGAAAAGCTCTCAAAGTCTCAATCTCCTTATTGGAAAGTTGTGTAGTGATATCAAACAACCTCTAGCTACAGTGGGAATTCTCAATTACTCTACAGCAAATTCTGTTGGAGGAGAGTGTTAGTGTGACATTAGGGTAGGAACTAACCATAAATAACCCTGGTTCTGCAGCAGATGTAGGAGTCTGGACACATGAGCCTAACTGTCCATGGGAACCCGAGTCAATGGCACTTGAATATGACAGTCCCTTATTTATCTTTCTTAGGCTTCTGGGCCACACCTCAGTAAAGATACCCTGGAATGGTATTTTTCTATTTTTTTTCTAGGCATATTTTAGTTAGACAATATCAAACTAAACTTTTATTAAAATAAAGTGAATAAAACCTCAATGACTTTTTAACAGACAACTCCACTATGTCCAAATTTCCTAGACAGGTTCATTGATAAACCCATCATCTCCTGGATTGAGATCACTTACAGGAAGCTTTCATCTATGTTGGTCAGTTTTTGGAGTCTGGCTGTGTGCTGGATTCTTGCTAGGTACCAATTACTGTGGTAAGACTTTGCCTGCACGAGATTATTCAGTGTTCACCACCTCACTGGGAGGTCTTCATCCAAGGGCCAAAGCCTCTTCTAGGCACTTGGGATGCAGGAGGGAACAAAAATGACAAGGTCATTATTCTTCTGCATTGTTTTCTTGCACAAGTATATATGCATAATTTCAGGTTGTCATTGAGTCATTAGGTAAGTCATTAAGGTGTTATTAAGAAAAAAAATAAAGCAAGGCAAGGGGACAGAGAGTGATCTTTCAGCCATAATGGCCTGAGAAGTTATCTCCTTTTGAGCAGGAGCCTGAAAGAAGTGAGAAAGGATGCTAGGGGCTCCTGTAGAAAGATCTTTCTGGGCAGTGGGAGGAGTTTGTGCAGAGCTTCCCTTAGGAGTGTGCACATAAGAGGAAGAGCGAAGGAGTCACAGCGGAGCAAGTGAACATATTCTCAGCCCAGTGCCCACACTGGGAAGTTGGAGTGTTCCCATCTCAGCTGCACTTTCCCAGATTTTCACCTTGCTGGTGGCTCACTGGTCACATCAGTGGTCTCCCTAAACAGTATGACAACCTGTATTCTCACAGAACACCACTCTCACCCTCTGAACTTCCTTCTTTTCTGAGTATTCATCTCTCAGAACATCTGTACTTACTTCTGGAAGAAGCTGAACTAGTCAGCTAAGGATACCATAACAAAGAACCACAGATAGTGAAGATGAAACAAATAAATGCATTGCCTCAAGTTCTGGAGGCTACAAATCCAAAATCAAGGTGTCAGTAGCTTGGTTTCTTCTGAAGCCTCTCTGGGTGGCTTGCAGATGGTCACCTCCTTACTGTGTGAGCACACAGTATTTTCTCTAGGCTTATGCACCGTTGGTGTCTCTTGCTCTTTTTATAAGTACACTGGTTACATTGGACTAAAGTTCACCCACCTGACTTAATTTTAACTTAATCCCCTCTGTAAAGGTCCTATCTCTAAATAAAATCACATTTTCAGGTACTGGGGGTTAGGTCTCGACATGTATTCTGGGGGTACACAATTCCGCTTTAATATTCATTATACTACTTTCTTTAAAAAAAAAAAAATATTACCACCCTATGACCCAGCCATCCCACTCCTGGGTCTATTCCCAAAGGACTTAAAAACAGCATATTACAGTGACACAGCTATCTCAATGTTTGTAGCTGCTCAATTCACAATAGCTAGGTTGTGGAACCAACCTAGATGTCCCTCAGTAAATGAGTGGATTAAGAAAATGTGGTATATACGCACAATGGAATTTTACTCAGCAATAAAAGAAAATAAATTAATGGCATTTGCAGGTAAATGGATGAAGTTGGAAGACATAATGCTAAGTGAAGTTAGTCAGTCTCAAAAATCCAAGTACCAAATGTTTTCTCTGATATAAAGAGGCTAGTTCACAGTGTTGTTGGATAGGGATACATAGGATGATTAGAGGAACACTAGAATGGTCAAAGGGAAGGGAGGGTAAGGGAGGGAGCAAGGGGGGAGGGAGGGGGAGAAAAGAAAAAAAAAAGAAAAGGTGGTTCAATGAGACAGATATCATTTTCCTAAATGCACAATTGAAGACCTGAATTGTATGAATATACTTTGTATACAAACAGTTGTATGTAAAAAGATGCTAAATACATGCACTATGAGTTGTACATATTAGAAATTATAAAAATAAAATAAAATAAATAAAAATAAATTATTTATTTGCTTTAGTTGTACACAATGCGTTTATTTTTACGTGGTGCTGAGGATCGAACCCGGGCCCCGTATGTGCTAGTTGAGCACTCTACCGCTGAGCCACAATCCCAGCCCCTCATTATACTACTTTCTAAAGTTGGGGTGGGGTGCTCTTCTGGATGCCTGCAAATACTTTTAGATTATACAGAATGAGTAGACCCCTGATTTCCCGTATTCCAGGCATAAAGGTAGCCAACCCCCTTCCAAGGAAAATTTGTCAGACTAAGCTTTTCCCAAAAGACAGGACCCAGGAGAACTGCTAGAAAAGGGGATCCCTGCCTCTAAACTTCAGGAGGAGCTTTTGCTATCCTGGTTCTGTCCTCCTCCCCATCCTGTACCTAGCACATTACCTGGCTTCCAGCAGGTCCCCAAGGTATCTGAGTGTCAACTGCATAAAAGCTCCCAACTCTACTGGGAGAGGAAACTGGGAAAGTCACCACGCTCATAATTCCTGTTTCAGCAACCTGGAATCACAGGCTGGAAGGCTTAGACAGTAGAAATTTTATAGGTCATCAGGAAAGCTTCAACTGTTTTCATTACAATAAGACAACTGCCAAATAATGTGATTTGTGTTTTATGACATTACCTGTGTATAGAATCCTTAGTGGCTAACTACTGAATTCACTGTATGATGCATCTCTATCCACAAGGCATTTTATTGTGACTTTAGAATTAAACCCTGTGTTTCATGTAAATAAATTTGATGGCATGGTTAAGGCTGGATCAATGAATCTGTTTTGACCTCTGCTGCTACCTGACAAATAATTGATGTGCTGGGACTGACTTGCCTCAATCAAAAATGGGGTGATAAAGATTTGCCAGGTTTAAGGAATAAGGTGGGGTAGATTAGGTATTGGAGCCTATTTTTTTTTAATATAATTGTCCATTCTGAGATATGATTTGAATAGAAACTGGTGTGTCCTTTCAAAAAAAAGACCAAAATTGACACTCTGAGTATGCTGCTCTCCCTCACAGGGAAAGCCATGGTTATCTGAGCAGAAAATAACAACTTAATACAAAGCCCCCCAAATTAATATTTTAGAGAAAAAAAATTAATGAAAGCACAGCGTCCATTTTACAGAATTTAATTCAAACAGCAGGCAATGTATCTCCCAACTGGAACATTACTTCTGTTTCCCAGCTGCCTTGTCATTATGTCTTTATTAAGCTTTATCCTAAAGTTGCTCCCGCCACATCAGAAATAATTTACCCCTAGCCAGGTTTTAAATCAAGGATATCCATCAACGCACACTGTTTGGAAATGATGATGTTATTTTAAATACAAGGGACTGGAAATAAATGAGTTGAAAATGGTAAATGCAGTTCAAGTTCTTGTCACACCACAAGGAAAACATATTCCAAACCAAATTAATTTAGGAAGTAAGACATTCCAGAGCGTCCTCCAATCAACTGCAATGTGTCGTGTTCTGATTGTCTCCGTGAATTATGTAGTAAGACGGGACCTTCCCAGTCACTTTCCCCAGAAAATGTGAAAAGGAGAAGATAATGTTCCAAAACCATACCTCCCCTGACTTTTCCAAAAGGAACACTTTTTCCAACAAGATCCCATAGGAACAGCACATCTCTGAGCTGGGCCGCGGCGGAACAGTGGAACAAGATTTGCTGGTCGTGAGATGTGCCAGGTTGGTTAGATGCGTCCTGTCCCCTGGGCTGGAATTCTTCTCGACTCCACTTTTCCCTTTTGTTCCGATGGCACTTCTCCCAACAGTGCTTGACAATGAGTGATACTCTGAAACCCTGCTCTTTCACACCCTGTGGCTGACCTATAACTTTTCATGGGTAACCTTTGACCTGGGAACTGACAGTTTGATTTATTGTCCGGTGTTATGATTTATGAGTATCTTCTCAGAATAATTAACAGACAACAGGTGGCGGCATAATAATTTTGATTACCCAGCGGTTCATGAAACCTCGACAAAGGTGACTTCGTTTTCTGAATAAGGGAAGGACAACAATTAGAAATTACACAAAGAAATGCTTTTATGCCATAGCTTTCAGTCTTTTGTCAGTCACACAGAGGACTTATTTAGGAGGCCTGAGCGGAACTTCTCCTCTGTGAACAGAAGACGACACTTTTCATCACCGTATTGGTAGAATTATTTCTCTTTCTTTGCTGAGGTCTTGATTAATTGAGTTATGTCAAACCTGTCAAGGGGATCATCTTTTCACATCTCATTTTTGACAATGGCCATTGCACAGGAAAGAATTGATGGTCCAAGAAAGTTTGAAAAAGCATTCAACTTTTTGTAAGGCATCTCAACACTGATTCCATCAACTGTATTTTGAAATATTCCCTCTTAAGTATACAAGAAGAAAAAAAAAAAAGTATTCCCCTGTACAAGTTTATTTTTACTTTGAAGGCTACAAATGGAAAGCTATGGTTTTGTAAATTCCTATATTATTATGGCTCACAATAGTTTTAATTTCTTCCTCCACCTTCAGTATCATGTGATATTTTCTTACAACTGACACACCACGTTAGTTTTATTCAAAAGAACAGTGGTGGCCTTACTACAGATTTTATTAGGATACATTACTTTCCTAGGGATTGACATTTATTTCCAAATGAATCCACGGTGCATATAGGTAAGCACCCACCTTTACGAAAGCCTAATGCTGTTTTTGTAATACTAAATAAAAATCAAGTCAGGCAAGATTTATCCCCCACAGCTCTCCATTTAATCTCTGCCAAAAATGGACCTAAGTGTTACTAATGAAATTGAAGTACACAGGCCTCTGAATATGTAAAAGTCCTGCCTCACACCCAAACGCGAGGCAGTGGAGGACCTTCCGTGCATCTGAAATGAATTTTTGTACAGCACCACAATAGTGATATTACAGGCTTATCATTTTAATTGACTTTTTGACATATAAAAATATTCCTACAATCCTGCTTTACATTATAGTTTAATAACAGCTTAACACACATCTATGAAATATTCATTCCTGTTACATTCAAATTTTAAAATATCTGATGGAGAGCCTGGTTAATAGATAAAGAAGAGTCCTTGGAATATTAAAGACACTGAGGTGCAGGTGGGGTCTCTCCAGTGGAAAGTAAAGCACAATTACCATGAGGATCGCAGATTTACTTTTTAAATTCACAATGATTCCCTTGAACCAAACATGGCAAATATAAGAGTGACTGGGTTGTGTGCATCTTCCTCTGCCTATTATAGCTGCAGGCTGATGGATTTCGGGCCATGAGCCTCATTGAACTCAACTGTATTTCTGAAGGGAAGAGAAAAAAAAAAAAACCCACAAATGCCAGATGTGTATATTTACACATATATTTACACACCCACTCCTCAGCTTTGGAGAGCAAGTTGGAGAGAGACAGTTTACCTTGAAAACATGATATGTGTGCGAATCATGAGGTAATTCTGGTACTTTGTTCCCCATCAATTTTTAAATTAATTATCTGGAAGCAAGCAGCGGTTAATTTTGGCCATAGACTTTTTGATTAGGAGCTTTGACCCCTTTTGCCTTTTGGCATCTTCTATACAATCCTGATGACATGCGGGGTAACCCTTGACACCTGATTCAACACAAAGTCACAACCCAGCAGATCCTCCATATTCAGCAATCCTTTTGTTGGAACAGGACACTCGCCCACTTCCAACCTCCTTTAAGCAACACCAGGCTGCCAGCCATTCCCTGAAGTCAACCCCGTGTCTGCATAAGACTTGTTTCCCAGGGAATAGGAAAAAAAAAAAAAAGAAAAAAGAAAAGAAAAAGAAAGAAAAGCCCTCCTCCCTTCCCCCCCTCCCGACTTTGTGCCATTACTTCTGTTTTACAAACTTTACACTACAGCATCGTCCCATATGTTTGTGCAGCGCACAAGGAGGTTTCTTTAGAAAGCGCTGATGCTAATTATAAATTTAATTTGCATTTTAATTAGAATGGTAGCAAATTAAAAGCGTGGCAGCTGGAGAATTTTGAACGCTTTGCAGAGATTTGGTGTCAGTATCTCCCCGTTTTTGACTTTGCAGCCTTTTCATTTTTCTCCCTCACTATCTTTCATTCACACAAGCATATTGGCAGTTTTTCTCCCCTAGTTCCTCAGTCCCTCTCCTTTCTCTCTTTCTCTCTGTCTCCTCTCTCTCTCTCTCCTCTCATTTATATGTTTTCTTATTCCTCCATTCTCCCCCCAAGGACCACATTATGAATCATTTCTTTTCTGCACTGATAACTAGTCTGTGTTTGCCTGGTGCCAGTACACGGTGGACAGTGGTGATAGAATGGCCGTTTGGACAGCATTTCCAAGCCCCTCCTAACACTGTTCTGTTTGGTTCTCCTTGTCTGTCATACAGTTACAGGTAGGAATCCAATATTTTTTCTCCCTGAATAAGGGGACTGCTTGTATTCATTTGGCCTACATTGATCACAAATTTGGGTCTGGACAATAGCGTCTCTAAATATTGGCCACAGGTCTCCAGCCCATTAATCAAATATTCACCAGGCATTACACCTTCTCCTCCATGTCGCAGGAAAGGCATTGTTCAGGGTGTACCTTTGGGCAAAAGCCCCCCACTGCCAGCCTTTGAGCCTTTGGAGTCACAGAGACTTCAGTCACTGTTTCTCAGAGCTGTCTCTCACTTGGGATGTGAGCGTGTCTGTTTTTAGCACTCACGTGAGCACATTTAGTCAGTTCTGTCGTTTTCCCTATGTTGTGTCTCCATGGTCATTTTCCTTCCTTCTGTTCACTTCCCCCACAGTGTCCTTGCTCAATAATTTTCATTAATTGATTGACAGCTCTGATAGACCCAACTAACCTCTATCTCACTCTCATGTCTGTTTTTAAATAAGTACTTGTACGTCCAATGACCTTGTCGCCTCATCAGCTATCAGAAAATGAGCATGCAGATATGGAAGGGGCTGATTAGCAAAATAAGCAATGGATCTCATTTCTGGCTGAAGTCCACAGCAAGCAGCAACAACAGAACTTTGTTGTTTCTTGTTTCTACAAGAATCTAAAAAGAACAAGCAATGGACAGGCGATGCTGATTCTCATAAGGATCCACTCCAGTATGTTGGAAAACAAGTCCTTGCCCATCACTTGGTCACCAGAGGAACAGGATGGTGTGGGCATGACCCTCAAGGACTTGGGAAATGAAAGCTGTTTTTTCTCACCTGCATTGCTGTCATTATTAAATCCAAAAAGAGACAGCTGAGTTTGAAAATTTTTTTCATCTTACTAGAAGATGACTGTTTACATTTTACTCTTTGTGTTTTTATCTTTTTTCCTGGATATTCTTGATTTTGACTTGTTAGATGTATCTGCCCTTTGAAGACTCATGGTTAACACACAGATGCAACCTTTACCCACAAATAGGCAGGAAAATGAATTTCAGCATCATCAAAATCCCAATGACTTATTACATACTAATTAAAATAAGATAAGGAACCCCGTGTCTGATAATCATAAAAGCACTTGTTTTGGTATGTTTTTTTTTTTTTTTTTTTTTTGTGTGTGGTACCAGGGATTGAACTCAGGGGCACTCGTCCACTGGGTCACATCCCCAGCCCTTTTTTGTATTTTATTAGGGACAGGGTCTCACTGAGTTGCTAAGTGCCTCGCCATTGCTGAGGCTGGCTTTGAACTCGCGATCCTCCTGCCTCAGCCTCCCAAAGTGCTGGGATTACAGGCGTGCGCCACCGCGCCCGGCTTTTGGTATGTTTTAAAGCTCATTTTCTTCATCAATAATCATGTCCTAGGAATGGCACTAAATTGGGAAATAACTAATTATAGTAACAATAAATCACATTTTTCACGCTGCCAACAAAACAAATAAAAAGCCACCTGTACAAATGAAAAAAGTCATATTTTAATCCCAAATAAATTTTAGTTGGCACTATGACTCATTTAACTTAACACATCTTTATTGAACAGCTTCCATTGTAAGGAACTTGAACATGACTTGAAAATGACTTGTATGAGAGATGCTTAAAAATGTGGAAGTTTCTGAAGAAGAAAATATGACATGAACACCACCAATACTTCACACCAAATTTTAGAAACTGGAGCCATCTAAATTACCAAATAAACCAATGTGATAATTTATAGGCTTGATTAACATAACTTCAGAAATAAGAAGTAGTGCCACAAAAGTAGGCTCTTTAAAACTTGGACCCCAAGAAAAAATTCAGAAAGAGGGAGATCACATTGGCTTATTTTTTTCAATAGAAAGAGTGATCGATAAAGTACATCAAAAGTATTTTAATGATGGCAAAGGTGTGTGACATTTTCACAGCTTGCCTTTTTGATAACTTAAACTTGGTTTTAAAAATGTATCTCTAAGTTAAAGAGCTTTGATGGTAAACAAATTTGCTTCTTTAATTTGTAATTCTCATTTGTCTGAGAATTGAATCTTGAACTCTAAAAAGCAGGAATATCTGTGTGATACTGGCATTTAAAAAATGTTAATAAGCACACTGCCTTCAAAGAGTAATTGTTTAAAATAGTGGATAATGATATGCAAAACGTTGGCCGTGACTTACCCTAATTAAGTAACACGATTACAAGACAAAATAGTGAAAATAAAAGTTCTCATTTCCCTGCCACCATAGCACCACCACTTGCCTTCCTCCAAGCCAAAATGAGCACATTGTGGCTAAAATTGTACACGTCAATTCCACGGCTTTGAAAGGAAACACACATTCTCGGTGGCATTTGAAATGGACAGTACAGTTTTCTGAGATAAATCTTTTTCATTGCCACTTTGGAAAGGTTTAGTTTTTCTTCATGTAATTTTTTGCAGCTGTACAAAACACTTTCATTAACCCAAGAATGGATTATTTGGAGTGCTAATTAATTGATTCTTCAAAATGCCAATTGACACACTCCCAGGGAAAACCTGATCTAAGCAACTATGTTAATCAAGCTATTGTACTTACGGTTCTGTCTGAATATCAGACCATCTGAAATGAGGAGAACTTTGCCATTACTCGCCTGGCCCTCTCATGGGCAGCTAATTAATATGAGCCGAATATGACAGTTGTACTTGTACGTTCACCGTACAGCCTGACAATAACTCTATAAAATTACATTTCAGCTAAAGAATGGAAACAGTGTTAAATACCATTATTTGCCTTCCTTTGATGTCTCAGAGTCATTATGAAAGCAATTACAGCAGTTTCTCTGTCTGTATGTCTACGGGGTATTTATTATCTGTATCTGTCTGAATCCTTTGCCAGGTGGAGAATATATGGCATATTAAAGACAAGGGAATTCAGCCACAATTATCAGGATAGGAACAGAAGAAGAAACAAAATCAGAGTTTTGCAGATGATCCTGCCAGAAAACAGTAATTTCATATTAAAGCCTGGTGATCTGGGGAAAACTTGCAGGCTCTTTTTTATTTACTTAAATACACACACAAAAAAATTCTCCAAGTTTACAAAGCTCATGAATCTAGGGCAAAATTAATTGCAAATCAACAGGGAAATTAGAAAACACAAAACAAAAAGGAAAAAAATCAACAGCTCATGGCAGCAGTGGAAAACATATTTTGTTTCATAAGCGAATATTCTTTCAACCAGCCCTTTCCTAACCAAATGATACAATCTACAAAATGGATGTTTCTTTAATCCCAGATAAAATTATCCATTGTGATTTTCATACACAGAGGAAAAAATACAAAGAAGGCTTCAGTTTTCAGGCCACTTCTAGTAATTTTTTACTACACTACTGGGAACTGGTGTGATATGGACACATCCGTGTGCACTGGCTGAGTCCTCAGTCCCCTATATCAAAGATGCCTCTGGACTTCAAAGGACACTGCTGATTAACAGCAAGGTCTGTATGCTGCCTGCCCCACGGAGGAGTTTTGCTCCAAGGGCGGTTTCTGAGGTCTTTCCTCTATACAATTCAATTCAGGGAATATTGATTGTTTGCTCCCCTATGTGTTCAGCATTCTGTGAAATCTGTGGAGAATGAGACATGGAAAAGGAATATGGGAGTAGTGCTCTGCCTCCAAGTGGCTGGGAAGAAGGAGAGGGACATCTGCCATTTTCAAGCCAGGCTTTGGGCAAAGCCCTTGATGTGCATTATCATGTTTCATTTGTATTACCATCAAACATGGTAGCTGCTGTTATCTCCTTTTACTGATGAATAAAGCCCAGTGCAGGAAGATAAGGCCATTTGTCCACAGTCACATGGTTGAGAGGCAGGGCTGGGCTTCAAACCCAGCTTCAGTTAGGCCATTAAGAGTTTTTCTCTTCACTAACTCACCAGCTTCGAATGTTAAGAGCACCTGCATCAGGGAGTGGGGACAGGTGAAGAAGGTAACACATGCTGCTATGGGCAGGAGGAAGGAGAGGCAAACTTGGATGGAAAGGCTGGAAAAAGTTGCTCAGAGGAGTTCGTACTTGCACTGGGTCTTGCTCATGGGTAGACATTTCAGGGAAGAATCAAGTTCCCAACTTCCCTACTCTCTGGGTTTTGTTTTTAAATATGTTTTATTTGTTTTAATTAGTTATACACGACAGTAGAATGCATTTATGCACTACGATATATCATACATAGATGGAATATAATTTCTCATTTTTCTAAGTGTACATGTTGCAGAATCATATTGGTCATGTAATCACATATGTACATACAATAATAACGTCTATTTCATTCCCCTATCTTTCCCATCCCCACATCCCCTCCCACCCCTCCCATCACTTCGCTCTACCTAATCTAAGGTAACACTATTCTTCCCTAGTGCCCCCACCTTATTGTGAATTAGCATCCACATATTAGAGAAAACATTTGGCCTTTGATTTTGTGGGATTGGCTTATTTCACTTAGCATGATATTCTCCAACTCCAACCATTTATTGGCAAATGCCATAATTTCACTCTTCTTTAAATCTGAGTAATATTCCATTGAGTATATATACCACATTTTCTTTATCCATTCATCTATTGAGGGACACCTAGGATGGTTCCAAAGTCTAGCTATTGTGAATTGAGCTTGTATAAACATTGATGTGACTGTGTCACTACAGTATGTTGATTTTAAGTCCTGTGGGTATAAACCAAGGAGTGGGATGGCTGGGTCAAATGATGGTTCCATTTCCATTACTAAGTCACAAAATTAGACTATCTTACATGATAAAAGATGGACTTTGTGATTTGGAAAATACCACACAGGGGTGTGTGTTTATTCATATTGCTACTCTGTACCAAAGGATAAGAAAAGATAGGTTGAGGCAGGATAACCATGGTGTCTTCAGAGGCTATTAAGCAAACCGACTGATTAGAACCAAGGCTCAGTACTCCTGATGTGCTGTGTCCACACAGCTTTCACAGCAGATGTGCATCCATGAAAGAGCAGGACACTTCTGGGTTAAGGTGAGCAGTTAGTTACAAGACAGGGATGATAGGCAGAGAGAACTAAGGCACTCCATGTACTACAACAAAGAGTTTGACAACATCAACTATAGCAAGTGATTCCCTTTTCTCCTTGTCCTTCTCCTCCCCCACCTGCTACTTCTTCATCTTCAGCAATGCATTGGGGAAGATAAATCACTCTTCAAAGCAGGAAGGATGCTCTGAGAGTGCTTTTGCAAGTAGCAGTCTCTAACTGGTAGCTCTGTTTGCAAATAGTCTTTCAATTACTGAGAAAACAATATCAGTGGCTGAGACCTTTAGCAAAGTCCTAAACTGGACAAGGGATGGAAGGTACACCTGATATGACAACACATGGAGTCAGTGGGGAATATAGCTATTTATTTAAAGACAAGAACTTGGAAGCATCTTGTTTTTGTCCAACTGTAATTGAGTTTCAGCAGAGTTTATGATGTAGACAATCCCAGTATATATGAACACCAGATCTAAATTGAACAAGCTTCTTTTTTCTCCAAAAAAGAAAATAGTTATTATATATTTCTCAATTATGTAATGGGAGGTCCATATATTTGGATTAATATGTGAATAAAGTAGTGAAACACTTGTGAGAAGGGAAAATAGCACAGGCAATAGAGCAAGACCAACCTGGGTTCATAGTCTCTCCATTTTTGTGTATCTTCAGTTCTTCTTGCTTAAATAGAAATATATACGACCTTCCACAGTTGCTAGGATGCCATGAATGAAATAAGCATGTAAATTATCTAGCACTCTATCTGGCACATAGCAAGTACTCCATCAAGATGTTATCACTCTTTATCCTTCCATTTTTAGTCAAGCATTCCAAATTCCATTTTGAGTAGATTGTCATAAAAGTTATCAGAACAGTGAGTCCTGGAAATTGCTTAACTAAGCTTATAAAGATTCTTTATATGTTTGCAGTCAAACATGTTTGTATGTATGCCATGAGAATTTTAATTATTGCTATATAGTCAATGATGATTTGTTTAAGTCTTGTAGCTGTTGAATGCTCATTAGGAAAAAAAAAAAAAAACCTTCAAAATATCTGTATCAGTCAAGATTTGCTGCAGTAACAAACAACCCCAAAGTTTCAATGACTTGAAGTAATACTATAGTACCTCACTTCTCCTTCCTACTTCAGGTCCTAAAGCATTGGCTCTTTGCACGCTCTCTTCCATGTTTCTGCACTTGGGGATTTGGAATGCTGATTGTTGCCATGTCAAAGAGGAAGGAAACTGGAGGGCCAGCAAAGCTAAAGGCTCTTTCCTTGAAGAGATTCTTGTCACCTCTTCCCACAGTTCTTAGACAGGACTAGCTACAGGGTCCCACCCTGCTCCAACACCCCAATCAACCCCACTATTTTCCCAGAAGGAGAAGTGCTGAGAGAAACATGCTGAATGCATTCCTGGTCACCACAGTAGTCTTAGAGGACACAAAGGACACATCCTTTGTGGCTTGCTATAAATGTGTCTCCTGATTCTTTTCTTTTGTTCACTAAATATCAGGTTGTCCTGATTTTCCAGCCATGATAAGGAATTTTCCCTTCGGGGTCTGTTTTGTCATGAACATCAAGATTCTTGAGCATGTTCCAAGTGCAAGCAGATCCCTTCGATGCTGGCTGCAAGATCAGGTAAAAACCCTCCCCTGGCTATGCTAGCACTCCCCCTTTGCTCCCCTGATCAATAACTCCAGCTACAAAAAAGCATCAAACACCTCAAAGACATCCCAAAGGCACAGGTCGCCAAAGGGAATAAAAAGAAAATGTCGCATACATTAATGCTCTCCGTAGGCTGCACAGACATCCTTGTAGGCCTCGGGCCTACACGGGGCCAGTGGCAATGGGATGCTTAAAATTATAGTAAGGACAACATTTCTTTATGAAATGCTTTTTGAGCCTCCCGAGGAAGAAATTCTAGTTCAAAGAGTGACAGTTTCCCGTTCACAACCTGTATTTTCTCACCAAGTAGGTGAGAAAGGACAAAAAAAGAAGAAAGAGAGAGAATGATACCAGAGACACTGAAAATATCATAATAATAACAATAACATCATATTAAGATTGAAAATAATGCAAAAACCAAGGGTGTTGACAAGGATATAGGGGGAGCCCACACACTCATCCATTGTGGATAATGGTGTAAATTGGAAAAATCTTTTCTTTAGGGCAATTTGGAAATCTGTTGCAAAGTCCAAAAAAAGTTTCTATGCCCTTTCACTCAGCAATTTCACTTTTAGGACTCCATCGTAAAGAAACAATCAGAGATGTGTCTAAATGTACATTTACATAGATTATCATCAAGTCATTTATTTTTATAACAGTGCAATAATGAAAATGAGCTAAGTATGCAATAAATATTTGACTAAGTAAATTCAATATGTGGAATGCTGAAAGATCATTGGAAATAATGTGGGGGATTATTTGATGGAAAAGTGAGACACAAAGCATTATTATAATTCTTGTTTACATAATACACGGTTGGTTGCGTTTCTATATGAACAGAAAAAAAAACAGACTGGAGGCAAATAAAGTCATCTAAGCATTAGAGATAGGAGATATAAAATATGGCAAATTCTTCTTTATTTAATATTTCTTTTGTTTTTTTGTTCCTTGCACATGCATATCATTTAAAGAAACAAACATCTAAACAAACAAAAATAAAACTTTACCATGTCTCCTTAGAGTTACCAAACTGTCTGTGTCTTTTCTCACCACCATGCCTCAAAACATGCATGGGGTAAATAAGTGAATTCCATTTTCAGAACATAAAAGTGAGGTCCACAGGTGTTACACAATCCTAACCTGGCTCTGCACCCACAACTATTTCATATAAAAAAAATCTGCAAGTGGAGTAGTACCTAATGATAGGAACCAGATAAAATGTTTGTGAATTGATAAAATATGTATCTAAAAATGACTGAAGCATGGGATGCTTAAAGTTTTGTTTTATACTCTGTTATTCTATAGACCCTTCAATTTTAAAACATTGAATTTTGGTTAGCATAACTATGCTAAGATGCAAAAAATATCTCTTTTTTCTTTAAGGGTTAAGATGTTGTTAAACTCAGGAGATAGGAACAAATTGTTAATATATCACTTTTTTAGAAGAAACACATTCTGACATTTGTTAATTAAACTTTTCTTAAGGTTTAATGCATTGTCAAGATAGGACATATTTTCAGGGAAGCCTTGTGATCTTAGTAAGCTTTAAAATAATCCAAAAGCTGGTTTTGACATCCTACCTTATGTAGATAAAAAGGTATTTTAAGCTCATATAAATCTAAAGAAACAAAATTTGATGAATCCCATCAATTAGGAGGCAGCAACATGAGAAACATTATTTATTTTCTTCTATAAAATGATTAATGATGATTTAAGAGTCTTTTTTGGTTTTTCAAAATGTAATACTGCTAATTATCTGAGATTAAAGTTACATCACACAATGCAGTTTCTTTGGTGTAGATGGGGCCAAAAGTTAAAATGTTAAACAAAGGCTGCCTTTTGCATTTTTCCAATATCCAATAAACATGGCAATTTTAAATTGCAAATGCTGACAATATTTAAGAGGTTTCTCATGTCTGTTAATGTTAGCTTAATAATCTTCTCTCTGGAGACCACTAATTTTTCTGGGGTCATAATTCAGTACAGTGAAATGAACTGAGATGCAAGAGATGATAAACCCCTTGCACGGGATGTTATCAGATTATGGTGAAAGGGTAATCTGAGCAAAACCTTCCTGAGTGTGTGCTAATATAATTAGTGTGGAGTGTCTTGGTTGGGGAGCGGATAAAACACTATTTGCTCATCCTTAGAAAGAATGAGAAACCTATGCTTCTGGTCACTTTCTAGAAGGCAAAGTAGAAAGAGTTTGAACTGTGGGAAATAACGTACCTTCTCAGCATAAGGACCATTGGTTGGTCTCTCAAGCTCCAAGCTTCACTATCCCCTTTGGTAAACTGTACTATAATACAGAATGCACCAGCTCTTTTCAATGAGTGAGAGTGAAACTGTATGTACAGAAGGTGACATTGGAAATGTTTTATGAGTGTCAGTTTCTTTCTTTCTCCACTGCCCCCACAGCAAAATATTAGACTTTGGGGATGCTAATATCAAACAAACAGGATATATCTTTTCAAAGATGCCACACATTGATAGAACTGGCAAAACTGGAATAAAAATAAGGGCCTGAATCAACAATCTTAATAGGGAAGATGTCATAAAATATTGGGACATTTTATGAAATGGTGGATTTTTTTTTTTTTTAAACAGGGAGGAATGGAAAGGGGAGAAGAAGCAATAATAAATTCCATGTATTTAAGTCATTAATCAATGATATGATTTACATTTGGTTCTTTTAAAAGCTTCCAAAATAAAACATGGTTTACTGTTTCTCTGCATTTAGTTATGATTCTACAATAAAAGTTTAAAAAAAAAAAAAAACAGAAAAAATAGTAACCTCAAAATTCTAAATGAAATTAAGATACCCAGATTAAATTTTTTATTTTTTACTAGGTAAATGCTGCATGATGTGCACAACATTGAAGAAAGTGAGTTTCACTAATAGATCTGGTTTGGGAAATCATCTTGTTATCATATCTATGTACACCTTAGTCTAATCATCCAGTCTTAACACTGAAGTCAGCCCAGACTCTGGGCACTATACTAAGTACTAGAGATAAAAAGACAAATGAAACTTGAAACTTGTCTTCAACTCTATCAGTAAAATTTAGAATAATAACCATTTGCACTGACTTCACAGTTTCTAAGGCACTTTTCCTGTCTTTTGTTTGCTGACAATCCTGTTATAACATTTGTTATTGTCATTAATTCCCCCAAGAAATATGGGACTAAGGCTTAAAGTACTAGGGCCATTTATTCAAGAACTACTTGCTGAACTCAAGTTTCTGTTAACAGAAACACTAGAGATAAACAATATGTGGTCTTTGATTGGATTCTGGATCTAAAAACAAAGCAAACATGCTAAGAAAAAAGTGAAAACCTGTAGTTTTGCTAATGATGACTGTGAATTCCAGAGGCAAGATGGAAAGTTTTAAGCAGTTAGGAAAGGCAGGAGAGGGATAGAGGAAGAAATGTGAAGGGATTCATGATGACCAGAGTGTAAGAGATGAGTGGGTGACTTTGAGTCTGGGGCCTCTGGTATTGAAAGACATCACTTGGGATGAAAGGGGACTACAGGAAGACCCATGAAGAAGTTTAAAAACTCAAAGAACCATGTTGTTGGGACATTTAAGGACATGAGAATATGTATTTTATAGTCAATGAAGAAATAGAAAAAGCAACTCATATTAGTCAGTTTTCCATCAGTATAATGAAGTATCTGAAGCTTAAAGAAGAAAAGATTTATTTGGGCTCATTGTTTTGAAGATTCTAGTACAAGTTCTGGTGGCCCATTTGGTTTGGGCCTTTGGTGATGGCAGCACATCATGGCAGGAGCACATGGTAAAGCAAATGGCTCACATCACAAGCCAGGAAGCAAGGAGGAAGAGTAGACTGGGGTCTCACAGTTGCCTTTGAGGACAGGCCTCCAATGACCTAAATACCTCCCACAGGGCCACAATCCTGAAAGGTTCCATCACCCCCTAGTAACACCACCCTGGGGACCAAGGCTTTAACACATGGGCATTGGGAGATACTCATCCAAATCAGGTCACTCTCTCTCACCCAATTTCAATTAACCCAATCAAGGACCTCAGTTTAAACCTAGGCTTTATTCTAATGATTTCCTTCAAAATATAATCAATAATATTTTTTAAATGTCTTTCTTCTAGACTTCTCACTTGCTGAGAGAATAGGTAAAATACAGAACATTTTTAGATTCTTTCTTCAATAGGCAGGCAGATATTCAGGAACTCAATTCAGCTACATATTAACCATGATTGAGATTGAAACCTACCAAACCTCTGCTTTCTTTCACTCATCTTATTTATGTTCCCTCCTATAAGAATATACATAATGACATAGTAGGTATAAAATTTAAATAAAAATAAATGTGCAAGAAAAGAAAAGGTCAAGGAACAAACGTGAAACATAACACGTAAGAGTAATAGTTGTTGTAGTTAAACTCCCAGAACATCAATGTGGAAAGGGGCTGATGACTATTAATTTCATAATAAAAATCAAAACTTTCAGTTTTCATGAGAAGCTGAATTTTTCCTAGAAATAAATTTCAAAGTGGTCACTCCATGGCAGCTCAGTAGGAGCACTGAGCAGTGACAAGAGTAGTACTTTGAGCAGCATTCTCACAGCGGAAGACAGCAATGGATCACATATGGCTGATCCTGTCATGTCTTCATGACTTGACTATGATAAGAGTGTCAATTAGTACCAACTGATTTTGACCCCATGAGAATTTAAAACCAATCCCTTTGAGCACTGTGTGGTTGTTGGATCTTTGATTGGCCCCTTTGGGTATCCCCACCCACTTGCATTCTTGTCCTTGTAAAATCTTCTCCCCTGGAGGGTAGACAAGACTTGGGACTTGTTTCTAACCAATAAAATATGGCACAGAAGATGGAATGTGAATTATCTAATACTGTTACATAAGATTTTAACTTCCATCTTGTTAGCAGACTATGTGGACTTTCTCTTGCTGATTTTGATGGAATAAGCCTCTTTATGGAGAGATTTGTGTGATAAGGAACTCAAGGTAGGGAACAGCCCTCAGAAGGGAGGTGAATGCTGCCCATTGCCCATGGAACCTGGAGGTGGATCCTTTTGCATTCAAGTCACAAAATGTACCCGAGCCCTGGCCAACACCTTCACTATACATTTTAAGACCCTGAACCATAGGCTCCTGCTAAACTGTGACAGATCCTTAACCCACAGAAACTGATATCTTAGTCATGTGTCTTCTTAAGCTGCTAAGTGCATGGTACTTGCACTATGCAGCAATTAAAAAAAAAAAAAAAAAAAAAAAAAAAAAAAAAAAAAAAAAAAAAAAAAAAACATGGTCACATTTTCAAAAATCATAGAACAGTGCATGTACCTCTGTACCTCTCCTGGGAAAAATTGCCACTGAAAACATGGAAATATGGGAAATGTTGCATTTTAAATTTTGGTCACTTTTCAAACTTTCAATTATTATCTCTCATTCTGTCATTGTTATCAAAGCAAATCTCAAGAAGAAATATTCATGGATAGCATGTGAGTAACTTTGTCATGGAGTCAGAGAGAGATGATGTGTGTACTGAGATAATTAGAGACTCGTACAAATAAAGACAAGGGCAGACATATGGGTAGGCTTATGATAGTGGCATAGAACAATTCCTCCGGAATCTCTAAGGTGCTCCATTCACTTTGTCATACACAGAAAAGCCAGTCTATTTTTAAAATATACCTTAAAAAAAAGCCTTGGGTGAATGTGTTCAGTATGACGATCTAATTTTCAGAATAGCAGGTCTAGGGGTTGGGATGTGAATCAAATAAATTCTTCATCTGACCAACATTCATTAAAAAATGTGACTGTCTTCCATGAACTCTCTCTTTATAGATGGTGGAGCTAAAGGAGAAATCCAGTCTTTCCCTTAAAGTCACAGTCTAGCTGGGATAAAACCTACTTCTATATACCAAAAACAAAGACAAAAACAAAACAAAATCTGTCCTAGGATATGCAAGTACAAGCACATCTGGAATTTAATCTTGGTCTTTGGACTCCAGAAAATTGCTTTTGACCATCTGACTCTCTTCTTATTTAATGAAGAGTTTCTCACATTACCAAAGTAATATGTGTTTATTACAAAACATTTAGAAATATGGGCAAATAAATGGAGAGGGAATTTTGCATGATTTCACAACCATTTTTGATAACTATCATTCTAAAAAGTTGTATCTGTTTCAGTGGACACCTGGATGGATAATCATCACAAAAGCATAATTTATTAAGCAATTTTTCTGGCCCCTTTGGATTCTTTGACTCCAGGTATTTTTGTAGGAAGCTACTAAAACCCTAAACTTATACAAGAGATTATAATTCCCTGTTCCAAAGAAGGGAAGGAAGGGATTATTTTAATTGATCAAAAACTCCACCTAGACAGTTAAGAGGTAAGTATTGATAGATGCCACATGCAGAGAAAAGCTAGCCTTCATTGAGGTGGAGGTGAAGAGCCCTCATTGAGGAAAAGATTTGTGGTTTACCACTGAGGCTAGACTTTGTGCACAACACAAAAGCAGTCGCACTTCTGCATCCAAGGGACCAAAATGCCATGTGCATGAGGATATGAATACTGGAGAAACATCAGTGCCTTGCAACAAACAGATCTTACCAATGCATTGGAACTCTTTTGAGGTCCAGGAATCCTTGCATGACTCAAAAGAGAGCCCTAGGCATTACTGAGATGAAATTTCCTGCAGAGGTGTTCAGAGGCAGGCTGGAGTAAAATATTATAACACTTCTGGCACCCCTGGTTTTGAGGAATAAGAGCCATGATATCCATGCTTGCTTCTCCATCTCTGCAAAAATTAATTTAGACAGTATGATACCACAGCCTTAAGGGACACAAAGACAAATAAGGCAGAATTTCTTTATACTTTATTGAAAATATGTGCTATTTAAGAATTACATATGCCAAGTGCTCAATGAAATCTGAATATTCCTTTCTCGGTTTTGTAATTGATAATATATCACTCAAAATACTCCAGAAAACCAGAATTAGGAAATAGTCAGATGGAGAAAGATTAGAAGGAATCATATTACATGATTGTGGGGTCTGGTAAATCTCAAATCTGTGGAGTAGCTGGTCAGCTGGAAACTCTCAGGTTGGAATTCATAATGCAGACAATGCAGGGTTTCTTTTAACGGAAGAAGACCTCATTTTTGCTCTTAAGAGTCTTCAATTGATTATATGTGGGGTACACCTTTATTATTAAAGATGATTTCCTTTACCTAAATTCAACTTATCGATGTGAAACACACCTGCAAAATAATCACACAAGCAACACCTACCTAGCTTACTGCAGATTTGTCACTAGAGCTTAACCAAATTGACACATAAAGCTAACTAACTCTCTCCCCAGCAATGGGGAGACTTGACCTGCACCTTGAAGGACGATTAGAAGTTCATCAAAGAGAGGAGGAAAAGGGGCATGTTGTGCATGAGGCAGAGTTTTAGAAGTTTGTGGAGCTGGAACTGGGGAGGAAGGATGGAGATGAACTGAGAGAAAGCAGAGACAGGTGCATCTATGACTCAGGGTGATGGAAAGTCCCATGAAGCTTTAGCTCCTAAGTAGCTTGAAGATGTGCAAGTTCTGGAGAGACAAGTTTGGGGACTATGTGATGGTAGTAGATTTGGAAGGCTCATAGAACTGGTGGTGGTCTGTACCCAAATACTGGTGGTGAGGACAGAGAAGAACACTGCCTTAAGAAAAAGAGGGGAGATGCTGACTTCACAGGTCACAGTGCCTCTCCAGGTCAGTCACTGTGTATTCATTTCTACTGATCTTTCCTTCTCTACTTAGGTTCAGCATTAACATCTTTTTCAACACTATTCTCTGGTTAGCCACTACATATGTAAGGAATCCCTGCCCATATCTAGTGGGGGAGGCAATAGATGTAAGGGCATTATGGCCATGATCGTAAAGCATTGGATCCAACACACAAGCACATCCCAGCTCAAACCATTACAGTTGTGAATAAACACACACACACACACACACACGCACACACAACCTGTGAGCCCACACACAATCATTCACTGCCAAACTAATTGCCTCACATTTTAATCTCACCCCAAAACTTGAGCAGTTGGAGACCTAGAAATAGCTTTTAAGATTCTTCTAGCTTTTGAAGCCAAATCTAGGAACCAAGCCCAGATATATCTCTACACAAAATTAAAATGAAAGAGTATAGCATAGAGTGTGTAAGATACTGGGTTGAAAAAGATATTAAATCCCAGTTTCATTTCCACAACTATTCGTAGAGCCTTATCTAGGCAGAGAATGAAATTCATCTTTGATCAAAGGCTGATGGAATCTCTCTTTTCCCCAGTGTTTTTGTAACAAAAATCACTTACAGTAACTTGTTTCAGTATTGATAACAGTCCCTAAATCTAAAATCAGTGAAGCTCCCTCAAAGTCTGCCTTGTGTCTACTGAGTCCAAATAATTCTGCTCTGGCATATAAACTTGAGGCTTAAAACTTGAGCTGATCATGGGCATGTCTGTTCCACTATCTCCTCTTTCTCCCATAGCACACCAGGATTGTCCCAAGCTTTCTCAGATTTTTTTTTATTATCTCTAATTTCAGAAAAGAAAGCCAATTAACTGATGTATGGCTTCTTGGAATTACTTTATTCAGAACATCTTCTGCTGGGCATGTATGCCAATTTCTGAAGTAAAGCAGGAATGATCCACAAATGCATGAGAAACAGTGTCTTTCCCTCCAGGAGCTCAAAAGAGATATGGAATTGATCGAGTTGGCATAATCTTAGCCTGGAATTAAGACACAAGTAAATATCAGGGTGTTGTCTTGAGTAAATCTCATGAATGTAATGTTCCAGGACTAGCATTACACACCAATCAGCTGCTGAGAAGTGGTCTCCAGAGTACCTTAGAAGTGGAAGAAGGGATTGTGACAATGGCAGAACTAAAACTTCAGGGACCAAGTGACAGAGTCTGATGAGGAAACATCTTGTTATTTCCAGTTCTGGGCCAGCTGGTAGGGGGAAAGTATTGGAGACTGGTGCCCTGTGCTAGCAGCTCCCTTCATGATGGTAAATGGAAGAGCTTTGGGAAGGGATGCTTTTGGAACTGAGATTCCTGAAACTATGTGGGAGCAGTGAATGACCAAAGCAAGATGTGTCTCTTCCTTTCATCTGAGTCACTGGGTGATGCACTTGTGGGCTATTTGCCCTATTCGTCAAACTTATCTGTGAACCAAAAAAAAAAAAAAAAAAAAGGAAGATAAGAAGCAGAACAGTAGAAGAGCATCCTGATGTAGGAAATGAAAAAAAAAAAAAAAAAAAAAGATTGAAAAGTACACCAGTGCTTCCTCAAATTGCTCACTTTGTGGTACACCTAGAAAAGATTATTTGAAAGACAAGTTTGGGTGATTAGCTGAGGCTCACCCCGCTGCTCTGGGAATGGCCTGTGTCATGCTCATCATGCTCACACACCTGTAACCTCTACCAACTGGGAAGCTATGGAGAGATGGTGTCAATCAGCTAAGACAACAAGGGAGAAGCTGTGTTCAGAGGCAAATAGGCACACAAAAGGCAGGGAGACTACCTTGGACAAGCAAGGCCAGAGTAAACTTCCTGAAAGCAGAGTCCAGAGAGAGGGAGTAGGCTCAGAAATAGTCAGGCAATTATGCCTTGTGGTCTCACCCAAAGAGTCTCTTCTGATTTATAGTTCCTAACAGCAAATGGTGGGAATAAGTAAGGATGCAGAAGCAGAGCTTGGGAGTGAGGACAGGAGAAACCAAGGCACTGGAGAGGCCACACCCTGAATTTCATGACAAGTAGTGTCCTCTGTCCCTCACATCACTCCAGACAGCAGACCTCTAGTTTAGGAAATAGAATGGGAAAGAAATTGAGTGTTGACTTTTGAGATTTGACTTATCCCTGCAACCTTCCTTCCCAGGCATTGCTGAGTTCAGGAAGGACTCCAACTGCAAGGACATGTCATGGCTTCTACAGGAGAGAACACAGGAGTGTCAAGACGTCTCCTCAGTATTAGGAGCCGTCCTGGAGCAAAGCCCAGTGGCCCGGCTTCACAGACCTGGAATTTTGAAAAGCTCATCCTCTGCTTTGGAGTGGTGACACTTCAGGCCTGGGATCCTTCTTAGCTCATTTGAAAAGTTTTAGGGTGTTTTCAGATCCTTTCTCCAGCCCTTCTAGCCTAAATATATATACCAGGCATGACTCCTGTGCTCTTCCCTCTCGAAAAGGACACTGACAACTTACAATAGGAGACAAAAGAATGCTGGCAGCTTGAGGAAAATTACTTAGACCTTCATCCCAGGAAGGAATATTTCAGGGTAGGACATCAGACATCTGGGACAGGGCAACATCTGGAACGAGGAGGAGTTTCTTGGCAAAGAAAGAACTTTCCCATGTGCATGAAACCCCACCCAAAGAAGCTCTTAATGCCCTTTCTTCCATAGTGCTCAGAGTACTACTAGAAATTAGGATCCCAAGAAGGCACAAAAATGACAGCATGATCTGAACAGGCCTTGGTTTGGCCATTCAGAAGCCCTTTCTTCTGGAGAGTTCTGCACATAGGAACTACATAGAAGAAGTGGATGTTCTGCAGGCCAACTGCCAGAACATGGTGAGAACCCTGCCTGGCTACCCAACAGAAGCAACTGCCACTGGGAGAGGTGGGGGAGGGGAGGCAGCTAGAAGGGTCCTCCTCCTTACTCACTGTCCTGTACTCCTGGGAGAGGCAGAAGCTCTGGGACCTGGAGAAAGAGGGCATTCTCATGTTCCTCAACCCTACTAGAAGGAACAAGGGTTCAAAAAGAACACCAAATAGTTTGGGGGGCTTGGAAACTTGCACCAATACATTTCCCTAGAAAGAAATAGTGTAGACCTACAAATCTATACAGTTATACAAGTACAATATAAAGGGTGACGGCGGTTGATCAGAAGCAGGTTTGCTAGAGAGGAAAGGGTGCGGCAGTGGACATAGCAATAGCAGACTCTGAAGCCCTGCCAAGGTTGCACCAAGTCTCTGCCTTTGAGCCCAGAGGGCAGCTGAAAGAGGCCAAAGGACAGAGGGAATGCGGCCGAAGCAAGAGCATCCAGAATGCCTGGGATTTTTCCATGAAATCATTCCCTACCATCTATCCCGACCATCTCCAACCTTTCTGTACCTCAGTTTTCATGAAAGGAAAATTGAGATGAATATACATGAGGAAAGGAGAAAAAGTGTCCTGTGGGAATGGAAGAAATAGAGAAAATTACAGAGAGAAAGTATAGAAAGGCCAACAGGACACAACCTGTGGCGAGACAGGGGCAAGGAGGCCAAAAGGGAGGGAAAATGATGGGAAGCACAGAAGAGGAGAGGCAAGTGAGGAAGGAAAAGGGAGTGGAGAGTGGCAGAGGTCTGGGGCAAGTCAGAAGTAGCAGCTGGTTAGACTGACAGGTGACAATAGGCCCTCTTCTGGGTCATCGCTGAGGAGAGAGGACAGAAGCAGGGAATGTGAGAGGCCAGTGAAGGTAGGAAAGAAGTAGGATAGAAAGCCCAGAAGGCCTTTTTCTCTTTGTAGTCTCATCCTCCGTCCCTCAGCTTTCCCAGAAGCCCAGTCCTGGACCCTGGTAATACAGGGTGGAAGGATGAGGACTGGACATAATTTCCAGAAACAAATTATAGCTTAACAGCAATCAGTTCTGTGGCCAGGAGACATTCCTCTAATGGTGGAGAGTCAAGCATCCCTCATGGAGCCGGCTGACAGGGCAGTTTGGGGGCCTTCTTGCCTCAAACTTCAGCCTAGGTCAGCCTTCCTCCAGGGAAGCCCAGGGGAACAGGTGTGAATTGGAGGTGGTGTGCATGCTCAGAAGAGACTCCCAAGGGGGAAGAGGAAGGCTGCCTGCAGAATTGTGGGCCGAGACACAGCAGGGCATAGGCAGCAGACGGGGATACAAAGTGCACTCCACTTCCCCAAAAGCGCCTGCTTGGGAAAGCCTAGAAAGAGCAACTACCACTCTTTTCTTTACCTGATCCTCCAGGGGTTTATGTCTTCTGGGCCCAGAGAATCCCTCAAGTGCTTCCACTGGCCAGCACTGCTGCCTCAGTGCCCCGTGCCCTGAGTGGAGACAGGAACATGGCCAGGAATAGAGACTGAAGTCCGATGTCTGTGGGAAGTGGTGTTGTCTGACGGAAGATGATCCATGAGTACCAGCATTGCTCAGTGATCACCAACCAAGCAGAAGGAGTTGGATCTAGGACTTCTCTTTGGGCAGGACATTTTGGGCATCTAATTCAGCATTGCTGCTGGAGCATGCTCACATGTGTAGAGAACCAGCAGGAAAGGATTTTGTGGGGAAGTCTCTTCAGAATACAGTTCCAGCAAAAAAAAAGTTCTTATAAGCCCAACTGTCAGGAATCTTGGCAGCCATGGCATCCTGGCCAGGGTGTCTCTCGCTTCCCTTTTGATTTCCCTGTTGCCACTCTCCTCTGATATTTGCTCAGAATTCACCCACCCATAAGCTCATTGCTTTATCAAATATTTGTTGAGCTTTGCTGGGCAGTGATGATACAAAGATGAATGAGACAAAGTTCCTGCATTCAAGTACCTTCCTCCACAGTGAGAAAGGGCAGATTGACATGCTGAGAATGAAAACAGAAATATGAGGCTGATGGCTCAGATATACATACCCCGTAGTTCTCACCCTCTCAGAAAACTATAACTACAGAGAGAATCTCAACAATTAAAAAATCCTCCATAAGTGTCACAGCCATCAGGAAATACTGAATTTTCCCTGTGAGTACACAGAAAGTTGGAAACTTAGTTCTTTGTCCACTCAGGAGTTCATGGTCTAAAAGAAAAGCACACTCCTATCAGGGTCCTGACCACCTTGAGCAGAACTGATATTGAGGAAAAGGAAACTACTTGGGTGTTTGGGTTCATGGGAGTGACCTCCAAAGCAGCCATTAGAAATACCCACAAATGCTGAGACCCCTAGGTTTGTGAGGGGTTCTGAGGATGCCATGTGAGCTTATCAGAGACAAGGTCAGAATTCCAAAGGACCAGCACAAGAATCAGGGAGGAGGAGCAGGGAAGCACCCCAAGATTGAGGCTTTGGGGGTGTCAGTATCACAGGGGCTGGAATTGTGTCTGGAAGCTGCCTCCTTGGTATCCCCAGTTGAAGGGCAAAGGGAGGGGGCCAGAGGTTGGTCCCAAGAAGATGGCAACATCCCAAATGATGGTCAGTGGGGATTTTGGGGGAGCTTACAGAGGAGCAGGAAGGTAGGGTATGAAATTATAATGTCACCAAGACAGTGCTTTCTCACAATCAGAAATGCTGTGGAGAGGAAGGAGGAAGTGCTTGAGTGGAGAGCAAGGTAAGGACCTGCCCCTTCTCTGTTGGTCCTGCACTGGCTCATCCCCACTATGCTGATAAATGGGTCCAAACAGAGAATATTGGATGAATCTCAAATAGCCACAGGACTGAAGACTTTGGGGAGAAGAAAAAGAAAATTAGAATGTCAAGATCTTACCTGCAGAAAGATAAGGGCAGAGAACACTGCAAGACAAAAGAATTGTGATGAGAAATGTCATTGTGTACACAAGAAGAGATGGGAGAGGAGAAAGAGAAAAGAGCGTCCAGGGAGAAACTAGAGTCAGAGTAATGTTAAGACAAGAAGAGAAATGCAGAAGGAGGACTTTGGGCTTCACCCAAAGACTATAGAGTTTGAGAGGATCAGAGGCTCAGATGGAGGCATCTGGGGGAAACTGGGTGGCAGAGTGGACCAGATGGTGGGTCTGGCAGGAGAAGTTTTCCTCCTGGGAGCAGGAACACAGGGATGGTTGGGGTGCAGAGCTGTGATCTGGTATTTCCCTGATGCCCCTAACCTGAGAACATTTCTCTTGGGCAATATAGATGAAGAGAAAAGGGGGAGGCCACAGCAAGAAGACCAGGGCCCAGGGTGGTGCTGCATACCTCTCTTGAGGAAAAGATTAACCCATTCAGGTACCTCTGGGACCTACTGGGATCCCGTCCTAGACCAGTCCTGAGCCCACATGGGGTAATCAGGGAGTTATATCACAGCTTCCCTCCCTCCCCCACCCAGCCAGACCAGATGCCCTTGGTGGAGTTTGAGCTTCCCTTCCCTCTGTGAAAGGAGGCCCGTCAGCTTTCCAGCCCCAAGGAGGCACTGACAACAATGAGGAAAGAAGGCCAGCAGACCATGACTTTATTTCTCTTCCACCAGAAAAGATCCACATTTTAACCAAAGCCTTTTTTCCCCACTGAAAGGAGCATCAGTGGATAATAGACTTCAAAGACAAAGGACTGTTCCCCGCTGAGGGGTGGGAGAACAAGGCCATTTCTCAGATCCTTCTCACCCTCTGCAAGATTTTCAGTCTTCTCCTCTTAACCTCGGGCACCTCTATAACATAATTTCTGATGAGGCCCAAAGGAATGTTGTCTCACCCGAGGACAATCAGTCTGAGAAGGAAGTAGCCCTTCCTCTTTACCCAGATACTACATGGAATAAGCATGGTTGTGTATGCACAGGGAGGGCCAGGAGCCCCTGCCAAGCTGCTCTTGAGATCCTGAGTCAGTTCCTGACTTGCATGACCCTGTCTGCCCTTCACCTCACCACCCACACTCCAAGGCAGGAGGGCCTAGGGGGCCCTTCTAGTGAAGCTCCCCAGCTCCTCTTGTCAGAGAACTCTGTTTACTACAGAGCTGTGAGAACTGGGGCTATAAGATTCTTCCAAGCTCCCTTGTGGGAGTTGAGACTGGGAACAAGGGATACCAGAAGATATTTAAGCACTTGGAAAAGGACAAATCATAACCCAGTTCAAAAAGTGAACAGCATCCTAGATCAGGGATCCAGTTTAGAATTCCTCTTCAGCCAGGTTCCCAAGGTGGTTTTTCTCTGGATCAGCTGCTTTGACTATTTGAACCATAGGAGGGAGACATGCCACTTTGTGGTCTTTAGTTTCTGTTGCCTTAGCATAGTATTCATACATGCCTCTTGGCTTTGACCTTAAGAGAGGGTCCCCAGAACTTGCATCTAATGTTCCAATTGAGTATGTCACACACACACACACACACACACACAGACACACACACACACACACACAAAAAAAAAATGCCTATCTCATCTCTTTGTCTTTTCTCATTCCACAGCACTCCACAGCCATTAACTTGAACTTGGTATTGAGTGCCCTCAAATTGCTTACCTCATCCCAGGCAAAGACATGGTCTTAATAGTGTGGGAAATGGTGATGGTCAGAAATATTCACTGGGGCCTTTGTTAGTCCTCAGATATCAAGATTCATATCTTTCTTCTCTATTGCACCTCACAGAGGACTAAAACCACTTGCAAAAGTAAAGATAGCCAAAATGTTACTAGAAAACCACTCAGGAAATATTTGAGAGGCATCAAGAAATGAGCAAGGCCTCTTCCTATTAAGACCTCATAGTCTTAAAGGTTGAGATGCTAATTTGGGTGTCTTCTTTTACTATACTAATAATGTAGGGACCAAGAAAAATCTTTGTGACTGCATGTTCAATGTGGAATGTATCCCAAAATACAAAAGACCCCAAGGGTAAAAAGGAGATATGAGGATGTCACGTGGGACAAGAGTTAGATGCTTCCTGAGACCAGGATGGGAATCAAGGATGGGGAGCAGGGAAGACCCCAAGGTTGAAGCTTTTGGGGGTGTCAGTGCTCACAGGGGCTGGGACTGTGTCTGGAAGCTGCCTCCTTGGTATCCCCAGTTGAGGGCAGAGGACCAGGGGCTTGGTCCCAAGAAGATGATGACTTACCAAGGACTATCTATGTATCTTTCTATAAGACTGAAGAGAAGGAAAGAAACTCAAGAGTGGAGGCCTGGCTGGACACGAAATGGCCAGTCTCTTCTGAGCTAAGCAATGTGCCAAGCCTCTAACTTAGTTGACTCTTTTGTACCCCCTGAAGGAATCCTTTAAGGAGGAGGGATGAAAATGAAAGCACATACAGAGTACATGAGAGAGGCATTTGACCTTAGGAAAGCCCACGCCCCAGCTGCTGCTCTCAAGAGCTGCTCCACTGGACACAAAGACCCATAGCCCTGGGTTCCCAGGCTCCCCACTGCCTTTTCATAAAACTCATCTTCTTCCTGGACCCTGCCTAGTGGCCAGACCCAGGCCCACTTGGGTAGTCCCCTTCCCACCTTCATTCCTTCCTCCTGCTGATAGGCTCTGCTTCCCAAAGAGCCCTAAGAAAACATTTGCTCCCTCCTTCCCATACACGTACCCCTATCTTCAGAAGCAGAGGATGAGGGCACTTAGAGAGGTTTCTTCACAGAAAGAAATTTAATCTTAGCCTCAGACATTGTGTAACAAAGTGGAGAAGGTGGAGTCAAGGACTATCTATGTATCTTTCTATAAACTGGTGGTTATTCACAATGCATCAGGTGATTCCCAGGATTGCACCAAAGTCCCACCCAGGATGTTTCTCATTTCACTGCCTCCAGAAGCTCAAGAAGCCACAAAAAGCAAGGAGTTAAGGAAGCCTTCTAAAAGGGCTTCCTTAGACCAGGCACAGTCTAAAATGCTGAGCCTGCAAATGGGGGTTCAGAGACGCAGAGAACTGTTTTGGAAATGCCCAAATCACAATTAAATGCCCAGACCTGGGGTCTTGGGCCTAGGCTTGCTGTTCAACCTTATTTTCATGGATTTTTCCTTAACTAGTGACCTTTGAATCCATCCATGTTCCCTAGGACATCCACTTCATCTCACAGATAAATTTGCTGTAAGCTAGAAGAGAATGCAAGTCCTGCCTTACAAGAACTTCCTGCCTTTAATGAGCTCACAGTCTGAGGAGGATGTACAAGACAGTCAAGGAATCCTATGACCTGATTTTAAATGCAATATGGTGTCCCCCGTGCCCTGATACCTAGGAGAAGCCCAGACTCATGGAGTTAGCCATAGTAAAAGAATACAAAATCTGGTGCCTCCTTTCATGGAAATGCTGTTCGGAGAGAATTGGCCTGTCCTCCAACCAGCACAGGAACCATGAAACAGGTTTTTCATCCTGTAGAGAAGTAGGGGTTTTTCAAGGGTCCCAACTTTAAAGATTGAAGTGCAGTAGTTGGATTAGGAATTCTTTGCTATTTCCACTTAAGGACTAAGAAAGCAAAAAATGGAGAGTGATGAATAAGGAGCACACTCCTTACAGGATTCTCTTTGCCATACTGTACAGTGAGACTTGAGGCATCCAAGAAGGAAGAAAAGGCGGGGGGGGGGAGAACACACAGCTGATGAACTCACCCCTCAATAAAGAGGCCAGGAGCAGGAGGATGTTTTGTCCTCCCTGGAATGTTCATTGCCTTTTTCTTTCTTTCTTTCTTTCTTTTAAATCTTATGTCCCTATTTTCTTACCATGTAGACAATTTTTTCTTAAAATTATTTTTAACACTGACCAAGTAGAGACAGAATCAACATCCTGCAACAAAGCAAAGTACAGAAAGGAACAACAAAGAACAGCAAAAGGGGAGGAAGACAGATCCCCAGAGACAGGAAATAGAGCAGAGCCCTGGAGAAGGAACAGAGCCAGATGGGATGGGGTGAGGGAGGGCCCAGGCAGAGGAAGCAGAGCTGGGACTGGCAGTAGGGAGCCAAGGTTCCTCTTCTGACAAGTACATCCAACGTTCCAATCTTGCTTTGGAAAGAGAAAGACCATGATGGTCAGGCACTTGCAAACAGAGCACTGTCTGCATTGCCTGTTCTCTCCATTCTCAGCTCCAGTTTCTGAAGGAAAAGACACCCACATAGAATAAACCGAGGTTAGGCTGCTCTAGAGGAGAGGAATAGAAACAGGGCATTTTTCCAAAGGGAAGGGGTAGGACTTGCTCCTGACTAGGTCCTGACTAGGCCCCAGCCAGCTCACACTCGGGAATGTGTGGGGGTTAAGGGAAAGGCACAGGCAGAAGCAGAGCTATGTTGCAGTTGTGGTGGGGTGGGGACATTTGAGCAGCACTGCATGTCCCTTGAGTCACCCACTGGACTTCCTCCCTCTGGGTTTCTCCCTGAGGTCTTCATCCTTATTTGGTTCTCAGCCAACCCATATCCTAAACTGGGCTTTGAAAAGAAATTAAATTGACCTAGGCCCACAAATTCTCCCTTCAAAACAATCCTTCCCAAAATGAATGGACATGGGCCTGGGACCCCTTACCCCTGGAGTACCATAGAAATTAGGGTCAAGCATGACTTCTCTTCACACCTGGAAAGGACATATATTCAACCAGGAAGTAGCAAAAGATGTCTTCCCCGGGCTGGGACAAAGAATGGCTTTTCAACCATACTTTCAGCCTAACCCTATTCCAGTGCTATAGGAAATGATCAAATGCCCATAGGTGGAGCTCCTTTGTGAAAGAAAAGTCCAAGGTAGGTTGCTGCGTGTGTTGCTCTGTCCGATAGTCTTCACCAGCAATTGTCTTGTTATCTCATTCTTCTCTTTGTAGAGGATCAGTCCCTCTCAGCCTGGTCCTTGCTTTGATCATCTTCAATTTATTCCCAGCTGACTCTGTTGGGTGGCTCTTGTGAAGGTTTTCCCTTCCACTGAGCCTCAGGGGACCATCCAGTTGCTCCATGGTCCTCTGAAAATCCTGCATCTCTAGCTGATGTGACCTTATACGGTAAATAAGCATGCCTATTTTGAAAGGAGCATTTGTGGGCTCTGTTTGTTTCTACAACTATTTATTAAATCTGTGAATCTAATACACCTTGTTTTAGCCAAGGGCTCAGAAGATTTTCTTGATTTGTAGTTTTGGTTTTACTTGCTTGGGAAAGCACAATATGGGAACTCCTCCATTCCTCAGTCACTGACTTCTAGGGGACTGGAATCTAGTGGGATTCCTTAGTTGCAAATATTCTTAACATGAAAGCTCCACCTGGCCTGGCAAGCTAAAACACAATCTCTTCTACAACACATAAATTAATATTCCTGACTTCTCCCCATCTTTATCCAGGATTTTATACTCTGGATTCTTTATTATTTCTGCCTCCCAAGACTTCTGCATAGCTTTTTTATCACTTCTCTATGCATAAAATATTTTAGGAATTGGACATGAATATTTTAGTGTCATTCAAAACACATCCATGGAAATTCAAGGAGAGTCAGATACTCTAATGAAAGTCCAGGGATACATCAATGAATGAAAAACAGTGTATTTCCTCTGTAAGCATTTTTAAGTCTTGTAATAACTTTCGGTACCTTGCAAGATGTGGGAAGTAAAGTTGAGTTTGTAAGTTAAGTGAGGGAGTGAATCTCTTAGATGGGATAGGGAAGAAACTCTTGAAGACTGTAGTCAAAATGTGGCTGGCGATGGGCAGTGGAGGTCCTGAGAAGAAACGAGCAGACAAAGTAGATACTCCCTGGGTTTTAAAGTCATGGTTTCTGGATGTGGTCGTAACAGTAGGATCCATGGTTGGAAAGGGAAGTCATATTGTTGCAGTTCCTATCTGGAACCAGTGTGAAAAACAACAGAAGATTGGTTTTCATGACTGTGTCTATTCACTAAGTGTTAGGAATTGTGAAACAGAGAGAAAAGCAATCAGGGGAAAGGCAATATAAGAATGGACCATAGGTTCAGAACACCAAGTGTCACTGGAACATCCATGGGAACAGTTAAGGAGTGTCCAACCCCATCCTTGATTTTCATCCCCATCTTAGCCATCTCTTTGTCCTGTCCATCCTATGAAAGAAAAAAGTTCAAGTGGATAAACTACAATGTCTAAAAAGAATGAATCTGGTAGGTGCAGAGAGGCAACTTTAAAGAGATACACATAGAAATGCAGAAAGAAAACAAGATACAAAAACAAATAGCAAAGGTATAACAGAGACATAACAACAAAATAATTAGCCCTAGGAGAAAATTTAGAGCACAGAACAGAGGTTGGAGGGAGCAACGAGTAAAGAATATCAGCAGAAAGCTGGAATAAAAATTTCCATTTCAGAGAGCTAGAATGATTGGGAGAGGACCAAAGGGCAGAATCAAAACTCTAGCAGACAATATTTTGTCCCAATGAGGCCAGTATTCCACTCATTTTCAAACTCCTTCCCAAACTTTTCCCTTCAGTACAAAGACAAAGCAGAAGAGGAATACACTGAGAAAGAAACAGAGGAAGGCAGAATGAGAAGAAAACACAGATGAGGGAAGAATTTGAAGAAATCAATGAGAGAGAGAGTGAGAGAGAGATAATCTTACCTTTGATGGGTCAGAAAGATATCTGAAAAAAAAAAAAAAGATGCCTGATATACAGCCCATAATTTTCACAACCTCCCCACCTCCACTCCCTGTTAAGCCCCTGATACACATGGAAGTGGAGGTGGAGGAGGGGGAATGTGGTTGGATGAGAGTCAGATAGCTTGGGACCCCCAAAAGTCCCCAGTTACTCTACCACCTCAAATTTGAAATGACTCAAACCCATAGCTGATATTTTTCCAGACGTTTAGGTGCCACCCAAAACCCTATTAGAGTCTCTCCATCCCACCCCTGCAAAGTATATTGGCCATATACTCTTGAAGACAGGCAACTGTTCTCAGCGTAGTACAAGAAGGGAGCATTGAGCCATCCCATACAGTCGCTGGCCTTTGGCTGGGCGTGAAGGCCCAGGCCTCTGTGTTCATTCCATCAGATGGGCTCCCAAGGGCAACAGTCGGCAGGAGAGAGAGTTGAAATTGGAGAGTTGAATTCTGGATGTTGATCACGTCTTCAAAAAAAAAGAGCACCCAAGTGTTGGTGACTGTTTCTCCTCTACATTTTTGCCGTGATGCAATGACTACCAATAGGGAGGAAGAAAAAGTTTCTCAAGATTGTTCTGGAATACAGTGTTCTTCTCATTTCCATGAGTATCCATTGAGCACTTGGTGAATCACACTGTGATGTCTGCTTTTCTTGTTTAATCCAGTGTGGAGAACTTCAACATCAGCTCAATCTGGATTTTCTCGTGGCAAGCTGTGGGTCAGGGACAGAGGAGCCACAAAAGTTCTTGCATTGCTTGAGAATGGTCCCATCACGATTCAAGTCAACAATGGGGGGCAAGGGCGGGGGCTGTATGTAAAACCTGTGCCCAGTTGCCCATTGATTGGGGGGGTGCTGAGGTTGGTTTTGATTTGTTCAGTATAGGAGATCTTTTCCTGTGTGGGGCTCCTCACAGTGAACCACAGAGTTGTAGAGAACTCATAGTAGACTCAGGGCTTTTGAGACATTGCTCTGGCTTTAGAATTCATGCCTTAAAATAAGAGCAAAGTATATACATCTGCTTTTTTCTTACCTTTACTTTCAGCTCCTTATATCCTTTATTCATGCTTTAGTCAAGTTTTCCTCTCTGACTTAGTAGACACAAAAAAACACTTAAGAACTTTTTTGTCTTACATTGTCGATGAAAATCACTTTATCAAACAAACATTTATTGAGCTTTATTTTATGCCAAACTTCTGGTGGTGGTAGGAATTCAAAGTCAACTGAGAGTTTTGTTTTCTCCCATTGAGAAAATAACTATTGAGAAGGGAAGGAAGGACTGAAGAAAAAAAGGGGGAGGGGTGCTTCTGGAGTCAAGTGGGCAGGCCTTTCTAGGGGAGTTTACTAATAACTTTGGGGTTCATGGGAAAGACAGTGGGTGATTTTTGTTGTTGTTGTTGTTACTAGCTGGAGAATGAAGAGCCAGCTAGTGGTAAAAATGAGCCAAGGACCCTGTTCCCTTCAGAGGCCATTCTTGTCATGCAAGAATGTGCAGAGGTGCAGGGATGCAGGGGCAGCTAAGTGTGGGAGCAGGATACTTGGATAGTTTTCAAGGGCAGGGTGATTCAGTTGTCTCTTAGATGGGGAAAATGATGCCCCTTTGGCCATCCCTGCTTGTCTAGGAAAAATATGATCAAGGTAAGAAACACTCAAATCCAGACTTTGGCAAACTAGTAAGAAAAAACAGAGACAGACAAGTAAAAATGCTTTAAAGGGTCTAGAAGGACAAATGTAGATAACGGCAAAGAGATAGCAACTTAGGGAAAGAAAACTAGAAAGGGATAGGGAAAAACTGTAGTGATGGAGATGTTATCTGACTGTATTTGATGCATAGGAAGGGAGAATCATGGATAGATAGAGGAGGAAGGGACACACTGGTGGCTGCCATCAACCACACCAGGGTACTCTTTTCCCTGTGAGGCAGTGCTTTGGGCAACTTTATTCCCTTGCTCCTAAAAACGAGGGAAGAGTGGCGATTTTATGGAAAAGGTACAACAGAGGATATGTTGGGGGTAGCTGGGGAAGCTCTGCCCACAATGTGGAAGAATCTGAGGTTCCAAAGAATGCCTTTCCCTCCCTACCTTACTTAACTCCCAACCCAATTCTGTATTGACATCTCAGTTTTGGATACATCATGGTTTTTGCCCACTTTACCTGATGGTAATAAAGGGAAGAAAGGATGTTGGTATTATGGAGAGGTTTTGGGCCTTTGTATGGAAACCTCTACTGCCTTCCTCATCCTGATCTACCTAGATTCAGTTTTCACTGCCCCTTATTCTCAGGCTGCATTTGGGGAAGCTGACAACTAGAAGCCCATCCTTTCCTCTCCAAGATGGTCGCAGTGAGTGACTGGGAGTATAAAAGATGTGCCTGGTGGACTCAGGTTCTATGCCTTTGTCACCACTTTCAGGACCAGTAAGCAAATTTAAGGCTCCCTGTCCACCTCACCAAGATAAAGCCTAAACTCATTATATAAATAACACGTATAACAAGATGTCAAAACAGATGAATTTGCTGAGATAGTTAAAGGGCACCAAAAAATAGGAGGGGCAAAATGTCTCTTAACAGTTCATGTAAGGCTTACAGAGCTTTCATAACCAATTGTCTGAACCTTAGTTTGGTGCCCACATGAAGGGCATATAAACATTACAGGCCCAGGGTAAAAAAGAAAGAAAGAAAAAGGAACTTTGGAGAAGTTTCTGGTGGTGGTGTGATATTTTTGCTCCTCTTCTTTGGGAGTAGAGGAGTATGTTCCCCATTGTCTTAAACTGAAGGGAACACAGAGCACTTTGTGGTGAGGGTCCCTTGGAAGTTGTAAAGCCCAGTGCCCTGGTATCTGATCCCGAGGTGAAGAGGTGGAAACTCAGGCTGAGGCAGCAGGGCACAGGCTCAGCTTTCTTGGGCACTGGCCACACCGCCAGGAAAGGGAGTCAGGACAGTTCACTGGGTTACTGACCAGGCATGTCACTCACGGACGGGGAGGTGCGGGTGGGGTGCGGTAGTGGGGTGTCCTGGATCCATATTTAAATCATATCGAGTAGGGTTTCTAGGAGGGAAGCAGTAGTGATGGAAGAAGAGTATTGGACTTAGAAGGAAAGAACAATTGCTCACCTGTTTTTGCCCACAGTTGGGAGATGTAATTAGCTGTGCTTAGGGGAGCCAACCAGTAGGAACTCAATAGCACCCCCAAGAAATGTCAACCCTGAACATGTACCAAGCCCCATGCATGCTGTCTCCAAATCCAGAGCAAACCAACCCAATTCTCCATTCCTAAATGTTGGAGTCAGGTCAAAAGCCAAACAAGCAGGGATGGGAAGGCAGAAAAAAAGCATAGGGCTAGAATTAGAGGGAAGTAAACCACACCCTCCTCTCAGGCCACGGCTACTAGCCCCATTTACTACTGAGAGAGGGAAGGTTTTGCATGCAGCTCACAATTTTGACAGTTACACTAGACAGGGTATTTTATCTGCCTTACGACTAAAACTGACTGGAGGCTTGTTTTACTGAGAATTTCTGGGAAAAAAGTATGGAACTGGCCTGAGATGGTATAAAGTAAGTTTGCTGTCAGCCTTTCCTAAATTGTGTGACCCTTGGGACTTGAAAGTGCCTATAGTGATTTTCTTCACCCCCTTCCCCTGATTTTGGCCCTCATAGCTTTCCTTTGGGAAGCACTTGGGTTTTCCTGAGGGATATGATTTCCACTTTTCCCTTGACCATGCCACAAATTGTTGAATCTGCTGGAAGACACTTCCATCATTCCTCTCATGCTGAAATCTTTCTAATACACTTTAGACTTGATTTCCTTCTTACTCTTCAGGCAGGAAGTGCCCCCCAGGTAAGAAAAACAGCTCACTCCAAGGGTCAACCGGCACCCCTGCTTATTTCTGAGACTTGGAAGTCAATGTCATAGTTCCTTATTTCCTTGTCCTTGGTCTTTCAAAAAAATACTGTAAATTCCTTGAGGGCAGGAGCTCTATCTTCCTTACTCTTCTATCCACAGGGCTTAGACAACTCTGTGCACACTGTAGATGCTCAGTTAATGTTTGTTGAATCCACAAACAGAAATGCTCACGTACATACCCATTTGTCACTCTGATATCTAGAAGAAACAAGATGGAGGACATAAAAATAAATAAAATTACTGCAGAGAAGAAATAGGCTCTTTTTGCTTGTTCTTCTGAAGACCCAGTAAAGATAAAACAGAGGGAACTTAGACACCAAGAAGTTGTGACACAAGGGTGGAAGGGGAAGGCTTCTGAGTCTCAGGTCTAGGAGCAGCTGGCATATCATGCATGAAGATGTTTGGGGCAAAAACTGTTCAACAAGGTGCAAGTAAAGGGGAAAAGACAGAAATGGTTTAGCATAGTTTCTGAGCCCCTGCTCCAGAATGTGAGGCAACACTTAGTTTTTAAAGGTCCACTGAGGAGTGATGGAGTGGATTATTTACAAAAGGGAGAAGAAGGAATAAAGGGACTAAAGCAGAGAAAAACTTGGGTGGCCAATCCCAACCTTGAGAAGAATTACCATGGGTCTGTTGCCACCAGGGCACTTTGGGAGTGGGGAGATAGCCAAACCCCCAGGAACAACTTCAGCATATACTTTAGGAAAGCTTCACCCTAAAAGTTCAGGCTCTTAGTCTCTGTGCCACCATCAGTGACAGTGCCTGTAGCAGTATTCACTGTGACACAGAGACCAGAGTATGTGAAAAGAGTTGCTGGGACATTTATTTGTATGAGGGGCACAGGAAAAAGGAACTTCTAAATAGAGATGATAGCTGGGCACAGTGGCACATGTCTGTAATCCCAGAGGCTCAGGAGGCTGAGGCAAGAGGATCATGAGTTCAAAGCCAGCCTCAGCAACTTAGCGAGGCACTTCACAACTCAATGAGACCCTGTCTCTAAATAAAATATAAAAAAGGGCTGGGGACGTGGCTTAGTGGTTGAGCACCTCTGGGTTCAATCCTGAGTACCAATAAATAAATAAATAAATAAATAAATAGGAGATGATAAATTTTGTGTAAGCCAAATGGATGGAAAATGAAAGGCTGATTTCATTTTAAAACACTAAAAGTAAGAAAGAACAGAAAAATGAGGAAGAAAGTAAGTAAATGGTGTTGCATCACTAGAACCTATGTACATTTATGAAATGAAAACTTATAACTGTTAAACCCACTGTACTTTGCAACGTCTTCAGTGAGAAATTGTATTTGAGTTTTAAGAATTGAATCTGGAAAAAAAAAAAAAGTTTCTTCAGCACTGCTGAGGAGATTAAAGACAAATCAAAGCTATTCCAGCTCTGGAATCTCTGCAGGCTTCTGTTAATTGAATCAGGACTGCGCAGGAGGACTGAGTAGGCAGACAGCACATCAGAAACAGATCACAGAAACTCTGAAAATTTGGATGGAGGACCTGACACAGAATTTAAAAGATGTTGCTGGTAGTGTATTAACTGGAAAAAAGTTGTAGTTGCTAACTAAATATCTCACTGAAGCATTGGTGCAATAAGTTCAGGAAGAGTTTCTAGCAAGCAACATGGCTCATTGGCAGGGTTTGGAGGAAACAAAAGTCGTTATGGTCATTAGTAGATATCCTAACAGTAAGACACTGTCACATTGAACATGAAACACAGTCCCCAAAGGCAGTAGTAACAAAACAAACAAACAAAACCCTTCAACAAATCTTTCAATAAGCTCTGCAGAAAACTGAGGGGGCGCCCTGTGTATATGAGGCCCTAAAGAAATATCCTTTAATGGTATTCAAGGGAAAATGGGCCAGAAGTGTTCAGCAATGTCAAGAATATTCTGTTCATGTACACTGAAATGACTTCTCAAAGTTGTAAACTTGCCAGTTGTGAGGCTCCGTTTTATCATACATAATCACACTTTCTTGGTGAAGTATTGAGTCCTGTTCTGTTTAATTGTGTTTCCCAGGGTGTTAGTTCTCACTAGGAGCCCAGGGGACAGACCAGAAGTACGTTGCACAAGTCTTCCATTTTCACCATCCTGTGGCCAAAACCCAAATTTCCATATTTCCACAGTGCATTTCATTCAGTCTTTTTCTAATTATCATCACAAATTTGCAATTTGGAGATGTTCTTAAATGATAAATTTGGGAAAAGCAATGCATCAAAATAGACATCTAGGGGATGGTTAATACAGTATACAATGAAATTTGATAAAAATGCATGAATGATTTCTATACCATACTGATGAAGTGCAAAACAGAACCAAATTAAAATCCACCATTCACATATTTCAAGGTATCTTTTCTGTCCTTAAAACTGTTTGAAGTAATCATTTCTCCAAAGTTTTATTAATTTATAAAATAATTTACACACACACCCAATCCCAAATATTTTTCACAATCCTAAGAAAATAAATTGAAAAAAGGTATCTTAGTCAAATGGTTAAAAATTGAGATCTATCTTGTGAATATTTTTTTAAAAAACTTTTGATTAATAAGTATAGACAAAGTGAATATTTAACCAGACTTCTAGAAAATTTAACAAGTAAATTTAACAAGTAGAAAGAGCCTAAAATTCTAAGAAAATGATCTGGTTTGCATTTATCAAGTGCTTGGTAACTCTTCTCAAGCAGGGTCTGATTTTGCTTCACATTCTCTTAGAAACAGAGATGATAAATCTTAATGGGAGGGCAAAGAAAATGACTTCATTCTTCCATTAATAAAAGGGTTGTCTTAAGCAATGCAGGGTATATGAGCTTCATGGGACTCAGTTTCCCAGTTCCAATAGCCTATTGGATATTTTTTTCTGTCCCAAATGAACACTGAGATGGGTCTTCCAGGGCCCCTGCAACACACACTGCATATGTTGTAAGAAATGTCAAGAGCAGATTCTGTGTCTAATGAACATCTCTCTCTAGCATCTTGCAAGAGCCTGGAGCAGAGGGCATACTGACAAGTAAAGCCTTCTCTTGACAAGTCCAGGAGGTCTGAATGTGGGTCCAATTCTGGCTGCTGTGCATGATTTCAACTATTAAAGCAAAATGTCTCATGGCTTTTTTTTTTTTTTTTTTTTTTTTAAGCAATCCTTGTATCTTTTAAACGTTTGGTTTTGGGAAATAGGTCCGGGTGGTGGAAAAAAATTAAAACTCTTTTGCTCACCAGGGGCTTTTACAGGGACCAACCAACACTGCCATATGTCATCATGTGAAGGAGAGTTTGTATTCACTAGGTAGGGTCTTCCAGAGCTGTGCTCAGGCTCTCTTCACGTACTGCGGAAGCTCAAGAAGTTTCACTGGGACTCCAGATTTAAGAAGAAAAATACAAATAATATGTACAAAAATATATATTAAAAACCAGAATATTGTCAAATGGTAGAAAATAAATATGCATATTCTTCTTTGCAAAAAAAAAGAAGAATAAAAATACAAGAAGACATTTAGGAAATGCTTCATCAGAATTCAGAATTATGAATCATTGTGATTCTGAATTGAGACTGTAATGATTAGAAGACAAGAAATGAGGAAAATGTCAACTGCTTTCCTAATATCAGGATAAACATGTGACATTTAGGTTATATCAGGATGAAAATAACTGCAGATAATAGGATGAAACCCTGCTTTCAGCCATATATTTTGTGTTTCCACAAAACATTGGACAACATAGAATTTTGTTAGAAGATTTTTCTAAAAATTATAATTACCTATCACACATTATCTTCCTTGTTGGACAATGAAGATCATGAGGGTAAGCACTGTGTCTTAGTCCTCTCTGCCATTTTTGCACCACACACAGGAATTTAGTATAGCCACAGAGCAGGAACTGAAGTAAATTTGTACTGAATTATCATATAGTCAAATCTGAGCTTGCCATAATGTCAGATATTGACTTGTTCATTTGCATATTCAATAACCTTTTCCGGCACTCCCATTGACAGCAGTATGTCAATTGTAGAGGTAGATCAATTAGGACCTCAGTCAACCATAGATGACTATATAAATGTCTGGGATAGAAAAAGTTGGCTGTTTACAAAATTGAATTAGTGTTGTGGTAGGAAGTTAATTAGAATAATTTTTAGAAAACTTTCATGTTTTAAATTAAATGAATTATTTAAGATGGATCATTTTTTTAACAGAGTACAAGAAAATGTAGGTGGCTATATGACTTTCCATTGGAAGAGTCTTGTTCTTGCCCAAAGAAATCAAGGAATATCTTGGTAAACTGGATTCCACAAAAATGCAAATATTTATGAAATCTAAATCTATTATGAGAAAACCCCCAAAATATAGAATTTGCTATCTATTCTATCGAGGCAATTAGAACAAATGTGATTTTTTAAAAAAAAATTGAACTAATTTATGAGCATAAAATCTTAAATAATTAAGAATAGATTGGAAAAGTCCAAGGTACAGTTTTAGAATAAGGATGTAGAATGGGACATTGAAGGTGCATTTCCTACTGATGACTTTCATTGAAGTTTAAGAGTGTGAAATAATACTCTTTGGATTAATGTTCAATTGAAACTAATATTGTTGCTCCAGAGCACTTAAGAAAGACTGTTACATTACAGCACCAGGTATTTAGATGAACAATTATTTCACAACCCATTGAAAATAATTAGATGAGTGACTTTCTTAGAATGAATATGGGACCTTATAGGAATAGAAATATCCTTGGATGTTCCACTGTAGAACGTTCAAAAACGTAATTTCTATTCTGACACAGTTGTGTGGTCCTCTCTGCATGTGAATTTACTTTCTCACTTATGAATATACCCCCCTCTCTTTTATATAGTGAAGGGTAACACACCTCAAAAGTAAACACCATATGTGCTTACAGTACTCCCTAGAAATTAGGGTTGTTTTGCAGAGGCAGTTTGTCTGTTAACTGTATGGTGAATCCACTTGTTGCTGTTCTTCCTTTTCTCATAGACACGTAGACACACAAAACTATGTAACCTTGAAAATCATCTTTGTTAAATATCCTGTACAAACCTGAGTCTTGTCCCAGAAGAAAGAGGTTCCTAGTCAGGTCCCTTAATCAAGAAGAAGAAGGAGAAGGAGAAGGAGAAGGAAAAGGGGAGGAGGAGGAGGAGGAGGAGGAGGAGGAGGAGGAGGAGGAGGAAGAGGAAAAAGGAGGAAGAGGAAAAAGGAGGAAGAGAAAGAGTAGGAGGAGGAGGAAGAGGAGGAAGAGAAAGAAGAATAAGAGAAGAGTAGGAGGGAAGAAAGAACAGAGAGAGGAAGGAAGGAAGGAGTCATTTAAGCTGCTTTCCTCCTTGCCTCTTAATTGGCCACCTAGACTTGGCAGGTACTGCAGAAAAATCAGACTTATTTTGTCTGTCTATCTTTCTATAGTAGAATGCATTTTGACATATAGTACACAAAAGGAGCACAGCTTTTCATTCCTCTGGCTATATATGGTTCAGAGTCACTCCAGTAGTGTAATCATACATGTATATAAGGGTAATAATGTCTGTCTCTTTCTACCATACTTCCCATCCCCACAATCCCACCCCTCCCCTCACTCCCCAGTATAAACCAAAGTTCTTTCATTCTTCCCTATCCCCACTATGAATCAGCATCCACTTATCTGAGAAAACATTTGGCTTTTGGTTTTATCAGATTGGCTTATTTCACTTAGCATGATAATCTCTAGTTCCATCCATTTACCTATAAATGCCATAATTTCATTCTTCTTTAAGGCTGAGTAATATTCCATTGTGTATATATGTGCCATATTTTCTTTATCTGTTCATCTATTAAAGGGCATCTAGGTTGGTTCCATACTTTAGTTATTGTAGATTGACCTGCTATAAACACTAATGTGGCTGCTTCACTATAGTATGCTGATTTTAAGTCCTTTAGGTATAAACTGAGGAGTGGGATAGCTGGGTCAAATGGTGGATTCATTTCAAGTTTTCAGACGTCCTTCTTACAGGATATTAAAGGTAGGGAAGGCCTTGCAGATCATTAGATCTAATCCTTTTATTTTCCAAAGAAAGTGAGGCACAGAGTCATTGCCCTGCTGATAGGAACTAATAGGAATTTATAGTCCTACTACTTGTTCTTTAATGATTTGAAAAATAGACATCATATCCTATCAAGTACCCTGGATTTTAGGGATGACCCATTACATAACAAACACATCTGAATGTTGGCAGAGAAAAGACCCAATTCAAAATAATGGAGGTGTGGGCACTAACCTAGTCAAAAATGTAGATTGCAAAAACTAACAAATATTTATTGCATACCTTCATCCTGTCAATTAATCATCATGGGACAAAAAAAGAGTACAAACCTTAAAGCCAGACAAACCATGATTCAAAGCTTGTCTCTATACCTTTCTGGTTCTCATATGAGATCTTGGATGTTATTAAAATTCTCAGGACCATAATTTCCTCATTTGTAAAATGTGTATGAAGAATACATTTTGAAATCATTGTAAAACTAAAAAGAGACAATCTATGAAGGCCACCTACCATAATGGATACTCAATAGAGTGTTCATTTTCTTCTATGGCTAAGTTTTTTTCTTTTATGGCTAAGAGGTAACAAAACGATTCTTTCAATTTAGGCAAATTTGGCATTGGATTAACTTTGTAACTATTCTTCTGTGATACCTGATAAAGTTTGCATGTCACCTGGTAGTGAGTGATATCACTTATGGTAAAAGAGACCTCTAAATGAGGAATTGCATCCAAATAAGGAGAAGTACAAATACCCTGGGTGTATCCCACTGTTGTGATTCTTATTATGGGGACCTTTCAGGACACGGAGAGCTAAGCCAGAAAGTGTTCCAGGATATATTGATTCCTACTTAAAATATGGAGCTCCCAAATCAGGGAAGCTTCTGTAGCTGCTTGGGGTGTCACCTTTCCTCACTCTTGTCACCCAAGGGCCTAAAAAGAATAACTAATGGACAGGCATGGAAACTCCTGTGAGGAACACTTTTGTTGAGAGGAAATGCCCAACGTGCTCTGCTAGCATGCTCTGTATTTTGCAGCTTGTGCCCTTCCACAAGCCACATCTAGTCCATGGTCATCACACCAGCCTGTTCCTTGGGCCCAGAAAGGTCTTAGAGTGGACACTGCATTTTCTCACAGGCACTATGGGAGATGTAAAGAGAAATAAGACTTTGAGTATACCTAAGGGTATATTATCTAGTGGTGAAGTGACATTATGCATGTGACTTAACTTTTTGACAAGAAGAACATGATATTTGAAAGGTAGAACAAACCAAAAGCACAGGTTTCAGGCCATAAGAACATAGAAGAGAAATTACTTCTGAAGTAAGGAAAGAGATCAAAGTGTCTGTCATAGGTTCACATTGCCACTAGGTAGGAGCGGCACACTTATGAGAAGGCAAAGCATTCAGAGGCTGCACCAAGCAGAGGCAAGAAAATCGGCAGACAGAAACTGTGACGATGAAGTTGAGAAGACGGCATCATGGATGGGATTGCCGAGTACAAAGGACCAAGATTATCAACCCATTTTCAGGAATTTTCTCATGTATACAGTAAGAAACAGTGATTCTCTGAAAAAATAGCACACATTACTCAGGAAGAGAGAAGATCTCAATGTCATGAAATAAGAGGAGGAAAGTAATGAGAGCTTATTAATAAGGTAGGAGAAAATTTACCTTCTGCTTGTATGAGACGATCAAATGTTATTTGAGGAAAGTGAAGAATATCAAGTTGAGCTAGGATAGATGTTAAGTTAGTCAAATGTCTACAAAGAAGAGATGTAATGCTCAAGTGCAATGTTACACAGTTAAAGTGAAACTCATAATCTCAGCCATGCAGTTTTTTTTACAGCAGTTGCTTTTAAATGTAGTTTTAGTGCATAAGTGCATTTTATATCTTATATACCATCAACTAATCATGCATAATGTTCCCAAAATGTGTAACAAAAAATTGTTGTATATAACAAACTCTTCCAATAGTAACTATCAGCCCTGCTACATATAATAAGTCCTATTTTGTGAAGGCATCTTCCAGCCCATTCATTTTAGAACACAAGTTTGGAATGCAATCTAAAAGTAGATGTTTTACAGCAATGGCTACCTGCAAAGTGGTTTATTCAGAACTAAGGAGTGCCAGCATGATCATTGGGAAGCCAAGAAGGAAGGAGCTCTGAAGAGTCAGTAACACATTTGGAGCACCTGCTGTCGGGGAAGAGGCAAATAAAGGAGAAAACAGGAGTATGAATTGGGAAGGAGGTGATGAAACATGGATAAGAAATCTCTATTTGGAGTTACATTAATTTTGAGTCAAATACCATTTTTCTCCATCTGTGAGACAGATGTGACATGTTGTTGTGGAGATGCAGTAGGATAGATTGTAAATAGCCTAGATCATTCCCTGGCAAATAAGAAGTTTATTAATTAGATGGTAGTTGATTTTTAGTTGTCCTAAGACTGGGCTCAGTTGACAGAAGACAATAGGCAAAGTAACATACAGAGATGTCATCAGAAGGGGAATGCACTGGACTTCAGAGTTAGAAGTGGGAAAGATTCTTCAGAACTTAACAAAACCAGGCTCTTATGAAGTGGCATGAACATGTGCATCACTGCACTGTGGAAGTTGGGGCTCTTGAGTCTGAGATGGAATAATCATGAAGAGAGACACCATGGAGGGGGAAGGCTGAGAGCCGGTTCTAAAATGATCAAAGAAACTTGGAGAATGTCCCAGGGAGAGGTCCATAATGGTGAAGAGCATAGGTAAAGGATGGACACAGAAGAGCCCTAAGAAAAACAACAACAAAGAAGCCAATTATTTGAGAATAAAAAGTGGCCTCCTAGTTTTCTTGAGTAAATTAGTTTAAACCGAGCAAACATCTTCTTGCTTTAGATGCGTACATCAGAATAAAATGGTTTTAATATATAATAAAAAGTATATCATTTATAAATAAAATATTAAACAAGCACAAAATAGACAGTCATATCCTTAGTGCTAGGCATTCGAAAATATTTGTTGAATAAATGTAATCTCCTGCTATGGAACTTAACTACAAAAACTAAAGAAGCCTCCATCATGCTTCCAATAAAATTAATATGGTTAGTCCCACCTTATGGAATCAGATAATATGCATGAAGTATCTGGCATGTATTAGACACTCAATAAATGATACAAGAGAAACATGTTTTTAAAACCAAGTGTCTCCAGGCATGGTGGTCCATGCCTGTGATCCCAGCCATGTCACTTGCTGAGAATTTCAGTGACTGTGTTTCCTTGAGATAACTAAAACTACTTTTTCTCTGTCCCTATTTTGCTCATAGAATGGGACAGAGACACTGAGTTATCAGGTGGCAGAAGTTTGGGTTCAGAGCAGAAGTGGGCATAGCACCAAAGCCCATGATCTTAGTGTCTGAAGAATTAACGTTTGCATGTGAATTCCCAAGCATTCTCCATGACAGTCAAGTACCCCTGTAAGCATGCTTTCTAGTGAACTTGATATAGCCCCTTCCGCACCTCCTTTCTTACATTGTACTGTTAAATAAAAATCATTGTTTGTGCTTGTGAAGTTTAATACATGCTATTTCAAAATATATTTTATTCTATTTCCTACTTTTTCAGACAATTATGTATTTGCCATCCCTAAGTGTTATTACGTGTCAGTTTCGTCTCGTCTGCAGTATAGTTTTGCATCACATGCATATTCCACATTCTTTGCTTTTATTATCTCTCTTACTGATGGAAACTTAGGTTTCTTCATCTTCACCTTAAGAAATAAATTCTGGGAAACATCCCCATACATATCATCTTGTACACATATGTCATGTTTCTCAAGAGTATTTAACCAAGAATAGGACACCCGAATCATAATACATATTTACATTCAATTTCAATATATACTCCCAATTGCCATCTAAAATGAGAATTTGCATTCCCACAAGCAGCATTGCCATAGCCATACTCCATCAACACTCAAGAACATCAAACTTTCCCATTGGACGTGTGTCGTGTCATATCAAAGTTGCTTTGAGTTCATTTCTTTTGTTACTAGTGAATAAGCTCGTTAGCTTTTGGATTCATTTTTATAAATGTTCCATAACTATCCTATACCTATTTTCCCTTTATGAATTTCAGGATACTTTCATGTTAGAGTTATTTATCATTAAATGTTGAAAAAAGAATATTATTCTCAGTCATGTATCCATCTGCTAACCTTTGTGATGGCCTCCATTGAATAAAAATATTTGTGATTTAGCCAAGTCCATTAATTTTACTTTGATGGTTTATAATTTGTTTGAATCTTATTTAAAAGAAGGAATAATGAAATAATTTCTTACATTGCTTTATATCAAATGTATAGGCTTCTTAATCCACTTAGAGTTCATTTGCATATATGGTATAAGGTCAGAATAAAATGATTAAAATGATCCATTTTTTTCATTGATTTCACTGATTTTTGAAACCTGACAAAGTTCAGTTGCCAAATTCCCACGCATGTGGATTTGTTTCTGAACTCTGTTCTATGATTCAATTTTGTACACCTGCATTCTTTTCACATTTTTTCTTGTTAAAGAAAAGCACTTGTGTGGTTTGGACTCTGCAGTAATATCCAGGGCTGCTAATTCTAGCTTGCACACCAGGCACCACATCCTTGCTCTTCTTAGAATTCAAAGTTTCCTAAATTTTTATAATTTTCTGTAAATCTAATATAAATGTTGAAAGTTTCCTAAAAGTTCCTTTTCAGACTGTATTAAATTTATAATTTAATCTGAAAATATTAACACTGTTGCAACCTTGCCATCTCTTCCAGAGAATCAAATATATCTCCACATATATGGTGCTTTTTCTGTGCCCTCTACTTAAATTTTATATTTCTCCTCATAAAAATCTTACACATTACTTATATAATTAATTCTTATGATGTCAGTTGTGATTTTTTTCTGCCTTTTTATATAGTACCATGTTTAGTATAACTTTTTCTAATCTATTTCTAACATAATAAAATATTGAGTATTGTATATAGATGTTGAATCAAGATAACCAAACACTTATTACTTCCAATAATTTATCAGCTAATTCTTTTGAATTTTATACATAAATATAATTGTAAAAATTTTTTTTAAAGTTTTTTTTTTTCTTTTTTATACTTTAAACAGCTTCCTTTCATTTCTGTTCTTATTTTCTTTTTCTTTTTATTGGAGCTTAAAAATTATACACAATGGAGGGTTTCATTGTGGCGTACTCATACATGCACATAACACAATTTGATCAATTTCATTTCTCAGTACTTCCCCTTGCCCTCCCTCTCATCCTCCACAACACTTTACTTTCTGAGTCTGGCTCATTTCGTATAACATGACGCTCTCCAGTTCCATCCATTTTTCTGCAATGACATGATTTTATTCTTCTTTATGGCTGAATAAAACTCCCTTGTGTATATATGCCACATTTCTTTGTCCATTTTTCTGTTGGCAGGTGAGCACCTAGGCTGACTCCAGGATTTGGCTCTTGTGAATTATATGGCTATAAACATGGGTATGCATGTATCTCTATAGTGTGCTGACATTAATTATTTTGGATAAATACTGGGAAGTAGTATAGCTCCATTATATGGTGGATACATTCATAGTCTTTCTGGAAACCTTTATACCCAATTTTCATAGTGGGTGTATTAATTTACATTCCTGCCAACAGTGTTCATATCTTGTACTTCTAATACCAAGGTAAGATACTGTAGTTATTATAAGAATCTTCATCTTGTTTTAGGCTTTCAAGAAAATATTTCTGAAGTTTCTTAAATATAAGTTTTTCTAGGTTTTTGTTAAATATAACTTTCAGCATTTTTTTCCCATTTTTTAGTTAATTGCATACTGTTTCTTTGGGCCATTAATGATGGATGACATTTTAAGATTATATTTGTTCTATTCTCAAGTTTCTTGGTTTAAATCCTATTTCTTCATGGTATATTCAGATTATTTTATGGGGCCTATAATTTTCTGATGCTGACTTGATCCAGTTTTAGCTTATGCAAACTTCAAAATAATGAGTGAAACAGACGTTTCACTTTTTCTGTCATGCAACAGCACGTATAAGGTAAGGTCTTCCATTTTCCGATATTTCTGAATCTACATTTAAGATGTATTTCATTCATCTATTATCATTGAGATTTTGGAACTCACACTGATGTTTTTTTTCTCCTCAGTTTTGAAATCTTATCAAGAGCAGTTAAGTGAAAAAAAAGAAAAGGTCTTATCCACTTTCATCATTCTCCTACTCCACCATTCAATCCCCATCTTACAGATTGGTATTTCCTGACTTTTTGTACAACATTTTTAAGAACATGTTTCATTTATTACTTAGACAATAGTACAGTTTATTACATTTTTAGATCTTCCACCCATTTGTCATTGTTTCTTCCTGAATTCATTACTCATTTTCCTGGAGTGCATCCCCAAGGGTTCTCTTAAAGATAGCTAATGTGTTAAAAAAAAAAAAAAAAAAAAAAAAAAAAAAAACTGATGTATGACAAACTTCATCAAATGTTTCATCTCTTAAAATAGGTTAACTTCCTGAAATATTTATTCTCATATTTAAATGTTACAAATGAACATAAAAACTGAATTTAAGGGCTGGGGCTGTAGCTCAGTGGTAGAGTGCTTGCCTAGCATGCACGAGGCACTGGGTTCGATCCTCAGCACAACATAAAAAAATAAAAATAAATAAATAAATAAATGCATTCTGTTCATCCACAACTACAAAACATTTTTTTTTAAAACTGAATTTAAAATTTGGAGTATCAATTTTTTTATCTTGATCTCTTATGTTCTGATCTCCAGGATAACTGTTGTAATATCTGACTTTGACCTTTCCCTAATTCCTTTGTAGATATTCTGCTTTTTCTTTCTCAATGGTTTTATGGGTTTTTCTTTAAAGTCAAAATTCACTCAAAATATCTAGATATGGGCATGTTCACCTGATATCTGTATCTCTACCTGAATTGCAATTATTTAAGCAGTTCCTCCTCATAACTTTTTGTTGTTCTTTTTAATTCTCTCCTCAATTCCTCTTAAATTTTCTTTATTCCGTTAAATAATCTCTGATGCATCAGATCCCTAATTTATGTTTTGACTGTGTCCATTTTGTTAGTCAGCCAGTGATCTCTACATAGTGTTTTGTGATATTCCTCCTTCTACATTTCTACTTTATAAGAGTCACTTTTCTAGTAAGATTAGGTATTTATCTCAGGGTGCTTATTATGCCCATGGGGGAAAGCAAGACATGGCATAGCTCATATTGCTAAATGGGAAATTTTCTGCCTCTGTGAAGCCCTTTCTTACTCCACTCCTAAAACTGTAATTCCAGCTTTTACCCCTCCTAGCAGCTAATGGTCCTTGGGTAAGAAAATGAGTGCATAGGAAATAAATAAGAAAGTGAAAACCCCAAGAAATAAGGACAACAAAGAAACAAAAGCACCCTTCTTGCAGCTTTACTAGTTGGGTAGCAACTGTTAATAAAGGAGGCTCCCATGTGCCCAAAGACATGGCTTACACCAAGCAGAATTTTCTGTACAACAGTTGCCAATGACCCTCCAGGTGGCCTTGTATTTTTAATAGAAATTCACTTCATGTGTTCTGGATATGAAAAATATATTTTAAAATAATAAAATGTTAATCTACAGACCTATTTGGATTTTTTAAATGAATAATCTTAGAATTTAAATTTTATTATGTTTCAGACTTTAAAATAATCTTCCATCTCATGCCCACTCTTTGCTAGCTGTATCAAATATATTCCCCTGCCAATAACTCTAGTAGCATGCTCTAATTAACTCATTTTATCTTTTGGTATAAATCAATTACAATTAAAATAGAGTTTGTTAAATCTCAGTGGAGTATTGTTTCACATTGAAAACATTTTTTCTCAAGAGATCAAGTGTGATTAACTTCAGGAAGAGGGTAAAAGTTCAAGTTATTCTGAGTAGAGAAAAAGAGTCACAAGTTCTTTCTTTGCAAAATATTTTATTCCATTTTTAAATGCAGGATAACAAAACTTCATTTGTCTTCTTTACTCCAAAGTAAAGTGTATTTCTCAAGAAGCAAGCATGAATGTGAGGTATGATCCAAAGTGTCCACACATGAATGTGCTATGACTGCACAGAAAATTATCCTGAAACAGATATGATGTTTGGTGGTGGTCACTTAACCTTCATGGTCAGATTTTTTTCACTTATCTCTGTGGTTTTTTTTAATATTTATTTATTTGCTTTAGTTGTACACAATGTGTTTTTTTATGTGGTGCTGAGGATCGAACCTGGGCTGCCCATGTGCTAGGGGAGCGCTCTACCTCTGAGCCACAACCCCAGACCTTATATCTGTGTTTTTGAAATTGATTCATGTGATATGTATCAATCAGTTATTCCTCTTTTTTTTTTTAATATTTATTTATTTACTTTAGTTGTACACAATGCAATGCATTTATGTTTACGTGGTGCTGAGGATCAAACCCGGGCCGAGCTACAACCCCAGCCCCAGTTATTCCTCTTTATTGCCAAATAGTATTCCACTCTGTGTACATAATTCATGTATTCACTGATAACATGGATGGGTTATTTCTACATTTGGTGATTATGAAATTTGCCATAAGCATTGAAATACAGGTGGTTGTCTGGGTGTATCCATTCATTTCCTCATGATAAATCCTAGGAGTAGGATGGCTAATTGTGTTTAACTTTTAAAGATACCATCTTTTCCACAAATATTGGTATTTCTTAGAAAGTTGCTTTGCAAATGATCACATAAACAAGACATTTGTGAAAATATCATTATTCAGCTGCTTTTCAACACTAAGTATTGTTGAGGTTTTTTGCTGTTGCTAGTTTAATTCATTCTTATAGATGTGTGGTGATATCTTAGCAGCCTTAACTTGTTTTACAATGAGTAATGATGTTGAGCAGCTTCTCATGTCTTATGCATTAACCACATCGCTTCTAAAGAAAAGGCAACAGTGACGCAATATTTCCAAGTCTTCCAACCAATTTTTATTTTAGGGATTTTGTTGTTTTATATATTGTGCTTTTAGGGTTCTTCATATATTCTGGATATAAGTTCCTTATCAGATATGTGTTTGAAAACACTTTTTTCCCACTCTGTGGTCTGGCTTTACATTTTTATCACAGTGGATTCTGAAGAGCAGAAGTTTAAAATTTAATCAAGTGAAACTTACCAATTTTTTTATTGTGTGATTCATATTTTTAATGTTGCAATTAAGATTCTTTGCCTAGGGGATTACAAAGACTTTCTTCTATATTTTTTAACATAGTTTTTGTAGTTTTAAGGTTTTACATTTAGGGATATGATGCATTTAGAGCTGATTGTTTTTTATATAGTACAAGGCATGAGTCAAGATTCATGTATGCACAGATAATATCCAGTTTCTATTGCCTTCCTTTAAAAGACTACCCTTTATTTGTTCTATTGCCTTGGTCCATAAGTGAAGGTCCATTGCTGGACTTTATTTTGTTTCACTCGTGGTTATAGCAATCCTTTCACCAATATTTATGTTGTCTTGATTATTGTAACTTTATAGTTTAATTTGAAATCAGGGCAGTGTGAAATCCCTAAGTTGATACTTCTTTTTCAAAAATAGTCTGATGCTCTAGGCTTTTTCTTATTTCATATAAATTTGTAAAACCAATTTGTTGATTTCTATCAAAGACAACAATAACAACATCAAAAGTCTTGCTGATATTTTTTTTTTATTTTGATTGCACAGACTCTAAAGATCAGTTTAGAGAGAGTTGACATCTTAAATTGAGACTTGTGATGGTTAGAAATGGTATGTCTTCCTATTTTGGTCTTCCTTGATTTTCCTTATTAATTTCATACTTTTCAACATACAAATTCTGAGTTTATTGTATATGTACCCCTAAGAATTTAATTAATTTAAAATTTTATTGTAAATGGTCCTAGTTTTAAAATTCTTACATCTACTTTTCTGTTAAGATGTAGGAGTGCAATTGATTTTTATGTATTGACTTATATCTTGAGTCTTAGCTAAAATCTTTATTAATTCCAGTAACTCAATTACAGATTCCTTAGGATTTTCTATGTCAATCATGTCAATCTGTGAATGATGATAGTTTCATTTCTTCTTCTTTTTAAAATTCTGTATACTTTTATTGTTCTTTCTCTTGCCTTAATGCACTATTTAGAAAGGGCTCCTAATAATATTGAATTAGAGTGATGAGAATATACACCCTGATGCCTACTCCATATTAGGGGGAAAGCATTCAGTCATCACTCATAAATAAGTGTCGTGGCAGCTGCTGGTTTTTTATTGATGTCTTTTATCAGATTGAAGAAGTTCCTTTCTAACTTTAGTTTATCAAGTGTTATTTTCATGAAAGAATACTGAACTTCTTCACATGACTTTTGTATCAAAATAATTTTATGCTTCTCTTGTAGTCTATTCATGTGATTAATTGAATTGGTTGATTTTAAATCAGCTGTTCATTACTGACATAAAACCTGCTTGGTTGTGACACATTGTACTTTTTACATGATACTGGATTTAGTTTGCTGATAATTGTATAATTTCCTCTTTTTTTTTTAGTCTCCTAAGGTAAAACTTTATATTCCTTTTTTTCTAATATAGTCATTCCATTCTATACATTTTGCTGTAATGTGATTTCAATTACATATCACAGTTTTTGTAATAGATTTTATTTTTTGAGCAACTTTTGGTTTACAGAATAATTGAATGAAAAATATAGGGAGACTTCCTTTTATTACTGTCTCATCCCCTACCCCAGTTTTCTCTGTTTTTAAAATCTTCTATTAGTGAGGGTCATTTGTTATAATTGATGAGTCACTAATAACACATTATTGTTAGCTAAGGCTCACTCATGTCCATAATTTAGTTTAGAGTTCACTCTTTGTTTTGCATATTCTATGGATTTTGAAAAATGTTTGATGCATCCACCATTATCATACAGAATTGTTTTACTGCCCTGAAACTCCCCTGTGCTTCCCCTACTTATCCAACTCCCTATTTTGAACTTTTGGCATCCTCTTGTCCTTTTACTGTGTCATAGTTTTGCCTTCTCCAGAATGTCATATCATTAAAACACACAGCAAGAAACCTTTCCAGATTGGCTCCTTTGATGGCAGTATGTATTTTAAGATTACCTCGTGTCTTTTCCTAACTTGAGAACTTTTGCTTTTTCATCAATATTACTCTATTGTATGTGTTTCCACAGACTGTTTATCCATTCACCTATTAAAGAACATTTTAGTGGCTTCCAAGTTTTGGTAATTATGAAGAAAGGTGCTACATTTTTGCTGCAGTGTAGGTGTGAGTACAGCATAGATTTTCAATCTTTTTGTTTGTACCAGAGATCAAACCCAGGGGCACTTAATCATCGATATATATATATATATATATATATATATATATATATATATATATATATATATATATATATACTTTGTATAGAGAAAGAGTCTCTCTGAGTTGCTTGAGGCTTCCCTAAAGTGTTGGGGCTGGCTTTGAACTCACCATCCTCCTGCCTCTGCTTCCCAAGCCACTGGGATTATAGATGTGTACCACCACGCTCAGCTCAATTCACTTGAGTAAACACCAAATAAACATGGTTGCTACCATAATGAGATCAGAGTGTGTTTGATTTTGTAACATGCTCCCAAACTGTTTTCCAAAGTGACTGTGCCAACTTTTATTCCCACCAGCAATAAATGAAAGTTTGTATTGCTCCACAATCCTGTCAACATTTGATGTTGTCACCTTTCTTATAGTTGTCTCTCTCTTTTCTCTCTCTCTCGCTTTCTCACTTTCTCAATTTGTAATCCCTTAATAACATATAATATTAAGTATATTAAGATAATTTGCCAGGTGTATTTCTTCTTTGATGATATGTCTGTCCAGATTTTTTTGCGTCCTTAATTGGACATTTTCTTTCACTTTCATCCAAATTTTTTTGTTTGTTTGTTTTTCCTGGTAACTTTCTCTTTCACACATAGGTTATTTTTGAGCAAATTACTTTATTTTAAAATTTCCTGAGATTTTTCCAGACCTCTTTCTATTATTGATTTCTAGTTTATGGTCGTAGAAATTACTTTGTATGACTTTAATTATTTTAATTTTTTAAAAAAATTGTTTCATTTCCCATAGTTTTTCTTTTAGATTTATCATGCATTTTGAAAGTCGATGGCTAGAACTGTTTGTCTGTTGGAGTCAATACACTTATGATTATGCAAATTTCTCCTTCATCTGTTGACAATATTTCCTTAGCATTTTTATGCTATATTTTGCCAGGATTTAATTTTTAACCTTTCTCAATGATTTTATGTAAATAACACAGATTTGCATCTGGCTGTTTTGCAAAATGTGATAACCCTATCCTTTTAATTGGTATGATTAAACCATTTACATTTAATGTAATTATTGAAATGATTGACTTCTAATATTCCTAATAGTTTAAGGTGTTTTTTGATTACTAATCTTATTCATTCCTTCTTCTTTCCTTTTTCTGCCTTCATTTGAATTAATTTAGTGATTTTTATTTTTATCCTACTAGTACCTTTTCTTTATTGGGTGACCTATGATTTATAATATGTCTTTAACTTATAATAGATTATCTTCCTTTAAAAGAATTATACCTCTCTTGGCATGGTAGCACATGCCTATAAACCCAATGGCTCAGGTGGCTGAGGTAGTAGGATCGAGAGTTCAAAGCCAACCTCAGAAAAAAATGAGTCACTAAGCAACTCAGTGAGACCCTGTGTCTAAATAAAATACAAAATAGGGCTGGAGATGTGGCTCAGTGGTCAAGTACTCCTGAGTTTAATCCCCAGTACGAAAAACAAAACAAAAGCAAAAACAAAGAATCATACTCCAATATACTCCCAATTCCTCTATCTTATTCTCTGTGCTATTTTTGTCATGCCTTTAATTTTACAAGCAGTAAAATGTTATTTTTGTTTAGACACTCAACTTTTACTTGATTAATCTATTTAGAGATAATTGTATATTTATATGGAATTGTAATAAATAATAAAGATAATGTATACACATTACAGTTTCTCTTATTGGTAGCATCTTACAAAACCATAGTAGAATATTTCAATGAAGATATCAATATTGATATGGTCAAGAGACATAAACTTACACCACTACACATATGCCCCATGTTACCATTTTATATCTATACCCACTTCTTTACTGCACCAGATCCCTCTGTAAAGCCTGGCAACTACCAATGTGTTTACTGTGGATATAATTTTGTTATTTCAAGAATGTTAAATAAACTGAACCATACATGTTATCTGGTATTGGCTTTCTTCCTTCAGCATAAGTTTCTGTAGATTCATCTAGTTTTTTGCATATATCAATGGTTATACTTTTGCTTGCTAATTAGTATTCTGTGTTATATGTGTATCACGATTTGGTTAAAAATGGATGGAGATGGAGAATATCATACTGAGTGAAGTAAGCCAATCCCCAAAAACAAAGGCAGAATGTTTTCTCTTGATATGTGGATGCTGATCCGTAATGGGGGTTGAGGGGGAGCATGGGAGGAATGGTAGGAACTTTAGATAGGTCAAAGGGGAGGGAAGGAAGAAGAAATGGAGGTAGGAAAGATGGTGGAATGAGATGGACATCATTACCCTAAGTACACATATGAAAACATGAAAGATGTGACTCAACTTTGTATACAACCAGAGAAATGAAAATTTGTGCTCTATATGTGTACTATGAATAGAAATGCATTCTGCTGTCATGTATAACAAATTAGAATAAATATTTAAAAAAAAAAACCTTTACTGCTTGATAAGAAATCTGTATTGCTCAGTTTTGGCAATTACAAATAATTTTTTTGTAAGCACTCATACAATTTTTGAGAGAATATATTTATTTCTTTGTAATAAATGTCCAGGAGTACAATTGCTGGGACATGTGGTTGCATGTCTAGATTTTTAGGAAAGTTTCAAACCTGTTTTCCAGGGTGTACATAGCATTTTATATCCTTACAATAAATGTATGAGTGATCCAGTCTTTCTACATTTTTGCAAATATTTGTTACTCTGTCACTATTTTTTATTTTAGTCATTCAAGTCAAAGTGTAGTTATTGTCTCATTATGTGGTCTTAATTCATATTTTTTCAATCATTAATAATGTTGGACATCTTGTTATGTGTTCATTTGTCCTATACATGTGTCCTTTGGTTAAATACCTCTTCCTATCATCTAAATCTATAGTCTAATTGGGTTGGTTGTTTGGTTTTTGTTTGTTGACTATTAAGTTTTAGGAGTGCTTTATGTGTTCTCCATAGTAGTCTATTGTAAGATACATGCTTTTAAGTTTGTAGCTTGTCTCTAGAGCTTCTTACAGGATCTTTGGCAGAACATAAATTCATCAATGTTGATGAAGCTAAGTTTATCATTTGTTCCTTTATGGGCTCTGCTCTCTGAAAGACAGCTCTTTGCCCAGTCTTAAATTTCAAAGACTTTTTCCAAGAGATTTTATATTTCCACGTGTAAGTCTGTGATCAAATACAAATTAAGTTTGTGGAAGGTGTAAGATATAGAGAGATAGTTTTCTATTTTCCTTTTTACTCATGTTATGGGCCTCCACTGGCTCTGGCACCATTTATTGCAAAGACTCCCTCCCCTCTTTGAATCATTTCATCAAAAATCAGTTGAGGATACTTGTATGAGTCTGTTTTTACTTCCTCTATGATGTTCCATTAATCTGAGTGAGAAAAGCCTTCGCTATTAGTCTGAAGACTTATTACTGACCCAAGATCAGATATTTACCCATATATTTCTGTACGTGTTTACATTTATAGAGGACCTTTAGTAATTTTAACTGCATAAGTTACAAATTTGTGTTAAGAACATAAACATAGCATTTAATTCAAAAGACACTTTGAAGTCTATATTCCACTATATTCCAAGAAATTAATTTATATTGTTATGCACAGCTTAAAAATAATAAAAAGAAGTAGCAACAAGGGAAATAAATGGCTAATATAGCCTGAAAAAATCGTGTATTTATGTGTGAGCATTTGCTGATGTGCTACATTCTTAAGCTTAATCTCTGATTTCAATGTATTCATGGACTACTTAGACCCATGCCCATTCAATATTTTTACATATAGTCATTCATTTAGCAAATATTGCTTTGAGTGCTACTTTGTTCCACACTCAGAGGATATAGCAAGGTATCTGAAACATAGTAACAACATTGACCTTGCTCTTGTGTGATTATTATGTTGATAAACACTAGGTTCCACCTTTTTGTGCTGTGGTTCGGAAACAGCAAATGTGCAAAATCCCGGTGCACCCTACAATTCCTGTTATGATGTCACTTGAGATATCAAGAACAGGACTCATCAAAAGTAGAGTGTGTTATAGGAGCATCTAATTCATCTTTCTCTCCTTGGTTTGTTAGGTAGACTCTGGATATTAGACTTGCATAGGATAGGGAGTATTTGGGAATATTTGAATTGAATATTGAAGAGTAACTAAAATTGTAATTAATAGACACTAAAATAAAAGGCTTCCAAAGCACAGGAAATAAAACACAGCTTGTGGATTCGATTTGGGTATTGGTTCCATGAAATAGAGAATAGGACATTAAGAGCAGAGTGGCCAACAGGAGCTGGGGCAGAAAAGATGGAGACTCTGCCAGCACATGGAAATGCACATGGTGTTGGGGGACAAAAGTGCTCAGGACTGCTTTGGCAAGAGTTGTGAATAACTTTTTGAAGGAACAGTAACAATCTTCCCTGAAAATAATCCTGTTTGTACTCTTCCAGATTGTGAAAGGAAAGTGCTCAAAATCTTTTTCTAATTCTAGAATAGCCTTGGCTCAATTTATTTACTTATTCATCATGCACAAGTATAGTATCTTTTTACATACAACTACTTATATACTTTGTATACAAGCAGTTGTATGTAAAAAGATACTATACTTGTGCATGATGAATAAGTAAATAAATAATAAAAAAAATTACAAAGTAGCACAGGACAGCAAATTAAGGACCCATTTCACAATTATTAAAATAATACAAATTAAAAATAGAATTTTAAAAGAATAACTGTCACTATTCAAGTTCAAAGTATAGGGCTGGGGAATATACTAAGAGACCAAAGGAAAAAACTACATGAAGCCCTAAATAAATACCCAAAGAAGAAATTAAAGCTAGATTCCTTCCTGATTTAAAGCAAATGAATAAATTTTGATTAAAGAGGAACAGGAGGATATTCCACAGCAGTGTGTGTGTTTGTTTAAATAAAGAGAATGGCAGAATTGCAAACTGAAGGTTGATGCTACAAACAGAGAATAAGTTTGCAAGCTACTGAATGATTATGGAAATTTGTTTTAGAATGTTTATTTCAAATGTTTTAATGCCGTTCGAGTTATGTTTTAAATATGACCTTCTGGTGTCGCAATAGTAATTGTTCAAGATTGTAAATAGCCAGATCACACTTATGGTCCCCTGCAGTACATAATTGTAACCAAGGCTATTGTAGAATTAGGGAAACATATTGAGTACTTTTCTTTCACAAGAATTTGCTAACACCCAACAGGCTTTTACACCTGAGGTCATTAGAGATACTTGGGGCAGTATCCTGATTTTTCTTTCTTTCTCTTATACTCTGTGTTCTTAGTCTGGAATGAAAATGATTCACCATCAATGCTATTATTGATAATTTTGAGTTTTTCTTACATGAGAAATTTTAAGCTGGTGAAATTGATATTGTTTTCAGTTTCATAAGATATGACAAACTGTTCAAGTATGCTTTTGTTCAGAGACTCTTATCTTAAATAGGTTCAAATAGCTAAGGATAAGTATAGCTCCTAAAGTTATTTTTATTAATGTTATGAATGTTAACTCCAAAGGAATGATGTTTGGAATTATGACATCATCTTATGCTTAATATTTCTGTTGAATGTTTATTAAAATTTTACAGTTTTTAACATTTTATGTCAGCCCTAAAGTTTCCAATTTATTTACCTATCCCCCTCTTTTTAATATATGTATATATATGAATATATGTATATGTACGAATATACCTTAAATACACATGATTTTATTAGTTAATTATACTGTGATAAGACTTGGGAAGTATCTTATTACTTTATATTTGACAAAGAGCATTTTACATATAAAATAAAAAAAGGTTGTTCAAAGCTACATACCACACACTTTTATACAAAAAAGAAAATATTATGGCATCGCAGTAGATTCAAAGGATGTATATTGTTTGTATTACTAACATGGATGTGCTTATGAAATATCATAGTAACCTACATTTATTACACCTATTGATTAACCTATTGATTACACACGAAAACCAAAAAGTAGTCATTCAAATGCTGAGCTTTCCAGATGCCCATGTCAAAGCAAAACTAAATCATAGGAGCATCAGAACTGGGGCTGAACTTTTGAGCACCCAGAATATATACATAAATGTGTGTGTGGTGTATGTGTGTGTGTCTGTGTGTCAGAGAAAGAGTATTACAAAAGTTACATTATAAAAGAAAAACTGCATACTCTTTAAAGCTAAACATGGTTTAAGTTCATTTTCTTCTTTGAACATCTTGTTTAAATGTTTAATTTGACCAGTTATGTTTAAACAATAGCCAACATCATATTCAATAATAAGATGCTAGAATTCCCAAAAAAGTCAGGACCCACTCAAATATGTTCACTCTTAATTATTATTTGACTAGTCACATTATTTAACTAATGAGGACAGAAAAGTCTGGTATGGGCCTGCTTGAGGAGTCTCCATCATGGACACTGTTTGGAAATTGAGTCCCATTGTCATCACTATCAGGACAGCCCACCCAAACTAATCTCATGGAAACCTAAGTCCCAAGGGAAGAAAATGGAATTTTTCTAAAATTTGTCTTAATTTTTTTAATGTTTATTTTAGTGTTCTTATTTTTATTACATAAGGGAACGAGTGTAAGGTTCACATTAAGTAGGAAGTGTAGAGAGGAAAATTCCAGATATGCCACTTTATGAAGTAATTACCAACATTTGTACCAAGTACATTTTTCAGTCCTCACAGAAAAAAAAAAAAAAATAGTATGCAGCTCAAGTTATAGATAGGGAAATGGAGCAATACTCTGCCCACCACCTCACAGGCACAAGCCATTGTGCTTTAAGTCTGCATCTACCCTACTATATCCTGATGCCTGATAGTCACATTAGCACTGTTTTCCTTGGCATCTAATCTGAACAGCTTAATAAGAGAGCTTCAAGTTCCCTGAAAGTCAGAGGATTTACTGGGGTTTATGCCACGCAAAGTTCCATGCGTCTCTCAAGACACTTGCTCAGAGCAGCACCTGAGTGTTAGTGTAGGGGGTTGTGGCTCCTGGCAGCCAGGCAACCCCACACTAAGATCAGTCTCTGCACAACTCTGGATTTCTGCCACCCTCTCTCCATTTCTGTAATTACCTCTAAATTTAACACACAGCCATTAATGATGGTGCCTATGAGAACGTGGTAATGTTTCCCTTCCTTTATTGGATAAGTGTATCAGCCTCTCTTCTCCTGCATTTTTAACAAGTGTAGCCTTAGATTAGCAAACTATGTTTTTTTTCCCCTGACCCCAGCTTCCATGCGAAGCTTCTAGCTTTCTCTATTCTAAAGTTCACTAAAGTATTTTTCTGCTTTCCTGCAGTTTTTAAGTAGATAATAGTTCCAAAATTCACCAGCCTTTCGCTGAAAGAAGCTTGTCACGGTGGTTGGTAGCTAATGAAGGCCCCTTTAGTTTATCTTCATCAATTGTCAAATATTTGAGTCCGTGAAGTGGTGTGATGAGGTACAAAGACAGATATTTGAAGGGATTTTAACTCATTTGAGCAATTACATGCTTAACTGCCCTGCGATAATCTGTCAGTCTGAGTCTTTTCTACACAGCACAAGTGGGGAGCAGTAGAATAGCTGGATTTAGAACATAAAGGCTTAGTCTGAATGGAAGAAAGGCACCAGAGAGATTAATTGCCAGTAACAAACAGCAGGGCTGCTTGCAAGTTATATATCACATAGTTACCTACCAGCAGTGATGGGGGCCAGCTCATGGAGTGCAGCCCAGGGTTGGGACAAAACAGTCATTGCACACAATCCTGAGCACTGCCACCAATTTGCAGAGAAGCAGAGGATTCCACTTTTTTAAAAAATATATACCTATCTATAATCTGTACATGCACTCATGCATGCAACACTTACATCCTAGTGAAAAGAAGAAGCTTGTGTCAACAAAGCTATGAATTTAGAGGCTTCTTCTAGGGCCATCCATCTCATAGTTGACTGAGTCTACTAACTCATCATTCCCACACTCTAAAAGTGTGATTTATTAGAAATTAAAATAAATGTAACAACTAGAAAGCTAAAATAATTTTGGGAAAGAAGAACAAATCACTTGCTGATCTTAACACATCCTGAAGCCCCACTAATCAAGACAGTTTCATATTGGCATTAAGGCCAGACATAAATACCAATGAAGCAGAAAAAAAATTGCCACATTAAATAAATAAAATAATTTTTATGAATGAATTTCCAGACTTAAAGGCAGCTCCAAGAGGCCAATATCAGAGCAATGGGTGTTTGTTATTGCTGTTGCCATGGTTACTAAATGGTGATTTTCCTGCTACTGCTCCTGGATTGCTATTTGGTTTTCTGATTTCCAGCAAGAGACATCCAGAATGATGACATATTGATTACCTCTGTAGTCTGTGATGTATAATGAGATGGTCTTCCACTTGGTCATTCATTCATTCACTAATTGACTTGTTTATTCATTTACTTGATGTTTCCTAAGCATCCCTGAAGTATGCTCAGAGGAGGAACAGAGTATGCCTTGGTTTGGGGATCAGGTGGGAAACATGGAGGAAGTGGCATCTCAGGAGCTGTTAAAGATAGGAATGATGCCCAGAGAGGAAAGGTGAATGGGCATTTCATGGGAAGAAAATAAATTATGGTGAACAAATTATGGTGAAAGAAACATGGTGACCAGATGCTATCATTTGACCATCCCCTCAAAAACTCATGTTGAGATTCAATGGTATTAAGAGGTAAAACCTTTAAGGGATAGTTAGGTCATGTGGACACCACCCTAAAAAGTGGATTAAGGTCATTATCAAAAGATAATGGTTATAACTAATCTCAGTTTAGTTATAAAATGGCAAGTTCAACTTGCTCCCCCATTATCATCAATAAGATCCACACTGGCTGTGGCCCCTTGATCTTGGACTCCCCTGCCCCCAGAACCATGAGCCAAATAAACTTCTTTTGTATATGATTTACCTAGTCTCTAGTATTCTATAAAAGCAGCAGAAACTGGACTAAGACACTGGGAACAAAAGCCATCTTCTCTGAGGGACCAAGTTGCAGAAAAATGATTACGAAGGCAGATTGGGGGCAGTTCATGAAGAGCCTTTACTGCCACATCAAAGATATTGGACTTAACCAATGGGCTGTGTTAGAACTTGGGAGGGTTTGGCAGAACAGACTTGCTTTAGGAACAGTAACCTGCCAGAAATCATTAATAGACTGGGAGTAGGTTGACCAGTAGAAGGGCTTTAATGGCCATCCAAATGAACTCTCCATGACAAGGGGCTATCCTAGGGCTAGGAATGTAGGGATGGAGAGAAGGAAGGGTGGCTGCCATTGACAGGACTTGTCCTTTGATGTAGATGTGGTAGATGAAGAGGAAGGTATAATTGGCTCCTGGCCTTGAGCTTGGCTTCCATGGAGGAGAATTCATGCCATCATCAAGGAGGACTTGAAAGGAATAAACAGCAAGTTTGGCAAAGAAGATGACTGTTCCTTCACCAAACAGTCACAGTGGCAACTTCTCTGGTTTATAACAGGTCAAAATCAGGAGACTGAGCTCCAAAGAGTGGTCATGACAGGGGAACCAGAGAGTAAGTTGTCTGCACAGGTATGGTGTTTGATATCTGAAGCAGGAGAGAAATGGTCAAGGGTAAACACAGAAAGAGGGGGGCAAAGTGAGCCCAGACCAGTTCCTTCTGAATAAGGGATGTCCACATTGACTGGGCAAGTCTTGATCTGAGGGTTTGCACACATCCCACTATTTCATTTAAAACCCACAGGACCCTGAAAGACTTGTTTTTATTCTTACCCAGCAAGTGAGTATTATAATCAGCTCTAGTCTGATTTCAAAGGAGGAAGAGGTAAGTAAGAAAGGAAAGAGAGAGAAGAAAAAAAAAACAGGAGGAAATCTATAGGAATATTGGTAGTACTGGGGACATGAATGTGTTTCCCTTTTCTTCAGTTCTGTTTCCTCTGCTCAGAACATGTGACAATTTCACATAAAAGAATACATGAATGAAAGGATCCCATGTTTAGCAGTAAGGAGTTACTGGGTTCCCTAGAGAATAATGCAAAATAGATGTACTAAGCAAAGAATTCATAATTTTTAGCTAAGCATTTTTGACTACTATATTTGAGTTAGTTATCTGTATTATATCTGTATGTATCAAGATTATAATTGTGTATCTATTTGGTACTATATAGTATTTACTCAGCAAATCTTTATTAAGTAAGTTAATATACAAAAGCTCACCTGTATTATCTATCTCCTTCGGGGCTCCAAGTTTGGGCAGGGAAGAAATTAACAGAAAGTATGCACAATTCCTAAGACATTTGACACCCTTCATTTGGGAGATAATACGGCCTCCAAAACCTTCCCTCTGTATTTATTTACCCATTAGAGGGATGGAATTGTGTCTCTTCTCCCATGCTTCCTACTCAGCCCCACTGACCCACATTGGAGTTAGTTTGCTAGCATTCAGGTAGAGCTTCTTGTGCTGAAACATATGTGTATAACTGGACCATCTAGACATTTGCTTGATGATTGACTTTGCCTGATTAGTTTGTTCATATATAAATATAGTCATGACTACACGAGAAGAACTAGGTATAACCAAACTCTCCCTCCTTACGTCTTCCCTTCCACAAACAAGTACTAAGATAATGATACTTGCTTCTAGAACTATGGAAGAACTCTCTATAATGTAGGGTATGAATGGGGACTCCACATGCCCCAGCCAGAGCTAAGGGCTTCAAAAAAGGAAGCCCAACCTGAGCAAAATTTGCTCAGAAGGGTCTGTTTCACTTCAGCGTGCTATGAAATATGGTCAGTCACTCTGTGATATAGCCACCCATTCTAATTTAGAAATGCTTGGTTTCTGAAATCTCTGCATAAAATAGTACTCTCACTTTGCCATACACCTTGCCACTGAACACTTCCAGACCCATTGTGCCCCAATTTGAGAAGCATGGGTTTTGAAAAAGTGATGGAAACTATGACTGCCTTCCTCCAGCCCCACAATCTGGTAGAAATGACAAATGAAGAAACAACAAAATAACATGATAAACATTCTGGATGTAAGTATTCACCAGGTCTTCAAGATGGCTACTAGGGCGAGGGTCTCGTTTTCTTTTGTAGTTGTTAGCACACAATCAGAGGATGAACTAGCTTAACTGAGTCACTTCTGGAGCAGTTCAAACTGACAAATGAAGAAAGGTATTTGATCCATGGTGACAATGTACCACATCATTTTAGAAAGCTGGACATATGGTACTTTGTTTTGAACATCACAGTACTGCTCGGGGCCATTTCCAGGTGCAGTTTGCCATCTGACTCCTTCCAAAGGGTGGCTGCCCACACCCTCAGACTGGCACAGAATGAGACGATATGTACTGCATATTCATCTTTGCTTCACCCAGTCAAGTCTGTCTCCACAGCACAACTGATCAACAGATTGATACTCTTTCCACACATAAATTGTCTATCCCATCACCTTCAACTCATCCCAGCTATGTTTTTGCTTCACCAACTGGCTATCTTTTCTCAGCATTGCCATGCTTATAGACAGAGCCACCTGTCTTGATGCCACCACCACCCATGTGATTCTTCCATTTGAAACAATCACTTCAAATTGAATTTCAAAGTGCTCTAGTCACAGTAATGATATTCCCTAGCACTCTTTGGAACCCAACTGATTCTGCTGGCAGCAGCACATGAACTCCACATAATCTGTTTATTCCTATTGTTCAAGTGGCAGCATATGGTGATGGCAAAGACAGTACCTGCGCACTGATGCTGTGATTGCCATTGTTGGCAGTCATCTGATACCCTCCGATAGTTGTATCCGGGGGCAATAACTATCAGAAAAACAACACAGTCTTCAGCTATGTGTAACAAAACCTCACAAGACTTATGAGGCACACTGTGCCAGTGCTTTATGGCTAACCCAGAGGCAAGATTTTCCTCATGTCATTAGTGTAGCTTGCCTTTGGAGGAACCTATATTTCAACATTTGTGCAAAGGCTCCTTTCTAATGAGAAACTGATGGGTTACTTCTCTTTTTAATGTCTTCAAGATTCCCATATGTCATCAATGTTGAAGACTAAACTCCATGGTATGACCTGACACAAGAGTCATCTCCCCACCCTCCTTTTTGTAAGGAGCTATTTATTAATCCCCAGACATGCTCTTCTTTTCTGCTCCTTTCTGCTTCTGCTCACTATGTCTCTTCTCCCTGGAATGCTCCTCTTCTTCTTTCTACAGAGTAAGCACGTGTCTGGTCTTCAAGGCCCGCTTAGCTGTTGCTTCTCTTGGAGTCCCATGAGTCACTGCTCCTTTGGTCCCAGAGCAATTTGTCCATGCTTCTATTGCAACACAGCTCCTGCTCTTCCCTCCTCTCTATGTATGACTTTCAAGCTAGTATAACTTCCTAGAGGAAGGGACCACACCTTGGTCATCGTTGTCCTGTTTCTTTGCAGAGCCTGTGAAATATACGCTACAGTAGTTAACCAATCCTGAAAATGTGAACTTGGAATTTAGAACTGAAAAACACAGGTAGGGCCGGGACTTCCTTCACAATCAAACTCACCCGCAACCTCAAGTAAGAGCAGTGCTGAGGTGGGTAGCAGAAAGAAAATGAATAATTCATACCCAGTGGATATTTTGGTGGACTGAGGCACTCATAACCTGCTCCCATGGGGGGAATACAACACAGCTCCAGACAGACCCAGCTAGTTAGGGCTGTAGGATCAGTTTTGTCAGACATTTTGAGCCCCTACAGGGATACCCCAGAACTCCACACATTGAACAGTTCTGATTTATTAAATGAGAAACAAATTTTAAAACATTTAATCAATGCACAGAAGGAACATAATAAATACATCTATGAATAAGATATGGTCAGGTAATCACCAGATTCGAACCCCTGCTTTTTGAACCTCTTCTAACCATTTTTCAGGGTAGAGCAGGAGTTACTAAGTCTTCCCCTTCCCTAACCACATGCCTCTAAAAGTGCAGAGGGTGTGGGTTGACTATGAGTGTTAATAACCTGACACTTTCAAAACATTGAGAAGTAGCTATGTTGTCAAAGGGGTAGTTTAATACACCAGCAGGGATGTTTCCTTTTCTCTACCTAATGTATCCTCAAACTGTCACCTCCAAATATTGAAGCATAAATATGCTTAGAATTTGTGATACTGAATACAGTAGAACAAGGTCAAGCCCCAAGTCTAACATTTCATATGTTTTAGTTCTATATCTGACATCCCCATTCCCTTAGGGCACAACTTTTAATTATTATTTGTAGATCATCTTTTTTTTAACCACCTGAGAAGTACAATTATCACCCTGAAATACAATGTCTGAGGTATCATTTTTTTTTCTGAAATGGAAATTTTATATTGAAGTAGAGACCTCAGTGTGCAATTTATTGCTATAGAATCCTTGACAGCCAGTCAGAAATATGTGTGTCCAGAATGTGAAAACTAGCTCATAATTAACAGCAAAACTCAGATCAGTTTAAAAAAAAAAAAAAGATAGATTCAAATTCTATTGCTTTCTCATAAGATTGCCATTTCCCACTTATCCCCATAGTCATTCATATTGTTGATGCCAATTTTTACCCTTTCTTCCATCTTGGTTTTGGTCATGAGGTACCAGAATAAGCAGTCTTTCACAAAATGAATGCAAGGCACACATTTATTCTCCATTCCACATTTTGGTGTCTAAAAATTCTCCAGCATGTTGGCACACTATCAAAACAGACAGCCTGGCATGAACCACACTCTAGCTAACATTTTGAGGGAGCATGACTCCCAGTAGGTTTCAAATCTAAGAGCTCAGGACCAGCAACAGAGACACTTAAGACCAATCCTTGGTGCCCCTAAGATGAAAGCAGATGTTCCTAGTTAGTGGCAGTGTCTTCAATAACAACACTGGAACTTGGAATGCATGATGCAAGGGGAAGGAAGGGAGTTGGAAGGGTGTGGGAGGAGGAGGAGCCCTTAGCCAATACTTTGATGGCTAAAACCTGGCGGAAGGACGTGACTACATACAACACATCCCTGGTTCCAGCTAACTAGTCTGTAAAGTGTAGGCAAAAATATGCCATTTCCAGTGAATCCATTTCTTGAGTAATCTGCTTGATTTTCCCTTTCCTGGAAATGGTTTATATCAGATACTACTCTTCTAGGAGCAGAACTAAAATCTCCAAGGTCTGCAACCACAAACTAGTCATACTGTGAATAGATAAGGACCTTGCAGTTCAAATAATAACTCAAACACCCAACTACTGACATCCCTTGCATGGCATGTCAATAAAGGGGTATCCATTCTGTACCTATGATGAGTAACTCTTATAAGTATCTTTCCCATACCAAGTCTAGCCCTTTTAATTTCATGTGCATTGGCCTAAATCTGAACTGTGAGAACATCCAAAACAAAACAAAATTTGCATCTATATAACATCTCTATGACCATTCTTTAAATAAGTAGAGATATCACCTATGACCTTCGATGTCTGCTAGGTTCCTGGTTATATAACCTCAGTTCCTTCCCTTGATTTGCATATGTGTGGCTCCTTGACCTTTATTTGACAAAATAACTTTACCCCACCCCCAAAATGTAGCTCATTATCTCAGATCTAATATTAACTATCTATGAGACTTAGCAAACTATTGCTTATTTGATAAATTAGGAAATTATCTTAAACTAGATTTCCTCTGATTTCACTTCCACTTCAAAAATATAATTTGCTTATCTTTCCTTTTGCTTTTGAGTCATACTATTTATAAAATCAGAATATTTGATGACATTTTATTTATTCATTCACTTAACCCTATTTATTAAACATCTACTCTGTGAAGGCTGTGAAAATAAATTAAAATGAAGACCATGCATGAAGAGTCCCTGAGCAAACAATTAGGCCCTCAGAAGTGACCTTAGCCCTGCTTGATTTGCAAGCATAAGCAAAACCTATATTTTGCTATTCTTTGTAAATGCCTTTTATCTTTTTATTTTTTTTTTTATTTATTTTGGTACCAGGGATTGGACCCAGGGACTCTTAATCACTTAATCATCTCCAGTCCACCCCCTTTTTTTTTAATTTTTAATTTTGAGACAGGACCTTAGGGCCTAGCTAAATTGCTGAGACTGGCCTTGAACCTGCATCAGCCTCCTGAGTCATTGGGATTACAGACATGAGCCACTACACTTGACTGTAAATGCCTATTTTTAAAAATATGAAACAAAGCTAACCAATCAGAAGCTTCCAGTGAACTTAAAAGTTACATATTTAGGGACTTCCCAGCAAGATAGACCAAATAAGGCAACAGCATATTTGCAACAAATCAAATATATTTTTCACTCCTGGGTTCACTCTGTAGAATAGCCTCCCCTTTGTATTCACTGGATGCAGCCTTGAAACCATTTCTAATTTGGAGCTGCTCAATTCATGAATCACTATTTACTCAAATAAAGTATTTAAAAACCTTATTCTGCCTCATTCTACCTTTCAGCAGAGAACTGTATCAGATTGACATTGGGATTAGAGCTGATTAAGCACATTGCCTGTCCTTACAGAGCTTTCATTTCTGGTTATGTCACTGACCCACACCAATTCCCTGGTGGTTGTAATCTCCATGTCATGGAAGTCATCAAAGAGTGGAGAGAAAAGTTCCTCAACCAAAAATTCTGTCAGCCTGACAGTGAGGAAATTACTGCCATCACAAGGGGCCATGGCCTGGTGGAGATGGAAGGAACTAGAGGTAACTCTGCCCATTCCCCTGACAAATGAGACTTTTCCACTGACCTCTTCCTACCATCCCTTCCACCATCAGTGTCATTGCTAAGGTCTCCCTCTGCCCCTCACATATTGTCCAGAATTCCCTCTGGGATACTAGACAATGTGAAATGCAAGCTGAGATGAGATGATTCCACTTCATTACTACCAACAGGTCACCTATTCCTCTCTGAATTCAGGATTTTCATGGGAGCATGGAGCTGAGGCTATAGTGGGATCTCTTGCAGTTGAACCTGACTCCAGATTAGCCACTGCTATACAAGTAACTTAGTTCAAAGGGGAAGGAAAGCAACACTAGCAGGAGCTGATTGTTGCCTTACTACAAGGCAGACACAAAGGAGGGGACCATTCCCCTTCTCTGAAGCAGTGAATGAGGCAGGAAGGAAGAAGCTGACAAAAGAGGGTCCTGTTCATGGGCGAGATTTTCATCAAGGAAGCCAGACCACCTAGGAAGTGAAACCTTCCCTCCTCTGCACTTTGTTGCCCTCACAGGTATCTCTATATAGCTCTCATCATTTTGTGTAGTACTTGTGCATTTGCTATCTGACTCTCTTGTTACACTGCAGGCTCTTGAGTCAAGGGGCTGGGTTTCATCCACCCATTTCTAACTAAAGCATGGTGGCCCATAGACATTCAAGGGATGTTTATTGAATACATACTTCAGCTCTCACCTCTCTCTAAATAGCTAAGATCTTTTATTGTTCCATGCTATCCCTTCCTATAGTTGTGGTGAGAATTCAGTATAAACACTTTGCTTATGGAGATGTAAGCTCTGAAAACAAGGGTGTGCTTTATATCCTCTTCATTATGCCACTTCCATAATTAGATTGTGATTTTTGAAAATCAAATCAGATTAACAAATAAAGTAGCCCAAAACATGCAATAACTTTCAAACCATCATCTAAATAACATCCTTAATGTTTTCATTTTTTGTACAAAACATAAAATGCAAATGTAGAAATAATATATTAAGAAGATATCTTACAGTTTTTAAGTATTAATGGGCTATATTCTTATTTACATTTTAAATGAACCTTAAAAATTGAATCATGCAAGGTAGCCTCCTAGTAGCTGCATTTATGAATATCAATGTATTTTATATGGAACATTAAATAAAAATAAAGAGGTTTGCTGCATCTACCCACAAATTGTATTGATACAATTGGTTTGATGAAATTGTCAGAATTTACCAAGAAAAAACAAATGATCTCTACATTTATCATTGCTAAAGATTCCTGCTAATTAGCATCTAGAGATATCTAGCTATAAATGCTTCTTCAAAAATCATCAGCTCCCCAACTCTGCACAGTGACATGGTATCTATCAAAGTCTCATGATGCCTGCAATTCTGACAAGGCACGCCAAAGAACTGGCACGTACCACCATATTTGCATTTTTGCATCTCATTATGAACATAATTGCATACCAACACAGCAATTCTTCTTGACTATCTCAAAAAACATTATCAGCAACGTCTGAAATAAATGCTTAAATGTCAACTATTGACAAGCAAGAAAAGCTGACCTTTGAAGGTTCTCATTCTTCTGAGATGCACCCTGCCATGACTCACTTCTTAACTTTCTGTCTGTGTTTGATAACAGAAAAGGGACACAGTGAACTTGAAAAATCGTGCTTGTGGATGGCAAACTCAAAGGGAATCATGAAATTGCAAAACTAAGATCATTCCTACCAGGAGTCATTTGAAAATGGCTAAATATTTGCCATGGCAATTCTTAACACCACCAAAACTTTGAAGAGAGCAGACACCAACAAGTCTGCAATGAAATTTCTGCAAAAACTATATAACGATTTCACATTAACAACTGAAATGAGTTTATTTCTGATTAATGTTGTGACAAGGAACCAAACAACCTTTATCCTACAAGCATGCAGCCCATTTTACACATTGTCACAAGTAGAGTCTAAGTGTTCGACAAGTACCAACAGCTAATCTAAAACTGCACGGAACCATTTACACCCTCTCCTCCAAGACCTCATCTCACTTGAGCAGCCTTCGTGGCCTGGATCTCATATCCTCTCCTATGCCTTTATCTTGTCATCATCCTATGCTTGGAACTACCTCAATTTGCACAGCAATTTGGTGTACATTTTTCCAAAAGCACTAATCAATTTTAACTTGACTTTGAAATGCCGCAGAAATGCCTGCCAGTGTCCAAAAAATGCTAATCAATTTTGAAAATCTACATCATGGCTTGCATCCCAGATTTTCCACCCGATCCACATCAAATAGAAATGATAGAAAATTATGTTAACATGTTCAGCCGCTTGTTTGCTTGTTTTAGCTGAGGCATTGGTCATGCTTCAGTGGCAAACTAACTGCCTGTTTGGAAGCTCATCCAGTTTGCACTGCTTTGGGTGGCTGTGTGGCAACAATGTGAAGTGGCTGTCACACTTCACTTTCAAAGATGGGGATTTCCATATGAATCCTTTCCCCTATTTTGCTTTTGAAGAACATAAGGGATTTTTTTTCTTAGATGGGGGAATATGCATTTTTAATGCTTCCCATTCTCCAAAGAACATCCCCCAGTGGAAAGCTACTTCTTTGACAGGCATAGTACATATATTTTATATTTCAGACCCACTGAGCAAATCTAGATGCTATAGAAAACAGAAAAGTTTACTGCACAAAGTCCATATAAATAAGCTTTTCTCTGCCAAAGGGAAAAGAAAATCCTTTTAAGTATTTAGATTTAGAAGGGGTCTCAGGACCCTGCCAGTCTAATCATGCAATCTTGAGGATTCCCTTCAAAGACCTCCCAGAAAGACAGTTTTTGCAATGAACAGAATTCTGCCAGTCCCAGGAAGGGAAATTTCACTAAGAGGCAAGCTCATTGGTTCAAAACTTAATTCTAAATTTAGGCTTACAATTTTTCATTTCACATTTCCAATCTCTTCTGATTAGTGCTAGGTAGTTCTAAAGACAAAACATGCCCCTTCTTCAGACAGCAACAATTTGGCACTTAATTTTCTTAGCTCCTGGGAAGATTCACCCAATCCACCCTTCTCCTTTGCCCTCCTTGTTAACTTTCCCTGTGTAGCTGCCTGTTGCTGCCGCTTGCAGCTACGATGCCGCGGGAGAAAATTCGGAGGCAGGATGGAAATGAAAAAGTTCTTTTATTCTTCTCTCTTCTAACTTCTCTCTCTGGCTCCAGCAACCTCTAGAACTCCAACCACACAACTTCAACCATTCTAACTCCAACCACTCTAACTCCAACCACAACTACAAACTCCAACCAACATGCCACTAACCCTCACCCGGTTAAATACATTTTGCTTTAACAAGGACAAGTGCTTACAGCTCGAGCTTACAGGTGCGTCACACAGTGCTCATGGGCATAAAAAGATTCTTAGATGAATGTATGAATATCAGGTGAAGCTTGAATATCTTTTATGGCTCTCAGCTAACCACAATCTTAGCTATCTCCTTAATTAGGGCTCCTACATCCCTGGTCATTCCTTAGTTACTCAATAGCCCTTTTAAAGCATGTAGAACTTCCCCAGGATGGACTAGATACTCCTAGTAGGATCACTGCTTCTGAGACCCTGAATGCCATAATTCTGTGGAAACAGTCTGCAAGCAGTTTAGGACAGTCACCAAAGGAACAACCTTGTTGGCACTTAAGGAATTCCCAATCAGGCCTGCTTCCTTCACTGATTCACTACTGTTATAATACACTTTCTTATTGTTCTGATGATGTTAAACAGTCTAATTCTTAATAAGTCCTTGGAAGTAAAGATAAGTACTCTACTTCACCTTGGGTCTAGCAAAGTGATGACATATCTTGATCAACCTCATCGCACCAAAAACAAACTCTAACCATTATTAGGCACTTACTCAACATCTAAGATCTATGGCTACTTGTGGCATTTACATGAACTATCTCATTTAGTCTTCATCATGGGCCTATACAGTAAAGGCCATTATCATCCTTTTTTTGTAGTTGAGTAAAAGTGAGACATAGATATTTAGTGCCCTCCCTGAAGTCACAGAGCCAATAAACAGTGAGTGACTCAAGTACTCTCATTAAACAGTGTAGAAAAAGGACTTGTTGGTCTTAGGCTGGTTATTTCCTCTGATGTGACATGTATATTTTCTCTGGATTGGAAGAATGCCGGAAGCCTCACAATGGTGGTAGCACTGGGACCTCAGAAGGCTGGCCAGCTTGAAGCTGTCCTCTATTCTACAATGGCAATGGTGGAAAATGAGAAGTATTAGGGTGAGCTAAGAAGGTTTCTTGTGCTGTCAGCAGGAGACTATACTTAACACCCATATTCCCAGTTTCCTTGCACACCCCTGGTTGGTAGTCACTAACTAGGACCATATTGTTGCTCCCCTTACTGAAATTGTCCAGCCCAAAAGACCAAAAAACTCTTGTCTCCCAGACTCCAGTGGTCTCCAGATCACTACACAATCCCCAATCCAGGCAGTGATGAGGATGTCCAAGAACACAGAGACCTTCCAGACTTCAGAGGATGGTAATCAAATATATAATAAAAAATAAAAAATAAAATCTGTAGGGTTTTGTTTCATGTTAGTGTGCAGTGTGTGATTCTGCTACATGTTCAAATGATTTGAGAGAGAAAAATGATGGTCAGCAAGTAAAAATAGCAGAAGTAAAAAGGAGCACTGCATTTAATTCCATCTAATTTATGCTGCTGTGGGTGGGAATTGAAGTTCATCTCCTAGACATTAATTAAACTAGAAATGCAGTGAAATGCCAGTCCTCCGGCTGCAAGGGCCCTTTTCAAGGGGGAGCTGGGAAAGTAGGTTTGGTATTTTCTTGCTGTCACAGGGCTCATAATAGACAGTAGCAAGCATCATAGGTCCTTAGACACTGCCCTGTCACCCAATCGTGAGCCTTGTAGCAGAAAAGGAGTAGACCCTGGGCCAGTGCCCATCAGCCTTATGCATCGGAATTCCCCACCTGTGGAGAAGACAAAGAATATAGTACAATTAAGGGCTCTGAAGTCAGTCCTGTGCATATGCTGAAGCTCCCCAGTGCTCTCCCTAAGACTGTCTTTCACCCACCCACACCCTTTGCACAAACAAAAACATTGTTCTATTCTGTTTTAATGAATTATCAACTGGTGAGCTTGAAAGAGAGAAGGCCATGGAAATGCTGGCTTCAAATTAGTAGGGCAAATTAAAGGAGAAAAGTTAAGCTACAGTAAGGCAATCAACTTTTTCCAAAGGTAACAGACATTGAAATCTCTGGGAAAACATGCTGAAAGGAGAGTAGGCATAATTCTGAGGCAAGGGCAACTAATTCCAATAAATAATTATAGGAAAGCATTATAAGCTTTGAGGCCAAATTCCATATGGGAGAGAGGGCCACATTTAAATTCGATGTAAGATATAAAATATGCTGTTGAGCCAAGTATGGTGGTAAACACCTGTAATCCCAACCATTGAGGAGGCTGAGGCAGGAGGATCAAAGTCCAAGTACATCCTAACAATTTAGCTAGGCCCTAAGTAAGTTAGCAAGACCTTCTCTCAAAAATAATAATAATAATAATAAAAAGGATTGGGTAGGCAGCTCGGTGGTCAAGCACCCCTGGGTTCAATCCCCTGTACCAAAAACAAAATCAACAAAAAGCAACAAATAGATAGATAGATAGATAGATAGATAGAGATATATGGATACATACATATACGCATTTATAGATAGATAGATAGATAGTTGAGAGAAATGCATATCAAAACTATACTGAGATTTCATCTCCTCTATCACAATGGCAATTATTAAGAATAAAAAATAATAATAAATGCTGGTGAGAATTTTGGGGAAAAGCCACATTCTTGTCTTGTTGATGGGACAGAAAATTAGTACAATCACTCTGGAAAGCAGTATGTGGAGATTGTTCAGAAGACCAGAAATAGAACCACCATATGACCCAGCTATCCCACTCCTCATTATTTATCAAAAAAACTAAAAATGGCACATTATGGCAATACAGCCACTCCAATGTTTATAGCACCACAATTCAAAATAACAAGCTATAGAACCAACCCAGGTGCTCGTCAATAGATGAATACATAAAGAAAATATGGTATATGTACACAAGAGAATTTTACTAGGCCATTAAGAAGAATGAAATGATGGTATTCGCTAGTAAATGGAAGGAACTGGAGAGCTTCATTCTAAGGGAAATAAACCAAATTCAGAAAGTTAAGGGTCAAATGTTTTCTCTCATATGTGGAAGCTAGAATAAAATAAGGGAGGAATAAGAAGGCCAGGGGGGTATCATTATGCCCAGCCATATATAGAACATCTGTAGCAACAGTTCAGAGAAGTGGCCCCAGGTACAGGGATCTGCCCACATCCACTGCTTTTGCTGTGCAAGCAGTATAAACAAAGTCGTGTTTACCAACAATCAAAGTGAGGATCTAAGTTTCATTGACCAGGAATCAGTAAACTTTTTCTTTAAAGAGTTGGATAGTAAATTATTTGGGCTTAGTGAGACAGGAATCCACTACTCAGTTCTAACATTGTAGCACAAAAGTAGCCAGATAACATGTATACAAATCCACATGGCTGCATTTTGGTAAAAGTTTATTAACAAGCACCAGAATTTCTAACTAAACTATTTTTGTGTGCCCAGGGCATTATTCTTCCTTTGATTTTTTCAAAAACTTAAATATATAAGGAAAAGAAAAGGATACTAACTTGCAGGCTATACACAAAGAGGTGGTAGGTGGGATTTGACCCATGGGCCATAATTTGCTGATTTGCTTCTTGCTAAAACAAGCCAGCAGAATCCTTTCTTACCTGCATTTGCTGTTTGGGGGTGAGCACTTAAAACCAAGATGGCAAAATTTTATTATCCCAAATATTGATGACTTTGAATGGATACCATGCTTATTAGCCATGAGATCCAAGAGAGATTTAAATATGTGCAGCGGTTCTCCATATGGCTCTGCTGCATGTGACACAGCAGTCATTGTGCAAGATAATGTGTACATTTCCTGAAAGATAGAAGGCATGTAAGGTACCATGTGTCTACAATTACTGTAGTAGTAACCCTGACAGAATTTGACATTACCTTGTGTCAGCTACTCTGCAAATCTCTGAGAGGACATTATTGCACAGCTCCATTTCACAGGTAAGAAAGCTGAGGGTCACAAAGCCCACTTGTGTATATGAGACCACACAACTGGAAAGTAGCAGTGTTGGAATTTGAATCCTCTCTCCTAAGAGTTCTCATCCTCAATGTGATCTTTCTCACTTAAGGTCGAGACCTTAGTTCAATCAATCATAACTCACCAAACTTAGCCTGACCTGATGTAAGGCTATTTCTGAGCTTTTACTTTGCCACATCACACTTAAATTACATTAAAGAAATATTAATGTGGAGGCATAATTGTGTAAGGCCTGAAGCTACAGGGCAAACTGTGCAAGAAAAAGAATACTGCTATAAAATTATTGGCATCTCACAAGTAGTTAAAGGCATTTGTCAGTTCAACTGCCAAATATTTATATTTCAAGATCTACCCTATGCTAAACATTTTTCTAGGCACTGAGGATGAAGCAGTAAACAAAATAGGCACAAATCTCTGCTCTCAGGGATTTCTATCTTAGTGGGGGGAGACAGGCAGTAAACAATACAGTAAGTAAAACATATGCTGTGTCAGATGGCGGTAAGTGCTGTGGGAATAAAATCAGCAAAGAAGAGTTGATAAAGAGAGCAAAATGGCATAGGGGCCAGAGAGTGTGAGACAGAGATGGAGAAGGGAATGCGTAAGGAAAGACCTGATGGAGATGAGGGAGCAAGCCATGTCTCCACCCACAGATGGGATATAGGCAGAGGGAATGACCAATGCAAAGTCCTGGGTTATGTCTGGGGAACTTCCAGGAGAGGGATGACTTAAGGGGAGTGAGTAAAAAGACCATGGATGGAAGGTGAGGCTAGGGGAGAGTGGGGGTGCAAGTGAAAAACAAACAGAGCATTCAGAGACTCAGAGCCCAAGAGAAATTTTTTTTGAGGAAACCACTGCAGCATTTTAAGCAAAGGGATGGAATGATCTAAACTAACAGATAATGTAAAAAAAAAAATCCTACAGCTTTGATAAGAAGAATTTGTAGAAGGCAGAGATTGGAACATTGCAGCCACTTAGGGAGCCGTATTGGAAGGTTGGTAGCCACAATGGTAGTTAGAAGGCATCAGGCCAAAACCCACGCCAATGGATTTACTGACTATGGGACTATGGAGTGTGGGACTAAGGAAGGAAGCAAGGAAGACTTCCAGACTCTTGGCCTGAGAGACAGGAAAGATAGAGTTGTCAAAACTTGAGGTGAGGAAGATGGTAGCAGGAGCAGGTTTGGAAGTGGATGACCAAGGAGTTTGTTTCTGCATATGAAAAGTTTTGAGTTGCTTGTCAGACATTGAGGCAGAGATTTCCCCAATAGGTAGATGCAGATAAAAGAAGTTACGAAGTTTTTTGTGTGTGTGATAGACTCAGGGATGGTGCCTTTGCTACAATGTTTGACATGAGGATCTAGAGAAATTGCAGTTAATCTTATCACTTATAAACTAGAGATTCTTTGCTATTGACATATCTTAGTTTTCTTAGGTTGCTAAACCTGGTAGTGATCTTTTTTTTTTTAATTGATGTTTCAATTTTATTTATACTACTAAACTCAACACAAGTAATATTTCATGTTGACCCAATCACCAATCCCATTATATCCTTAAAAGCAAGAGAAAAAAATATATCTAGAATTGATGATGCCTAAATCAAATCCAGTTGGTATATTGTAGCATTTTCTCTCCACAAAAAAAATTACAATGGTGTCAACTCTTATCATCATATTACATTGCATCTTCATGTTGATATCCACATTTTCAAAAATAAATCTGTTGCACGGATGATTATAATTTCCTTTTACTCTGATGATATTGAAATGGCAACACCAATGTCAGATGTTAGACTAAACTCAAGGAACCATACTCTGCTGTCCCATCACCTTTCATGAACTCTGAATTTATTTGCAAAACCTCATCAAACTATAAACAGATGGTCTCTCTCTGGGCATTTTCTTTCTGTCTCTCTTTGTGGAAATAAAGGCAAATATTTCATAATCATATTTTACCTTACATTCATGTATCCTAAGTTTAAAATTCACACATTTTTCAGGAGGATCATTATCTGGAAGAAATTTTAGTTTCAAGAATAAATTTTATACAGCAGGAAGAAAGAAATGTATAAAATGAGCCTACACACACTACACACAATTGGCTGTGCTCTATTTCTCTTGTCAATTGTAAAATAATAATAATAATAATCTCAGAATTGGGAGTGATTCCACATGGAAAAAAAATATTTTATTTAAACATGACTCTTCTATTGGGGAAAATAAATATATTCATAAAGGATTTTATGAATTTTAGGTTGGCTTTTCTCTCAGGGTTGATGTGAATCCTTAAGTTTATAACAATTAATGATGTTTTACTCACCTGAATTTTAACTACTGCTTTTAAAATGCTGGCTGGGAGGGGAAACTTCCTGGGCCATTTCCCATGCACTGGGATGGGCAGGAAGTCTCTCACTAAGAAAGGAACAATGCAGAAGCTGCCGGAAAGAGTAGTCTGGGCTGCTCCAAACCCACTGCATGCCAGCCACCTGGGTTGAGAGTCTAAGCATGTTTTTGTACCTCAATCTCTGCTTATGTGTGAGATACCATGTTAACGGTCCTGTTGCCCACTCCACCCTGGCTTGAGATTTAAATAAAAACAAATTACAGGTCTTAACAGTGATAGATGGAGTGCTTTTACATTTGTGTAGAGTATTTTTGCTCTAAGATTAAAGGCTTACGCATTTATCTGCATAAACTAACCCCTGGAGTAGGGTACTGCTGACATTTTCCAAGAAAAATGAATATCCTAACTTATTCCAAAGAGAAGACTTGGTATTTGTATGGCCAGAGTGACCTTTGCAAGTGCCCTTTCAGATTAGGTGCACTACATGGAAAATTGTGCTCTTACAGTACTCCATAAATCATACCTACCAATTTTCTTTAAAGGGGTATGTAAATATCAGTGTACCAGGTGGGTAAACAACACTAACCTCGTACAAATGGCTTGAAAATTGAAGAAAAGCACCTTATTTTGCTGCTGAAATTGCTTTTGAAGCCCAACATCGAGACTTGGGTTGTAGAATGCATGAAATGATTTGTGCACAGGGAATAGAAAATGGGCTGATGATAACCATCCTCGACACAGTTCCCGTATTTCGGAGTTCTTTCCATGATCAAAGATATTATTGTTGTATATTACTTTTCTTTGCAAATCCCAAATGCATGTACATTTTAAGTGACATCTTCATTATCTGCATATTTCCAAAATGGTTAGATAGCTATTTCAGCTGGTTAATATCTGTAGACAAAGTTCATGGGAGCTTTCTTGTTTAGATCACATAACACTTCATTTAAGAACAGGAAAAAAAAAACAGAAAACTTTATAGGAAAAGTAGAGAAACTGAAGCTTTTGATACTTGCAAGATGTTAATCAGAACAAGTATTATTTTTGTAATTTAATGGAATGGGATGTTTGAATCTCCTTACTTTAAAATAGAATAGACAAATAGAAAATAGGACTTTTGTACTGACATATGTAAGTGGAATGTCTGTGGCATAAGATACAGCTTGTACTGCACCAGATTGACATGAATATGTTCACTTTTCATGAAATAGAAGTCATTGACCTCGACACATTCTGGAGCTTGTGGCAAGAATCTCCATTGGTTTCCAGGAAGAACATTGTATTTAATAGAAGGTGTGTCTTTCTTAACCAGATAAATTTCCAATAAGGCAAGTTTTTTTTTTTTTAATCACATTGCAAAAGTAAATTTTGAGATTCTTAAATATTGGAAATAACGATGAAAATGACAAAACAGTTTCAACTTTTTAAATATATCTTACTATTCAGTTCTTCCATTTACTTTTAAGTATATACTGTATTTTTAGGAAAAAATGAATTATATAAAATATATTTTCTCTATGATTATTTTTACTGTTTTCCTTCCACTGAGGAACAAATACATTAAATCCCCATAAGAAAATGCTTATGTTAACATAAGGAAATGCAATTTTAAAAATTGAATCACAAAGTCCTACAAGTAACACACAGCCATTTAAGATGTTTTTCTAGTCCTTTCTTCTCTAGTCACTAATAGTTCCTATGTACAAATGCCTCTCATTCCTTTGTACCTAGTAGGCATAAGATGAAGGAAACATGACATATCAGTGCTCATGGGGAAGATAGGTGGGGAGCCCTGAGCACCCTGGATTCTTGCCTTGAACACATCTTCAGTTTGCAACTCTGATCTCCCCTAAGCACTGTGAGAGGTATTTTTCAATCCCATACTTTTCCACTTTGGTTCATCACTTTCCTATATTAAAAAATAGGATCATTTATACTACTTTACTAGTTCCAAACCACATATCCCAGCTTGCTTATAAAAAAAAAAAAGTGAAGGCCAAAAGCTTTTACTTAATATTTTGGTAAATGGAGATATTTTTTAAACAGTTTCAATTTTTAGTCTAATTAATTATTTTCACTTTTCACTCTTTTTATTTTCTTTTTTTAATTTTGTGCATAATCATACATAATAGTGAGATTCATTGTGGTACACTCATACATGCACATAATTTGATAGGTTTCATTCCCAAGTACCATCCTTTGTCCCACTCCTGCTCCTCTTCTCCTTCCTTCTCCTCTAGTGATCTTCCTTCTATTTTTATGAGATCTCTTCTTTTTTCCCTTTTTCTATCTTCCACATATGAAAGAAAACATACACCACTTGACTTTCTGAGTCTGGCTTATTTTGCTTAACATGATGCTCTCTCAATTCAACCATTTTCCTGAAAATGACATAATTCCATTTCTCTTTATGGTTGAATAAACCTCCATTGTGTGTATATACCACATATTTTAATCCATTTATCTGTTGATGGATACCTAGTCTGGTTCCATAACTATAGCTCTGCTATAAACATGGATATGCATGTATTTCTGCAGGATGCTGACTTTAGTTCTTTTATTTAAATACCCCAAGAATGGTATATATCCTTCATATAGTAGTGCCATTTTGGGGTTTTTAAGGATCCCCTAATTTACATTTTCCACTAAGGACAGATGTTTTCATTGAAGGAAAGGAATGTCTCAGCTGCCTGCATTGTCATTCTGCATCTCTTTATATTTTATAAAACTTTTTTGCTGCACTATTTTCTGCCTTGGTTCATTCAATAAATATTTATTGCATGCCTAATCTGTGCCAGGGATTATGATAGGAACTGAGGATATAGAAATAAACAAAACCAAACTACTACAAAATTTTTGCTCCCAAGCTGCAGAATTAAGAGTATTATAGTGTAAGATCAATCACATTGATTGCATTACCATAGCATTGTCTTAGCATAATATAAGAAATGACCTTATTCTTCATGTCACCTTCAGTTCAACATATGTGAGAGTTAGTATCATAGCTTTTGTTTAAAAACTAAACATGTAAAGGAATATTGAATATTTTTTCTCTTATCATGCTTCAAAAATGCCTTCATTAAAAATATTTAGTAAAATATTTTTGTGAAATACATTTATTTATTTAGGTAGGTACTGGAGATTGGACCCAAAGGAGCTTTACCACTGAGCCACATTCCCAGCCCATGTATATATATATATTTTTTTTCTTTTTTTATTTTGAAACACGGTCTTGCTAATTTGCTTAGGGCTTCACTGGGTTTCTGAGTTTGGCTTTCAACTTGTAATCTTCCTGTCTCAACCTCTCAAGCCGCTGGGATTATAGGTGTGCACAACTGTGCCCAGCAAGAAATACAATATGTATTTTTTTAATTCAATTCTAAAGTGTTTTGTCCACTTACAATAATATGAATTGTTAATATTCACCTATTTTCAATGTATTTCCATTATTTACCACTATTAATCTTGGGCATCTGATGATAATTTTTGTCCAGTTGCTTTATCCCAACTCTACCTCCACTTTCTTGGTTTCTACTGAATTACATAAGTATTACACAATTTAGCAATCACTGACTTTCTAGCTTTAGTCACATTAACTGGTTTCCTTAACAACTTTGAAAAACCTTGAGAAAATGACTAATTTCCATCTCCCCCAGCAGCTAACAATGTAGACCACACAGAGAAAGCTCAATAAGTATATTAATTTTCTTTTAAGTCCTATATCAGAGTCTTCACTTTTTGTTATTACTCAATTCCAAGTTCATTGCATTTGCAAAAGGATTTTTGATAATAAGTATTTTCTAAAAGAGACAACAGTTTAAAGTGAAAAGATTTTCACATTAGAAAAAAAAATTCTATTTCAATAGCAAGTTTTATTAGGCAAAAACATTTCCATGATATTTTATATATATATATATATATATATATACATATATATTCATATATATATATTCATAAATTGAAACTTTTCTCCCTCTCTAATTGAAGTGATCCTGCATATTTCACACATTTTAAATAAACTAGGTATGAAAGCCAAAAGATCACAAATAGAAAGCAAAAAGACAGTTTCAGTTGCAATCCCAGATTTAAATGATAATAATAATGATAATAATAATAATAATATGTTGAACTTTTCTACTTTCTTTTGGGCAGAGGGGCAGAAAATATCACACTTAAAATTTTCAAAGTTTTTGATACATAAAAGTGTAATTGCATTTGCAAAAGGATTTTTGATAATAAGTATTTTCTAAAAGAGATGAACAGTTTAAAGTGAAAAGATTTTCACATTAGAAAAAAAAGTCCTTTTAATCACATTTCATTTTTTTAATTTTATTTGTATCTTTAGTTGATTTTGTACAAATACAACTCAGGTAAGAGGGCATGAAGCAAAAGTAGATAAAAACCATGTTTGCAGTTCTACTGGCTTTGGGGATGTTTCATGTGTTTTAAAAATCAGCACAATGTGATCTAAGAACCTCTGTTGAAGTTTAAAACTTCACATTCCAGATTCAATCCTTAAATTTGTTAGTGGAGATTTTCTGTTTTCGGCAACTTCTTGTATATCAACAATGAGTGAGCCAATTTGCACTGCTTGGAGAACCAATGATATGGTGGAGTTCCAGCTTTAGCACCTCCACTGAGCTGATCCTAAGTAAACTCCAGAAAGGAAGTATATTCTTGTCTTACCATTCACATGTACTTTTCCTGCCAAGCAATTCCTGGCCTCGCCCTTTCCCTTCACCTCAATCATCAATAGCCCTCATTTTGTTTATTGTACTTCCAGATCCCCCCATGGTAGCACCTCAACCACCTCCATGAAAATGTCTCATGCTCCTGTTGTTTCTATTTACTCTGCTCCTAAACAAAACTGATTAGCCCTAGGTCCCATTTCCTCCATTCACTTCATTAGCTGGCATACATCATTACTTGGATGAAGATTCTCATACACAATGCTCTTAATGGAAGATGATGATTTTAGTGGGTTAACTATACTGGGACAAATGAATTTAAGCAAGTACTTATTAGTTCTAATGACAGATTTTCAAATCTTTCTCTAGAGAAGGAATGGGCAAGCTTTTTCTGTAATGGCCAGATTATACATATTTGGGGTTTTCTAAGCTGTACATTATTGCTTGATCCTGCCCTTGAAGCTAAAAAGTAACTATAACATGTCACAACAAGACCTGACTGTGTTTCAATAAGACTTTATATATAAAACAGAAAATGGGCTGGGTTTTAACCTCCAGGCCAGAGATTGCTGAAAGTCTCTAGATTAATCAAATAATGTGAGGGGTGAAGAACAGAAAGGTTTATCAACCCACAAACATCTATATCTCAGAGATGTGATCTTTCTCACTGAAGTTGCTGAATAACTGGAATACCAAGGGATCCAACCAGTCTCTAGTGGCAATTATTTAGGTTGTATTGAAGTCATTAGTGAATCCATCCCATTTATTAATGTTTGGTTTTAGTTCTTGCACTATAGGGGTCTTATTGAGGAAGTTGGGGCCTAATCCAACATGTTGGAGATTTGGGCCTACTTTTTCCTCTGTTAGGTACAAGGCCTCTGGTTTAATTCCTAGGTCCTTGATACACTTTGAGTTGAGTTTTGTGCATGGAGAGAGATAGAGGTTTAATTTCATTTTATTACATAAGGATTTTCAGTTTTCCCAACACCATTTGTTGAAGAGGCTATTTTTTCCTCCAGTGTATGTTTTTGGCACTTTTGTCTAATATAAGATAACTATAGATGTGTGGGTTAGTCTCTGTGTCTTCTATTCTGTACCATTGGTCTACTGGTCTATTTTGGTGCCAATACCATACTGTTTCAGTTACTATTGCTTTGTAATACAATTTAAGGTCTGGAATAGTAATGCCACCAGCTTCATTCTTCTTGCTAAGAATTGCTTTGACTATTCTGGATCTCTTATTTTTCCAGATGAGTTTCATTATTTCTTTTTCTATTTCTGTGAGGAATGACATTAGGATTTGGATTGGGATTGCATTGAAATTGTATAGTGCTTTTGGTAGAATAGTCATTTTGACAATATTAGTTCTACCTATCCATGAACAAGGTAAATCTTTCCATCTTCTAAGATCTTCTTGAATTTCTTTCTTTAGTGTGCTGTAGTTTTCATTGTACAGAACTTTCACTTCTTTTGTTAGGTTGATTCCCAAGTATTTTATTTTATTTTTTTATGTTATAGTAAATGGGGTGGATTTCTTAGTTTCTCTTTCTGAGAACTTGTTGCTGATATACAGAAATGCCTTAGATTTATGGGTATTGATTTTATATGCAGCCACTTTGCTGAATTCGTTTATTAGATCTACAAGATTTCTGTTGAAGCTTCTTCTCAGAAAAAGAAACAATCAGTGAGGTGATCAGAGAACCTACAGAATGGGAGCATATCTTTACCACATGCACATCAGACAGAACATTAAATTCAAGGATATATAAAGCTCTCAAAAACCTTTACACCAAAAATCAAACAACCCAATCAATAAATGGGCTAAGGAACTCAACAGACACTTTTCAGAAGAGGATATACAATATATCAACAAATATATGAGAAAATGTTCAACATCTCTAGAAATTATTGAAATGCAAATTAAAACTACTCTAAGATTTTATCTCATGCCACTCAAATGGCAGCTATCAAAAACGCACACACACACACAAAAAAAAACTTGTAATGGAACCACTATTTGACCCAGCTATCCTACTCCTCAGTCTATACCCAAAGGACTTAAAAATAGCATACTACAGAGACATAGCCACATCAATGTTCATAGCAACACAATTCACAATAGCTAGATTGTGGAAACAACCTCTATGCCCATCAATGGATGAATGGGTAGGGAAACTTTGGTATATATACACAATGGAACACTACTCCACACTAAAAGAGAATAAAATCATGGCATTTGCAGGTAAATGGATGGAATAGGAGAAAACAATGCTAAGTAAAGTCAGCCAATCCCAGAAAACCAAAGGTTGATTGATTCCTTTGCTATGATGATACTGAATTATAGTGGCAAGGGAAGGGGGATGAGAGGAATGAAGGAATGTTAAATATAAAAAATGGGGGAGGGGAGGGAAAGGGGCAAAGGGATAGAAACAATGGTAGAGGAGTTTGACATCAACATACTAAGTGCATGTATAAAAACTCAAATGGTATGAAAATACTTTGTGTAAAACCAATGACTTGGAAATCTGTGCTCTTTATATGTAATATGAACGGTATTGCACTCTAAAAGCATGTATAACAAATTAAATTAAATTTAAAAATTTTTAAAAGACATTAATGGTCCAATGTCTCTTACATAATTTGCCTCTTATCTCTTCTTTTTTATTTTTTTGTTTTGTTTTTGTTTTATGGAAAAGAGCCAGGAAAATAGGTTTCTCCATGTGGGGAGAAAAGGCTTCCTTTACTGAAGAGAGCTAATCAAGACTTCTTTTTGCCTCAGTCACTGGAAAACTCACAGAAAAGTTTTGTGCTCTATGATTGTATGCCTCCTCAGCCTTAGTAACATATTCTCATCTCCTTTTCCTTTTGTCTTGATTTCCTTAATTTGGTGTTAGTGGTTTATTGCTATTTTATTATTTTCACTATACTCACCTCTGATCCTTTTTGGAAGAAGTATAAAATAAAGATGAATCAATGAGAAGTCCATGAGAGACATCTTGGAAGGAAGAATGGTGCTTTTACTTCCTGTTAAATTGGAGTCAGATTATAAAACACATCAACCAACATAGGCTTCAGACTAGTATGCTTGGCCATATTGCAAGATTGAAAACATTTCCCAACAATTATTTCCACAGACTAAACAGTCTGTCAGTCCAGACGCCTTATGGAAGGTATATCACATTATACATTTGTTAAGTGACCCAGTTCTTGTCACTAGTCACAGCAGCTCAGTGATTACATCTGACCCCTACAGGGCAATCTGACCATTAGGATTGGGTTGTGCTGGGAAACTGCTGCTACAGGTGTCAGTGAGGAATTCCACAAGTAGACTGAGAAATCAGCTTGCTGTCCTCTGGGATCATTAAAATAAGTTCTGAAAATCTTCTGATAACGACCAATGAGATTTTTGAGGTTATATGTTTTGATTCCCTTCTCACACTTCATTTTGTATACTATATATGTGTTTTCTTAGACATTTAAATTTTATGTACCAACTTTACAGTAGTACAGATCAGTATGTTTCTCTATATATTTACCTTTACCAGAGAACCTTACATTTTCATATGACTTTATGTTGCTATAAAACTGGGACATCAGAACCTCAGGAATCATTGCTGAGCTATCTAAACAACATCCCTAACATGAAGCTACCCTTTCTAAATTATCCCAAGGACCTGGAGGCAGCCTGGTAGCCTAAGAGAGAAACAAGATGGATTCGCAGCTCAACTATATCTATGGTTGTTGGCTCAATTGCCATGGGGTCACGGATCATTTAAAATTCTTAATCTCCTTCAAAAATATCAACAGTATCTAGGTTGGTTCCACAACCTATCTATTGTGAATTGTGCTGCTATAAACATTGATGTGGCTGTGTCCCTGTAGTATGCTGTTTTTAAGTCTTTTGGGAATAGACCCAGTAGTGGGATGCTTGGTCATAAGGTGATTCCATTCCCAGTTTTCCAAGGAATCTCCATACTGCTTTCCATATTGGCTGTACCATTTTACAGTCCCACCAGCAATGTATGAGTATGCCTTTTTCTCCACATCCTCTGCAACATTTATTGTTGTTTGTGTTCTTAATAGTTGCCATTCTGACTGGAGTGAAATGGAATCTTAGAGTAGTTTTGATTTGCATTTCTCTAATTGCCAGAGATGTTGAGCATTTTTTCATGTATTTGTTGATTGATTGCATATCTCCTTCTGAGAAGTGTCTGTTCAGTCTCTTGGCCCATTTATTGATTGGGTTATTATTATTTTTTTGGTGTTAAGGTTTTTAAGTTCTTTATATATTCTAGAGATCATAAAATATGGTATATATACACAATGGAATATTACTCAGCAATAAAAGAGAATAAAATAATGGCATTCCCAGGTAAATGGATGAAATTGGAGAATATAATGCTAAGTGAAGTTAACCAATCTCAAAAATCCAAAAGCCGAATGTTTTCTCTGATATAAGGAGGCTGATTCACAGTGGGGTTGGGACGGGGAGCATAGGAAGATGAGAGGAACACTAGAAAGGTCAATGGGGAGGGAGAGGAAGGGAGTAGGCAAGGGGGTATAAAGGAAAAAAACAACAATGGTAGAATGAGATGGATGTCATTACCCTAAGTGCATGTATGAAGACACAAATGGTATGAATATACTTTGTATACAACCAGAGATATGTAAAAATGTGCTCTATTTGTGTATTATGAATTGTAATTCATTCTACTGTCATATACAACAACTTGGAATAAAATATATATATATATATATATATATATATATATATATATATATATATATATATATATATCTCAGCAGTAGAAGTATACTTCTTGAGTAAATGGATGATTTCCACCTCCTTTCCCTCTCCGTGTATGCCTCCCATTTCTCTCAAATCATGGTTACATAAGTTGATCTACCTGTGGCCAATTCTTTTGGGTAGTAAAATATTGCAGTGTAAACTTCTTGTAAGATATACACATTCTCACTAAGGAAAAATCATGAATAAATATGCCAACATCCATTATCGAAAATTGTAGAAAGGGATTTGGGGTTATAGCTCAGCAGTAGAGCGTTTGCCTTGCACATGTGAGACACTAGGTTTGGTCCTCAGCACCACATAAAAATATATAAAAATAGAGAAAGATATTGGGTCCATCTTAAACAAACATTTAAAAAATAAAATTGGTTGTTTGTATTTTAAAAAATTGCAGAAAGAGAGGGAGAGACTTACCAATACTAATGCATAAATATTTGTTGAAATATTTAATAGTTGGACACAATAAGTCATGTTTTAAAAACAAATAAGCCAATGTACTTAGCTTCCAATAGCTTTAGATGACTCCAGGTAAATGCTGAGGACCCCAAACCTACATGCTTGTAAACTTTATTAACACTCTTCTGTTTACCCCTGAGGATCTTCCATGTAGAATTTTTATGGTCCTGAAACTCTCTTAGTAGAAGAAATTAGTAAACTAGGGCCAGTAAGGCAACAGGTGGTCTTTGTAGACACCCTCAGAATCTTACCGATATCTGACCACCATACCCAGAATTTACTTTCCCTGATGGCAGTTATAGACTGTGTTGTATATCAGCACTACCAGAAGCTGGGCTGTGGAAAAAAAAAAAATGGCAAGGCTTTGCATGTAATGCAGAATCACTAAAATATGGGGAATAAACCCGGTTATCCCAAGTCTGCCTGATTACATTTTTAACAAATTCTAGACAAATCAAGCACAGTTAAACAAAGAGTCTGGGTTGCCTTATTATGAATAAATTTAGATTTCCATGGGGCTTTGAGAATATGAATGATGCAGTTTGAAAATACCATTATTATTTTTTCAATCCTAATGATCAGCAGAGCCCAGGCTCAGCACCTTGAAGGAACTCTTCATTATGACATATTTTGCAATGTTGTGAATATAATCGACCAGAGTTTTTGGAAGAAAAAGAATCAGTGTAAGAGGACCCTGGCCAAGCCCTGCCAGGTGCTATATACAAAGTACAGTTCTAAAGTGGCACTGCGTTGTCAGGCTTGGCTTATCCTCAGATCAAAAGAGCCATCAATCTTCCCCAGATCTATATGGATCCGTCTTGGGTCAGAAGAATAATCAATAACCCTTAGTTCTCGCTTCACAAAAACAAAGGAACTGTTGGTTTGTTTACTTTTCAGATTGTGTCTTGATTAGGAATCATTAGTGACTGTGGTGGAATGAAATTCTAGTGTGTATTGCTAAAGTTCAATCACATTTATTTTTAGGATGTTTCCAAGCATGCAGAAGCAAACCCATACACACACCATGCTTGGAGAGCTCCAGGGAGCAAGGTACGCTCATACCAGGACTGAAACCATGGCATAGAACGTAAAAGCCATCAAGAATTAGAGATGAAGAGAGCCCCACATTTTACAGATAGAGAAATTGGGGATTAACAAAGGCAGGCATTTGTTCAAGGTCACTTAACCTGATAAAGACAATATGAGTTAGAGATTATAGAGAGATGTGTAAATACATATTAGGCACATGATTTTAAAATATGTTAGATATGTATTATATTCCATCTTTATCCATAAATTTTTGGCCTACTACAGATGTAAGTTAATGTTCATTGCTATTTATTGAGCTTTTATGTGTCCCGGGTGGGTCATTTGTTTTCTTAGCCAGCAGTGAGATGTGGTAGATGACTCAGCTTTTGGCTTAGCTTGAGTTCAAAGCCTGGCTCTGCCATGAAAAAGCTGAATAATCTTCAGTGACTTATTTATTTCCAAGAGCCTGTTTCCTCATCACTATTCCAATGATATTAATATCTGCATCTTCAGGTTGTATAAGAACTAAATAGAAATCACAGATATAAAAAGTTGTTGGTTGCCATAGGTGCCTTGGTCTGCGGCTGCCTACTCCTACAGCCCTGGCCCAAGCTCCAGCCCAGGGCCAGCTGCGGGCACAGCATTACCAGACCAGAGCTACCTGTGGAATGTCTTCCAGCAAGTTGATAAAGACAGAAGTGGGGTGATATTGGGCAATGAGCTTCAGCAAGCTCTATCTAATGGTGAGTTGAAGCCTGATCCTCCCATAGCACGCAGGCCCAGCTTAACCCAGTGACTGTCAGATCATTTCTATGTTTGACCGGGAGAACAAGACTGGTGTGAATGTCAGTGAGTTCACTAGCATGTGGAAGTACAAACAGACTGGCAGGGTGTCTTTCGCACCTACAACAGGGACAACTCTGGATGAGTTCAAGCAAGCACTCTTATCCAGGGCTGCATTGTCTTGCAAAGGTTCACGGACATATTCAGATATTACCACACTGATGGGGATGGCTGGATTGAGGTCTTATGAGCAGTATCTCTCCATGGTCTTCAGCATCATATAATGCAGGCCTTGAGGACAGCAGCAAAACTTATGAAAAAGACTGAAAATGCCAAATTCCTTTCCTGTGACAAAATGGGACCCAGACACAGTTAGATACTGTTTTCTCATCAGATCTTATGTGGTTAACACTTGGGAACCTGGCTGTACCTATGTAGATAAGCTGACAAGGGCTTTTGCAGTCTTAGCAGCTGCTATATCATCATAAAGAACCCTGGGTTTTCTGGCCTGCTAATTGTGTCATGAGGCAAAATGTAATAATAGTTCAGGTGTTCTGCTCCCCAAAATGCATTACGTGCTTTCCCAGATCTCTCCAGTTCTGTTGTGGAAATGCTTTTACAAACCAATAAAATTGTTAAAACAATACAGAACTCGCACAGAGGGCTTTTGTGTGCCTCACTTTTCTAAAAAGGAGTTTACTGTATTTGTTGGAACAGGCAACATAAGCAATTAAGTAAAGATACAGACACACACACACACACACAAAAATACAAACAAACAAACAAAAGTCATCCAGCATGTTACATGACACACAGCAAGTGCTTGACCAATATTTGTTTCGTATTCTCTCTTTCCCTTCCTTCAACTGTAGTACAAATTAGTTCTAACATTGAGAGCCATCTCATCTCTCTCTTCTATAGCTACTCACGAAATTTGGTTAACAGTCTAGAATTCTGCACAATTGATGATGGTATAAAAGTATATAAATGCACATGTATGCAAAATTTAATAGTTACATGTATAAATAAATGTGTATGTTTTTTATATACTTGACCAATATGCAAATGGTGCTTGGTTACCAACATAACAATGGTAAAATTAAGTACTAAGATGTAATATTTATAACATTTTAATATAAACTAGAAGAAACAATGTAAATTATTTCAGACAATGAAATAAATACTAGCACCATTAAAAGAAAAACTACACAACAATAATAACTAATCTAACAACTCTATTGAAACTAAGTCAACAAAAACATAATGTTATCAGAGCAACAGTCCATGATTATTTTCTGAACCAAAGAGTGGCATTATAGCTAATTTTCCTGCATATTAAAAGATAAGTCTAGCCAGTTATACTGGAGCACCCCTATAGTCCTAGCTACTTGGGAGGCTGAAACAGGAAAATCACAAGTTTGAAACCAGTTTCAGCAACTTAGCAAGACCCTGTCTAAAAAAAAAAAAAAAAAAAAAAAAAAAAAAAAAAAAAAAAAAAAAAAAAAAAAAAAATGCACTGGGGACGTAGCTCAGTGGTAATGTACCCCCAGTTCAATCCCCAGTATCAGAAGGGAAAAAAAAATAGAAGTCTATAAGCTACTCCAAATATCTCTACCAAAGAAATGTTTCCCCTGGTGTGGAAACAACAGGATTTGTCAATCAATAGGAAAAGAGAGAAGGCCAAACAGGCCCGCAGTGGTTCACATCGCACAGCATCCTGGTCACGGCTCTAGCAGCTTTCTCTTCACCTCCTGTATGGGTTCCCTACAATTGGCCTTTTCAGCCCTTCTCCCAACTTCATAACATTTTCTCTAAGCCATGTGTCTTCTCTTGGCCTCACACCTGCCCAGTAAACCCCGCTTATCCAGGTTCCTCTCCCTCTAGGTCATTCATACCCAGACTTATAGGTCTCTGGCTGACAATATAACTGGACTGCCTACTTAGCTTTTGTTTTCTCTGCAAAGCTGTCCTTGTATGGCCTCACTCAGAACTCCCAAGAGGCCCCTCTCAGGTATCTGGGTCAGGTCTAGGATATTTTGTGCACAATCTTGCTATGAACAAAAGTCCTACTAGAGCTTTCCCTGGTCTCATTTTTTTCATCTTGTGCTGCATTTGGAGGTCAATATCTGCTTTCTAGCCAATAGTTGATTTATACCATATGTGTCCTGTTATCATTGAGACACAAAGTTGATAACTGTTATTGTTCCCAAGTGAAGGAAAAGAGATCCTAGCCCTAAGTGATGACAGGCATGTAACTCAGAGTCATAGCTCTCATGAGATGATCTCCTGCTTTTCTCGGGTATTCTGCTATCTATCCTCCTGGAAAATCTGCAGGGATGGAAACATCATGCCAACTTTACACAAGATAAACCTGAAGCTCAAAAAGTTAGACTATGCCTAAGTCACACAGTTGGAAAGTGGTACAGACCAGATTTGAACCTAGCTCTAAGTGGCTGCAAAGCCCAGACCATCACCACCACCATATCATACACACTCTTCTGCTATGGGTGGTTTAGTTTGTGGAAAAATTCTGGGCCACTGAGAAACAAGGGTGGACTGGGCACTTCTGAATGGTGCAGAATTTCCTTCTGGGTGATAAGAGGAATTGAGGACCCTGAGAAATTCACCTACTGAAAAGAGTGTCTAAAGAAGCAGGTTGAACTCTGGAAAACAGTATGAAGATTCCTTAGGAAACTTGGAATGGAACCACCATTTTACCCAGTTATCCCACTCCTCAACATAAACTCAAAGGACTTAAAATCAGCATACAATAGTGATACAGCTATATCGATGTTTATGCAGCTTAATTCATAATAGCTCAGCTATGGAATCAACCTAGGTACCCTTCGATAGATGGATGGATAAAAAAATATGGTACATATACATAATGGAATATTAATCATCAATAAAGAAGAATGAAATTTTGGCATTTGCTGGTAAATTAAATGGAACTGGAGACTATCATGCTAAGTGGAATAAACCAATCCCAAAAAACCAAAGGCCAAATGTTATCTCTGATATGCAGATGCTAACTCACAATAAAGGGAGGGGAGTAGAAGTTTACTGGATTAGATGAAGCAGAATGAAAGGAAGGAAAGACAGTAGAATAAATGAGACATAACTTTCCTATGCTCATATATGAATACATGACCACATCATAAGTCCACATCATGTACAAGCACAAAAATGGGTAATTATACTCCATGTATGTATAATATGTCAAAATACATTCTACTGTCATGTATAACTATAAAGAACAAATAAAACCTTTTTTTTTTTTTAAAGGAGTCAGTTGGGTAACCATCCAGTGCTTTCAGAAGGGTGGGGCAGAAGCAACCTTACTTTGCTCTCTCTGATACTGGAAGACAAGGTAAAACAGAAACAAAGGCACATAAGAATACCACACAGAAGTTTCTAACAGATAAACCATTCAAAAGTTGACTAAAAATCTAGTGAGTTCTTTGCCACAACATGTATTTTAAGCAGAGGCTTTGAAAGCCATTTGTTGATACTGTTGAGAGGCAACTAAATACCAGAAAGAGAGCTAATGTGCCTTCCCAGGTATTGGGCTGATCTCTTTCTACATATTGTCTCAATTCATCTTCCCGAGGACACCCTGAGCCAGAAGCTACTCCTTTATAAGGAAGAGAAAACTGACAAAAGAATTAAGTAATCTGCTTCAAGGTGATGCAGATAATTGATTTAGAACCCAGGTAGTAAGTCCTTGGAAGCCAAATCTTTACCCAAGGGACTTCAGATAGCCTCTGCTAACACTTTGGGTTTTCCAAAGATTACAGGAAATAACTTCTCCACCTCCCCATCTCCATAAACATTGTCCATTTATCATCATCAAAGTGATACCATGGTTTTGTTTCTTGACCATGTCTACATATAACACATTAAAATGAACAATAACTGAGAATGATGATGAGCGTCCATTAAAAGAGAACAAATTAAAGCCAGATGACACGTCTTTACAAACACCTCAGCAATGTACATGACAGTTGTCTGATACTTAAGGACATATTCAAAGAAAGTGGCACTTTGAACTCTAAATTTATTTGCACAGAAGTAGTGAAGCATCACATGCCCTTGCATCTATTTCATAGGAGATTCAGAGCCTGGTTTTGACAGCTAGTTCTAATAACAAAAAGGTTTTAAATGTAAGGTATAACAGCATTCCAATCAGCGCCTAATCAGGGTTATGCTTTTCAAATTATATTGTGTCGGCTTTCACCTCCTGCCTATTATCTGCAATAAAAACAGAAGTGCTTAAGAAAATCCTTGATCTGTGCACATATATTTTTAATATTAATATGTCAGGCCAGTAGCAATAAGGATATTAGGGAAATGACGGAATTCTTCCCCCAGCTGGACATGTTAATTGAGAAGCCAAGTTTTGGAGGCAAAGTTCACATTTGTGCAGATGGCGGGACAATGCCGGGTGGCGGCACAGGTCAGTGTCAGTCCCAATCCCGGCTCTAATGGCTTGAGTCTCTGCTTTCTATGCGTCAGCTGGTCCCTCTGGGCTGTGTAGGTTGGGGAAGTTTGTCTCTCCATTTTTTCTGCCCTTGACTCTGGGGTAGTAATTTCTCCTGAAATGTCAATGTGCCTTATGAAGAAAAAAAAAAAAAAAAAAAACAGGGGTTGGTGGGGTGGTGGGAGTTAGGGAATGAAAACAGTGGGGAAAAATGAGTTTTATCTTTTTCATTGGAAGAAATATAAATTAGAGGTCATCCTTCCCTTTTTTCCTTCCCCTGTCAAAAGTTTCAAATAACAGTTACCTTATTTGAATGGTAGAGAATGTGATAATTGTCTCAAAAGAAGAAAGTCAGCTCTTGTGGACACAAGATCTTTTTCTGGTCCAACACATGTGCGTTTTTTTTTTTTTTTTTTTTTTGTTATTGTTGTTGTTGTTGTTGTTGTTTTTTAACCTGGTTAGCTTTAGAATCTATCCATATTTATTGCCAATTTCCTACCTACCGCTATTGCCTTTAATGTGATTTGTATATCATTCTCCGCTCTTTAAATACAGTAGTATGGTACCAGCAGTCTTTCATCATTTCAGTTTCCTAAGTGATATGATTATTTATTATCTCTAATTAAAATTCATAGTTGGGCTTTGAGCATGACTCTGAATGTGAAGCCCATTTTAATGAAAAGAGCAACTGTGAGCTCTAAATTTCTTTATGAAGGAGATAACTTATGTAATCACTGGTAACCTTTTTCAAGAATATTATCTCACTATTTATAAAACAATGCCTCCTTTACTTTAGAAATTTTCATTTGCATATGAAAAAGATGTATTTATTGATGCTTTTGACTGATGCACATTTTTCATTCAGGAATGCTCTTTTCAAATCATTCATATACCTTTGAATTTTCCTTTTAAAACTCTATGCTACCATCCTTCAAAAGATTTTCATATACTTGTCTACACATGCATGAAAATAAGTAGCCATTAAGAAAGCTTTCAGTTGGAGTTTCTTTTAATAATTTCTAATTTGAAAATTCTGAACCCTTTGTGCTTCTGAAGCCACTTGTAATAAGCATTGACTCCCTATATTCTTTCTCCCATACTTAACCCTATACCTAAAATTCTTTTCCTTGGAGAGGAAAAAAAAAACACATTTGTGTCTAAACAAGATGAGTTCTAGCTGAAAATATTTTAGGCTCTCACTCTATTAGCAGTAGCGATTTCATTTAATTCACAACATATTTTTAAGCAACCTGAATTATTTCACTAATAAACACATTAGAGGAAAAGATAAATCACTATGTAACCCTGGTACAGAAATTTGCTGATAAAATTTTTCTCATGGAGGCAAATAGGGTAGACTTAAAGCACATGAGCTTTTTGGATTCAGCATAAACTTTTAGCGTTCTTTGGGCTCCTGATTTTCCTAGCCATTGATTTATAAGTCACTATGATGAAACAGACATGATGGTTTAACTACCATCTACAACAAAAAGAAATGCAGGGATATCATTTTTTCTCCCCCACTTTTCTCCTTTTCTTGAGCCTTCAGTAACTTCCATATCAATTTCAAGATTTTTTTTCAATATATCTGCCACTCAGGACCTGTAGGTAGAGCTTATGAAATGAAGTAAGCAAGTTGAAACAGTTTTCGCAAGGTTTTCTTAAAATTTATCAGAAAAAAATTTTTTTAACTATGCCATCTAATCACACTCATATGCATTCCTTTTTAATTAAGCAAGTAGTTTATTGGGCTTTTATGATTTATGCGTGAGAACACCCAGCTTTCAGATTACTTCATTTTGGGGCCCTATAATTCAGAAGCAAAAAAGACATAGAAGCATCTTTATCCAGTTTGGGTTAGACAGTATCCTTACCAGAAGAGGAACCATTACACATGCCCCAAGGATCTGTCCAAGTTAATCAAGACCATGAAGAGTTTGCATTTCCATGACTTTTGGTAAGGAGATGTTCCTTTAAGGGAAAGACATTTTATTAACTAAATTTATTCTATAGACCCAACACCAAATTGGATCAACAGATACTTGCCATAAATGATTTACATTATGTAAAAATAATTTGTTTTTACTCTTTGCACATGTATTTATTTTATTTTTATTTATTAATCTATATTTAAGATGCCTGGTAAGGTCCAGGCACTAGGGTAAGCAAAGAGAAGTGAAGCTTTGACTTTGAGGTCAGAAAATTATTTAGAAAGCTAACAAATGTCCAAGCAAATCTATGGCAATGTCAAATAAGGCAGCATGGCCAGAAGAGAAACTAAGTTGTATGGCTTTCTAAACAGATGTACTATTACTTGAGTTGAGAGGCTTACTTGAGTTGCCATTGTGGTCAAAATAAAGGCTTTAGTGTCAGATTGCCTAAATTTAAATCTTAGCTCTGCCACTTACTAGCTGGATGACCAGGTGTTTCAGTTTCCTCATTTGTAAAAGAGAGATGCAAATAGCGTCTGCCTCACTAGTCTAGCCAAAGAGTAATGTGTATAAATTAGAGTGGAAGGCTGTGACATGACAAAGAGGACTACCATGAAAAATATCATGAAGATGAGCAATAGTGAGAATGGGGGAAGAGAAGATTCCCCAGACTTTAAATTTTGGCTCTGCTTTATGAGACCTATTTAAAAGCAGAAACAAAAAGTGGTACACTTTCCCCAAATGAAAGGGGAAATAGGACAAAGTAGAGTTCAATATATATTGATAAAAGCACCATGAATTTGATTTAGAGAAAAAATATGTATCTGATGGAAATATTATTCTAGAACAGTGTTACTTTGTTTACTTCAAGTTGTGAATATTATGGTGTTATGCAAAAGGCTGCAGATGTGTGTTGAAGTCCTAGGTCTCTTCTGCTCATCATGTGATTGCACTTCAACATTGAGCATCTGGGCACACTGTACTTCTTCACTGGCTAAAACAGAACTGTTGAGTTAATTAAAGGTTTCTAAGTAGGGAGTAAAAATAATATGTCAGCAGTATATAATCTATTTCTAAAATATTTAGATAATCAATTAAATATGAATTACTTAGCTTAATATATTTCTTAGTTCATCTAATTTTGTTTTGATTTATCAAGATAAGCCTTAATATTTTACAGTAGACTTATAAAGACTAGTAAATCACTAATAAAGAATAAAATGTTATTCCTCATAGTGAAAGACTCCCTTATTATCTTACAGAAAGTTTTGTTGGTTGATTTCATATTTTATGATGTCTTATCATAGAAGGTTGAACCTTTTTTATCAAATATGAGGGGAAAAATTCAAAGCATCATATAGCACTCTGCTTTTTTTTTTAAATATTCAGAGTCATTTTGATATACCAATTCTCCCTCTTTCCTCCAAAACACAAAATTCATCTCAGCTGACTTCATCAAATATTTTTTCATCTAATCATTTAAATGATTCCTGGTACCTCTGTTAAACATTAATGCATTTTGCATTACTGTCAATGGTAAATCCAGGATATTCTAAACTTAATTTTAGACTTGGTCTATTTTAGTAATAGGGAATAAATATTGCTGTACCATTGTCAGTGTTCATGCAAATAATAGAAGCCTTAGTATATCCACTGACAATTCATTAATGCTCTGGTCAACTTGATTAGCATTGATTCACAGTATACAGGGGTTGTTACAGAATCTATGTTGTATGTGGTCAGTAATAATATAATTACTTACTGTAAGCATGTCCACAGATCTGCTCTATATTTCATTGTTATTACCACAGCTTATTCACGTGAAATTATGGGAGATCTTCAAGTCCACAGTCTTTGACCACAGACCCAAGCAGGTGTTTGCTTAATACTTTGGTCAAAGATCAGTGAGTTAAAGGTTAGGCCAGGGAGAGTGAGAATAGAGGGGTCATTGCACTTGCAGGAGGGGGGTGAGACTTGATCTTCTCGGGTCTGGAACGGTCGAACCCCAAGGTCACCCATTAGTGATCCTGCCTTTAAGGACTGTGAGATGTCAACAATAAATTCACCATGCCAGAACCTTTAACCCTCTTAATGCTGTGAACATGGGGAGCCAAGGCCAAAATCCAGAAGGAACGTACCCAGGGAGAATTATTCACACAATTGTCTGAGGGATGTGGCATTTATATGCTTTAGGCTTGCCTCTGTAAGAAAAGACAGCTAAGAAAAAATGTTAATGTTATTTGATCTTCAAACTTTCCATGCAAACAATACATCCACGCAGGGGTATAGACATTATATAAATATGGTGCAAATAGCATTGTTGAATTGTCACATGTTCATTCTGGCACAAGTGTATCCCACTAACAGAAATTCTTATGTAAGATTTGCCCCCATCCACAACAATTAGAAACAATAAATCCACTAAAGATAATGGGATTAGCATATGACATTAGAAAATTTCTTCTTTAGTAAGAACAAGATTAACATAAGGAAGTCTATACATTTTAAGAATGTCTGGTGCTTGCATCTCAAACATAAATTGGCTTAACATGCCAATCATACCATTAAGTAGCCAACATCAAATTTATTACCAAGACTTAAATAACATAGATAAAGACAGCTGACCATATTGCCATGAACATTGTTAAAGGGAATATTGAAATTTCCATCCAGTGATTGCTTTCCAAACATTCTGAGACCAATGAGCTCCATTAAGTATCTTGTGAGTATGCTATGGTAATTTCTAAAATCAAATCATTTATGAAAAAATGTCACCAGAAGCTTTTCAGTGTACCCCTTAACTATAGATAGATATCCAACTTAGATTTAAATCATCTGTGAGTATTCTTTTGACCCTCACTCAACTTGTAAAATTATAAAATCAGCTATTCTATTCCCTAAATACAGAGTTTAGTCCAGTGGGAAGCAAATTTTCCTCAGTGTACCCCTAAGCATGGCTGTGGGTCTGAGATAAATAAGGAAAATCACACCACTGTCTGCAGATCTGAAGTCATTTCCTGGTCCAGAAATAAGCATCCTCACAAGAAGCAGAGCCAAAACTAAGACAAGTCACTCTCTCACAGCCAACATGTATCTTGTAGGCTGTTTTGTGCTGTAACAAATCCATTGGGTTTTGAATCAGGATAGAAAACTGAGTAGCAACACTAACTTGTTTTCAGTCTAATTCCAACCTCTAAATTATAGATCACCTGGTTTTCCTGTGGTCCCAGTATTCATCAAGTCTAGCATTATTGTTGGAAAGTATTCCAGTTTAGATGATAAATTATAAGGTCATTTTATCTAAAGGTCTATTTGAATGTCATTGTGTGAAAGTGATAGCATTTGTGATCGGCACTAGGTGGCGCTATACAAAGAGGGCAAGGATTCCGCCCCTGAGCTAAGGAATTCACTACATACTGCGCAGGAGAGACCAGTTCTAACCCATGCCAGAATGTTTGGGGCGCAAAATGGTCTGGGGGCAGAGAGGAAGGAAAAAATAAACCTGATTACAGGAATTCACAAAGGATCTAAAGCAATAAAATTAATGTGGGGTTCCAAAGAAATACCATTTTGATTGGCCTCGAATGCAAATCACTGAGCAAAAGTGAGGCCAAGCAGGACAGGCAAACTGGGCCCTGGTGGGGGTGCTTTCAGTGATGAAAGAGCTTACACCTGTCCTGTGAGAAACTAGGAGTTGGACAGTAAGGCGTCTGCCTCAAAGAGATACAGTCCTCTCTTAGCAACTCTGGAGGAGTGATTCTAGGATCCTTGCCAAAGTCAGTGAATGTTCAAGTCCTTTATATAAAATGGAATAGTACTGTATATAACATATGCATATATTCCCAATGCTTTAAATTATCTCTAAATTCTTTATAATGCCTAATACAATGTAAATGCAAATTAAATAGTTGTTAGACTGTATTTCTAGGGAATAATAACAAGGTAAAAGTACATACATATTCAGTACAGATGCAAGAGTTTTTAAAAAAATGTTTTTCATCTGGTTGGTTGGATCTGCAGATGTGGACAGCTGACTGTATTGCTTCCCAATATGTCTATTTGAGGGGGAAATATTAGAGAATGTTTAGAAGATTACTGTTACAGGTCAGTGAGAGAAGGTAAAAACATTAATTTAGCAGTTTTGGGGTAACAGGTGTGTCAAATATGTTCTTACTCAGTCTTCAAAAGAACTTTATGAGTCAGGCATCATCATCATTATCTTCATGGTCATGTTGCTGCAATTCTTTTACAAATGAAGAAACAGTATTATGGAGTTTAAGTTATTTGCCTAGGTTCATAGCCAATCAGTGTAGAATTTGAACCAAATCCTGCTGATTGGAAGTCCTTGCTTTCTCCACATGCATGCCCTACTGTCTCTCTGTAACAAAGGCAGAGCTTAGTGCCAGCATACCTTTTGAGGTATCTAAATATAATTCATATTTGGTTATTTCAGGGGGAAAAAAAGACATAGTCCATCAAATTCAATGGAAGAAATTGATGATTTCTTTTTAAGAAAATAAGCCTCACTTTAAGGCTACAAGGAAATTTCAGGAAAATAATAATACCCAATTTCTAGATTTCTGGAGACATGTGAACTCAATGTGCCTCCAACCAACATTTCACAAGTTTCTGGTATATGTAACATCTCTGGTGAACCCAAGAATTAAATGAACTAAAAGTTCTGAGATGTGGTATGAAAACACACAAAAGTCAAAGTCTTCCAAAATTGACAACTTCCATACTCAGAAGCGAATTACTTCTTTCTTGAATTCATTCCATCACATAAGTCAAAATGAGAAACAAACAAAATGTTGAAATAACAACAAAACTCAATGTATCTAAGATGATATGCTCAACAGGGAAGAAACACAAACAAAAAAGAATAGAAAAGAATATCCTTGTATATAAGTAGATTTGGAGCCGTATTAAAAGCCTAATGAAATTAACCAATGTATTATCCAAGAACACCGAGGCCTTAATATCTCCAAATCTGTGTTCAGGGGGATAGAGTGAATGAAATATAGAACACTTTGACCCCTTGTGAAAATATTGATAGACATTCCAAAAATGACCCAGAACCATGATCAATTAAAGCTCAACTCCTGTGGAGGTTAGAGAATATTTAGCATGTAAGCAGGCTGCCCCTTTCTCAGGCTTACTGTGAATGATGCTGGGTGCACCTGTTTATTTTACTCTCATTACACAAGAGTATATTTTCAGTTGGAATCATTAGTTCCAACAAATGAAATCTCTGTTTTTATTCAAATAAACAGAAATGTTTGAGCAATACTGCAAAATGAGGACATGCACCAAATACAAAATATATATATATATATATATATATATATATATGTGACAACAAATTATGTAACTTTTTAAAAATCTCAAATTATATTTTTCCCAGAAACTAGAACATCTACAATATGTTTCCATTTTGGTAATGTGTGCATTTATGTTGTTTTCTTCCCCCTCCAACTTCAAATATCCTTTTCAAATAACACTTTTTTCTAAATATAAAAATATGGTTCTAAAATGATAGAGGAAAAATATGCTTGACTAACCATAATTTTTTAAAGAAAGAAAAAACCCCAAGCTGCTTTAAAAACTGAAAGACAAAGAAGGTATATTTCACTATAAATTATTCATTGCACTCATTTTGGATCAATATTTATAGATATTCACGTGCTTTTTATAAAGCTTGGGAGATTCTTTTAAATGTCATAATTTCCTCCTCAAAGCCAATGTCAGAAGCACAGCTTAGTGCTGACAATAAATGAGCACTTGAGGCACATGCCCTATTTTGTCTCTCCTTTAGCATCAGGACAGCTTGATACACTGTGGGTTTCTGCCACTGTTCTACCAAAATACCCCACAACTGACCTGCCACTGTCTGCCAAGTGACTGCATGTTATAGGAACAAATAAATAGAAGCTGGTCATCTTTTCCCACCGAATGAGAACAGATATGTGGCTGTTAGGATGGATCTCAATCAAAGAATTCAGAGTAAGAATCTTTGTATTCAAACCCCATGAACCCATATTAGGGGAGCAAGGAGGATTCCTAGGGACTCTGAGGGCTGGGGAGCTCCGGTTACACCATACAGCTTTCTGGAGATCTGCTTCCTGCCTGTGGTCTGCTGGGGACCTGTCTGAAGAAGAGGTTTAAAAGACAGAAAGGGAAAAATAAAAAATAAAGAAGACAGAAGAGGTTGGGCCAGATAATATCTTGCCAATATCAAATATTACCTGCTTCTCTCCTTTCATTCCCCCAAGAACTCAGATTTCCCTACCGTGAACAAAACCCAGCACCTACAACCCCTCTGCCAGGATCATTGTTGCAGTGAGAAAGAGAGAAGCTTCGAAAGCTGCCACAATTAATTCATTGATCCTGTTTCAAAAAAAAAAAAAAAAAAAACAACTTTCTTCTTACACTGTTAGAAAATATTTTATTTGTACCTTCCTGGTTAGGACAGTAGGAATACTTTGTAATTTTTGAAAATTACATGAAAACAGGAGTTTTTTCTTTTTTTTTAAATTGCCTGCCCTTATTAATGCAAACCATTGAAAAGGGAAAGGATTTAGAAAATTCTAAGCATATAAAAAAAAAATCAAAGAGCTCATCACCTTCATTATTATCTGCACAAATAATGTTGCTTTCTATTACATGGAAGAGGTGGGGCTAGTGAAATTGTATAATAATTGGGAATGGTGTTATAGAAACAAAAAATAAAACTCAAAAAGTCTGAATATCAGACTTGAGGAGTTCTCAGCAGAACCAGGTACCCTCATCTAACTCTTGCAATCCTTGATCTTTCTGTGTCACAAATGGGTGCTCTCAGAACAATGGTGAGGCTTTCAAAGGGCAGGAGAATTCAGCAACAAGTCCAGTGTCAGTTTACATTGAATGCTGCCATGAAAAGCTCTTGCGCCCTTTATTCTTGTTCTTAAAATGATCACTTCATTAAAATGGCTCTTTTCAATACATGCATTGTCTTCCCAAGTAGTAACAGCAATTCAGTCACTGACTATATTATGGTGTATAATCTAGGACATTTTTTTAAAAATTATTTTAACTTGCACAATGCTGTAGTGATCTTCAAGTTGAAGGGCATTACATCATGAGGAACAATCATTAATATCAAATAATAACACTGAAACCTTGGACACTTATGGAACGATTCATGACGGCCCTTACAGAAAATGATTGATGGTGATCTAAGTACAATCTTTTTTTTCCAGAGTGGAATACACTCTGTACTCCAGTAAAGAATGAAGCATTTCAGTTATATTTATTTTTCCAATCCACAGATACATCCACAATTTCAGCTGGGGTTTCCTCTTTCTTGATCAAAAAGCACACCAACTCAGGGCCAAGGCCAATAAACACCCTTTCTATTTATATTTGAACTCCCCTGTGTCTCCCGAGAGCTCTGATGCAGTCCAAGATCTTGCTGGAAGCCTAAAGCCATTTCCTCAGAGGCTTCCTTACAAGACTCCAATGCCTCAGTGACTTTCTGCATCAGCAGTTCCATCTTTGGGGCACGAAGATTGATTTTCTTTCTCCCTACAAGTGAAAGTCCAGAGTGTGTGCCCCCTGCCTACTACCCTGAGAGACCAACAATACAACCACCAGATCAACTTGAAAACCTCATCCAGGGGGAGCCTTCCCACCACCTCTGTGCTTCTCGCTGGGTTAAGTGCTCCATATATCAATGAAGGCAAGCCCTGCTGACCCCAGTTCCCACAACAGCTGCACGCTGTAGTTACCTCTAGCTGTAGTGTTGCAACACTCTGTGTCCCCTGTGTAGGAGTCCACACACAACATATCAGTACACATATGCACTTTCAGGATGGAATCTTAAAACTGGAGCCAGAAAATCACATCTTGGCCTAGAACTACAGTAAAAATATCAAAGGGTTCAATTACTTGGGAAATCATTAATGTGATCATACACACCCATGTGCTTTACGCATATTACTTAAGGTTTTTCTAAATTCTCAAACTGACATGTATAGATTGCTTAAAAATAAAAGGGTGACTTTATTGTTGCTGTTGTTTCTGTTGCTTTGTTTCTTAGAACTAAGAAAAGTTCTCCTTTACCACAAGCTTGACGGGCCAAAAGAAATGTTTTGAATTTTTTACTGAAACAGGGAAAGGGGAAAAACAAGGTTTAATGAGCATCAACAATATATCTCTTAGCACATGCATCATTTTCTGTGCTCTAAGAAAGTAGTTTTCCATTATTTTACAAAGGAAAGAGTACTAGGATGGGTAGTAAAGGTAAAAGGGAAGTTCAGATTTGAAGTAAATTATTCAGACTCCACATTGGTGAGCAATGTGGACCTACAAACTTATTTAAAGAGTGACCACATTATCTTTCCATCCATGAGATAATGTTATATTGTTTATTAATATCAAAGCTATAAGAGTAATAATATGACATATTTCCTAAGTTCAACATTTGTACAAATAAAATAAACACTCATAATTAGAACCCAACTGCTAGAATACTGCAGCTATTTTAATAGCAATTAGACTATAATCTTAGTTAGACAAGATATTTGTCATTTCTTCACTATTATTTAACTATTAAAATTTTCTACAAGAAAATCAAAAAGAAATCTCTTGCTGCCTCATTCTTTGACAAAAACATTCAGCAAATACATATTGCCTTGAATCAAGGTATAAAAATTGGTTGTTCAACGTTATTGCAAGATGATCCATTACATAATTAAAATTCTTATATGGTAGTATAGTTCAAATTTTAAAAAGTTTAATTTACTGTGTGTTTCGTTTTTTAAGACCATCATCTGTAACACATATCTTTAGAAAAATAAGGGTTGTGTTACTATCGAATGGGGTTTGTTTTATTCACAAAATGATTTCTCTAGTATGAACAGAATTGATATTTTATGAAACTTTAAATGCTTTCTGGTACACATTGAGCCCCGAGTTGCCAAACATTTCTGCATGGTGTCGAGTGCACAGCATTCATTGTCTACAACCTGTTTATCAAGGGATGCTTTACAAGTTCCTTAAATTTTCAAGAGAACCCATTGAAATAAAATTTGAAGAAAAGGTTCATTAATGAAGAGTGAGAGAACTTCTCCAATGGCTGGAGACTTAAAATGTTGAATTTCTATCAAAACTTATCCTGATTATATGGGGCACATAAACTTATAAAGAAAAGTAAATATACACCTCTTTTATCTTAAATAATGATGAGAGAGAGAGAGAGAGAGAGAGAGAGAGAGAGAGAGAGAGAGATTTGTCACCCTTCTACTACCCTCATTAGTAAAAATTTATGCAAGCAAACTCTTGCAAGTACTACTGATTTAACAGCTTTATTCTTTATTGGTGGTAGGGGGTGGTGATGAAAAGACAGATTGAAATGATATATGTCAAATATTAGTAACCTTTTAAGAAGCCATCGCCCATGCCCCTTAACCCCTTACAGATGGCAAATAAGGTGCAGAGCAAACGAAATTAAGATGATAGTGTTGACAGGAGCAAGCAGATTCCAGTTTTCATCCCCACAGACAACAGGAATGACATCACATCTTTTCAAAGTGACACATTAATGAATTTAGCAACACCTGAACTTTTCTGGCAGAGGACACCTTTGACACCAGCAGGTTCTTTCGTGTCAGTAATAATAGGATTCTGTATCATTCCCCCACTCCATATTTGATGGCAGAATTATCTTTTGGGCCCTAACAAGTCGACAGGGTTTCATTTTGCTTCCTCTTTTAATGACATCCTCTTTGCAGGTGAACTGGGGATGTAATGACTTCCTTTTTTTTTTTTTTTTTTTTTTTTTTTTTTGTCTTGGAGCATTCCTAAATGTCATTGAGAGACCCAGGACATCTCAATCTTGCTTAATGCAAACAGGGAGCCCAGGGTTTTTAAAGGTGAAATGGATCTTGCTAATGAAGAAGTATCACTCTTCGTGGGGCATTCTGCTTGTTAGTTCGAGTTAGGTGAGTGTCACAGGTTAGGGTTCAAGCATGACGCAGGGTGTGACCACAGATGTCATCTTTTATTTATTGGGCTTTTAAAAAACATAATTGAATGGTTGGGCAATAAAAACACAAAACCCTTTCTGCATTGAGGATCCAGAGAGGAAGGTAATGAGCTCTTGCCTCAGAAATTTGTGATGATAGGGACTCAATTATGATAAAGTTCAAATATGTGAACTTTAAATATGTGAACAGTAAAACCACACTGTAAATACAGCTGCCTATTCATGGGGACCAGAAACTCAAGTTTTCTGTTTATTTCAATTCTCCAGTCTTTTTGTTTTTCCCATGAGTGTGACTCAATAGTTACATAGTTATCCGTTTGTTTCATTCTCTTTCTTTACCACAATAAATAGACAAGAAATTGTGGCTATCATTAACTTGGAAAATGGTCATGAAGCCCAAAGAGGGATCTGGAGCCTGGGGACCATCCCAAACTTAAAACTTAGCAATATTAGCACTTCTTAGCCATCGAAATGATATAGGAATTCTCTGAGTTTTTTTTTTTTTTTTTTTTTTCCCTTGATATTACTCATTCAGCTAGTTACCATTTGGGAAAAATATAGAATGGAAAATTTGAAAGCACACATGGACATAAAATCTATTGTGAGTGAATAAAGCCAAAGCTGCCTGACAAAACCAAACTTAAATGTGCAAGAGCTTGGCCAGAGCTGAGGGGGTTAAAGAAATTATTTCAGATATCAGCTCCCCGCTACCTCAAATGACCAAGATACACCAAAACTAAATTCCCAAAAGTATTAAACCGCAGTGTTTTCAACCCAACTAAATTAATTTAACACACTGCACTTGACCTGTGATAACATTTTCCTTTCCTTTTTTCACCTTAAAATCTCTAATTGCCACCACCAAAACTTTTCAGATCCAGCAGGTTTATTTGAAATGCAAAACCCACCAGTTTTTGAGAGAATTATGGACCCCAGCCAAGTAGCAGCTCCCTCTCTCTCTCTCTCTCTCTTATTTTTTTTTTTTTCTTTTTCCTTTTCTACCTTTGGAATCTGTGCAATTAGTAACTGTTAGGTTTACCCTGTTACCTTTATGAAATAAAAATTATTCATTAAAAGATGAGGACAATTTCTCAATTAAAACATTTCCAGGAGTTGTGGCCTCCATGCCATTTTAGGGAAAACACGCAATTACATTTGGTTATAACAGGTAAAATAATGACTTTTTCACCTGTCAACTGCTAGCTTAAAATTCCCACACATGTAGGCCATTTCTGTTTCATCTGTCCTTTGAATCTCAGCTGCTTTGCTTTTCAATGCCTCCGTTTCACTGGTGTCTCCTTTGTGTCTGAGACTCTCACACTGGGCTCTCCCTCTTTGGTGCTGGGCTTTCTTTTCACAGTGACATTTCAACATAAACAGTCAATATTCATTACCTCAAAGGAGACTTCCCTCCTATTGCTGACCAATTAAATACCAGCTGAGATAGGCAGACAAAGGTGCAGGAGCCTAACACAAGACGGGCTTAGAGTGCAATTTCTGCTCCCTTAAAGAAGAAAAATTGTAATCAAAACAAAGAGAGCGGGGGATTTAGGGACTATCTCTATCCAAGAGACTCAATTCCACTGGATATTATGGTTCCCTATCTTTTCATCTGGCGGACTGCAGAGTGTAGGTTTTCCTATTGTTTTTTGTTGTTGTTGTTTTTAATAATTCACCACCATGCATTTTTGAGGTTTCATCGAGAACAATCAGCCCTTAATTAGTTCCTGACTGAAGATGGCCATATTGGCATAGGCTCTTTCCTCCGATGCTGGTGGACCTGACCTTTATTTTCTTACTCTGCTGCCTAATTTGATTTAGCTTGATTTCTGAATTTCCCCACCACACAAGAGCAGCCCAGGAGGCGCCACTTAGAACATCTGTTGAGACTGAGCCCTTTCTGGTGAACTCTCTGCTGTATCGGGAATTACTGGGAATGGCTGCGAGACTCCTCAACTGAGTCCTCTGAACTGTGCCTTCACTTCAGGGAAAGGAAAAAAAAAAAAAAAGTGTTCTCGTATATTCCTTGAATCATTAAACAGCTCAACTCCCTTCCCACCCATCGCCCCTCCCTCAAGCCCCCACATTCTCCAAGATATACATAGAAAAATGTAAGGCACTTTCTGGAAACATTTTCTTGGGATATTGATGCTGTTGTTTTTAAATCCTGAAAATTTCAAGCTCTCTCTTTCCCTTTCTCACAATTCTGGGCAGCATGCATGCACCAAGCTGTTAAGACCTTTCCTCCTCATGAAGGAATTGTGCAATAAACTGTGCATTCAGATTTTTCCTTTGTGGAATCATCCCACGAGTAAGCCATTTATTCCACCTTCACAGAACATTCTCCACTTCAGCTACAAGCAAGACACACAAGTTGGTGATTTTTATATTTGCAATGTAGCCTGGATTTAAAGGGCTGTAACTCAAACTGCTATGAAGACCATGTGCAGAAGCTCAGCATCTACTTAAGGACTGATTTAGATAAAATTTTCATGCACAGAGTGACCCTAAAGCAGAAGGTTCCACATAAATGAAGTGCACAAATTCCATTTATTTTCATAAACTTACACACGCATCCTAGCCCTGTCATCATTTCCAAAAGCAACTACAATAGTCCTAAAACAAGCCAACGAACATCACTCTGGACTGCAATCTCCACTTAACTTCCATTAGAAATAGAATTAAAATCACTGATCGATATTCGAAGCAATGCACAGTTCAAAATATATGTGTCATATTCATTAGCTGCTTGAGAGAAATGATCTCCCAGTTTAATTTTCTAAAAGTCCCTCATGAATTATTACTCTGCTTCATCTTGTGCAAATGAAAGTACTGTTAATCCAAGAAGGTAAACTTTTATTTATCTGGGTACCTTTCTTAGAAAGAAAGAAAATAACTATAGCTCATAGGAATTGTGGGATTTTCCCCTTCAAGCCAGATTAGGTGAATTTAATCATCAGAGAGTTTTATTTTCCATTTGTGCTTCCAGCAGCTAGAGGGCACAAAAGAATGCTTTTACTTTGCCTTATTTTTTTTTTTTTTTTTTTAAATCACTGAGTGGAACTGTATAGACTCAGAAATAAACAAAAATACAACAGTCTTGTGGATTTTATTGCACTTTCCTTCTGCAGATGTCAATTTTTCATATTTTCTTTCCAACAGTAATACAAACCTCAAGGGAATATGTTATAGTGACCTACAAGTACATCATCTTCCCAAAATAAAGAGTTAAAACCCCAAAATGAGAGACTCAAAGTGGGGCAAAATGATTTCAAGTTTGACCCATCATTCTGTTTCCCAACTATTTTGTAAAGCTCTTTGTTCAAAAGCAATATAAACACATGTTTAACCTTTATCATTCTAGCATCTTAAATATTAATGTCGGTTGTGATTCTGCATTAACAACATCTATTATTTTTGCACTAATAAGAGGCTTACAAGAATAAACATGAAAGGCTTGGAGCAACCTTCCTGTCAATTATGAAACAGTCGGTAGTACTTCAAGTCCACTTTTTCAGCACATCTCAGCCACTGGGATCAGAGTGGAAATGCATGCATTCTTTGAGCCAGGGAAGAGGCTCAGATCCACGACTCTAAGTTTCACACATCATTCCTTATACATACTTAGACAACCCCCATCTTGTAAAGCTAGCTACTGATACTCAATAGTAAAAGGCATTCTTTTTGGACCATTTATTTGAAAGCATAGTAGTTTGGCATTTTTTCTGCAAGAAACACTAATAAACCTCAGGAGGAGTCACATCTGTTGCTGCGGTACAAAATGGGTTGGGCCTCAATAGCATAATATATATAAACACTTTTTCCCCCTAATGAACTGTCCCCCCCCCTTAGGCATAAATGAGTTGGATCTGGATAGAGTGCCATTTGCCAAATTGTAAATTGCCTACATTTATTTGGGGAGTGCACTAAACAGAGTGCTAATTGCCTTGTTTAGCACTTTCCTTTCTTTCATTTGCACTGGTGTAAAATCTTAGTAAATTAACTCAAGGCTTTTATTGTGTAGGTAGCATTTGAACAACCAAGAATTAGTGAGGAGGCAGCATGAAAGGACGGATAAAAGAGGAGTTGGCTCTACCCAGAATGCCATTTATATGTCCCTTGAATTAAAAGGATGGAATTAACTTTTAATCCTTGGGCTTTTTAAATAGCTGATGTTAACACAGAATGTATTACACAGCCATTTTATTCAAATTTGCTCACTTAAAATGGGTAGAATGTTAACAACCATGATCGTATGGGGAAAGTGCAGCTAGCTGTATTCATATACACAAGTGTATATATTAAGATTCATTCCAAATAGCAATTTATGTAGTTGCAGTCAATTGCATAGTCAAGATTCCGGCTTATTGTCAAAGACAAAACACTCCAAAGTCATTAACATCCACTGCTGTGCAGTAGCCTATGTAAAATAAGTTGGGAGTCTGGTTGCCATTCCTAATGGACAGGTGTGCACTTCAGAAAAACCATCATAAGATTGAGCATAGCACAAATCAAGCTGGATGCTTGACTATAAAGGGTGGGGGCAAAGCACCCCCAGGGGTAAAGGTCTTATGCTCCTACAGGTGGCTTCCTGCGGGGGCTGGGGGGAGGGGGGAGGTTGTCCAGAGAGCTCTGCAATCTTGCAGATGTAATACTCTCAAGAGCAGCAGAAATTGTTCTATTCTCAGTGTTCCTGGTTTGACTCTTTCCATTTGGTTTTGCAGATCCTTTCAAACTCAGGAAAGACCCCTCAAATTTTTCCTTCCAAAGCAAAAGAAACTCTGTTACAAATAATGATATAATAATCAATAAATCCATCAAATTTGCTTTTCTTCACATGTTTTCCTTTAGAAATCCTGAAAGTTGTGTTTAGACAGAAGACTTCCAACATGAAAAGTTAGATGAGAAAAGAGTTTCAGTTCTTTCTTATCATTTGTATTAATCTCCCTCGCCCAGAGAACTCTGCAGTATTTGATATGAGGACAGATTATCCGGCTTTTCAGTTCTACTGGGCCTCTATGTTGAGGCATATTAAATTTAGAAGGGCTTTTCAGGGCAGGTATTATTTATATTGAGGGAAGATACAGGTACAGATTTCCTGGTTCACGATGATGGTAATGGAAGAAAGTTTTGGAGCGCCATTGCTGTATAGAAAGGCGATCAGTATTCCTTGTGTTGAAGATCACTGTGAACCCAATTAGAAATATAAACTCAGGCCTTGATAATCTAATCATAAGAAAAGAGGGCCTATGTGTTGTGCTTTACTATTCCCTAAAATTCAAGTGGTAGCATGATCTTTTCTTGATGGGTAATACATTCATGGTAAGAAGGATTTTGAAGTCAGGTAAACATTTGTGAATCCCAACTCAGCCACTTGCACTCTGGTCTCTAGCAAGTAATTTTCTGAATATCTGTTTCTTCATCTCCAAAATGAGTTGATAGTGCAAGTGCATAAGTTTTGTTGTGATAATTATAGGACAATGCATGTAAAGTATCTAAAATGTGTGCTCACTAAATGAGTCTCCTTTGATCCTGTTCTTATTTTCATAGACCTCTAAACTCACCTCCTCATTTAGTTCATGAAGAGAAATCCCTGTTTGAATAATAGAAGATATAGTAGTATAAGTACTTTTGTCTTTCCAATGCAAGACTTCCCAAAAGTACTCCCCTATGTAAATAAAAAAAAAAAAAGAATAAATGAATGAGAAAAACTGTTTCAGACAATGTGTTAAGATTACATACGGAATAATAATAATAAAGTAAGATTTCAATGAGAATGAGTTACCTATATTACTTAGTATTAATTCTCTCTGCCTCCCACACATTTTAAAGTAGCTGGCAGTTTTAATTGCATATAAAATTATAGTGGATGTTTATTTTATATATACATATGGTACAAGAAGATTTGTCAGAAAACTTATTTGTGAAGTTTCCAGGCCACAATGGTTTGGATTCATTTCTGATTACTAACTGGAATTCCACACACTTTGCTGAATGCTATGAGGTTTCTCTATCACTCAACACCAAATTGTGGTTTTCTATAAGTTTTGCACGAAGAAAGATAGGATTTAATGTATTTCCAAAACTAATTTATTTGCCATGGAAACAAAATGATGGCTCAACTATAAACTTTATCTGATTTCCCATTTAAATAGAAAGCATATTGGCCAATGAAGACTGTGGAAGAATAATCTAGGAGAAAGCCGAGGAAGGATACTCTCACCTATGTAATTTATTTTATGTTTTTCATAAAACAAAGTGTTTCCTAAATCAGGGTGAAAGTTATTTTTATCAGAAAAACTTAATATAGTTCTACAAAATAATATTTTCAAATGATGTAACAGAGATTTCTCTCAAGTCATAGGAGAATGCATTTATTGACTTGATTAAAGCTAAACTATGCTGAAGATTGGTCTTTGGATCCACCCTAAGGAACTGGTTTCATAGTTATTTATGTGACTGTTTCCTCCAACAGAACAACTATTTCAGAAAGGGGAATGTTTGTTTTCCCTAAGATTTTCACTAAGGGCAGAAGCAAAAGATTACTCATCTATTCTTTAATTAAAGAAACAGAGTCTGACTAATGATAGATGTTTCTACTATTTTGTTCCAAGGTATTTTTCTTTCTTAAATCCTTAGACAAATAGTCTACAAATTAATTTTTCCTGTTTCCACTGATTATTTTAGTAAACCTGTAATTTTTATGGGTTTGCATTGTAGTCTCTAAAAAGTGCAATGGTACTCCTGATTCTAAACTTCCTAATTTTTCTCTGTACTCTTTTCTTCCATCTAATCTGTGACATTTTAATCTATTATCAGATACCAGTAAAGAGGCGCTTTCATGGTAACCATTCAAATAGATGAGCCATGTTTCATTTGTTCAAAGAAGAATGTGTTCTTTACGGGTTGTTTTCCTATGATATTGAATCTTATGATTCTTGGGATTTGGTTCTTTCTGCTTTGGAATATTCATAACTCTGATGACCTGCCATCAACTTCCATCTGAAATAAGCTTGCCAAATGTTTAATTTTACTAGCCCGCTGGCCTCAGTACATGGAGTGTTTAAAGAACTAAAACTACCTCAGACATTTGAAATGTTGAAAAACTCAAACAAAAAGCATTTGGTTTTGTTAAGAACAAAGTCATAAGCAATGACAATATGGAAACTGAATACACAAAAGTGTCATGCGCAAGTTTTCACAAATACATCACTTTCCCCATCATCCACTTATCAACAAAAACTTGGTTTAAGTTTGCAGTTTCCTACTAGTTATCTAAATTGCTATGGCCTGGGCTCTTTCTGTAACACAGGGTTAGGTTTCATCCATCGGAAACATTCTGGACTTGAAACCTTAGCAGGACAATAGATGTTAATCCAGAGCAAAGCCCGAAGGACAGAAACAGAAAGCCCTGTCCATTACATTCTCAGCTACATCATGAGATCAAAACCAAATATGCTCTAGATATATGATACTTTGTGTTAGAATCATGAAGTAGAAAGCCCCTCACAATGCCACAAGTTTTCTGTGACGTATCTAGGGGTGCATATTGCAGAAAAGAGGTCCACACTACACACTTCATTCAATATTCAGTCAATTATGCCACAGAACTTAATGTTCAGAGACTGGGCCAGGCTATAGGTCATGTGACATTGTTTTAACAGGACAAAGACTTCTGGTCCCCTATTTCTACCTGTGTATGACGCACATTCCATTTTGAGCACAAGGCATGAAAGGACTGTTTGAATGTGTTTTTGCTAGAGCAAAAACCATTCAGGTGAATTTACTTTTGAAATAGGGTTTATAATAGAAAGGTCTTTTTTAAGTCTGTTGCTTTTCAAAAGTTTGCTCTGCTCTTCCAGGAGGAATTTGCATAAGAAAATAATTTTGAACAAGAGAAAGCCTTAAACAGAATCATTTAATTGCATCTTCTTCTACTGTTAAAAGAGAGAGAGAGAGAGAGAGAGAGAGAGAAATTGCATCTTCTACAGGAGTGTTATTTAATATGAAACAAAACATTTGACGTAATCCAAACATTCAACTCAGAAGACGAAGTGTCATGTAGCCAAATAAAAAATGTTTATAAAAGTTATAATGGCATTCTATAATATTTCCCAAGAAGAAAAAAATAAGTATAACAGAGTTTATATATACTATCTTGACTTTCTAAGGAAGGGCAATGTAAAAATAATTAGAAAGGAATAAATTATGCCACGAATAATTACTCTGATGGAGATGCAAACTGAAAGTCTGCAAACTTTTGTCTGCTCTGATATACTTTTTCCTCTGGCATATTTCTTATAATTTAAAAAAGCAAATAACAAGGAAAAATATTCTTCACAGTGATTGTTCAAAACAATTTTTTGTGGACTACAGTTAACATAAAAATGTGACTCCAGTTAACATAAAAATAATGTAATTTATAGGTGCCACTCTCTTTATTAGTCCTGGATAACGGGAGAATCAGTGAATCAGATTAACAGTAGTAATCTTGGGACTGAACAACAGACTCCCTTTTGGAATTAGAAACAAGTTTTGGATATCTTCTTTAGTTCTCTTCCTCTTTTAGGGGATAATATGAATTGTATTTCAGACTTACAAAGTTCCATGTCCTCATATTTCATCTGGGAAGTAAAAAGTATGAATAGAAAGAGATGGGGAATCGAATAATAAGATATAAAGACAGGCAAACAGGCTGACAGACAGAACCACTCTTACAAGATTTTAGTTCATATGGTTCTTTGCTACTCACATTCCCTATGCCCTCCCTCAGCTTTTAGAGTGTACACTCACACAGGATTACTTCTGCACTGGAGAGCATAATCAGCATTTTGATATTTCCTTAAATAGCAGGCAGACAGGTCTTTTGTTTTTAAAACAACTTTTCAAACAATATTGGTGTTGGGAGGCGTGCTTCCCGTCTCTATTACTTCGTTCTAACCCATTCTCCAGACAAGAAAGCTAAAGCAGAGTGATTAAGATCACAAAGTCAGCCATGGAGGCTGAGCCACAATAAATTCCAATGATATCTCCTTAAGAGAGATTTGTCACTTTTCATGTCCTTGATTACAGTTTCCCTCCTTTAAGCCATAATTTCAGCAATATACCTTAAATGAATATTAGATAGCATGTTCATTGACTGAACTTTGAGGTTTTAAGTTCTCTGTCCACCATTCTAAAGAAAATTAAGCTTTTTTGAAGGAAACTTGGTCTGTATTGGTAAAGGGTTAAATGCAGATTATGCAAATAATGATATTGTCATTCATCCCCTCTGTTCATTCCGAAGACTGCTTTTCTGCTGTTGTTTTTCTCCTCCTCCAATTGAGAGATTAACCTGGTCCCAATTGAAATGGCAGTCCATATCATACCTTGCCTTGATCTCACAGCATGGCTAATAGCAGCTGGGGCTCGCCAAGCAAGCGTCTTTATTTTTTCTTTATTGTTCCAGACTACAAGCCCGTGAACCTCCAGCATGTTATGTACTTAACCATGGTCAGGTTGATGTCATTATTTTCTGATTGTCCTGGAGCTCCTGGGGTACTAGCCCATATTGACAGAGAAGGGTTGGCATGCTCTTTGTAGGGTAACCTTTGAAAAAGAAGCCCCCTGACCACCTGCATGTTTAGCTTAGAGCTGTGACATTGCTCTGGGCCAATTGGTACGCTTCAAAACACATATTAGCACCACTTGCGCTAGTTCATCTTGCTTTTTAATTTTCACTTGGTCTTTCCTGCTAGATAAACCTTATCTGTGCCACAAGCAAATGCTTGACAGAACAGATTTTTAAAGATCGTTGCAAGAAGATTCAGTATGTCCGGGTCACTGTGTGCTTTGTCTAAATCTAAGCATAGCTATTTGTTAGCCTCCCCCAGCCTTCTCTTTAGTATTTTTTTCCTGTTGCCTGTCCATATGTCTAACTAACCAGCCACGCTAACCTATAGCAGACAAAACTAGGGACATGAGCACCGAATGGCAAGAACAGTGGAGCAAAGTGCTTCTCTGCGTGAACCATCTCAGCACTCAGCTTTTACAATCCTATAAAAATTGGTCTACTTGTTATCAGTTCAGACTGGAAAGCAAGCAACAGCCCTCGATTGCCTCAGGCTTTGATGTAAGCACCCCTGACTATTTCTGTTTAAACTCTAGCGGATGGAAGACACCTATAAAGATATTAATTAGCTCCAGTTGTCACCAGATGTGGTTCACATTCTCTGAGCCAGCTCTGAAATACTGGAATTTTTATTAGGCAAGGTAATGTTTATGGCTCTCATTAAAGTCTGAGTCATAAAAGGCTGAAGATGAGATTGGTGAGGAGGGGGGAGAGAATAGTTTTCTCTTTGTTTATTAACTTTCCGAAATCCAAAAGTCCCATGTTTCAGACTGGAGTGGCATGTTAACTCAAATAGATTTGGCAAGACACTTTTGAGTGTTTACATTTTGAGGAAACCTTTTGAGTTGCACTCCATAAAATGACTGGTTTGTGTCAGAATTATGTTACATTTACATGCTTAATTATAATAATGTCAGACATGTAGCATTGCACCGTGCAAAAAAAAAAAATTAGTACTAATTGTTATTGGACCAAATGCTTATTTGTGGGATGTATTATGACATCAGAAAGAATAGAAAGAATTTCTTGTTTATTCAAAGTGAGTGAACAGTACTTCTTAGCTCTTGGGCAAGGTAGTAGTGAAAGGAAGAAAATCCAAAAATCTCTTCTGAATACTTTTTCTCCAATTTGCAGCCTCCCTGTCACCTTTCATGTTATGCCATGCCTTTATGACTTTTAGGAAGTTCTCCTGCTAATTTTTTGCTTGGATAAAAGAAATAGAAGTAGCTAAAATCAGCTCAGATCTACTCCTCTATTAGGAAAAAATAGTGTTTAATTTGAGAAAGATTTGAAGGCCAAAATAGTTGCTCAGTTTCCTTCTAAAGCTTCCCTGACCTCCTTTTGAAGCTGCTCTCCCATCAAACCTATATGCATAATAAGACTAGCACAATTCTTCTGAGGGCCCCCATTACAATCCATGGTCTGAGGTCCCCAAATGGCATACCTCTTCAGCTTGAAGTCCTCTGATGACTCCATCAGTACATCTGATTTACAGTTTCATAAGATCCTTGGAGATTTTAAATGATATTCAGAAATATGCTTATACATTTTTAAAAGATTCCTTTTTCCCATCTGAACTCTTTTAACAAAGGTATTACACTAAGTACAAAAGCTGTCCAATTTTTTCCAACCTTTTGGTTCTTTCTAAAACACAGTCATTTTGTTAGACATTGAAAATGTCTTGATTTAGTTGTCTTGCTATTTTGGGCCTGTCCTGCCCCCTGCAGTGGTAATAAGGATGGGGGTTCCTGCTGGGCCCTGAAGAATACCATTTCACGGCCGCCACAGAGCTGGCGGCTTTTATTTATGGAGCCAAGAAAATGAATGGGTATTAGTGTCCAAACATTTCAACATGCTCCTGCGGCCATGCACAAAAGGGACTGATTTGCAGCAAATTTCCACTTATTTTCCAAAAGTATTTACCTTGCCGAAGCTTGGCTGATCACTATAATGGCATAGCTGAGGGAGAAAAAAATGACCATTTCAGAACCCAATTTTATATATATATATATATATATATATATATATATATTTCTGTACCTTAAAAGTGCTCTACTTCTTCAGAATAAAGATAATACCTTTGCTTGCTAAGCTTTTATGGATATGTGGATAAATCTATGGTGCTGGGGTTTGTACTCCTCACTATTGTTTTAAACAAGAAAAGAAGAAGGACAGCCCAAACACAAGTAGTTCTCATCAGTAGATACAGGCTACACATAAGGGAATATGTTACAAGCGGACACTCCCAAAGAGTAAGGCCAGCATTTTAGTGTCTGGGATTTGGCCCAGGCGTGAAGGACTAGCATGTTCTTTCTTTTTTTAAGAACTCAGGCAAATTGACTGGAGGGAAACTCTGAGATGCTACTAAATTACTTTACCTTTTTGCATTAAGCAATTTACTGACTTAGTCTAGAAATATTAATTGAGCACCTAGTATACTGTTTCACAGAGGTGTTAAAAATGGCTTTAAATGACTTCTAAAATCTTTGCTCAGAATGTCAATGATCCTTTGTTCAAAAGACTCTTTGGAGACTTCCCAAGTCTCCATCAGTTCTCTATTTCCATCTCTGAGCAGGGTTGCTCCTCATTCCCCAAATATTGTATTGCTTTATCATCTCTGGACTTTGGTTCACTCTGCTTAGTACACACTGAAATCCTTTGCCCCAAATCTGCAAGTCAGAGTTTCTGCTCTTCAAATTCCAGCTAAACGATTTGTTCTTCCATGAACAGTTCCCAAAGTCCTTACGTGGATATAAGGTCTCCTTTTTCTTAACTCCTTTATCATGTTTTACTACTTTTGTTTATTTGTGTGCATGAACTACTGATATCAACCATCTGAGCATGAACTGATGTTGGTCACATTCTCCAAGCTTTTTGCATACACCATGTGGTTGTTCTCTCAGAAGCAGGGAAGAACTTGTTGAAACAGTGAGATTCCATCATCTCCTGCATTCCGTTGTTTTTTTCCTCCTTTTCAAAAGATTTCTGAAAGTTCAAATCCCATTCCATAGGGAACAAGATTTACAAGTACAAAAAGATGTGTGGATTTTCTCCTCTTCCTATTCCTCTAAGATCCATGTTTGCATTTCTAATACTTATGTCAACTACACCAGGGCTGGAAGTCTCCTAGTCACTCTTCACAAATGTCACCATTTCAGTGCTCAAATTTCTATGCAGAACAGATGACAATCTCAAACTATTAAAACAAACCCAGCCCCAAACTACTAAAAATGTTGCTCACAATAAAAAATATTGTAGTTAGTATAAGAAAGAAATGAAATAAATGATAGAAAGAAAACCAGCAATGATTTTAGTAGTTTAAATCAACTACTAGCTCTATGATTTGGGAATGGTTACTTCTGTATGCCTTGGTTTCCCCATCTGTGAAATGGGATTAATAATCATAGCTACTTCATGAAATTTCCCTGTGAATTCAGCAAGTTAATAAGCAGAGCACTGAGAATGTAGAAAATTTTCACCAAGTATTAATGGTTATTTAGTAGTTGTAATATGTGACTTTAATTTACAATAGACATTTCTAGTTACATTTGTAGCCCATAAGTGAGAGATCATAAAAACCTCCCAGGCATGTTTGCTCCCATCAAACCCCATTCAGCTCAGGCTACTCTACTATCATTTCACAAAACAAGATATTTTTGAAGAACTTCCTCTAGCAAATATCATCATGGAAGCTTCTGATGTTCTGAGTCTCAAGAGCTTTTCAATCCTGGGTCACTGCTTGGGCGACTGCCACTGTGTCCAGATCTGCATCATAAGCTAGTAAATTGCCAAAAGGCCTTGCACCTTTTGATTGCCAAATGGGTGATCCAGAGGCCAATCAATGGCTCTGTTAGCCAAACTTTTTCATGAGCCATACGGTTCGCCATGTCATCTGTGTTGGCTTCTGTTCTCTTTCATAAAGACAGGCATTCATGCCCTGTGGATTTATTTTATGTCCGGAATTTCATGGATTCATAGTTTTGTTTTGACTGTAATGCCAGAGAAGTTATTGAAGTCCAACTCTGCCATTGACAAGTAACATTTCACCACTTACTTTCCTCTCTTTGCCTCAACTATCTCATATGTAAAATGAAATGATGGGCCAAGAAAATTCTATCCAAGAAGCTTTCTACCTTTGCGCACACTGAGCTTAAAGCTTTGCCTTTAGAAATTCTAGCATGGGTTATATCCAAAGAAACTTCTTTCAAGATCTTCATAAAATTAAATTAGGTGTGTCCTTACTGAAGAACTCTCACACTAACCATCAAGATACAGGTGCTGAACAAAGCTACCTAGCTATGTTTCATATTTTGATTCAATCACCTACATCTAATATGTCAAGTAACTTGAAGCCTACATCTCCCTTTCAGATGAAACAATATATCTCAGTCACATCCCCGAACATGACCAAACAAGAAATCTGCACAAATTTCTATGTCACAATGAACAGAGCTAAAAACATAACAACAAATAAATAAAAGTTTCACCTTGAAGAAGTTTATAGTCTCCTGGTGCAATGGCTCATGCCTGTAAACCCAACAGCTTGGGAGGCTGAGGCAGGAGGATGGCAAGTTCAAAGCCAGCCTCAGCCAAAGCAAGATGCTAAGCAACCCGTTGAGACCCTGTATCTAAATAAAATACAAAATAGGGCTGGGGAGTTGGCTCAGTGGCTGAGTGCCCTTGAGTTCAATCCCCAGTACCCCTCCCCCCCAAAAATGGAAATTTATAGTCTAATATAAAATATATACAAATAAAGAACTTCATTCTATACTGCCAGGTACAACATTACATGTAGGTATTTGAACATATGTTGAAAGAGAGATGAAGGAGAAGGAAAGAAATAGAGAGAGAGAGAGAAAGGAAGGAAGGAAGGAAGGAAGGAAGGAAGGGGGAAGGAAGGAAGAGAAGGAGGGGAGGGAGGAAAAGCAAAAGAAATAAAGAGAGAGGGAGAAAGAAAGAAAGAAAGAAAGGAAGGGAGGGAGCGAGGGAGGGAAGGAGGGAAGGAAGAAAAAGTCTGTATGGGGGCACGGATTTCTTCGGTAAATGCTGGGAGAAGCAAAAATCAATCAATAAGGTTTTCTTATTAGAGGATTTCTCAGAGCCTTGAAATTGTAACTGTGCATTGTAAATTTATAAGAGTTTATTTTCCAAAACTAAATAAAACAACTATAACAAAAGCTATTTATTTCATTTCATTTTTCAGATTTTACCACCACCATCTTGAGAAACCACAGTATTCCACTGGATAGGTTAAGGAAACCCTCCACTGAAGAGATATACCTATGAGAATGAGTATAGTAAATGAGTGATAGCCAGCATTCGGAAGCCAGGACTTGATTCCTTCAGTACTAATACTTTCCTCCTGGGCTTGTCAAGAAGTTTAAATGGGTTAAGCTGTATAAAGTACTTAAAGCAGTATTTGGCATATAAAAAATATATTGTAAAACTTTATTATCATTGTACCATTCGTTTATTAGAACAGAGTAGATACTGAACAGTTCTACTGGGGGCTGGAGTTTTCTCAATAAATAATTGCATTTAACTATTGAATTGAATTTGGAGCACATATTAGGTAGAGGAAAGAGTGTTGGCAAAGATTCAGGGATCCATAGCAGCAGGAAAGCATGGACCTATTCATTTGGGCAACAAAGGTAGACTCAGAACCTAAACCAAACTCAAAGGAGATTAAACAGGGAACTAACTGTTACACTGCATGTCTTGTGCCCAGGCTACTTCAGTTCATGGCCTCACTACCCAAAGTCCATTTTTAAATACTGTTTGGTTGTGATGCTTCAAATTATATCTTTCCATTATTTATTGCAGCATCTCTTTCCAACTGTATTACTTCCAGGCTTTATAAAAGACCTTACTTGCTTAAAACCTTGATGGAAAGTTTAGTGAATTGGTAGCAGCACTATGCTTGCTGACACTTTCTGGAAACTCCCTTCTCAAATGTTCCATCTATGCAATATTTTTTCAATAAATCTTCAGCATCTCAACAAATAGGAGTAATAATTATGAAACAAATAACACCCACTTACTGCTCTATTATTACACAGTTGGCACTGGGTCACATCTCACATAAACATTAGTCCATGCAGTTCTAACTGATGAGGTGGCGCTACCTCACGGATAAGAAAACTGAGGCTCCTCCATGCTGATTTAATAGTCCACTTTGCACAGCTAGTGAGTCATTGAATGGAAACTCCAATACAGGTCACACAAACTTCAAACTCCAGGCTTTACCTAGAGTTTTCAACTATATCACTGCCTCCAGGAGTTCTATAAGGAAACCTCAGCATTTTTTGTCTGTGGAACAGCTTACTGGCTGAATACAATCTACGAAGAAGGAATTGCTTGGATTTTCATTAGTTATAGACAAAATACATTCTTAAGGAAGAATTTTCATCTCCAAGTTGGAGTAAGATTGGGTAGAACATCTACTGGAAATGCTAGATGCCTAGCTGCAATGGAGGACTCATTTTGGAAGTCCCAGGGGGCAGGTGCAGCTCATTTACTTAGTTATTTGATAACTTCACCTCCCAGGGACTCGTCTTCCTCCTATGTTAAATGGGAATTATAACTTTCTTTCTGCTTAATTTTCACAGTCATTGAGAGGGGCAAGTGATTGTAAATATGTTACATAAAAGAGTATTGTCATCAATAGAATGTTATTTAAATATATGATGCTGTTATCATTGTGTACTCAAAACTGATTACACAATCATCCCCACCTAAGTTTGTAATTTTTCTTTTTTGCTTGGCATGTTAAGATTAAAGAAATTCGATATGAAGTCAGATGAAAAGTCCATCCATCTAATGATATGGACTGCATTTGGCCTATCAGGTTTCTGAATTAAATTAGTTGCTTATCTCTGTTTATAATAGTATTAATATAAAATATTCCAAATAGTCCAAAAATGTATCCAAGAAAATAAAGGAATGAACATCATGTACTCACCAAATCTTACCATTTTTTCCATTTTCCATTAGATCTTTTCTTTAACAAAAATAACTAAATAAAACATCACAAGTACAGCTGATACCATTTGTGGGCTTGTCAAGGATTCCATTGTTGACTTTTCCGTGCTCAGAAGTAATTTACAGTTTTGAATTCAGTGTCTCCTATTTCCCATACAATTTGTATACTTTTCTTATTCTACTTTTATGATTTTACTTGTACTTTAAATATATGCAAATATGTCCAAATAATATGCAGTATGATTTTGCATGTATTTAAACTTTACTAATATTGTATCATATGTATATGTATGTGTGTATATATGTATATTTCCTCTTTTTTAATCAACATTTTGTTTTAATCATTCTTACTAATTGTAATTGTCATTTAGTGTGCCTCACAAATTACTTATCTTTTCCTTCTCCTGTGATGCACATTTAGTTTGCTTCCAATTGCTTACTGTTGTAATCAATAAATAAATATTATGGATATCTTTCCAGGCACAGGCAAGAGAAATACTCTCTAGCAGTGGTTCTCAAGGTACGGTTTCTAGACCAACAACAGTGGCATTACCTGGAAACCTAAGGGCAATACAAATTCTAAACACACCCTCAGTTTTTCACATTTCCTCCCAGTGATTTATTAGACAGGCTAAAGTTTGAGGACAATCGTTACAAGTCCAGAGCTGGAAGTTCTTGTATTGGAAGCACAGATGGTCTTTTACTAAGTTTTGCAAAGCTATTCTGCAAAGAAGTTGTTCTTTTTGCCACATATCCTTATCAAAACTTTGTCTCAACAATAGGTTTTACCCATCTGGTGATTATAAAATTGTGATCTCTTGGTTAATTCAATCTTTTTCCTTGATATTATAGTTTAGATGGGAAGTGTGCCCCCAAAACTCATTTGTGAACATTGCAAGAATACACAACAATGAAATGATTAGATTATGAGAGGTGTATCCAAATCCTATGGATTAATCCACTGACAGGGATTAACTGAATGGTAACTATAAGCATGTAGGGTGTGGCTGGTAAAAGTAGGTCAAGGGCCTTGTCTTTGGGGTTTATACTTCTCCCTGGCCAGTGGGACTGATTTTCTCTGCTCCCTGGTTGCCATATCCTGAGCTGCTTTCCTCTACCACACCCTCTAATTTCCAGCTGCCATGAGCTCAGCACCCACTGCCTCACCTCAGGCCCAGAGTTATAGAATTAGCTGACCATAGACTGAAACTTGGAAACCATGAGTCAAAATAAACTTTTCCTCCTTTAAAGTGCTCTTGTCAGGTCTTTTAATCACAGCAACACAAAAGCTGACTAAAACGTTTGATCAGTAGGTAAAGTTAAACATCTTTTTATATGTTTATTAGCCATTCATGCATTCCTAAATATTTTCAATTAATTTCTCTATTAAGTTGTTGATATTTTACTGATTTATATATAGGTCTTCTTGATTATTCCAGCTATTAATAATATAATCTTTGGTAATATAAAGTAATATATATTATATAAGATATAATATTATATGAGATATACTATATAATATTACATATATTAATATATGATGTTATATATTAATAATATAAAATAATGTATAATGTTATATAATATGTAATAATGTGATTATTATATAATATATATTAATAATATAGCCTTTGGTAATATAAATTTCAAATATTTTCTCCCTGTAACACATTTTTAATGCTCTTTCATCTCATAGAAGCTTCAAACATTTTTAAAAAGTGTTCAGTTTTATCAGCATTTCTTGATCTTTATTTCCTAAAGAAGGATATTTTATCTAAACAATTTTAAGATATTTTTATATACATTTTCTTCCAAACATTTAAATTTTTGCATTTCAGATTTAGTTACCTAATTCACTGGCATTACTTTTTCTGTGCATAAGGAGGGGTCTTATTTAATTTGATTTAGTAAAGATCATCAATTGATCTAGTTCCCTTTATTGAATTATCATTTTCCTCTGGTCATCTACAATGTCACCTTGGCTATATGTAACATTTTCACTCCGTGTGAGGCTGTTGCTCAGCTCTCTTCTATGGTATTGTTGTGAGTGGGGTTTTTCCTGTCTTTCAACTAATTCTATCATTTTTTATTATTAAGAATATATTCATTTCTCTCAACCAATAAAACCCAAGGTTTATTATTTTTTTATTCTTTATTTTTCCAATTAGCAAACTAAATCTGGAAAGCAAACTAATATCTCATTGCTTTTTTATTTTACTCTTCATTCTATTTGCTTTTCTTACTGTACCTTCCCAGCTTCTTAAGCTAAATGCTTAGCTAAATACTTTTTCAGCATTTGTTATTTTATGATGTAAGTTATGCTATGTGTTTTTCTCTAAATACTGACTTAACTACAATCCATACAATTTAATCTTCACTATTTAATTAGTGCTAACATCTAACAGAGATTTTAATTTCTTCTGTGTTTTCTTCCTTATGTACCCAAATATGTGGGGTTCTTTAGCAATCTTTTTTATTCACCTTTAATTTTGTAACATTTTGGCCGGACAATGTGACCTTTTGATATTATTTTCTATTTGTTGACACTTACTTTTTAGTTTAGAATATGGACGTTTGATACATATGCCCAGTCCTCTTTAAAAAGAATGTACACTCCCTAATTATTAAGCAAACATTCTATATATTCTTTTCTCAGTTTCTTTTTCTTTCCTAAATGCATACTTTATCACTGATTCTGGCTTCCTTTCTTTCATATGTAGAAAAAAATAACGTCTCTTTCAATGAATCGAAGACCACTGATTAGAAGAAGCAAAGCCATCATTTTATCTACCACTATGAAAAAAGTATGCTGGTAATTCATTTTTGAACTGTAAGATACATAATGATTTCAAGATTTTAAAATAAGAAAAAGAAAATAAAAACACAACTTCAAAAATCATTTCATAGATGCTTCTTTCTATTCTTTCCCCCCTCAATCAATTTTCAGGTTTCCAGACTTTACATTTGTAATACTTTACAGCATAAGTGATTCAGTCTTGAAAAGCCTATCTTTCTTTTTCTTACTTTATTATTCTTCACAGTTCAATATACCACTTTGTTTGTAAGTATTCAGCTCCTCCCATATGGTCTTCATGAGGGTACCAGCAATTCTAATCCATCCATTTTCACACCATCAGTTATTAAATCCAGTTTTGCCTTGCTTCTCCCTCCACTCCAGTCCAATATTTCCAAATCTCTATATTTACTCCTTGCTCAGCTTCATCTAAGTCTCTTTTATAGCCTCTCTGAATTGTCACCTCACCTCTGGTGACATGCTCCAATGGCCTTGATGCACATCTCTGGTTCCATGACCCCCTCTGCATCAGCTCCCAGCACCACTCCCAATCCCCATTCATTGTGATGTTCAATGTGACACAAAGTCTTATTGATTTTTTTCCACTAGTTTTTTTTTTTTTTTTAAATATTTGAGACTAATGCAACACTTTGCTGCTACTCTCATTCATGACTGCATCTCCCTTTCTAGCTGATTTCAATAGCTCAGTCATATAGTAGACTCAATTTCCAAAACTTCTTCAAGACAACAATACTACGCATAAATTCATGTTGTCTTCAGCCCTACACCCACACACCTCTTCTTGTCTCTCAAAGTCCACCACAGTCTGGACCTACTCAGATTTACTTTGCTGCCTAGAATTCCCACACAGGATGTCCAATGCCCTCCTGATCCACTCACAAAGGTCTACTTGAAATACTTAAGTATACTTAGATGTAGGATTAAAAATAATTCTATTCCTATCTTCTCAGCAATATTGTATTGGAAGTAAAAGGATTTAAAAAATGAGGAATTGGATAAAAAGTTCAGTAACCACATATTTTGGTAATTTGCATAACTTCCCTAATATTTATCTTTCCCAGAATTTATCCTATCTACTACTAAGTGGTCATTTCCTTTATTTATTTATTTATTTATTTATTTTATTTATTTATTTATTTACTTATTTATTGTAAAAAATTGTTTTGTATATGTTGTATATGTTCGTTTTAAAAAACTAGTCTTACAGTAACAAATCATACACATACACAATCATACATACTGGTTTTCATGTGCTAATTCCTTAGGTCCAAATAAATCTTTATATTATTAAATCAGAACTTTTTAGTGTAATAGATTTGGAATTCTAGAATGATTCTGGAGAATACAAAGTATGACCTCTTGGGATTCAGGTCTTCAGCAATTTAAACTTCCTTCACCTTAGTCAATATAAACCTTTACTGATGAAGGTGAGTCTCTTTGCAAACAAAGGATATCCCTTCACTAAATCCAGTTCTGAGACATTTAATGTCAAATCTGACTCAAGTTGAAAGCCCAAAAGTATCAAATGATACATTGCAGTGATAGTTTCAAATCATCTATCGCAATAGATTAATAGAAACTCTCTTATATTTAATTGCTTTTCCTCAATAGAATATACTATATTTCACTTTCTATGAGATTCAAAAAGATTTCTGAATGAATTGGTTATTTTATAAAGAGGAATTATCCAAAAATGGCTTAAAAATGGAGATAAATCTTTAAAACTTAGGTAAAGAGAGTAGAAAATGCACTAAAACTCAAGCCAAAATAATTGGGTTCTATTTTTTAAGTCTACTCCTAAGTAGACTCAGTCTTTGGTTCACAAAATTATGTCTAAATCATTCTCCAATTCTGTCTGTCCTATGATTTTAACTTAGTAACTGATTTTTGTTGTTGTTGTTGTTGTTGTTGGTACTGGGGATCGAACTCAGGGGCACTCGACCACTGGGCCACATCCCCAGCCTTTTTTTTTTTTTTTTTTTTTTTGTATTTTATTAGAGACAGGGTCTCACTGAGTTGCCAAGTGCCTCGCCATTGCTGAGGCTGGCTTTGAACACACGATCCTCCTGCCTCAGCCTCCCAAGTGCTGGGATTACAGGCATGCACCACCATGCCCGACTGATTTTTTTTTTTTTTTTCCAAACCTCATGCTGTCATTCAAATCCCTCTTTTCTAATATGAAAATATTTCTTATGGGCCTCATATGTTTTTCAAGTACAATCTTTTGGTGCCAAAATCCACTTCTACATTAGAGTTTGTACTTAGGTTAAAGCCCTGCATGATCTCTGAAGTGTATGCACCATGTAATGAAGAAGAAATGGAGCAGAATTGGCAGCATGCCTTGCCTGTGCTAGACTGTTAGACATTCCAGTAGAGGAGGATTCCCTGGTTCCCTCCCCTTGGGAAGCAACGCTGAGCTTCCTGTTCATTTGGGATCATGGAAGACTTTAGATCTCACATTGAGCTTTAGCCAGAAACTGGGAAATTCTCATACATTTTTACCAGAAGATCGTGTGTGACATTACTGAAGAGGAACAATGTTTGGTTGCTAGCTTTTGGATGAGACCCTGTTTGGAGAGTGAGATAAAGATTGTGATTCTGTTTCTAACACTGGCACCAACTGATTTGGTAGGTAAGAAAGCAAATTTCTGTTGGTATTATTGTTTATATTTGTAAAATACAAATAATTGGTTTTATTAGTAATTTTTCAAATGTCATTTTAGCTACCAAACTTTTTATTTAAAAACAAATTAGGCCTTTATTCTTACCTAATATTTGCTATATTTTCTGGAGACTTTAATAAAAATCACACCGCTTTGGTGTATATTCAAAGCCCAGAAAGGAATCTCTGCTGATGTAAATGAATATGATATCCTCTACTAAAGTGTTGGTTTTAATAAAAATTAATGTCTATTAAGCTTATCTATGTTACTTAAAAAAGACTTTTGTTCTCCTGTGCCTGTGTGTTTAACTGTTCTTGGAGCTAAGGTTTGTCAAAACATTGTCAATGAGTCAAACATCTTTCAAGTTAGGTTTTTCATTCCTAATATAGTACAGGCTGCTGTATACAAACAGTGATAAAGAAGAGTCTTTTGCTTTTATATATATATATTTATATATGTTTATATATATAAACATAAATATATATATACACACACACACATATATATATATATATATATATATATATATATATATATATATATATATGTTTAGAAATGCTTCCTTCAAAAACAATTTCAGCCAGGTGTGGTGGCGCATGCCTGTAATCCCAGCACTTCGGAGGCTGAGGCAGGAGGATTGTGAGTTCAAAGCCAGCCTCAGCAATGGCGAGGCACTTAGCAACTCACTGAGACCCTGTCTCTTATAAAATACAAAAAGTGCTGGGGATGTGGCCCAGTGGTAAAGTGCCCCTGAGTTCAATCCCTGGTACCAAAAAAACAAAAACAAAAAAACAATTTCATTTCAGGCATTTAAAATCAGAAGTGCCCCATCTTTTAGTTCCCTAAACCATTCTAGAGAGTGGGACTATCATTTCATTAAGACATATTTCAGTGAACTAAAGACTCCATTGGCATTAAGAAGTTAATCCAGCTGTCATAAAGAGCTGTATATCAGGTCTTAGTACATGAGTCTGTTAGGACCATGGAGGCCTTTCTCATGGACACTACAAGAACACAAGAAGAGTTGTAAAGATATGTTCCCTCCTTAGAATTCTTAAATATTTTAAAGTCATTTGAGGAGGAAATGAAAAGATGTAAGTAAAAGTGTAAGTAGAATACATAAGTCTAGAAACCAATGCACATCAAGAAAACTATAGTTAATAATATCATATGTATATTAAAAACGTGATAAAAGAAATAGATTTTTAGATGCTCTTACCACACACTTACATACACACGGATAACCATGGGGCACAATGGTTCTCTTAAATTACTTACCTGTAGCCGGGCGCGGTGGTGCACGCCTGTAATCCCAGCACTTTGGGAGGCTGAGGCAGGAGGATTGTGAGTTCAAAGCCAGTCTCAGCAATGGGGAGGCACTTAGCAAATCAGTGAGACCCTGTCTCTAAATAAAATACAAAAAAGGGCTGGGGATGTGGCCCAGTGGTCGAGTGCCCCTGAGTCCAATCCCCAGTACAAAAAAAAAAAAAAAAAAAAAAAAAAATTACTTACCTGTAGTAATTATATCACTGTGGATATATATATATATCAAAACATCATATTATATACCTTAAGTGTAAAAATTTTAGTAAAATAAAATTGTTGAGAAAGTTTGTTTTAAGTACTGTTTACATTGACACTACGGAGAAAGTATGGCTAGGTTGTATCTTATTCCCCTTAGACATTTATTTTACTGGCTAACTAAATAAATATCATCATCTTCATCACCATTTTTTTTTCTTTTTGGTACTGAGGATTGAAAACAAGGGCACTCTATCACTGAGCTACATTCCCAACACTTTTTATTTTTTATTTTGAGACAGGGTCTCACTAACTTGTTTAGGTTGGCCTCAAATTTATGATCCTCCTGCCTCAGCCTCCAGATTTGCTGGTATTAGAAGTGTGTACCACCATACCCAGTTCACCATCATCTTCTACAAAACAAATACAGTAGTGAGGAAAGGGGGTCAGTGTTTAAGTTGGGCAAAATGATATTGCACCACTGCTTTCATTCATTCCTTTGCTTCTCTACAACCATGGTTACTGTGATCTCTTTTCAATGTGTATAAAAAGCTCAAAATTTTGATTACATACAGTTTGAACCATTTTCCCTTACAGAAAATAATCTTTGGGCAATAAACATGGAGTACACAAAGGCTAAGCTAAAAAGACTTTAATCTCAGCATTATTTACAATAGGGAAATATTGAAAATCACCCAAATGTACAACAATGGTAGGTTAATTAATAATTTAAGGCACAATCATATGTTGAAATAATCAGCAAGTATTGAACACAGGCATTGTTGGAAAATATTTAATGACATGGAAATATTTACTATAGATTGTGTTAAAGGTTACAAAATAATATATGTAGTTAAATCTCAAGGTTGTTAAAATATTTTCCTATCTATATTTGTTTACATATCTTCAAGGTAAGAGAGCAGCAATAGAATACAAGAAAGGAAGTAGGAAGGATTATGATTGGATGGTGGGCTTGCAACTCATTTGGGGGCTTTTTTGACAACCAGATATCCATTTATACCTTAAAACAATGTTTGTAGAAGTAACATATTAATATATTATTGTTTTAAAAATGTCAAACTATTACATAAGATAGTTCAACATTATATGTAAAAATTCCTCCTTCCATGTCAAGTTTATTCTTTCCCTTTCAAAACGTTTTATATGAATTTTTAAAGATAACATTACTTCCAAGTATGTAGAGGTTTGTTTTCAAAATTATATAAAATTCCATTGTACATATGGCTTTTCAACTTTATTATTTTTACTTAGTACGTCTTAAGAATATTCCTACATTGATGCATGTAAGGATACTACATTCTTTTAAAATGGCTATGAAGCCAACAGAATTAAGAACCAGAAGAGAGGCCTCAGGAATGTTCTAGAGACTATGGGATTGTAGATCTTGGCCTTCTGAATTCTTTCTTTATACTTGTCTCTAACATATCTCAAGGACCATGGGTGGGCATAAAAACTTAAGTAGCAAACATAAATGGCTTTCAAACTAAGAAATTTGTAAGACAGAGGTAGAAAGCTTACCAAAAGGATCTAAGATCCCTTTAAAATGGAAGGTAGATAGAGACTATCTGAAACAGAAAATAATTACAATATGTCCTGTGTGAACTGGGAAATAGTGGGTGCAAAAACCAATGGTGACTATCTAAAGAACTATATTTCTTATGTAGGAAAGGAACAAAATAAGAGGCACATCTTGGAAAACTTAGTAGCCTTCTATTAGGAAACCATGAATTTCATATTACTCATGATCCACTTCATATTCCACAAGTCAAAAAGGCTTCTAAACAAAGGAAATACCTTTAATCTGTTTTATTCCTTTTAAGTTTATTCATATTTGGCCAGTGGTTGAAAAATACAGCTAAGCATGTTCAAGATTTATTTTTCAATCATCAGAAGTGAATTCTAGGTAAACCTTACTTATTAAATTAGCTGGTCACGGTGGCGCATGCCTGTAATCCCAGCACTTGGGAGGCTGAGACAGGAGGATTGTGAGTTCAAAGCCAGCCTCAGCAATGGCGAGGCACTTAGCAACTCACTGAGACCCTGTCTCTAATAAAATACAAAAAAAGGCTGGGGATGTGGCCCAGTGGTAAAGTGCCCCTGAGTTCAATCCCCAGTACCAAAATAAAAAAAAAAATAAAAAAACAATTTCATTTCAGGCATTTAAAATCAGAAGTGCCCCATCTTTTAGTTCCCTAAACCATTCTAGAGAGTGGGACTATCATTTCATTAAGACATATTTCAGTGAACTAAAGACTCCATTGGCATTAAGAAGTTAATCCAGCTGTCATAAAGAGCTGTATATCAGGTCTTAGTACATGAGTCTGTTAGGACCATGGAGGCCTTTCTCATGGACACTACAAGAACACAAGAAGAGTTGTAAAGATATGTTCCCTCCTTAGAATTCTTAAATATTTTAAAGTCATTTGAGGAGGAAATGAAAAGATGTAAGTAAAAGTGTAAGTAGAATACATAAGTCTAGAAACCAATGCACATCAAGAAAACTATAGTTTAATAATATCATATGTATATTAAAAACGTGATAAAAGAAATAGATTTTTAGATGCTCTTACCACACACTTACATACACACGGATAACCATGGGGCACAATGGTTCTCTTAAATTACTTACCTGTAGCCGGGCGCGGTGGTGCACGCCTGTAATCCCAGCACTTTGGGAGGCTGAGGCAGGAGGATTGTGAGTTCAAAGCCAGTCTCAGCAATGGGGAGGCACTTAGCAAATCAGTGAGACCCTGTCTCTAAATAAAATACAAAAAAGGGCTGGGGATGTGGCCCAGTGGTCGAGTGCCCCTGAGTCCAATCCCCAGTACAAAAAAAAAAAAAAAAAAAAAAAAAATTACTTACCTGTAGTAATTATATCACTGTGGATATATATATATATCAAAACATCATATTATATACCTTAAGTGTAAAAAATTTTAGTAAAATAAAATTGTTGAGAAAGTTTGTTTTAAGTACTGTTTACATTGACACTACGGAGAAAGTATGGCTAGGTTGTATCTTATTCCCCTTAGACATTTATTTTACTGGCTAACTAAATAAATATCATCATCTTCATCACCATTTTTTTTTCTTTTTGGTACTGAGGATTGAAAACAAGGGCACTCTATCACTGAGCTACATTCCCAACACTTTTTATTTTTTATTTTGAGACAGGGTCTCACTAACTTGTTTAGGTTGGCCTCAAATTTATGATCCTCCTGCCTCAGCCTCCAGATTTGCTGGTATTAGAAGTGTGTACCACCATACCCAGTTCACCATCATCTTCTACAAAACAAATACAGTAGTGAGGAAAGGGGGTCAGTGTTTAAGTTGGGCAAAATGATATTGCACCACTGCTTTCATTCATTCCTTTGCTTCTCTACAACCATGGTTACTGTGATCTCTTTTCAATGTGTATAAAAAGCTCAAAATTTTGATTACATACAGTTTGAACCATTTTCCCTTACAGAAAATAATCTTTGGGCAATAAACATGGAGTACACAAAGGCTAAGCTAAAAAGACTTTAATCTCAGCATTATTTACAATAGGGAAATATTGAAAATCACCCAAATGTACAACAATGGTAGGTTAATTAATAATTTAAGGCACAATCATATGTTGAAATAATCAGCAAGTATTGAACACAGGCATTGTTGGAAAATATTTAATGACATGGAAATATTTACTATAGATTGTGTTAAAGGTTACAAAATAATATATGTAGTTAAATCTCAAGGTTGTTAAAATATTTTCCTATCTATATTTGTTTACATATCTTCAAGGTAAGAGAGCAGCAATAGAATACAAGAAAGGAAGTAGGAAGGATTATGATTGGATGGTGGGCTTGCAACTCATTTGGGGGCTTTTTTTTTGACAACCAGATATCCATTTATACCTTAAAACAATGTTTGTAGAAGTAACATATTAATATATTATTGTTTTAAAAATGTCAAACTATTACATAAGATAGTTCAACATTATATGTAAAAATTCCTCCTTCCATGTCAAGTTTATTCTTTCCCTTTCAAAACGTTTTATATGAATTTTTAAAGATAACATTACTTCCAAGTATGTAGAGGTTTGTTTTCAAAATTATATAAAATTCCATTGTACATATGGCTTTTCAACTTTATTATTTTTACTTAGTACGTCTTAAGAATATTCCTACATTGATGCATGTAAGGATACTACATTCTTTTAAAATGGCTATGAAGCCAACAGAATTAAGAACCAGAAGAGAGGCCTCAGGAATGTTCTAGAGACTATGGGATTGTAGATCTTGGCCTTCTGAATTCTTTCTTTATACTTGTCTCTAACATATCTCAAGGACCATGGGTGGGCATAAAAACTTAAGTAGCAAACATAAATGGCTTTCAAACTAAGAAATTTGTAAGACAGAGGTAGAAAGCTTACCAAAAGGATCTAAGATCCCTTTAAAATGGAAGGTAGATAGAGACTATCTGAAACAGAAAATAATTACAATATGTCCTGTGTGAACTGGGAAATAGTGGGTGCAAAAACCAATGGTGACTATCTAAAGAACTATATTTCTTATGTAGGAAAGGAACAAAATAAGAGGCACATCTTGGAAAACTTAGTAGCCTTCTATTAGGAAACCATGAATTTCATATTACTCATGATCCACTTCATATTCCACAAGTCAAAAAGGCTTCTAAACAAAGGAAATACCTTTAATCTGTTTTATTCCTTTTAAGTTTATTCATATTTGGCCAGTGGTTGAAAAATACAGCTAAGCATGTTCAAGATTTATTTTTCAATCATCAGAAGTGAATTCTAGGTAAACCTTACTTATTAAATTAGCTGGTCACGGTGGCGCATGCCTGTAATCTCAGCACTTGGGAGGCTGAGACAGGAGGATCGAGAGTTCAAAGCCAGCCTCAGCAATGGCGAGGCACTTAGCAACTCAGTGAGACCCTGTCTCTAATAAAATACAAAAAAAGGGCTGGGGATGTGGCCCAGTGGTTGAGTGCCCCTGAGTTCAATCCCCAGTACCAAAATAAAAATAAAAAATAAAAAAGTCATTAATTGTGTTATGTTAGCAAAAAGGAAATTCAGCTTTTTCTTTAGGATAACAATTACTTTTATATACAATGACTTTACATGCTATAGCATTAATTCTGCTATAAATCACACTGCAGGTAGGTAGAATTACATTATTCGACCAAAGTGTCTAACCTAGCCAGACCCTTGTTTGATGAATAGTTTTTCATTTTGTACTGTGTTCATAGAGAAAGAGAAGATGAGAGGAGACAAATGATTCCATGCAATCACATTTATTATCTATCAGTATGATGCAATTCTCATATCCTTGCCAAGTGTTTGTTAGCTAACCCATGCAAAGAGACCTGCTTCTTGCAGTGTATGTGCCCAACACAAAGACAAAATTATGACTCTGACTACCAGACACTGATGGGGTGGGAAATATTCATGGTGACTGGGTGGGACAAATGATCTTTTTTTGCCCATCTTGTCAAAAACACCTTTGGAGAGAGTTATCAGTCTATAAGTGAAGATGATAGGTGATGAGGGAGTGACTTCTCTTGGCTTCAGGTTCCCCAGATGGTACAGAATAAACAATAGTAAGTGCTAAAAACAACAATAATAACTATAGCTGAAATAAACAATAACCTCGTCATAAGTAATGTGATAAGTCCAGCCAAAGAATTGTTCTCCCCCAAAATTTTATTCATAATTTAAACTATATTATAAACTATCCTCCTCATTCAGAATATACTTCATTTATTGTAGAAACTATGAATTAATTTTTAAATTTTTTAAATTGCAATATTCACTTTATTGCAGTAATTTGGAATCAAACCTACAACTATCTCCAAGGTATACCTGTGTTAATTTTCTATGCGACTCTAACAAATTACCACCAATTTAGAGGCTTGAAAAAACAGAAATTTGTTACTTTATAATTCTGTAAGTTAGCAGTCCAACGCAGATCTCAGCGCGGCTGCGTTCCTTCTAGAGGCTAAAGGGACTAGCCAGTTTCATCACTTCTCTAATTTTAAGGATCTTTTTGATTATATTGTTCTGACCCAGATAATTCAGCATAATCTTTCTATTTTAAGTTTGAGATATTGGCACCCAGAATTCCATCTGTAACCTTAATTCTCCCTCTCAATGTCACATGATACATTTCTGTGTTAGGTTTGGACATGGACACCTTTGAGAGGTGAGTATCCTGTCTACTACAGGTGCCAAAGTAGTTCCATGGGGAAATGGTCATCTGTTCAACAAACTATGTTGGTACAACTGAATATGCATGTGGAAAAGCGAACCTTGACTATTGCTTTACCCCACTCACAAAAAAATTATCTTGAAAAGGATCATGTATGTAAACATAAAAGTAAGAACTCTCTATTCACTACCACATAACTCAATCAATTCATATTTTGGTGCTTCCATTGATGAGAATTTCAATATACTGTTTAGACTGGTGGTTTAGGGTGGTTTTTAATTGACTTCACATTTCTAAGAATTTCACCAGAGCTGGGACTTTTGGCCCACGCATTAGCTTAATGCCATTATACAAATGACTGTGAGTATAAAGAAGGGCAGTTTTTGGAGGGCCTGACATCCAATGTTTGTGAAAACTACTTGACCATCAGTAGAAAGGCCAGGGACTTGGTGTGGGAGGGGTGGTATTGTTACAGAATTGGATTCTGTATTCCAAGCAGGTCAGCTTTAAAATACATTGACCTGGATGAACCATTCCTGAATTCTGAAAATTTAAATGACTCTTTGGCACATTCCTATGCCAACCCCACAGTATCTCTACCTCCAGTAAAGTATTTCCTTAAGATTCAAATCTGATGCTACAACTTCTTCCAATGTAATGTTTACCTCATTAATTTCTGCCCACTTTTCTTTTGCTGTACTATCATTCTACCTTTGTATGCATATTTAGCTACAGTGTTCTAACTATGAGTCCCTTTGCCCTCACTAGTCATTTCAGTCACCATGCATCATGGCTTACCACCATTGGGTGCTGTTCTCCTATAGTGATTATTCAGAATGGCATTAACTTTGGTCAAATTGTGGCAAGAATGTGTGTCTGGGGATGAGAAAGGGGAATTTAGATCCATTGGCACACACACACACACACAAAAAAAAAACTTGTAGAGTTGATATCTTTACAAAACAGAGGACCTGTGATGTAGATAATCAGAACACTGAGACTTTAAAACACAGTCATCCAACAGAACTTTCTGATGATGAAATATTCTGTGTCTGCTGTATCCAAAATTATTGACACTACTCATTTGTTGCCAGTGAGTACTTGAAATTGGAGTAGTGCTCTGGCATTTTAAACTTTATTTAACCAGACTTGATTGAATTTAAATAGCCACACGTGCCTAGGGGTTAAACATATTAGACAGCCCATCTTTAAATAATCAAGGTAATGATACAAAAGTGTATCTCCAGCTTACAATGTTGGCTGGAGAGATGTTAGTAATGGGATGGAATGTCATTAAACTTTGCTGCCATCAAGGGACTAAACCAAATTGTAGGCATCAGGAATTCAACAGGTGAATAGAATGCAATGGATTATAGTGTGGTTGTTCATTAAGCAACCTTATGCTAAAACAAAAAGTGTAAGATATGACAAAGTGAGTGATTTTATCTGAGTTTTACCAGCAGTCCTCTAAAATATTGGAAATGTCCTCTGAAGCCAATCTAGAATGAGTTTTCTTCAAAGTTTCAAGTCTTATTAAAATCTTAAAAACTTCAAAGTTTCAAGTCTTATTAAAATCTTAAAAACTTCCACCGAGCTATTGAATAGTCTTTGAATAGTCTTTTTTTTTTTTTTTTTTTTTTTGCAGGAACTTAGCCTCTGCCTTCAGAATGGACAATTTCAAGGATCTTTATGGGATTAACATGAGGAAAAGTCACTTAACAGTAAGTCCTAATTCAGCTGCATGACATATCAATACCATACGGGGTCCTTTCATACATAGCCCTAACTCCCTTCCCATGACAGCATCAGTTCATATTTCTCAAGGTGGTTTGAAACTAAACAAGAAAAAATCCTCTTTGACCTCAGGCAAAGCATTCAATCCTCCCCTTCTGGAGAGTTTCCACTTTTTTTTTTTTTTTTTTTTTTTTTTTTCAGTTGCTGAAGCTTCCAATCTGGTTACCTTTAACTGCTTCCACAATGTGCCTTGCCCCTAATCTCTGTCCCCCATTTTGATTGAGTCACAGCTGTTTTGACTGTGGTCTACGTTGTCAGGCCACCATCAGAGAGTCACATTTCCAGAGAAGAATGCTGTCTACAACCACATTCTTTCCTTCGTTTTGCTTTATTTTTCTGCCTAGCACTTCAACTACCTGGCATTTCATGCAAACTTACTCCTTTGTTTATTATCTCCTTGCCATCTTAACGTATAGAGCAAGGAATTCTATGATTTGTATACTTTTGTTGTAACAGTGTCTGGCATATAGTAGGCACCAGTAAGTTACAGAGTTGCTTCAGATAGATTGAGATAGTCATCCCCACAATCATTGGATTATGTCTGCCTCTGATAAAATCTGCCTGATCCTTCAGTCCATTGTACTTTACTCCTTTGTACCATACACAAATAGTCATCATATACCAATGTTATGGCATGATGAAGTTGAGGACTAATTTGGATCATATACAAGCCCAAAGGATTTTCATTGCCCAGATTATAATTCATTCTGCCTAGAGAAACATCCTACCATCCGATTCAATATTTTTTTTTTAGCTTCCTCCCATCTTTGTGAAATTCCACCCAAACATCTCCCTACTGGAACACAACCATGCCCAACTTCTTCTGGACCTTGCCTTGTTCTTTGCTGTGCTACAATCCATACCAGGATCCAAGTGTTAGATTTTTGACCAATACTTCTTCATTCAACTCAAATTTCACCCCTTCCATGAAGCTTATTCTGATCCCTACAATAGTGTATAATCTCTTCATTCCTAATCATTCTTATAATTTCATTCACAACTTTGTCTCTCTGCCTCATTTTCTATTTATTTGTGTAAATAGATTTAAAAATTCTTTTCTATGAGACTTAAACTTATTGAGAAGCCATTAATTTCTTATCTTGGCACTCTTCAGACTACTCAACAGAAAACAATACATGTGAACTAAATTCCATATTCTTCAGCATATTTAACTTATTAGATAAAGGTATTTAAGACTTAAAGCTACTCAATCTCAAATTTGAGTCAATGATATTTTCTTCTCCCATCTCCACCCATAATGAAAGTTAATGCAGAGTTTCAGAAATGAAAGTGGTGAAGGTGATCCAATATGAGAGCCACAGCTTTCTTCTGCTACTCTGGAAGCCTAGATAAGAAGAACAGGAAAATACACCTTGTTTTACTATTCACAATTGCAGTCCTGCCTCTGTTGAATATCAGTGCCTCTCACCAGTGACCCACTGGACAGCAGGAACCCAAATGCTCATTCATTTAACCAAAAGGCATCATGGTGGCTTGCTTTGGTCAGGTTCCAAAGTAGGAGGTACAACTGCCCATTGGTCTTCCACATCCTTCTCCAGGCTCTGCCAAACCTCTGACACTAATTGCTAGGAAAATTTCTGAACTGGGATGTTAGCATGATAGAAAAGCCATCTACCTTCCATCTCTCTCATTCATACAATCAAATTCATCCTTTGTTGTCATGCGGTAGGTATGCAAGCCATTCCATCTTCATTGCCTCTTTTAGTTTCCTATTCTCTGTTCTGGAAGCCAAATCAATAAATCTTCTGCTGATTGACTGCCCAACTGAGAAGTAAAATACTAGCACTAAAACATATCCCTACTCTTTAAGGTAGCCTGATCTTTACTCACCTAATGGATGATAAATCTTGTCTTGTGAGCAGTGCTTCTCAATATAATTGAAACAGGTGGCAGTTGGACTGGAGCCTTAGAATTAGGGACAATTACTATCTTCCTACATCAAATTTGGCCCTTACCCATCGTTCTGAGACAACATGATAAACCATATTCAACATTCCATTTAACTTTATAGTATCTCAGTATTGCATCCTCTGCCCTTACTCAAAGTGAACCACAAAGCTTATGCTCATAGCTATAAATACTTTTAAATCTGAATTTAGCATAATGTACATCATGTGTTACAATCACATTAACTAGTAATATTTGTTAATCAGCAGCTGAGTAATTTTGGATACTCAAAGGAAAGATGTATTGAGAGAATAAGGGTAAGATTATAGAACTGAGCAAAGGGCAAAACGGGTCTCCTAAAGCAGTATATCTCAGCCTGTAGTGAATTTCTCTCACCACTCAAATATAACCGTCAAAGTCTGCTTCCATTGAAGTCTTCTTCACTGACCTTTCCTTGAACTTTAGACCAAAGTTCAGATTACCAGAAAAGGCCTTCTCATTCTTGCTCCTCCTATTCATAACTCTACCATTCCATAAATGGAAACAGCTCCCTGGAGTCTTGTTGAATGATGTGCCCATTGTACCTGGACATAAGCATCTTGTTCTGACCTCCCAGGACTAATTATAAGCTGCTGCTTCTGCCTGAAACTTTCCTCCAGGTGTAGATTTCTGCAAAAACCATACTCAATTTTATCCACCAAAGAAAAATTAGTTTAACTTCCAACTCAGAAATGATGCAAACCCTGAATAACTATATTTTTGGTACTTTTGCATTAGACTGTGTAAGTTAATCATCCACCTATCTTTCTCACCAGACTCCATGCAGCCTTAAGGCAAGCTCTTCATCTTACTTACCTTAGAGTCCATAGGTTTGGCCCTTCTAGCACTTAGTAAATATAGGACACAGGAATAAGTAAAGAAACAAAGACTATCTTTATTTTTAAAAAGCCGATGGTCATATGAAACCATCTGTGTGAAACTTGACACATCCATACTGCCAACTACTTAACTCATAGGTTGGCATATGGTAAATGCCTATAGGTAGCATCCTTTGCTTTCACCCATCCAATATTCATTCCTGTTTCCTGGTAAGAGTATCGTGACTTTCCTTTAGAGCAGCAGTTCTCAAATTTTAGCACATACTGGAATCTTCTGAGGAGCTTATTGAAACACAGTGCTCTAGGCCACACCTTCAGAGTTTCTGATTAAGCAGATCTGTGTTGGGGTTGGATAATTTGCATTTCTTTTTTTTTTTTTTTTGTATTTTATTTTAGAGACAGGGTCTCACTGAGTTGCTAAGTGCCTCACCATTGCTGAGGCTGGCTTTGAACTCGCGATCCTCCTGCCTCAGCTTCCCAAAGTGCTGGGATTACAGGCATGCGCCACCGCGCCTGGCTGAATTTGCATTTCTTACAAATTCCTTAGTGAGGCTGATTGTCCATGGACCACATTTTGAAAATCAGTACTAGAAGGAAAGTGCCCTCCCCTATTGGTAGGCCACCTTAAAGGAACTGTTAATAAAATAACCTGTCCCTCACTAACATAGAATACTTAGGAGCATAGTGACCCAACCAGAGGCCATCATATATTCCCATAAATGTTAATATTGAGCCTAGTGATGCAAGAAAGATCTAGCCAGATAATGTTGCACTGAACAAGAAGAGAAGAACCTGTCTGCTTGTTCATACCTCCCAGATCCCTGGGGTTGCCTTGGTTTCTGTCCTGCAGGGTTTTAAATCCAAGTGCAATTCATGAACCAGTAATATTGCCTCCCCTATGAAAAATGTACACTCATACATTGCTGGTGGGATTGCAAATTGGTGCAACCACTATGAAAAGCAGTAAGGAGATTTCTCAGAAAACTTGGAATGTAACCACCATTTGGCCCAATTATCCCACTTCTCAGTTTATACCAAAGGACTTAAAATCAGCATACTACAGTGATAAAGTCACATCAATGTTTATAGCAGCACAATTCACAATAGCTAAACTGTGGAACCAAACTAGATGCCTTTCAACAGATGAATGGATAAAGAAAGTGTGGTACATATACACAATGGAATATTCCTCAGCATTAAAGAAGTATGAAATTATGGCATTTAAGCTTTAGATTTGATAATAAAATAAAAACCTTCCATGATAAACAAAAGCAAAAAGAATTTACAACAAGAAAGCTGGTGCTACAGAACACCCTTGGCAAAATATTCCATGAGGAGGAATTGAAAAACAACAACGAAAACCTTCAAAGGGAAGAACAACAATAAAGGAAAACTAACCATAGGAGAGATCAAGTCAAACTAAATACCAAAAATGAAATAGAATTAAATAAAATTTAAAATGACTGGTAATACAAATCATATCTCAATAATAATGTTGTTAATGGCCTAAATTCACCAATTAAAAGACATAGGCTGATAGATTGGATTTTTAAAAAAAGACCCAACAAAATGCTGCCTTCAAGAGACACATCTCATAGGAAAAGATGCCCACAGACTGAAGGTGAAAGGATGGGATAAAATATACCACTCACACGGACAATGTAAGCAAGCAGGGGTTTCCATCCTCATATCAAACAAAGTAGACTTCAAGCCAAAGGTAATCAAAAGAGATAAGGAAGGGCATTTCATACTACTTAAGGGAATCATACATCAACAAGAAATAACTGTCATAAATATATATGCCCCAAATAATGGAGCATCCACGTTCATCAAACAACCCCTTCTCAAGTTCAAGAGCCAAATAGACCACAACACAATAATTCTAGGTGACTTTAACACACTGCTTTTACCACTGGATAGATCTTCCAAACAAAAGCTAAGCAAAGAAACTGTAGAACTCGATAATGCAATCAATAGCTTATATTTAACTGATATATATAGAGTATATTATCCATCAATGAGTCAGTACACTTTTTTCTCAGCACCACATGGATCATTCTCTAAAACAGATCACATATTATGCCATAAAGCAATTCTAAGCAAATATAAAAAAGTAGAGATACTACCCTGCATACTATCAGATCATAATGTAATGAAACTAGAAATCAATGATAAAATAAGAAACAAAACCTACTCCAACAGCTGGAGACTAAATAACATGCTATATTGAATGAACAATGGGTTGCAGAAGACATCAAAAAGGAGATTAAAAAATTCTTAGAGGTAAATGAGAACACCGATACAATATATTGAAATCTCTGGGACATTATGAAGGCAGTACTAAGAGGAAAATTCATTGCATGGAGTTCATTCCTTCAAAGAAGAAAAGGTCAACAAATAAATGAATTAACATTACACCTCAAAGCCCTAGGAAAAGAAGAACAAATTAACCCCAAAAGCAGTAGAAGACAGGAAATAATTAAAATCAGAGCCGAAATCAATGAAATTGAAACAAAAAAATTGAAAAATCAAAAAAATCAAAAGAACCAAAAGTTGGTTCTTTGAAAAAAATAAATAAAATTGATAAACCATTAGCTATGCTAACTAAGAAAAGAAGAGAAAAAAACACAAATTACCAATGTATATGATGAAAAAGGAAACATCACGACGGACACTATAAAAATACAGAAGATAATTAGAAATTATTTTGAAAATCTATACTCTGACAAAATAAAAAATAATGAAGACATTGACAAATTTCTAGAAATATACGATATGCCCAAACTAAATCAGGATGACATACACAACTTAAATAGATCAATTTCAAGCAAAGAAATAGAGGATGCCATCAAAAACCTACCAACCAAGAAAAGCTCAAGTCCAGATGGATACACAACTGAGTTCTACAAGACCTGTAAAGAAGAACTAACACCAATACTGCTCAAACTATTCCATGAAATAGAAAAAGAGGGAACCTTTCCAGACTCATTCTATGAGGCCAATATCACCCTGATTCCAAAACCAGGCAGAGACAAATCAAAGAAAGAAAACTTCAGACCAATATCACTAATTAACATAGATGCAAAAATCCTCAATAAAATTCTGGCAAATCAAATACAAAAACACATAAAAAAATAGTACATCACAATCAAGTGGGGTTCATTCCAGGAATGCAAGTTTGGTTCAACATAAATAAATCAATAAATGTTATTCACCACATCAATAGACTCAAAGATAAAAGTCATATGATCATCTCAATTGACGCAGAGAAAGCATTTGACAAGATACAACAGCCCTTCATGTTCAAAACACTAGAAAAAATAGGGATAACAGGAACATACCTTAACATTGTAAAGGCCATCTATGCTAAGCCCCAGGCCAACATCATCCTAAATAGAAAAAAGCTGAAAGCATTCCCTTAAAAACTGGAACAAGACAGGGATGTCCTCTTTTGCCACTACTATTTAACATCGTTCTTGAAACCCTAGCCAATGCAATTAGACAGACGAAAGAAATAAAAGGGATACGGATAGTAAAAGAAGAACTCAAACTATCACTATTTGCAGATGATATGATTCTATACATAGAAGATTCAAAAAACTCCACCAGAAATCTTCTAGATCTAATAAATGAATTCAGCAAAGTGGCCGGATATAAAATCAATACTCATAAAATTAAGGCATTTCTGTACATCAGCAACAAATCCTCAGAAAGAGAAACTAGGAAATCCACCCCATTTACTATAACGTCAAAAAAATAAAATACTTGGGAGTCAACCTAACAAAAGAAGTGAAAAACCTGTACAATGAAAACTACAGCACACTAAAGAAAGAAATTAAAGAAAATCTTAGAAGATGGAAAGATTTACCTTGTTCATGGGTAGGTAGAACTAATATTGTCAAAATTACTATTCTACCAAAAGCACTATACAATTTCAGTGCAATCCCAATCAAAATCCCAATGTCATTCCTCATAGAAATAGAAAAAGAAATCATGAAATTCATCTGGAAAAATAAGAGACCCAGAACAGCCAAAGCAATTCCTAGCAAGAAGAATGAAGCTGGTGGCATTAAATTGTATTACAACGCAATAGACATTAAATTGTATTACAAAGCAATAGTAACTAAAACAGAATGGTATTGGCACGAAAATAGACCAGTAGACCAATGGTACAGAATAGAAGACACAGAGACTAACCTAACACATCTACAGTTATCTTATATTAGACAAAGGTGCCAAAAACATACATTGGAGAAAAGACAGCCTCTTCAACAAATGGTGTTGGGAAAACTGGAAATCCTTATGTAATAAAATGAAATTAAACCTCTATCTCTCTCCATGAGGAAAACTCAACTCAAAATGGATCAAGGACCTAAGAATTAAACCAGAGACCTTGCACCTAATAGAGGAAAAAGTAGGCCCAAATCTCCAACATGTTGGATTAGGCCCAACTTCCTCAATAAGACCCCAATAGCACAAGAACTAAAACCAAACATTAATAAATGGGATGGATTCAAACTAAAAAAGCTTCTTCTCAGCAAAAGAAACAATCAGTGAGGTGAACAGAGAACCTACAGAATGGAAGCAAATCTTTACCACATGCACATCAGACAGAACATTAACTTCAAAGATATATAAAGCTTTAAAAAACCTTTACATCAAAAAAACAAACAACCCAATCAATAAATGGACTAAGGAACTGAATAGACACTTCTCAGAACAAGATATACAATCAATAAACAAAATATATGAAAAAAAAAATGTTCAACATCTCTAGTGATTAGAGAAATGTAAATCAAAACAACTCTAAGATTTAATCTTACTCCAGTCAGAATGGCAGCTATCAAAAACACAAACAACAATAAATGCTGGAGAGGATGTGGGGAAAAGGGCACACTCTTACATTGCTGGTGGGGCTGCAAATTGGTGCAGCCAATTTGGAAAGCAGTATGGAGATTCCTAGGGAAACTTGGAATGGAACCACCATTTGACCCAGCTATCCCACTCCTCAGTCTATACCCAAAGGACTTAAAAATATCATACTACAGGGACACAGCCACATCAATGTTCATAGCAGCACAATTCACAATAGCTAGATTGTGGAACCAACCCGGATGCCCATCAGCAGATGAATGGATAGGGAAACTTTGGTATATATACACAATGGAACATTACTCAGCACTAAAAGAAAATTAAATTATGGCATTTGCAGGTAAATGGATGGAGTTGTAGAAAATAATGCTAAGTGAAGTCAGCCAATCCCAGAAAACCAAAGGTTGATTAATTCCTTTGCTATGATGATACTGAATTATAGTGGCAAGGGAGGGGGGATGAGAGGAATGAAGGAATGTTAAACAGCAAAAAGGGGGAGGGGAGGGAAAGGGGCAAGGGGATAGAAACAATGGCAGTAGGAGTTTGACATCAATGTACTAAGTGCATGTATAAAAACTCAAATGGTATGAAAATACTTTGTGTAAAACCAATGACTTGGAAAACTGTGCTCTTTATATGTAATATGAAAGGAATTGCACTCTAAAAGCATGTATAACAAATTAAATTAAATTAGTGAATTAATTAATTTTTAAAAAATGAAATTATGGCATTTGCCAGTAAATAAATGGAACTAGAGAATATCATGCTAAGTGAAATAAGTCAAACCCCCAAACCCAAAGGCCACATATTTTAACTGATAAGTGAATGCTAATCCATAATGGGGTGGGTGAGTGAGGAAGAAGGAAGGAACTTTGTATTGTACAGAGGGGAGTGAGAAAAGGAGAGGGTATGAGGATGGGGAGGATGGTGGAATGAGATGGACATTATTACCCTATATACATGTATGATTACACTCCCAGTGTGACTCTACACCATATTCAGCCAGAGGAAGGAGAAATTGTGTCCATTTGTGTACAATGTGTCAAAATGCATTCTACTGTCATGTATAATTAGAACAAATTAAAAATAGAATTAGCCCGGGCGTGGTGGCGCAAGCCTGTAATCCCAGCACTTGGGAGGCAGAGGCAGGAGGATCCAGAGTTCAAAGCCAGCCTCAGCAGTGGCGAGGCACTTAGCAACTCAGTGACACCCTGTCTCTAATAAAATACAGAAAAGGGTTGGGGATGTGGCCCAGTAGTCGAGTGCCACTGAGTTCAATCCCCAGTACCAAAAAAAAAAAAAAAAAAAAAAAAGATTGCCTCCCCTAAAAACCTGGTGGAAATGCACAATTGTAGACTTCTCTTCAACCTGAATCTTCATTTCTAAGACCATTGGGTCATTTTAATGTACATTAAAATTAGAGAATATCACTTTTTAGACAAGGATCTTCAGTCTTCCATTGATTCCACCCTTTGTCCTCTCAATTGTATTTTTGCTGAGATTCTTAAAATAAATTAATATAGCTTACGATCAAAAAGCCCTAACAAGTAAGACATTGAGTAAATGGTGAGAAATTGTGTGCAAGTAATTTGTGGCACAACTTCACTGTGGATTTTACAAGGATGGAGGAGGAAAATAAGCCAAAGTGAGTTTGAGAACTTTTCCAGAGTCATTCAACCTGTAAACGATGGACCAAAGATGAGAACCCAGGTGGACTGACTCTAGAGGCCACTCTATGTGAACTGTTGTAGTGTGAAACTAGTGATCATGAAGGATCATAAAACTCAGAGGTGATTTAAAGATAATCCAGCCCTGCAGTTTTGTGTAAAAATGGAAAGTGGAACAACTCTCCATGTGGTTTGATGTTCCACCTACCCTCATGGCCTGCAAGCCCCACTTTTACCTTTGGAATGCAGATCTGGTGGTACTCCATAGAGCCTCTTGCTTGGTTCTTAAAAAGTGTGTCTTGATTAGCAAGAAACACACCTAGTAGAAGGTTTTTGAGTCATTTATTATTGTTTTGATAATGATATTTATTGTTAACTTGCAGCATTATTGTAACACAGGCTTCAAATCCTTCAATCTTTATATCCCTTGACTTGGTATTTCCCTGGCCAATGAAGAAATGAGAAAGGAAAGAAGAGGATATTTTAGAAGGTTAATGCAATAATGAAAAAAGATTGCTTTCTCCTAAAACCTAAACCAACTGCATGCAAATAGACAAGATATCCTGAAAGCCATGTTTGCGTCTATAGCTTCATCATTCTATTGCTAATCAATATACCCTCTCATGGTCTTTTTTATCTGAGATCATTTTTTTTTCTTTACTGACATTACTGGATTAACATTATTAACACCCCATTTTAATAGCTTTCAGTGTAATTATTGAACGCAATTTTCTATGTAAGATAATTCTCAACTTTTAAAGCATTGCTATCTTAGCTAAATGGCAGAAATTTCTTTCCTACACCTGGTGCTTTCTTGGGACATGATCCACACTTATTAAATATGTGCTGCTCAAGTGCTTTTGTGCACTTTTTTTAAAACAAAGGTCTGAGGTGTTACTTTTATAAGTTTGGGTCTATACAAATAGGAGACAAGAATATGCTGGTAGAAAGCCCAAAGTTTTCTGAATGTAGATGAGCACAGATTAAGAAAGCAGTAATTAATTTCCTTTGACCTCGAGCTGAAATTCCTTTCTAAAGCTGTCATAAAGAGAAAGAGGCCAGAGAGGAGAAGTGAGACTGTGTAACAATGCAATTAAACCCTTGTAATGAGGTCGGGCCTTGGACTTGTTGCAACTGATATCATTATAACAAATAAGAAGAACCTGTATGGATGGTGGGATTTTTTTTTTTTCTTATTCTTTTTATTTTTTTATCTCATGCTTTTTTTTGTTGTTGATGTTTAACTCTTTTAACACCAGATATGTAATTCTTTGTAAAGGAGATATATATATATATATATATATATATATACATATATATATAATACATATTATATATATTCACAAGCACATACACATATGCATAAATTACACTTTTTTTTTCAGAAGAAACATTCAATCGACTTAGGCAGGTGATCTTTGTATGCAAAGCAGGAAAGCGTGAAAGTAGCAGAAAAATCTCAAGATTAAGAGTCAAGACAGTTAACTTATCTCTTGCACTATGGCTCTTAATTTACAGGTGTCTCCAATGAGCTAAGGCCAAGTGCTAGGTAGTAGGGCTCTGGGCTTGGGTCTCCTGCTAAATAGCTGTGTGACCTGCGGCAGGACCCTGAATGACTCAGATCCTCAGTTCCCTGATATCCACAGTTTTATTTTTAATGGTTTATCTCATAATTAATGAGATCAATTTGATCTGAGTTGTGGTATCCTGTCATAAATGTCAGTCTTGCTCTTTGCAAGATATTTATATCTATTTGAAGACAACTATATCCAAATATTCTCTTAGTTCTAATTGGGAATATATTGGTGGGAGTAAGAGTATGAACTCTGTTATGCTTTGGATAGGATGCTTGCCCAAAAGCTTCTGTGTTAATGCAGGTATGTTTGGAGGCAAAATGATTGGACTGTGAGAAGTGTTACCTAATTAGTCTATCCTAGTTGAATCAACTGGGAGATAACTAGGCAGGTGAGCTGTGGCTGGAGAACATGGGTCACTGTGGGTGCTCCCTGAAGTGATGAATCCTCCCTGTGGCCTCTTCCCCTTTCTTTGCTCCCTGAATGCCATGAGCTGAGCTGCTTTCCTACACTACACCCTTTCCCCATGATGTTCTGTCTCACCTTAGGTCCAAAGCAATGGAATCAGCCAACAATGGACCTCTGGTACCATGAGCCAAAATAAAGTTTTTCCCCCTGTAAGTTGTTCATGTGGGGTATATTGGTCAAGTAATGAAAAGCTGACTAAAACAAACTCTAAAGTCAAATTGTCTTGGTTTAGCACCTGCTTTACCATTAAACAATGTAGTGTCAGTTACTTAGTCTTTCTCTATTTCAGTTTCCTTATCTACAAAATGGGCATGCTAGCAGAATTTGTTTCACAGGGTGGTCTTGAAGATTCAATGAATTAGTGGATGAAAACTCTCTTCTCTTTGAAGAGAGTTTAGGCATGTAACGGACTCTCAACAAGAGTAAGTCATTATTATTTATCTAAACTACTCTATTATAGAATCCCAGAGTGACGGATTTTACTGAACTTCCCAGTGAAAAATCCTCCTGTTTCAGAGATCTGGGCACGTGTAAAATACTCTTTTAGATTAGAAATGAATGTGCTTTGATTGCAACCTTGTCCAAGCTTCAAACTTCTCTCTTGGCTACAATAATAGCCAACATTTTAAATTATATATGGCTTTACCTAAAAGAAGAAAAATATCAAAAATATTTTGTTGATATTCTACAAATCGATACATGCTATAGAGCATACAAAGACAGAAGACAGGTAAATGATAACACAACTGGGTGCCTTCCAGTACTCAACTCCTCTCCTTGCTTTTGGTTCACCCACTGGGTCTTCCAGATTCTTCAACATCCTCATTTATAAAGGGATTATGAAGAATGGAAGGAAGAATCAATCTTGCTGTAGCTTTGATCTTTAATGTCCCCCAGAGGCTGTTTGTTAAAAGCTTGGTCCCTAGCCCATGATGCTGTTGGGAGGTATAGAATATTTAGGAGTTGGGGCTTAGTGGGAGATCATAAGACATTGGGGCGTGTTGTGGAACCCAGGTCTCTTCCTTTCTCTTTCTCCTCTCTTGGTCATGGGGTGAGCAGTTTGCTCTGTCATACACTATCTTTATGATGTGCTATCTATTGCCACAGGCCCAAAAGCAATGATGCCAACTGATCACAGACAGAAACCTTTGAAACTATCAGCCAAAATAAACCTGATATACCTCAGGTTATTTACTACAGTAATGGAAAAAGGGATAACATACTTATAAACAAAAAAAAACTGAATATTTTTTGAAAAGAACAAAAATATTTAAAGGAAACACATATGCCTCAAGCACCTAAAGTGCTTTGATTACTCTGACAGAATATGAAAGTAGCTTCAGAGATTCCTATAGCCCTCAAGTTAAAAAAAGAAAGAAAGAAAGTAATAAATATATCCTACATTGACTAGTTATTATGTCTGCTGAAAGGAAATGTGTAAATCCCTCTTTTTCATCAGCTACTTTTTTTAAAATTTTATTTTTATAATTTTTAATATGTACAACTCATAGTGCATGTATTTAGCATCTTTTTACATACAACTGTTTGTTTACAAAGTATATTCGTACAATTCAGGTCTTCAATCATGCATTTAGGAAAATGATATCCGTCTCATTCAGCCACCTTTTTTTTTCCCTTTTCTCCCTCTCCCTCCCCCCTTGCTCCCTCCCTTCCCCTCCCTTCCCTTTGACCATTCTAGTGTTCCTCTAGTCCTCCTATGTACCCCCCCATCCAACAATACTATGAACTAGCCTCCTTATATCAGAGAAAACATTTGGTACTTGGATTTTTGAGACTGACTAACTTCACTTAGCATTATGTCTTCCAACTTCATCCATTTACCTGCAAATGCCATTAATTTATTTTCTTTTATTGCTGAGTAAAATTCCATTGTGCGTATATGCCACATTTTCTTAATCCACTCATTACTGAGGGACATCTAGGTTGGTTCCACAACCTAGCTATTGTGAATTGTGCAACTACAAACATTGAGATAGCTGTGTTACTATAATATGCTGTTTTTAAGTCCTTTGGGAATAGACCCAGGAGTGGGATGGCTGGGTCATAGGGTGGTTCCATTCCCAGTTTTCCAAGAAATCTCCATACTGCTTTCCATAACGGTTGCACCATTTTGCAGTCAGCTACTTTTTTTTTTTAAGTTGTTTTTTGGCATACTTACCACACTCTGCATTGTGCTTGTTGACAGGGATATAAAGAATAAAGCCTAGTTTAGACTAACAAGAAACTTAGACAAATATGTTTCTAGGATGAGTTGATCACAGAGCTTTATATTAAAAAATAAAAACATGGGTAAACTCTTCAAATAAGGTTTTGCAAATTACATAAAGTTTTATCAAAATGTTAACTAATTTTAGAATCTCACTTAATTTCCCAATGTATATATATGAATATGCCACAGTGAATCTCACCATTATGCATATCAATGAGACACTAGTTTTTAAAAAAGTAAGTAAATAGTAAGATCAGTAGAGTCGAAAGAAGGAAACACAGAGAGGGAGGAGGGGAGAAAAAGAGGAAGTATTAGGGATTGAATTAGAATATATACTCCATGCTTTTATAGTTTTGTCAAAATGAATCCTAATGTATGCATAACTGAAAAGAACCAAATAAAATAAAATGTTAACTAAGTTTAGATTGCTTCTCTAAAATATCTATCATTTTATTATTAATTCTAAATGTCATAAAACCATTCCACAATAAGCTAATATGAATCAACAAGAGTCCAACTAAGAAAAAAAAAATGATATGATAAATTAAGAAACAGAACTAACACATAAGGTTGGATCACAAGCTCTGGAAAAGTCTAGACATGCAACTGCAAATGGTGAAGCAGCCTTTATATTATAAGTGTAGGAAGTCATTGTTCCCTGGGGACTGGAGCAGTGGGAAGAGAAAACAATCACTCAAGAGAAGTTGGAGTCACAAAAGAACTACAGCTGATGCTGGAGCTGTCAGTCAAAGCAGCGGAAGATGGAGAACCCCTTGTTCCTCCTTTCCTCCTCCAGTCTCAGTCACTGCCTCCCATTGACTAAACCCAGGGAGAACTCTTCTCAAAGGCCATAAAAGTTGTATTTCTGCAACCTGAGATACAGAGCAGATCAGGGGCAAGTGAGAGGAACAGTCTGAGGCCACTTGAGCCTAGGCATTGCAAATCCCTACTTTCTGATGCTCTTCTATATAGAGAGCTTCTATACACAGAGCATAGATCACCGAGATATTATCAATATTAAAGGAATCCATGTGACTTTGGAAGTGTAGTCATTTTATGGTAGAATTTTTTTATGTGATGAACATTTTCATATTAATTAAAGAGCATTCCATATTTTTGCTATAATGCTTAGCAGTGTGAGGATAATTCATTGTAAAAATTTATAATACTGGATGATTGTTACCCAAGCACAAGCAAGTTCTCTCTCATATAAATAGTGGCCATTCATTTTCAGGTAAATGGATGGAGTTGTAGAAAATAATGCTAAGTGAAGTTAGCCAATTCCAAAAAACCAAAGGTCGAATGATCTCTTTGATAGGAAGATACTAACTTATAAAGGCAAGAGGGAGGCAATGAGAGGAATGAAAGAGCTTTAAATAGAATAAAGAGTAGGGGGGGGCAAGGGGATAGGAAAATGGCAGACTGAGTTATCCATGGTTACCCTAAATACATGTATGAAGACACAATTGTTGTAAAGATACTTTATATAAAACCAGTAACTTGAAAAATTGTGCTGTTTATATGTAATATGAGATGAAATGTACTCTGCAAACATGTATAACAAATTAGAATAATAAAAAATTTAAAAAATAGTGGCCATTTTTTTTCCTTCTTTAAAAAGCCTCTCAAAAGTAAAACAATATAAATTGGAATTCCAAGGTTCTTCATTATGTATGGGGAAGAAGATGTTGGGCCAAGAAAACTTAATAAGAGATATTTCTAATGAATCTTATTAGTCAATCATTTATGTCAAAATTTTTATTGTGCTTTTACATCCTGTTAGATCTTGACAGCACAGCACAGGACACAATAGACAAGATACTTGCCCCTATGAGATTTTGGTTTAAAACCAGAGGCAGATTTAAAATATATATATTTACATACTTGCAATGGGGTTACATCCCTTTAAACTCATTATAATGTGGAAATCACAAAATGTGCTTAATCCATCTATACTACCAAATATGATAACTCAGAAACACAGTTGTTGTAGAGTGTTGGTTATTTACCCCTCTTGATCACTAAATGGGCACTGCAGTTTGCTAACCAGCGTTTTGACAAAGTATCGTACAGCACAGCTGTAGCCTGGAAAAAGGTAAAATTCAAAATTTGAAGTATGATTTGTACAGAATGTTTATCACTTGTATCTATCATAAAATAAAAAATCATAGGGGCTGGGATTATGGCTCAGTGGTAGAGCGCTCGCCTAGCACGTGCGCGGCCCGGGTTCGATCCTCAGCACCACGTACAAATAAACGCATTGTGTACAGCTAAAGCAAATAAATAAATATTTTTAAAAAATCATAAATTGAACCATGATAATTCAGGGACTATGCAAATGTAATCAAGAAACATCATGAGAACCATGAAGTAAAATGTGCTATGAGAATTATAACAGAAGAATAGAGTTATTCTGGAAACTTAAAAAACCTTTCTGTATAACTGGGCAGATCCCAATCCCCATTTTATAAACTTAAAAACATATAAAAATATTAAGGAAAATTTTGAATACCAGAAAAATCACCTGTAAATTCATTTCTCTGACAGTTATTATGTTTTCTAGTGATTTCCCAATTTCGTTTTTTAAAAAGTATTGTAGATTTATACTTTCAGCTTGTTCCAAAAACTATTTAATATTGATATAGTTGCAATCATACTGAAAATATAATGTTATAATTCTAGTTTTAAACAAATCTCACTGTGTGTATGTGTATATGTGTGTGTGTATTCATATATCTTCATACTCTATAAAATCATGGCTTTTAATTAATGCATTTGGTACTTATTCATTGAAACCCTAGGATGTACCAGGCCCTTAGCCCTGAGACAAAAAGTCATGTGTGGGTTTGCCTTCATGGAGATGACCTCTGATAAGTGCACACAAAACTTCAATAAATTTTGGGGTCATATTGGATTTTCTATTCCTCTATTAAGTTGTTTTCAATTATGTGTCAATGCACAGGACTTTCCTCTCCTACCTTCCCTCTCCATTCAGGAAAAATTCTTAAGAAAGGATATTTTAGTATACAATGAATTGAAGAGCATTCTGCTGTCTTGTATAACTGATTAGAACAAATAAATAAATTAATTAAAAAAGACTATTTCATGAAAAGATGTAGAAATTTTTATAATTCTTAATTAGTAGTAAAATTTACAATATATAGAATGCTACCTTCAATACTTTCAGAGTTAATTGTTTCAACTGATAGTACTTTATGCATACAATCTCATCATTTCTTTAAATTGAATTAATACATCTTATTGGGAGCTTACTTCTCTTTTTTGTTAATTTTTTGGGGGGTTGTAGATGGACACAATCCCTTCATCTATTTATTTATTTTTATGCGGTGCTGAGATCAAACCCAAGGTCTCACATGTGCTAGGCAAGTTCTCTACCACTGAGCTACAACCCCAGCCTGGGAGCTTATTTTTCTTTTTATTTGTTTTATCCCTGGCTCCTAACTATTGAGTCTGAATATAGTAAGTACACAATAAGCCATTCATCAAATGAATGAGTACAGTGGTTCACAGCCTCAGCCACACATTAGAATCATCTGAAGAGATTTTCAAAATCCTAACACTCAGGACAGGTGTCAGATCAGTTAGATGGGAATCACTGGGAATGTGACCCAGGTGTCAGTAACTTTAAGGCTCCTATTTGATTCCAGTGTGTAACTGAGGCTGACAATCATCATCTAAAGCCTCACTATTCACCAGATGAAGTAAAGATCTTTAGCATTAGGTTCCCCTGAAATAAGGTTAGAAATGCAGAATCTCAGGCATCACCCAGACCTAATGCACTTGAGTCTGCATTTTAACAAATTTTCCAAGTGAAACATAAAAATTTGAGAAACACTGTCCTAAATGATGTTCTTGACAGTTTAAACCAACATGTCTGGCTGCTTCTTGAGACTGTTGCCAGTGCTTAATATTAAAAACTATATTTGTGTGGAAGATATTTATCTTCTTCACAATTGATCAAAGAAACCACAAGTTAGCAATATTCAGACAAAGATGTGTTTGACAGTCTAGTAGATGTGTCTAAATCCTCACCTATTCTGAGAGGAGTCGAAACGACAGGGTAGTGCTCTTCAGACTGGAAGCACTAGAGTAGGAAGCTCCCATACAAAGCGAGTATGGAACTTGAATACCAGGGCTCAGAGCTGGAAATTCCAAAGCATACCCAAAGTCCAAAAATGAAGGGGTCCACAGGCAAGCAGTTGAACTGGTAAGACACCAGAAACATAGTTGCAAGTGTAAGAGTGCGTGAGTTGGTGCCAAAAAATTTGGGTTGAGGAAGTCAGTCATGGGCAGGGATAGGACAAGCAATTTCTAACTTATAAGAATGAAAACTAATACCAAATTCATTCAACTCCAGGCTAGCAGACTTGGAGTTGAATAACAATGCAGCTCTTATAGACACTGGGAAAGTTATTCCACCTTTTTGATCCTCATCTGTAATCTGGGAATAGTAATTCTCACCTCACTGGTATTGTGAAGATTAAAAGTGGCAATGCATGTAAAGAGCTTAATATCATGTCTGGCCCATAGGAGCATGGCAATAAATGGAAGCTGTTATTCATTAGTGTCTTAAAAATCTTTTACACAAACATACAATACTGAAACTCAAAAAGATGAAGGTTGCATTTGCTATATTTTGTGTCCTTTCTTTCTATTCTTATCCAAAACAATCTAAAGAGAATTTTGTATTCCTGGGGGTGTCTGGTAAATTCCATGAAATGAATGAGCTGCTTATGTTTTCTAAGATGGCCACAACAAGGCCACCCATCTCATATGCTCTTCTACTGTGACACTGACTCTCCTCCATCAGGAGGAGGTGATCTATATTCCTCATCTGACCATGTGGGCAGGCTGGTGACTGTGGTGGAAGGGATGCTTTGTGGCTCCCAAGGCTAGGCCTATAAAGATGATACAACCTGTGGACGCTTAAAGTGTGGAAACCAGATACCGTACTGTGAAGTGGAAAAGTCACTTGATGAGGCCGCATGCAGGTGTTCCAGCTGATTCCCCAGCTGAGGCCCAAGCAGGCAGCCAGAGTCAATCTCCAGCCTGAGAGCGAGCAGGCTCTTATGTGATTGCAGCTCGTGGTTTTCAAGACACTTCCAGCCTGTGAGTCTTCCAAGCTAACCCCAGCATGTTGTCCCCCACTTCCCTGTGCACTTTATGAACCCTTAACTGACAAGACTCTGTGAGCATAACTAAAGACCATTTACTTATGTCATGAAGTTCCAGGTGATTCTTCTACATAGCGGTTGATCTCTAGAACACTTGACTTCACAAAATCACTTCACAGTAATACCTAGCAAGGACTCACCACTCAACTCATATCGATGTCAATACCATGGCACATTTTTTTGCAAAATGAAAGAGCTTTGTTGAGATGTCCACAGGTAAGGAAGCAGGGATGGAGGAGTACCACACAAACTGCCTCCCTGATTGGTCGGTAGAAAGGAAGGGAGATGGGGAGACAGGGAAGCTGCTTGTTGATTGACTGGAGAGCAGGGAGAGTCTTAGGGTTCCTGTTAGCAGGCCTGTAGGGTCATAATGCCTCTTCTCAGGTCACATATTTCTTTTTTTGCAAGAGTTATGTTTTGCATAGGGATTTTTCGAGCTTGTGATATCAAGAGGTCATTGTTTAGATGAGGTGGCATCTTCTACACATATTCATTCTTACAAAGCCAATTGCAAAGTGTCCTTGAGTGGATTCTGGAGTCTTTTCCTGAAAAACAACTTAAGTTCTGTGTTATTTAAGGAATTTATGTCTGGGTGTGTCCAAGTCTTAGAGAATTTCAACAGGATTCAAAATTCCTACTGCTTGAGACTTAACAACCCTCTCTGTTACTGTCCCTCATCAATAATGTATTAGTTGATACACTTAGACTTGCATCTGGTGGTATATTAACAGATATCCAACCAAAAAAAATTTACTTTTGTATTAGCAAGTATAAAAGTAGGAAGTTCCAAGAATAGCATAGATCTCTATAACACCATTGGACACAGGAATCTTCTACAGTTCTACTCAGTGATCCTTAATGTATGTATTTTTATCTATTTGTGCTTGCAAAAGTGCTACTATTTCACATGGGTTGATTTCAGTTAAGGCAGAAATAAAGGGGAAAGAACAGAAATAAAAAACTCTCCACATCAGGCTCTGGAAATAACTCCCTTGGAAACACCAAAAGATCCCAGCTCTTAGTTCCTGGCCAAAATAGATGAAGGTTTTCCGAGCCACAAAGGAGCCTGAGAAATTCATTTTCCAAGTGAGTACATTGCAACCCCACAAAATTTTTTGAGGGATGGATAAGTACACAACAAGGAATATATGTCATAATATTAAAATGGAAAAATTAATAAAAGGGTCCCTTGACAAGTGCAAGAATGGGAGGAGGGCCATTCCTCCTCCCATGGTGCTTTCTGGGGTTTGTTGTGCAGTAAATGAGAAGAACCGTGTAATTCAGAGCAAAGATACAGAACTTAGGGCCAAGGATTCAGGAGATCAAATTGCCATGAGGCCTTGTAGGACAGATAGTTTTGGACTGACCTAGTTCTCCCACCTGTCTCTCCTGTAGTTCTCAAGAATAACTGTAGCATGTGCTGGGTGTGCTGCATCCTGAGAAAAGAGAGGGTTTGTTCTAAACAGCTCAGGCTCTGTTCCAACCCCAGTAGAAATAGAATGCCCTGCAAGGATTTATCCCAGCCTTCCATGTGGCTTCCTGGGTTATAAACCCAGGGTGGGGTGCTCTCTGTGTTTGCTCAGTTGTGGTTCAAGTGGGGACCTGTGGATAGGACTCCATCTGCCCCAGGCAAATTTTCTGAGCCTTGGGATAGCAACTCCCAGTGAATCCTAGGTTTCTGATGTCCCTCTCTGCCTATCTGTAAGTAACAAATCTGTCTCCTATAACTTGTTGTATGCACAATGTTTCTGTTTCGTTTCTGTTTCACTAGACTCAGGCAAGCTGGTGACCAGAGCACAGTGAACCTCCACAGGCCCGTTTCCATTAATCAAACTGGCCATTATGTAAGGATTTGTACAGTAGGAGTGTTGTAGATGAAATGAGAAGGCTCATGTGAAAAATACTTGACACATTTTTAACCAATGTTAAGTAAGTCCAAAATCACTTTATCTTTGTAATATCTAATGTTTTCTGTTGCTGAACAGAACCTAACTGAAGCCCAAAAGTAGAAAATCCTGGACTTCAAACACCCTATCTGAAGATGGAATGAGGGCCTTCCCTGTGTCTTGGATTTCATACCAAGTTGTTGCAATAACTATATTATCTACTTCTTTTTTCCTCCTAAATTTCCAAAAATAAAGAAAACCTTACTTATTTCCAGATCAAGCCAAGATTCGCCTGAGAAGCTGGCTAGTGGACTGAGTCATGTACCTATTCAAAGAAAGAGATTCTAAAAATGAGTCACCATTATAAACAGATCTTAACTCTTGGGAGAATTTGAGCTGACAAACTCCAAAATCCATCAAAATTGAACTATAAAAAGAAATGAAGTGGCCCAAACAGCTTACTTTTGGTTGAAGATAAATAATATTGAAAAGCAAAGGGGAAAAAAAATTTTTGCTTCAGCACGCCCACTGGTTTTTGCTGATATGAAAATGAAAACAACAACAACAACAACAACACGAGAAGATCAGAAATTCTGTGAAGCTTCTAAAAGAGGAAAAAAATGAGGTTCTCTCTCTCAGCATATCACAACTGGAGAACAAGTCACACCTTGAACAAAAATGCTGGAAGATTTGCTGTTAATGTACTAACTCCAGGAATAGATGGCCACTACCTGGCTTCCTCTCCATCTTTTACTGAAATGCAGGGTACCTTTAGCTCAGGATTGCATTTATTATTTAATGCTACTCTGAAAGGTTTCTTTTACATTGCAAATGCTAACAGATCTCCTTAGGTCTTCCTCAGTTGACCCTCTGCCTTAAAACACACGATCAGACTTAACACCATGATTAGTATTCAAGGAAGTAATGAATGGCACTGAAATGTAAATGGACAAGGAAAGCACCTTCTATTTTGTAAAATAATTATCCAGCCTAATAATTATTTCCATGGCTCTTTTTGATTGATTGAGAAAGGGCAAATAGAAGCTGGGAATTGTCTTTCAGATCTAAAATCAAGCAGCAGAGACCAAAAACAAGGCTCCCCTTTAAGTGGAAATGGCAACAGGGTGATGGCTGTTTTGATGTGGAGGGCTAGTTTGCACTTTCAGCTTTTGTTCTCTTGCAAAGAATTACACTCTGGTGGGGCCAAGGTAGAGCCCTCTTACTTTCAAATTATAATTTGAAAAGTCAATATATATTGTAAATCCTAAAGAAGCTCTTTCTCCTTTTACCTTTCTCCCTTTGCTGTATGGTGATATGATGAGAAAAATTTGGGGCACAGGGCAGGGGCGGGGTATGTTGGTTGCTTTGGTTATTGTTTAATTAACCATATGATTTTCATACCTTTATATTTAGGTTGCCAGAAACATGCAAAAACATCAGTATGAAGATGGTGTTTCACTAGGCCTAGATTGAGCATGCTCCAACTGCCTTCCCTTTTTTATTTGTACTCAGAGCTTCTAAGTTTGTTTTACTTTTGATATTTATAATAAACTAGAACTAGAGCTTTTGGAAGAAATAAGAAACACTCAAACAATTAAGAACAATTCACAATAGCTAAACTGTGGAACCAAACTAGATGCTCTTCAGTAGATGAATGGATAAAGAAAATGTGGTATATATACACAATGGAATATTACTCAGCAGTAAAGGAGAATAAAATCTTGGCATTTTCAGGTACATGGATGGAGTTAGAGAATATAATGCTAAGTGAAGTTAGCCAACCCCAAAAAACCAAAATGTTTTCTCTGATATAAGGAGGCTGATTCATAGTAGAGTTGAGAGGAGGAACATGGGAGGATTAGACAAATTGTAGAAAGGGCAAAGAGGTGGGAGGGGAAGGAAAGGAGCATAGAGGCATAAAACATGGTGGAATGAGATGGACATCATTACCCAAAGTACATGTATGAAGACACGAATGGTATGAATATAATTTGTATACAAAAAGAGATATGAAAACTTGTGCTCTATATGTGTAATATGAATTGTGATGCATTCTGCTGTCATATATAACAAATTAAAATAAAAAATAAAGGTTAAAAAAAGGATATAGCAAGAAAAGTTTTACAAAACCTTTGGTAACAGGTAAGATTCCTAATGAAGCTACCATTCCCCTCCGTACTCAATACTTAGTGTTTCCCTGTTTTGTAACTGTTGCACAGGAGGTAAACCTAGATACATCTCAGAATAGTAAAACATAAACTTTACATGTATAAAGAACAAAGTCACTTTCTGTTTTCTGAGAAAATACTAAAGGATATTGTGCCTGGGACATGAAAAAGTACAAAATATAAAATTAACCCTCTGGATATACTCATAGGATTTTCAAGCTCTAGGATATTTTAAAAATAATCTTGGAAGCCAAATTAGAAAAGTAGAAGTGTCACACTGGAATCTGCAAGGAGAAGCACAGATAAAATAAATACCCTTCACCTAAGAGGGTGCCAGCAGTGGTGTCTTCCAGCTAGCCTGGATTCATAGAACACCAAGAAGGGATGATTCAAGCAGAGGTTAAGGAGATGGAAACACTGACTCTGGACTGTGTATGTGGTTTCAGAGAATACCAGGACAGTGACTGAGGCCATGGTGGTAAACTGCATGTTTGCTCTTAAATTGCCATTAATTGAAACCTCTCAGGCAGATTTCAGACACCACCTTCTCCAAAAGCTTTGCCCATAATCTCCAGCTGGGATAACACACATTCTGTGTGTTAATTATATAATTCCCTCTTTTCTTCCTAATCTTCTGATATTCAGTTTTTGTGCCTCAGGTGCACTGAGATGGGTACCATTTATGGGTGGTGTGATGCTTCTCCTTGTTTCTTTTCTTTCAGCTTGTATTCATCCATGCACAACACTCATAATGGAAGAAGAGGCCCCAAAGGTTTAAGTGAAAACTCTCCATTGGAATAGCAGTTGGTGTATTATTTGAAGGGTTTAACACTTGCCCCCAATATCTTGCAATATTCCTGGCTGTAATTCATATTCCCTCTGTCTTGCTTGTCCACGTTGATTTCACTATGTTCATTATTTCACTATGTTCATTATTCGAATCCAGTACTTTCACTCTGACTTTTATGTTTTCAATATATTCTTCATCCATTTTCATCTAGGAATTTTATTTCCCATCTCAGAGTCTGTTTGAACTCTATATCAGTAGTTCATTAACAACTCAACTCTGGCTTTTCCAGGTTCTCTTACATAATTTGGGCATTTTAAAAACTTTAAAAACTCTAAGTTAATAAGTGCTTGCAATGCATAAAATTCTTCAGTTAAGAAAATTAACTCTCATAAATGCCTATAATATAGTAATGCACTGCATTAGATACAAAGTAGATGACATTCTTTAATGCTACCTAAAGTTTAATTTTAAAATACTAAGTAAATAAATGCATTTAAATTCATAACATTTATGTAAATAGTCACTACCTTCTTGCCCATTTCTGAGTTAATGTCAACACTTAGAAATTACCATAACTGGTTTCTCCAGATCATTAGAAGCTCTGTATTCATTGACTGGGCAGTGATTCTCAACTCTGGCAGCACATTAGAGTCACCTAATTAAAAAATACAAACACCCATTCTCCACTCCAGAAAAATCAGAAAAGAGTATCTTCACATGGATCTCCAGCGATGACATTTTGTACAAGTTCCCCCAGGTAATCTTAATGTGCAGCTGGGAAGAAAAATTTAAAAAAATTAAAACCACTAAAGCTTGTATAAGCACTTAGAAGTATCTTGAATATATAGCCTATGGAAAGTGCTAGGATGGAAAAAAGATAATAAGAAGATGGAATTTCCTAGGTATATTATTCATGATTTTTAAAAATTTTTTGTTTTCTAATATTTTGACATTTGAGATTTTGTGAATCCTAGAGCAACTGCCCCCTCCCAGGGCTAGCCAGTTTCTCCAGATAGTGAAGGTCTCACCTGCAAGGGTTACTGTCACATGCAAAACATCCAATCCAAAGTCAACATCTTCCAACAACATTCTTGATCCAACTCTAACACCTCAGTATAGTTCATTTGCCCTAACAACCCTGGGGCCAGATATTAGATAGATAGGGACAGCTCTTATGCCCCAAAGCCCACCAAAGTTGTTCAAAATAGCCAATCCTAAGCCTGCTCACCTTGCCTTTCTCAGGAAAACAAAGTTTTTTGCCTGTGTTTTCACTTAGGTTTCCAGCTGTGGCTTTGCATAGCCTGCTGGGCTTTCCATTTCTGAGGATCTGTAATTATAAGAAAAAACAAACAAATTTCTTTCTCTGTGACAGTCATTTTTTGTTGTTTTTTTATTTTTCTTTTTTTATTTATAATAGTAGTATGTATTACAATTCATAATGCGCATATATAGCATCTTTTTACATACAAGTAGTATATAAGTACCATTCAGATCTTCAATCATGCATTTAGGATAATGATATCCATCTCATTCAACCACCATTTTTTTTTCCTTTTTATCCCCCCCATCCTTCCCTCCTTACTCCCTCCCTTCCCTTCCCTTTCCTTTGACCATTCTAGTGTTCCTCTAATCCTCCTATGTACCCCCATCCAACAACACTGTGAACTAGCCTCCTTATATCAGAGAAAACATTCAGTATTCGGATTTTTGAGATTGACTAATTTCACTTAGCATTATGTCTGCATGCAGTACCATATGTGATAAAAACAAATCCCAGGTACTAGTTAAAATGCTAGGAATGGCTCCTCAGAAAGGGGGATATCTACACTGATAGCTCAGGAATATAATAGAAATAGCTTTGAAAGAGAAGGAACTAGACAGATCTTCACAAGCCAAAGTCCTGAGCTTAGCTGAACTGAAGAAAGCAGGAAGGAGACTAGCAAGAAGTGTGGGTGATGAAGGTACAAGCCAAATCACTGCAATAATATGTGATCTTATTCTCAGACTGGTATGGGAAGGTGTATGACGTTACTGGCAAATGAGTTTGTAGCAGCTTAAATTCCTCTTAGTTTAAAAGCACTTTCTAAAAAATAAATTTCAAAGTCCAAAGTCAAAAATAAATAAATAAAAGCACTTTATTATTCCTTTTTTCTATACAAAGTTGGAAGCTAGATATCAGAAGAAATAAATAAAAATGACATGGTCTCTCTTTCAAGTTTTTAAGTCTAGTAAGGCAAATAGATAAACAATTAATTCTAACTTAAGGGAAAGGTGAGACCAAATTATTCGATTAAAACACATGTGCTTCAAAAATTCAGTATTTGGGAACATGGGACTTTAAGTATTTATTCAAAGTCTCCTTTTACAGTTTTATTCACATCATTCCCATTTACTAAAAATGGTCCATTTTTGTGTACTTAATGGGTTAAAGTCTCCTTGCAAAATTATTTTTTCCCTGAATTTTACATGTTTTCTTTTTCTTTCTTCCTTATTTTTTTCTTCTTCAAAGAAATGTTTTTCAGACTTAAAGCAGAAGGTTCATGTTATTTTATGCTTACTGTCATTTTCTTTTTTTCCTCTTTCCAACCTCTCTTTTAAGAATTGTTAGCCGGGCGCGGTGGCGCACGCCTGTAATCCCAGCACTTTGGGAGGCTGAGACAGGAGGATCGCGAGTTCAAAGCCAGCCTCAGCAATGGCGAGGCACTTAGTAACTCAGTGAGACTCTGTCTCTAATAAAATACAAAAAAGGGCTGGGGATGTGGCCCAGTGGTCGAGTGCCCCTGAGTTCAATCCCCGGTACCAAAAAAAAAAAAAGAAAAAGAATTGTACTTTGTTATTAAAATTATAAGCATTATTGTTCTTTTGTATTTGTTAGGTGTGCTTTCTATCCCTTCCATTATTTTTTCTCTATTGTTATATTGTGTCTCTTGTAAACAGCCCAGAGTTGAATTTCATTTTAAATCTAATCTAATGCCCATTTTATGTAAGAGATTACAATCCAGATGTGGCTCACTTGGCCCTTACAACACACAGAAACACAGCACAGCATATTATCAGGATAAAACTGCAGGCCACTCTTTCATTTTGGGTTCCACTTCCAGAGGAGGAACAAAAAGGACAGTGTGGAATCAGAATCAGGTGACCATGCCATCTGCCATCAGCCACGCTTCTCTGAGGCCCTTTGCTATTTTTCAGGGTTTTGCTTCCTACCTAGCCCAACTGATGGTCATGGCTGCCAATACCTTTCCTACTACCTGGACCCCAAACTCCCTTTCCTATGTTTCAGACCATGCACTCCATTCTTCTCTCTTCTGCATAAAAATTCTTACTCTGAAGTGGTCTTGAAAGACAGTAAGTTCTCACTGATGAGTCAATTATGCCAGTACCCACTTCACCTTCCTAAGTATCAGGTTGCTGACTACCTGGAGCATTTCAAGTGGTATGGGACAGATATTCAGTCAAAGGTTCATTATACTAGAAAGAGGAGGAAACTGACCCACAATCTTGAAGATTCAGATTCTTCAGAAGGACCTCAGAAAATATCATTCTGAATCCCAGTCCCCATTTCTCTTCTTGACAGTGACCCCCAAAAATGTTCTTTAGGTTCTGGCCTGTTCTTCTGTTTCTTTTTTTTTTTAATTTATTTTTTATTTACAATAATTACTATTCATAGTGCACATATATAGCATCTTTTGTTCTTCTGTTTCTAAAGGTGGTTGGAAACCTGAGCAGGTATTGCTGCCACTATCCCATCCCAGGGTGCAGCTCAAGGGAGCATGTCCACTGGCTGCTGATCTCTCCAGTAATTGAAACCTCAGAGTTCCCATCTTACCACCTGTGGTGCTGATTCCAGGGATGTCACTGTGGACTGCAAGCTCTGGGTTCACCCAAATTCAGTTTTCAAATCCACACCTTGCCATTTGTGAATCCTGGGACAATGGGCACTTACTTAAGAACTCTAGGTCTCAGTTTCATCATCTATAAAATCAAAGTGTGTGCTCTATTTTATTCTCTTAAGGTAAAATGAATGGATCTGGAAGCTAAACATCCTGCCTGACTCCATGTTGATTGAGTCACTGGAACTAAATGGTCTTTAAGTTTTCTACAGTGACCAACAAACTATGGTATCTAAATAAAACTTTACACAGGGGATAGCTAAGTGAAGATGAATTTTAATTTTTCAACTAAAGCTACTTTAGTTAAATATATATATATATGTGTGTGTATATATATATATATATATATGTATATATATATATATATATATATTTCAAAGCTTGAAGCATTGTATTACACAGAAGAGAACAACAAATAGAGAGACTCAACTAAGAAATCACAAAATATGACTGAGTGGAGGAGATTATTTTCACTATAAAGGGCATTGCTTGAAGATTTGTTTCTAAAACCAGACCTTAAAAAGAAAGAAATACTTCAGTGAGTTTAAAGTAGTTTAATAAGATGAGAGTAGGGCTGGGAATGTGGCTTAGTGGTAGAATGCTTGCCTAGCATGTACAAAGCCCTGGGTTCAATCCCTAGCATTGCCAAAAAAGACAAAAAAAAAAAAAAAAAAGCAAGCAAGAAAGGAAGGAAAGAAAGATAAAAAAGCAAATGAGAAATAAAGCCAGTATACATGAATTTTCAGGAAATTCAACTGGGACAAGGCAGAGAGCATTTGAGAGGAAACGAAGTTTTTAGGAATTTCATAGAAGAATATGCTAAATGCATGGAAAATTACTGAAGCCAGAAAAGTGGCAGACCTGTCCTTACAGAGCAGTCCCACAAAGTTGCTAGTAAGAGGAGAAGTGTGATTTCCAAAGGGCATGTCCACTTCTGAAATGCAATTAGAAACACCAGCATGACAGATTTTTCTCCCACAATATGTTGGGGAGTAGATCTATTTCTCACTCTATAGCTCAATTGAAGCATTTCCTCTGAACCCAAACTTTTTATCAAAACAAAACTATGTGTTAGATGGCTTAGTCTAATCTTATGTTTAAATCAATAAGCAACAAACAAGATTTCACAGTGGAAGCTACTTTATTCACTTGTCATTGGCCACTTGCCCAGGGCAGGAGGAATAGGAACAGGAAGAAGCAGTTTATTTCTTAATGCCTGAACTATTTTGTGCTGATCTTTGGATCATCCCAGTTTTCAAAGTTGTGTCACTTAGAAAGCATCATCCTATCTCATTGGCTCAGACCAAGAGCCTTAGGTAACAATGAAATGACAGCTGTCATTCAAATGTTTTGCAAGTTACAATGAGTTGAGACATTAAATAATGTATCAAAGGACTCTGTCTTTTTATGACTATACAAATAGGAGAAGGTGACTATTTCAGTGTTCATAAGATTGCACAAGTGATAAGTCAGAGTGTTTCATCATTCTGTCCCGCCTCAACCCCCACCAAGTTTAGTGTTTTACTAATTTCTAATGCTAGAGTGGTGTGGATGCTTTGTAATTGGTGCCAGGTTTTTTTTTTTTCCCTCCCCAACATTTTCTTGCCAAGTGTATCATTATGAGATTCTGCAGTAACAAGCATTCTTCTGTTCAAATTTATATCAATTAGTTTAGGACAGTAATTCAATTGGACGACCCACTGGATTTTGAAAGACCTGAGACCATGTCAAAGTGATGACCTTTTTCCTTCTCTCTCAGCCAAAAGCAATTTTTTAACAAGGAGCCCTGGAAAGAAAAAGCTGGTTTAATAATTAGTTATTGATCATGACCAATGCCATGGTGAACACCATTGGATTAGTTAGGGACCAGCAAATCAGGACATGGATGTTTCCCTTGTCAAGATTATGGAAGGGGTAGCAAAGACTGACAAAATAAAATATCAAAAAATAGCTTAATTAGATGTGTTCTCATCTTTCATAGGATTCTTTTCATTTCAGAAGAAGTAAAACTTTAACCTGGGTAGATTCAAAACCAAATTACCTGAAACAACTGTATTAATACAAAGAAAGAGAACAGTATGCCCCCATTTTAAAAACACTATAAAAGACCAGATATTAGTTAAACACACTCAAAAAACACTAAAATTGCTTTGAAACAACACCATGCAAAGTTATTTTGATGAATTAACCCTGCTTTGGCCAGCACTTTTGCTTCACCAAGATACCATTAACCCCCATGCCCTGAAATGCCCATTAGAAACAATTTGGAGACATACAGTAGGAGACCATAACAATTACAGACAGTAGCTTTAAAAGTATAATTGACTTTTCTGAGTGCTAATTTAGGCATCACTTTAGGGCTGCATAAAAATCTCCACATATGAGCCACTTAATGGAAGGAGAAACTTCAAAGAATGATTTGATTGTACTTTGAAGGGAAAAAAAAATGTTTGTATTAGTTCTCTGATTTCTTCCTATGATGGAGAAAAATACTGAAAATGAACAGCAAAATGACAACTGAGTCTCAACTTATTAAGTCAACTTAATTTGAGTAGCAGTAAGCTTGAGCTGGTTTGAAGGTGGGTCTGTCCAGTCCTTATCACAGACAAGTAAAGGTGGAGTTCCTGTTAGGCTCCATAGTGAATGAGGAATTTTTCAGATGAAATCAACCACATTCATGATAAAGTTGTTATAGTATAGAAGTATTATTAAAAATAACATCACTTTAGAAATGAATACATGGACACAGAGCACTCCATTCTAGCCTCGTGGTTTTATCTTCTCAGGGATCTCCTTTTCTGTAAGAAAAGACATAAACTAATTTTGCATCCAATTTCAAAATGGATGGTTTCTAAGAATAAAATCATACCCAAAAGTTGTGACCATTTTGGGTCAATGTGAGAAAGAGATATATAAGAATTCAGCTTTTATCACAAAATTCAGTTCTTTCTCTATTACAAAACACACTCAAATCAAATCTGATCAATGGTTTGATTGAGATATCACCAAAAAAAAAAAAAAAAAAAAAAAGACCAGATCTCTAAGCTTCTTCATAATCTTGATTCAAGATCACATGGTTTCTAGTTGACTTTAGATTCTTTGACATAAAAATGGTATTGCTTCAAGTATGACAATAACTTGGAATTCCTTAGAGATAAACAAACTACCTGGATCAAGTTTATCATTTTGTATCTTTATTTCAACTTGACCTTAGAAGCTAAAAAAAAAAAAAAAAAAAAAAAAGTTGATCATTTAGAGGCTGAAATACAATATTTATTAATTATACATTTTTTTGAGAAAATCAGTTCAATCAGTTCAGTACATTGTATGCATGTGTAAGAGATAAAAATAAACAACAACAAAAAATGACCTCATGTAATAAGTTCTGGGCTTCAAACAAAATGAATATTTTAGTCTTGGTTTGACCAATGATGAGCTGGTTAACTTTGGACAAAACACATGAATTCTCTGGCCTTTATTCTCAGCTACAAAATGAGCAGGTATCTAAATCTTCACTATTCACAGAGTGCTCCATATTCCAGCAGCATCAACTTTGCCTTGGAGCTTGTTAAAAATGCAAAATATACTTTGTATACAAACAGTGTTATGTAAAAAGGTGCTCTACATATGTACTATGAATTGTAATGCATGCTATTGTAATATATACAACTTCAAATTAAAAAAAATGCAGAATCTTGGACTCTTCCTCAGACCTATTGGATCAGAATTTGCATGATAACAAGATTTCCAGGAGGAAAGCACTGATTTACAGAATCTTTAAGGTCACTTTCAATACTGTTATGAGGGAAGAAACAAACTTCTTAAGTTTCAAGGAACAACCCAACAATTCTGTGTTGTGTGTGTGTGTGTGTGTGTGTGTGTGTGTTTATTCACTCTCAAATGCCTCACCCCTTTACCACATGGATGGCTGTGCTTTTCCTTGAGCCTGTAGGGCACATTTGTCTTGTTCCCTATGGCTTCATATTTAGCTAAACAAATGTCCTGTCAAATGGCCTGAGATTGAGCAAAATAGTCTGAGGATCCCGGTTCTGCTCTGTTGTCAGTCTGACTTAGACATTGTTCCACTGGGGTCATGGTGCAAAATGAAAACCTCTTTACCATGAAAGCTCATCTAAGCTCACATCCAAATTAGGAAAGTGCATGAAATAAATAATCTCATCTCTCTCTGTTTTTTTTTTTTTTTTCCCCCAGCATCACCTGATCTGTCAAGTCTGTCTTTAGTATCCCTACACCAAGCTGACAGCTCTCCCCCGCCCGCTCCCTCAATATGTGGATCGGTGGGGACCGGCGCCCCACCCCTGAGAAGATTCACTTACAGTAACTGCTGAGGTGCAAGCAGAGAATGAACAATAGAAGGCTGTCAAGCCCGACAGCCAGCCCTGGATGTATGAGCGCTGAGCTGACAGCAAGGGCCTCAGAGGGTAAACTGCTTTGCTGGAACTAATTAAACAGATGAAATTATTACATGAATATGCAGATGTTGTTTACATTTTACCATATGGTATTATTTCAGGTAATAACTCGCAGGAGAATCCCTTCCTCTCATCAAGAGGAAATGGGTTGAAACGAAGGCTTTGCATGTCACCTTTCAGTTACTAGGCAGACACTGATAACCCAGGTTTCCTCTCTGAATCCTGGGGAGTGTTTGGCTGGATCTCTGTGGCACAAGCAAGATGAAGCTGGGGCACCTTCTGGAAGGAATGGAACTGGGGCAAGGGACTGCCTTAGGAGAGTTAAAATGGCCCCAGCAGCTAAAACTCCACCCTAAGGTTGAAGTGCATCCAACAATGTATATGCTGCCAGTCTGCAAGTCCAGGAAGAGTCAGCAGTCTCATCCTCTGCCTCTTTTGCAGGCATTTCCTCCAAGACTTGCAAGTGTGCTGTGGGAGGAAAGCAAGTAACTTTTAAAATTGCTATATCAGAACCAGACCATCCAAATGAGTAACATTTGTCACCCCCTCCAGAAGTGGATGCACCTAAGCAAAGGAAGCTGAGCATCAAATGAGACAATGCATGGGAGGCCGATTCAGCACATCCATACAGAACTCATCATTGTCCCTGCTTGCCTAACCCTTCCTTCCTGCTCCATTTCCCTGCCTCAGTCAGGGCATTCACACTGAACCATCCTGCCACTCTGCTCCCCCTTTTTCTTATCCTTCATCATCCACATCCAGGCAATCATCACAGCCAGTGGGTCTCACTCCAAAATGGTCCTAAGTTTTCTTGCTGCCTCATCCCCAGTGCTGCCCAGGCCTTCAGCATTTTTATGTGAACCATTGTAGCAGCCTTCCCATGGGTCTATTTTTCTCAATCGCTGTCATCTTCAAGTAACCATTTGTTCCACTACTAGAGTCATTTCTAAAATTCAGATCTGATCAGGTCCTACCTCCCTCAAAAGCAGTCAAATGTTTAGTGTTGGATTTTGTGCCAACCCAAACTCACAGACCTATCTTACAAGGCTGTTCAAGATGTGAGTCTCTTCTATATTCTACCCATTCTGAATTTGTTCCAATCTTCCTCTAGGATTTTTCATATGCCAATCCCCCTACCTGATGTATTTCCCAACTTCCTCCTCCTCTCACACTTTCTTTCTTCTTCTCTTTCTTCTCCTATCCCTAGCTAACAGCTAATCAGTCTTCTGTATGCACTGGGATTTGTTATAAAGATAGTTGTTGTTTTTTTTTTTTTTTTAATGTTAAGCTTCTTGCCTGTCCCCCACTAAAACCTTCAGTATTAACTCCTTTAGGATAATTCAAAGAGTCTTTTCTGAATTTGTCTTCCCTTCTCCATGTGCATATTTTCATGCTCATCTACACACATGTATAAAGTCTGCTTTTTCTCCAAAACAGGAATCCTATCAGTCATGTTACTCTGCAACTATCTCTTATCACTTTACAATGACAGAAACACTATCTAGATAAAAAGATAGAGATAGATAACATTTTCTCACTACAGCAAAACATTACTTACTGCATATAATCATCACTTACTAAATCATTTTGCTATTATTTTATATTTGGGGATATTTCCTTCTTCTTTCTTTGCAATTGAAAACAATGCTGCTACAAATTTTCTTGTCTCTTAAATCCTTATATACTGGTATCTTTACTCTAGAAGGATCAATTCCCCAGTCTGAGGCTACCAGGACTAAAGGTACATGTACTTCTTTAAGGATTTACTTTATATTTTATTGACAAAAAATCTGTACATATTCATGGAATACAATGTGATGTCTAATACATGTATATATTGTATAAGGATCAAATCAGGACAGTCAGCATATCCATCACTTCAGCATTTATCATTTCTTAACGGTGAGAACATTCAAAATGTTCTCTTGTAGCTATTTTATAATATTGTATCAGTCAGCATTCTGTTGCTGTGACCAAAATACTTTACAAAAACAACTTAGGGGAGGAAAAGTTTATTTATTCAGTCCATGGTGGACCACCTCCATTGCTCTGGGCCCAAGATGAGGCAAAACATCATGGCAGAGGGCATGCTAGAGGAATGATGATCCATTCATGAAACTGAGGAAGAACAGAAAAAGAGGGAAAGGGGCTGAAGGGAAGATGAACACTTCCAGGGAATACCCAAGTGACCCAGGTCCTCCAGCCACATCCCACCTGCCTACAGTTACCACCCATTCCAGTCTAGTGTGAATGGACTGATTCATTTATAACTTATTACAACCCAATCATTTTATTTCCAAATATTCTGGCATTAAAAACAGGATCTTCTCGGGCTGGGGTTGTGGCTCAGCAGTAGAGTGCTTACCTAGCAGGTGCAAGGCCTTGAGTTCAAACCTCAGCACCACATAAAAATAAATAAATAAAATAAAGGTATCAAGGCATTTAAAATCATAAGAGTACAACAATCTTAAAAAAAAAAAAAAAAAAAAAACAGGATCTTCTCCAGGACATCTCATATTCAAAATATAACAAATATGCAATCTGTTCTTATCAACTGTGTCACCTGCTATGCAACACAATTTCATGATCTACCAGTTTTCAGTAGGTGCCACATCCAAATGACTTCTGCTGAGGATGATGTAACTTTTAAAAAGTGAATTAATTATTATGTCATTTACACCAGTGATTTTTAAACTTTAAGGTGCACACAAGTCACTTGATGGTCTTTTTAAACTATAGATTTTGATTCAGGAGCTTGACAGATATTCCTTTTTACTGTGACTTTGTACTTGTTAGCCAATGCACATGTGTATTTTTAAGTTTAACATATATTTCCTGGTTGTTTTACAAAAAGTTTATAGTAATATGTATTTCCATCAACAATACATGAAAGTGGCCACTTGCCTGTAAGCTGCTTGTCATGGCCAGCCATTGCGCCGCGGGAGGAAAACTCGGAGGCAGAGTAAAGCTATTACTACTTTTATCTGGTTTCTCTTCTGTAACCACTCTGCCTACGTTCTGGCCGCTCTGATTCTTAGAGAGGGAAAGAAAGATTTTTAGAGAGAAAGATTAGAGAGAGCTTTTCTTCTTGTCGTCTTAGCTTAGAGAGAGCTTAGCGAGAAAGAAATATAGATAGAGCTTAGCTTAGAGAAAGATTATTTTTTAGAGCTTCTTTCTTCTTTCTTCTTCGGGAGCCTCGGCCTAACTCTGACCAGCCATTACTTCTTCTATCTGGTTTCTCTTCTGTAACCGCTCTGCCTATGTTCTGGCCGCTCTGATTCTTTTCTTCTCCGACCTGAACTCTTCTTCTGACCGACCGAGCGACTGCACGACTGACTGAATGAATTCGTTCTCCGTTCTCCTAACTCGGACTGCTTTCACCCGGTTATATACTTTCAGCTTTGCGGGTGCCTACAGGTGCGTCACATACATATCAGGTGGAACTTATGGCTTCCAGCTAGCTGCAATAGCCCTTCCTAATTAGGGCTCCTTCACTTGCCCACATTCTTGATAATATTATACCTTACAGATTTTTGTTAGTTTTGTTTCTGTTTACATTTTGTCAATAAGAACAGCAAAAACACCATACCTTAGTCTCACTTATAGTTCCTTCACTTTGAGACAAGCTCAGCTTCTTCTACTAAGTCAATTCTCTGTCAGGATTTCCTCTGTCTTTCTCTATGCTAAACCCACTTTTATTTTTCTTTGGAGATGTTTGTGTCTCTTACAGGTTGGCAGAACTTTCTAAGCTAATTTTTTGTCTCATGTGTGGTGAGACAAACTAGATCAGCCCAACTAGATCAGTTTTCCTTTATATCTTTTGGGTTTCCCAAGTCTCTTGACAATTCCTTTTCTTATTTTATACTTACTCAAATATCCTTCAAATGTTTATTAAGCCTATTTTTATTATAATCATTAACTCATATTAATTGTACAGACAACTGGGTTTCACCGCAACATTTCCATATATACATGTATTATGCTTTCTTCAAATCCACCCTCCCTACTCCCCTTCCCTGCCATCTCCTCTCTACTTGCTCCCTCCTCTCTTTCCCCTTTCCACTTACTCCCTCTTCCTTCTAATTTCAGTTCAATTAGTTATTTTTTTTTTTTTTTTTTTGTGGTACCGGGGATTGAACTCAGGGGCACTCGACCACTGGGTCACATCCCCAGCCCTTCGCCATTGCTGAGGCTGGCTTTGAACTTGCAATCCTCCTGCCTCAGCCTCCCAAAGTGCTGGGATTACAGGCGTGCGCCACCGCGCCCGGCTTCAATTAGTTAATTTTTATGCCTCCTTTTCTTTTGGAAAATCTTATTATCTTGTTTTAATATTTATTCTTCCCTGGGAACTTCAAAATGCTTCCATCATACTGCTTACCCATCCTTCCCCCAAAAAAAACAGATTGGAATTCTAATTAGTATTACATTAAATTTACAAACCTAGTACACTTTATATTCTGTAATATTGTATAACAAAATATTACTCACTAGTCTTTCTAATTTGTGTCTTGAGTTTTGATCCCTCAATGAGACTTTGAAATTATGGTCACTTAAATTCTGTTTTCTTGTTAGATTTTTTTTTCTTTTCATTTGATTTTATTCTTTTTGTTATTATTATTCTAATTTGTTATACATGCTTGCAGAGTGACATTCATTTTATATCACATATAAAAAGCACAATTTTTCAAGTCACTGGTTTTACATAAAGTATTTTACACCATTTGTGTTTTCATACATGTACTTTGGGTATTGATGTCTAACTCATTTTGCCATTATTCCTATCCCCTTTTTCTTACTTGGAATTTTACTTTGTATTTGGTGAGTTTATTTTTTTAAACTTTTCTTCTTCCAACTGATTATTCTATAATTGAGAAGCTAGGATGATCCATAATTGTCTTATTAATTCTGATTATTCATTTTATATTATTAATGCTAGTAGATTTTAGGGGCTTCTTTTAGTTTACTAAGCATTCTCTTTTATCTTACACCAATAAAATAATTTTATCACTTCTTTTTTCAATAATTTAAAAATTATTTCATTTTCTTACTTTATTGCATCAGCTAAAACCTCTAAATATATTAAATGATATTGGTAACCTATGAAGTGTATCTGAATATCATAAAACGATTTTAGCATTCCAACCCTTAATATGATGTCTACTGTTAGCTTTGTGATATATATTTGTATCATATTTTATTACATTTTGTGATAAAAATTTTAGTAGTAATAGCTACTGAATTTTAGAAATTGCCTTTTTAACATCTATTGAGTAAGTGAATTATGTTTGTTGATATAATTAATTATGTTGGTAAAAATCCAAATGTTGAATCTTTTTAAAATTTCTATTAGTCATGGTGAGTTATTCTTATAATACACTGCCAAATTCAATTTGTTAATACATTTTTAATTCACATTTTAAGTAAAACTGCACTACATTAGCAAGTTTTGAAATTAAGTTTCTGCTAGCTTCATAACTTGAATTGAAAAACTGATATGGAGTAATCCAAAGCTTTGCTCCTCAAAGGGTGGTTGTCAAGTCAGAAACATTGACAACTGAGCACTAAATTTTTTGATTCATACATTATAATTATATATAATAGTGGGATTTATTGCTACATACTTATACATGCACATAACATAATTTGGCCACACCTGAGCACTTATAAAACTGCAATATAAAACTATACTTCCCAAAGCTAATAAATTAAAAGTCACAGTGTAGCAAGATCCTCAGGTCCATTAAAGTGGAAAAAGCACTGGTAAAAATATCAAGGTGATTATACACTTTTTAAAAATTGAATGACATTCAGGTAGAAAGCCGCTGAGCACCTACTGAAAATTGATAGATCATTTCCTATCTTCTCCAATTTTTATTATGTGTCTGGTCAATTACTTTTCTATTGCTCCTTGAATCATATTTGAATTCCATGTTTTTCTATGTAATTTTAAATTTACACCACTCTCCCTAGATAGGAAACCCTCCCAACATCTGTGGCCCTCCAGTACCCTGTTCCTTCCATCTCCCCTTCTTCCTCTGAAATCACCCTTATTATATTCTGTTATAATGTCTGCTTTTAACCATGTTTCTCCTGTAGTAGATAATCAAATCCAAGACAGAAAAGGCCATGCCATTCTCATTCATTTTTGTATACTTGGCACAAAGCAAAATCTCTTACATACAGTAGGCATTCAAGAAATATGCCCAGTGACAACTAGATGAATGGATGGATAGATGGGCAAGCAGAATGTCCTTAAATGGGTGACCCATATGTGATTATCCTTATATCCCTTGCATATTAACATTGGCTAGGTTCTATATCTTTCTTGGCACATGGAGGACACACAAATTGCCTTGTAAAATAAAACAGTGGTTTGCAGTCTGTAAAGTAGTGAAATGATGGGAATATGGCGATAAAAAATTCTTTATCCCCAGATAAACCTACTAACTTATACTCTAGTAATTTATTTTTGTTTTGCTCTAAATTATTTAGTCATATAGTGTGGGGAATTTTGGAATTCCCTGTGTTCCAAATATACTTCTGAAAATCCTCTGGAGTGGGAAACCACACCTAAAAGGAAAGGTCTAATTTTTAAAAATCAGACATTAGCAATTTAATGCCAGAGCTAGAAAATAAAGTAGATGTTCAAGTTTGACAAAACAATTTCAAGTAAAAGAAAAATCAAATGTAAATATGAAATAAGATAGCCAATGTTCTTATAGCATATACATATGAAAACTAAAGTCAGAACTGAAAGAATAATTACTGAAATGTGTTGAACCTGGAGCCGGTGCACAGCCCTGGAGAAACAAGCACTGAAGTTCACCTGAGGTTCTGGGGAAGCTGTAGCTTCTGTATTTGAACATGATCTCATTTATTCTTTATTGGCACTTCTCAGAGCATGCACAGACTATTTCCAAATGGTGACTCATAATTGTTTATAATTCACAACATTGCTCCCAGGAGCCATGCACTGGGATCTCAGGACAAATCATAAGACGCTGTTGGGGGAATACATATTAGAATCATGACTCTAAAAGTAATGGTCTCATCAAACATCTAGGGATCATTCTTTTCCAGTCACATGGGGATCATGGAAACAAGAGAATTGCCTACCACATCCCCTGCAATTGACTTCACACCTCCATGTGGGCTCTAAACCACTCACAGTAGTGCTTCTCTGTCTTAAACCTACTTAATATTTATCTGAGGAGAATATTAAAAATGCAGATCCTTGGACCTATTCCCAAGAAATTGAACTAATACATTTCAAGCATCTGCAGTTTTAAAATATCCCAACCAGATGTAGTGGTACATGTTTGTAATCCCAGCAACTCAGGAGGCTGAGGCAGGAGGCTCACAAGTTCCAGGCCAGCCTCAGTAACTTAGCAAGACTCTGTCTCAAAATTAAAAAAAAATAAATAAATAAAAAGAGCTGGAGATATAGGTCAGTGGGAGTGTCCCTGTGTCCTATCTCCATTACCACTAAGTAAATAAATAAAAGCATCCTGTATTAGGTAAACCAAAGGCCAAACTTAAAGAATATGTCCTAAGAGATGGAAAATGGTATATTTCAGAAACTACTCAGTGGAAACTCTGCATTCACAGGAAAAAAAAAAAAAAAAAAGAAGCATGGCAGTTGTAAGAGTTACAAGGGTTTTACTTAAATGCAGCTAGTTGTCTTCTGTTAATTGAGAGGCGAAGGATGGACTTCCAGAACAATTGGATTCCATGCCTTCAGTTCGCTCTTCAGTGGAATTTGAACACTATTATAAAAGAGAGTGCTGGGAAAATCTGCCCTGCAATACCCAATTATCCATAGTATGTCCGCTCAGTGGTCAAGCAGAGAAGTTCACACACTGTTGCTTATCTCTTTTCACACACCTAAATTCATTTTCTAACGAACTGAAAAAGACTTGCCAGGTCTTAAAATAAAAATAGCAATGCAGTATTTAAGAAGGATTTGGATTTAATCGCAAGCCTTCATAGATAAATGATGAAATCACACTGTCTTCCATTTGCTACCTGAGATAAACAACTATAGACACACCTACCAGGGGCTGAGCTGTCAGTGCAGAGGAGTGTGGGGTCTGTCTCTCAGGGATTGTTTGTACTGACAGTCAAATACACTGTTCTCTGCAACACTGCTAGGTAAACTGTTTGTTTACCTCTGGCAGGAACCCTTTGGCACGTGCACTGCAAGTGATCATTTCTCAGTGGCACGTCTGAGAAGCTATGGATTTAAAGGCCCAGAAGTCTTGCTGAAATGAGAGAGTTGGCTTATTTATGGAAAGAGAAGCATTTGAGGCAACCAAGATTAGCAACCTACCAAGTTTAGAAGACATTGTTTTTACCATGCTCTTCTGAATGTTTAGATATGGTGGGCTTGATGCAATAATTTATTAGATAAGAGGCCCTTTCTGTTCCTCATCTGCAGTGATTGATTAAAAGAATGCCATTTTAAATACTGAAATTGGATAATATGAGAAATAAGCCTTGTTAAAGATTCCAGATTATTAAAAAGTCATCATGCAGAGAACCTCAATTTAATGTGAGTTGGAATAAACCAGAATGTTATTTGAAAATGTGAATAAGTTTGGTCCCACCCCAGACCATGAAATCAGAATCACTATGCCCAGGTCATTTGAAATTTCCCCAGTGATTCTACCACAGTTGTGGAGGTGAGCCACCAGTAATTACATGTATCAGAGCTCATACTGGTGGGTTGCCTTGTGCATAAGACCACCTTTAAGAATATGCCCTTCTGGTTGGCATTTCAGTGGCTGAACACCTGAATGGGACACAAAGCAACACTTTTTGTCAAATTCTGTGCTATATGAAAGTGTCAGAGAGAATTTCCAGTGATAAAAGAGTAGACAAACAGCAGATCAAAGGTAATTCTGAGATATGGGCAACACTGGCATTTTTATTTTGTAATATATTTTAATTGACCCATAATTGTACATACTTACAGACAGTTTGGTTTTCCAACACAAGCAAACAGTGTGTAATGATTGGATCAGAGTAATTGGTATATTTATCACCTCGGACATACATAATTTCTTTATATTAGGAGCATTTGAAATTCTCTCTGCTAGCTATTTTGAAATATTCAATTAATTGCTGTCAACCAGTTATTCTTTTGTGCTACAGAACATTAGAAGTTATTCCTTCTATCCACCTACACCCCTGTAGCCATTAATCATCTTCTCTCCATCCCTCCTTCCCCCACAGTCTTCCCAGGCTCTGTAACCACAATTCTATGCCACTTCTTTGAAATCAATGTTAGCATCCACATTTAAGTGAGGACATGCAGTATTTGTCTTCCTGTGCCTGACTTACGTCACTTAAATAATGCCCATCAGTTCTATCCACGTTGCTGCAGGTGAAAGAATTCATTCTTTTTTATGGCTGAATAGCATTCTATTGTATATTTGTATTGCATTGTTCATTCTAGGGATTATTGTGAAGAATAAGGATCCACAGATTTAGTATGAACCTTTAGATAGGGAAAAAAAAACTAAGCCAACTCTCAGTTAAGTTCCACAAATGTCATATATTGTCTCTGACAGTGAATTCCCCAATGCCCCTGCAAGTCTACCATTGTCATGGAATGTAGAATGGAGCAACCAACAGCATGGGTTATTTATAATCCATGGCATGGTCACTTAAAAAGTGTTCCTTATAGGTTTTCTATATCAGAGTTTGCCACCAGTTGTCTGTATTAATTGCTAAGCATCAGATTGGATAAACATCAAAGGACAATGCAATGCCACAGAATGCACCAATGCAACAGAAATTGGAACAAAAGCAATCAGGCATATTTGCATTACCTGGGCACCTGGACAAGCTGCTCAATGAATATTAACCGACATTGACCTTCTCTATCCCATTACATGTAGTTAAAATTTAGAGGGGTTGAAAATCTTAAAAACACAAAAATGCTGTCTTAAAAAAAAAAAAAAAAAAAACTGACTCAGCACATCCATAAGCATCCTAGTTCAGGTTGCAAAGATAATTAAATCCACACCTTCAACTCTACTCCAAGTCAGACCCTACATTGGCTCCCAATGGAACTCCAGGGGAACAGGGGCTACTTCTTTTTAGTTTATCCTTCAAGGTAAAATTACAACAAATTTTGTTTGAAAGATCTCAGAATCATTTATTGTGTTTAGTGTCATATATGAAGAGAGTGTATTACAAATGATCTGAAAAATCTTCAGATATTTGCAAATTAAAGGAAAACAAATGATAGAGGGTTTTTTGTGTGCTTCTCCAAAACCCAAGCTCACTTTTTCAGGAGGTAGGTCTTACTTTCCTCAGAGGTCTGGATAAGTGAGGCATGTTGGCCATTCACACCAATGGGTGCTCTGGTCAAGTGTGGATGGCCAAGGAGCAGCAGCTGGCTATTCTGTCGAGGGCGAGCATCCTCCATGAGGGGCTGCACTTAGTTTCTCCAGGAGTTGACCCAAGATAACAAGAGCATCACATTCTTCTCACAGCTCATCACTCCCCAGGGTTCAGGTCACAGATGTCTGCATCATCTCCCAGACCACCCTTGCCCAGTCTTTCTAGTACATTGCTCTTTTATTCCCTTTACAGGATTCCCCTCCATCTCTCTCTCTTTCCTTTCCTTCCACCCTTCCTTCCTTCCTTTCTCTCTTTGAAGAACCAACTTATGTTAAAGTTTAGATCAAGAAAGGGAAGAATTGAACTTCCTAAAATTTCTCTTTCTCTCTTTCTTTCTATTTGTGTGATTTACTCATTGATCATTTGTATTGCCTCCAAAGAATGACCAAAATTATTAAAAGAGGGAATGGTATGTCCTGTTCACTGTTCATCCTCTGTCCCCAGCACAATGCCAGATGTAATAACTACTCAGTAAATGCTTATTGAAGGAATGAAGTAATAAGCAAAGGTAGGTGAGCAATGAACACTGATAAATTGTAGGTATCAGTGGAAGCAGATGGTTGCTGGTGAGTTTCCCAGATCCTCTGATGGTGTGAGAGAGACTGGAGAATGCAGAGCCTGCACAGGTTTGCAAAGAGCCCAGAGGAAAGAAAGAAGAAAGAGAGAACTAATTCAGAATCATGGGAGCCATCCTACAGCATAGAAGCAACACTCATTTTTTTTTTTATTCTACCAAAGTTCATACATTGAGGATAATGGAAATAAATACCATATGGCACTTCCAGGTCTGAGGCATGGAGACCAACTCATGGACAGACATGCTATTTAGAAGATGTCAATAACAATGTGCATAATTCATCACCACCATCATCAATCACTATCATTATCATGAACATCATTGTCATCACAGTTCACTTTCTTTGAGCATCAAATACAGAGCAGGCACCCAGCTAAGGCCTTTAGATGAATCAATTCATGCAATCCTCACAATACCATGTGAAGTTATATAATTTCATTTTGCATATCTAGAAACTGCTATTGTCCAAGGTCACAAAGCCAATCAATGGTTGTAGATAGGTGAAAAGGTTAAGCAAGTGGATAGGAGTGGGGAAAGAAAGAGAGGAATCTAATAAAGCAATATTCCAGAACATAAGCAGGCTGCTGCTTAACATAATCACTGTGATTCCTGGTCCATCCATCTGGTCTCTCTACAATCTCCTGTTCTGACTGAAGCTCATTAAGGGAAGGGAAAGAAGCAGCACATCTAAGAAGTTTCAGGTCCCCACCAGATGTGGTGGCACAGCACTCCCTCTTGCATACCATTAGCCAGAACCTAGTCATTCTGCACCCTCACCACAAGGAGGACTGAGAAGTACCAACTTTCCTTGGGTAACTCTGTATGCCTGACTATAGCTGTGTTATTACAGAGGGGATTCATGAATTTGGGTGGACAGTGACAAAAATTCTCTCCTTGACCAATGACTCTGAGTACTCAACTAAGCTATTGGTGTATGAAGACTTGAACAAACACCGACATGGTTTCTAACAGTTTAAGATCTAACAGTTTAAGTCATCCCTGGGATGACTCTACCTCCCCTTAAAGTGGCTGCTTGAGAAAACCCAAGGTTGTCAAAGACCTTACTGTTTATTCCAGCCAATACCTGAAGATGGGGCTCTGATCTCTCAATCTGTATGGAAGGATAGAAGCCTAACTTCAACAAGTGCCAGTTAGAACTCAGATGGGTTTCCCACCAACTCTTCCTTCCTACTTTTTAAATTTGTTTCCTTACTTGACTCTGGTAAGCCTCATCTTACCTCCCTCCTATACCCTCATTCTCCCTCTAAAATTAAAAGTCACCTCTGCCCAACTCAAAGTTGAGTTCACACTGAACCATTTTTCCTATTGCAATTGTTGTTACTTTTTATTACTTATTAAAATCTATTCTTGCCACTTCAGCTAGAATGTGGCTTTGTTTATTCTTGACAACAGCTAGCCATCTCCACCACGGTGGTGGAGCTGAGACCTATACTTGAGTTCTATGCAGCATGACTAGAATGGACAAATTGGTCTCACTTTGTCAGTAGGAGAGGGAGGGATAAAGGCCAGGTCAGAGAATGTCCAGAGAGAGAGAGAGAGAGAGAGAGAGAGACATTCCAAGTGGACCAGGAAGGGTATATAGATATTTGCTAAGCAGATCTAGAGGGGAAAGGATTTGCATATTTATAAGGGGTAAGAATATGAGAAAATGCAGCAAATGTCATACATACAATTTGTGTATAGAAAAGTAAGTAGTTTAGTGGCAATAGGGATAAAGGGGCTTGGAGATAATGAATGGAGACCACAGGTAGAGGAAAGATTGTAAATGAATTTGTATTCCATACTATGGAATTTGTGGGCAGTGAGTACCCATGGAAATGTTTAAGCACAGGCCAAGGTGACAAGATTGTATTTTTTGCAGGGTTTTCTAAATTTTGGATTATCTGTTTGGAGAAGAAGCTTTTACCCTACTCTGGTGGAATTCCTGCAGAAAGAACCCCACCCCACACAGAAAATTCTAAGTCAAATGCAGCCAGGGGGCTCCTGGAACAGGCTCCCTTCTGCCCAGGGAGTCTGTGTTTCTGATTTTCTGCAGGAAGATTAGGAAAGTGTCTCATCCCAGATGGGAATTCCTTGCTACCAGAGTAGGGGAGGAGCAGGAAAACACAGGCCCTCAAAATTATAGAATGAATTTTGCTAGGAATTCGAATATTCACCTATATATTTTCAAAGACAATTTTCCTGGTGGCTCTAGTTTAGACTAACACTGACACTTGCTGACATTCTCGATGCCCACTGCCAGTCTCAGCATGGAAGGTGAACCAGAAGCTTGACCTGGCAACAGAAAAATACCAACATGAGTAAGAATCAGTAGAAGTTCAATCGCTAATTAACAAGAAGCTAGGATGAAAGAGTGACTAGGAGTAGAATATTGTTGTTTGAAACATTTTCCTTTAAGAAATGATCCAGTGTGTCTCCCAAATCACCAGAATCCTACAATCTACATTCACATCAGTACTGTAATATTTTTTTTCACTCTGGAAGATACATTAAATACCCATTCTTGATAAGCTTCTTAGAACAGGTTTTCCCATTCTTTGGTCCTGGATGACTTTGAAAAGAGAATAAAAGATAGAATGGATAGACATGATATTTTGGAAACTAGGTCCATAGTTACAAATAAGGAACATCACCATTAGAGGTGTAAATCATATCTTGCCACTAAAAGAGGACTCGTCCTTACCAAGGGGTAAGGCAGAGCATCCAGACAGTGTCTCAGGGTTCCAAACTGTGGTTCATCATTTCCCAGACTCTGGGCTCACAGAGCTGAAGGAGAAGTAGTGTAAGAGAGCTAGGACATTGGCTCTACCAGGGAACAAGGGATAAATGTAAACTGAGTTCCCTGCACCTGGTGGGTCACATTTCTCAGAAAATACATTTGGCTGAAAGAGAAGAAATATTCAGCATGTCCATTCACTAATGGTAATTCAGTTCAAACTGGTGGATGTTTCTTTTCTCAACTTAAAAATTATTGTTTTAAATGGATATATTCATACTAATATTTTTACCCATGAATATGAAATGTTGTTTTTGTCACAATTATTTTCAGAGTTCTAATGGCCCTCTATGGATTTTATGATGCAATTTAACATACCAGTTTGCAAGCAGTCAATAATTAAGTGGCTATCTAAAGATCTCCATAGTTGAACCAAGTTTAGTGCCATTTTTGGTCTCTCCTTCAGTCATATTTATAATTTGGGGGATCATTACCCAACCTAGACTTTAAGAGCTTCTAGCTTCATAAAACAATTTGTCTATTTTAAAGACAGTAGAGAGACTCTGTTTTGATGTCTTAATTCTTCTGATCTTACAGTTTGGTGTTTTCTGAGGGGAATCCCAAATCTGATTCGGAAAGTCACTTAACTTTTTTTTTTTTATTTATAGTAGTAGTATGTATTACAATTCATACTGCACATATAGAGCATCTTTTTACACAAAACTGTTTGTATACAAAGTATATCCATATCATTCAAGTCTTCAATCATGCATTTAGAATAATGATATCCATCTTATTCAACCACTTTTTATTTTTCCCCTCCATCCCCCCTTGCTCTCTCCCTTCCCCTCCTTCCCCTTTGACAATTATAGTGTTCCTCTAATCCTCCTATGTACCCCGACCCAACAATACTGTGAGTCAGCCTCCTTATATCAGAGAAAACATTCGGTATTTGGATTTTTGAGATTGACTAACTTCACTTAGCATTATATTTTCCAACTTCATCCATTTACCTGCGAATGCCATTATTTTATTCTCTTTTATTGCTGAGTAAAATTCCATTGTGTATACCACATTTTCTTTATCCACTCATCTACTGAGGGACATCTAGGTTGGTTCCACAACCTAGCTATTGTGAATTTTGCTGCTATAAACATTGAAGTGGCTGTGTCACTGTAATATGCTGTTTTTAAGTCCTTTGGGAATAGACCCAGGAGTTTGATGGCTGGGTCATAGGGTGGTTCCATTCCATTTTTCCAAGAAATCTCCACTGCTTTCCATAACGGTTGTACCATTTTGCAGTCCCACCAGCAATGTATGAGTGTGCCTTTTTCCCCACATCCTCTCCAACATTTATTGTTGTTTGTGTTCTTGATAGCTGCCATTCTGTGAAAGTCACTTAACTTTATATTCAAAGAAAAGATTTCAAAACTGATCTTCTTGGGTTCAATTCCTAGTATAGATAGATACATAGATAGATAGATAGATAAAATAGTCTCTTTGGAAGCATTTCATGGTTCATGTAATGTGGGGAAGCCAGACACACATAATCCAACCTTGTTCCAAATTGCATGATGATGTCAGGGTAAGGAACCTGTGCCAAACCTGATGGTTGCCACTCTGAATTCCTCTGTGGTTGTGTCAGTTCAGAAAGGGCTCATGCCAGGTTCTCTGGCATCGGGGCAACCAGTCTCTGTATTAATATACTGACTGTTCTAATATGCAAATGAAGCAGATGCTACAATTTGCATTCAAGGCTTTTCAATAAAAAAAAAATAATCTAATGAGCTTTTTCATCATTCCTAAAGCATTGTTTACCATAGAGGTACAGATCTCCTAAAAGCAAACAATCTTTTAAATGAGCAAAATATCTGGTCCATTTATTTCTATAGTGAATAAGGAGATATACTGTGTTTTATAAATTCGCCATTCACATGCGGATCTCAAAGGTATCTGTAGAACAGCTGGGTGATTTTGCTGAACTAGAGGACAGAATGCAACCCAGATGCAGCTGGGTCACTCTGGCCTCTGCAGCAGGATACAATGTTTTTCATCTTAGAATAGTTTCTATGACTTAAGAAAGGACTGGGCACTGGTATGCAGCAGCGTCCACACAGCAACGGAGCCTTATGGATTACAACCTACCTGCAAAGACAAGCAAGACACCCATTTCACAACAGGGCAATGCAGTGCCTGAAGAAGTGTCATGCTTCACATGTCACCTATACCACTGAGACAGGTGCTGTGACCTCCGTCAACAAATAGAGAGATTCTGAGACACCCCTTCTAAGTACTTGGATTTGTATGTTTACAACCACCCCTGAGCAATCTGGACACAGGAGATAAGAAGGCACTTGATGATCTGGATTCGGACCCTGGCTCTTTACTTTTCAATTGTGGGGCTTTGGCGAAGTTATTTAACTCCTTTCTGATTTGGCTTCCACATCTGTAAAATGGGACTGATCACAGCACAAGGGTGGTTGTAAAGATCAATATTTGTAGAATTTAAATGAGTCCCCAGCACATAACAAGTGCTATTAAGCATGGTATATTATTTTTCTACTAAAAAACACATTTGTTTGAGGAATGAATGAATGAATTTTCAGTCCTTCATTGTGATCCAAGTAGCATTAACTACAATGCATAATGTTTTATAAACAGGAAAGGTGAGTCCCTGTGCACTTTAGGGTATTAATGGTTACTTTTTTTTTTTTTTTTTTTTTTTTTTTTCTTTTTTTTTTTTTAGGTTAAAGATTATGCAGTTTCTCCCTCTCAGATAATGACAGCAATAGCCTGAGGTCCCCACTGGATAGCAAATATTACTTTGGTCCCAAGAGCAACCCCATAAAGGTATTGTTCTTCCTATCTTATAGGTTTGGGATTTTGTTGTTGTTTTGGTTTGGTTTGGTTTTGGGGTACTGAGGATTGAATCCAGAAGCACTTTACCATTTATCACTGAGATACATTCCCAGCCCTTTTTATTTTTTTTTATTTTGAGGCAGAGTCTTGCTAAGTTGCTGAGGGCCTCACTAAGTTGCTGAGGTTGGATTTGAGTTTATGATCCTCCTTCCTCAGCCTCCCTAGTCTCTGGGATTACAAGCATGTGCCACTATCTTATATGCTTTTATGGATGAGGAAATTCAGTTTCCAGGAGTTTGAGGAACTTACCTGAAGTCACCAAACTAGTAAGTGGGAACCTATATTCAAACCTAGGTCTGTAAAAACTAAAAAGGTGTATAAGATAGTTCAGGGTGGCCACTCTCAAGGAAAAGGCTATGCTGTCACTGGATGGAAACTCCATTCTGGAAGTCCAGAGAGAGCAACTAGAATTATAATCAGGAATAGAAATATCTGCAGTGACAGAGGTAAAATCATGGCACCATGGCCTACCCAGCCCAAGTGCTTTGTTTTCCCACCTTAAACTCACTTCTCTACTTACTAATAACACTGCCTGCTGACCAAGCAATAGTGTCTCTAAATAGAAGATTAGGATTTTTTTCCAAGCATTTGATTCCTTTCTGGAAATGTACTTGTTATGAATAGATTGCAATCTTGTTGTCTCATGCTTGCCTTCCAGGTTTGGCTTTTCAAAATCAGATGACATTATAGCTTTAAATTAAATGCCTCATGATTGACTAAGAATAGATTGTTTTATGCCTGTCCTATGGCATCAAGGAAATAATGATGGAAATGATCCATGATGGAATACATGATAAACAGAACAGGCTTTTTATTTTTAAATGAGAAACTCTTCATATGTGAAAAGATGAAAATATAACTGTTGGGTTTTTTTTTTCTTTTCATATTATTACATAATTTAGAAGCCAAAGAGAAACTTTTGGAATCCCAGAGTGGTTGTTTGTTGTCTGCCTGGAGTTTGTTGTCTGTTTGGGGATGGAGGTGTACATCTGTTTATTTTGGAGAAGTATATTGAGACAATATGTCATTGGTTTTATTTCTGAGCCAAAAAGTAAACTCTGAACATACCTCTATTTCCAGGCTGCCCAGAGCAGGGAATAAATTTCAAGAACTTGAGCAAGTTAAGAATCTCTCAGATGCCTTTTCTTTCAAGTCTGCACATCCAGATAGAATGCCTGGAATACAGTAGGAATTCCAAAAATGCCTATCAGTTGAGTATGTGAAGAATGCCATCTTGAAGACCAAGGATTTAATGCAGAACTTGACATTGACAATATTAGTAGCTGCCATGGTTTGATCTCACCTTAATACAGGTTTTCAAATACATTTTGCTATCAACTATTAGTGAATTATCTTCAGAAGGTAGTGCAGAATCTCTACTTGAATGCTTCTTGAATGCTTCAAGTATTATTAGAGTGTATGAATTAAGTTAATTACCATTTTTCAAGCATTAAAAATAAATTAATGAAACAGGCAGTTGGTAACATTTTGGTAACATCTCCAATTTTAGAGCTCTCTGGTTATTTCTCTTTCTGGGAAAATCTGCACACACTGGGCCAGCATTTTGAAAGAGAGCATGTCTAACGGCATGTGAGATTTTGCACCTGTAATTATTTTGGGGTACAAAATTGGCTACACCAATAATTGCTCCTATAAACAGCTAATTGTAGTTGCTGTTAGCCACTTGTGGGTGTAATTAGCCGCTTGCCCTTAATCTTCATGGAATGCCCATTTCTCCCTGTAATTAGTCAATTGTAGATGGTGCTACTTTTGCAAGAGAGAAAAGACTGGATTATCTCCCTTAATACTTGTTAGGCCCAATCTTTACATTTGAATCTCAATTTATAAAAAGTGCAAAGAGAAATAATCATGCTCACAAAATGAATTGCAAATCATTTTACTTTCCTACCTGTATCTTGGAGACCGCATGCCCAAAGCATGCTATAGGAACATCCTTATGACAAAATGGGTTATTGCTGTCTATGTATTGTAAACTGGGATTATGATTTTTTTTTAATATTTATTTATTTGCTTTTAGTTGTACACAATGCGTTTATTTTTATGTGGTGCTGAGGATCGAACCCGGGCCGCGCACATGCTAGGCGAGCGCTCTACCACTGAGCCACAACCCCAGCCCGGGATCATGATTTTTATTTTTAGGTGGTCCTCCTACTGGAAAAATGTACAGAAGGTATTCAAATTTTCTCAGGATGATTATGTAAGAAAATCCTGCTAAGAAGGGCCTTAACATTGAGAATGCTTATTTATACAATGGGTTTTGAGGCTTAATAAAATTGGAGGCAGAATGTCTAAAAGACTGAAAACATCAGCCCCCTCAGGTGTTAGCTTGAGCATGCTGTATAACTTCTCTAACCTTGGTCTCCTCTTCTGTAAAACAGAAACAATAATTTTTTTTCATATCTTCTGGACAGTGTGAGATTTGCACCATGGATGCAGAACCACAATAGGCACTCATATTTGTTTACCTTAATGCAGAGAACAAAACTCAGTTCCTCATAGTCACTGTAAAGCATAGGACCTTTCTCACTGTAGTATTGAAATGTGGCTTTGATTCTTACTCCTTAAGTGGGGTGATATCATATACAATGAAAAAATGTTCCCTATTACCTATTGTTTCTCCTTTGAATTTTCTGAATTGTGGTACTTCGTCTTTAAAATAAAAAAAAAAAATCTGCAAGTTGCAAATTTGGGTAGTTGTAATCCATCTTAAGATACCATCCTGCTATAATGGTTGGGTATGCTATGTTCTATGTTGTAAGATATCAAATATGTAAATATGGACTTGTACTCCTTGAGTAGTATAGTTCTTTGAAAAATTGCAAAGGATTCTTAGAATTATAACCCTTAAAACATCTTTAAAAGTCAAAGTCTCCTCCCAGTTAAAAGGTAAGAGAGCAAATGGAGAACTGTTCAAGATATCAGTCATGGGGCTGCCAACAGAACCTCAGAATCCTCAGGTTCACATCTAGCCTGTGGGTGTTATTCGACCAGAATTTTCTTATTATTCAATTATAGAAGGAAATACTAAAGTATTTCATCACTTCTGGAATAATTAGAAACAAAACTTTAAACTATAACATTTTCACATTTTGCATGATCTTTCTCTGCTCAAAGTAAAATATATATTCCAACACCAAGTGAGCGCCCACGTGTCACATGCCTCTGTGTGTGTCTGTGTGGAAGTGTGAGTGAATAATGTTGTCATAAAATAGACTGGAAGCTTTGGGAGCTTGAAGCAATATCTTTCTCCACTAAACTGCTTTATTACTGCCATACCCTCCCTCCTGGGCATGCAGTCAGCTGAGACTAGGCCAAATTGGCAGTCATTTTCCGAGAGCCTGGCAGGCCCCTGATCTCTGGGAGTTCCCAGCAGGCGATTCTGTCTCAACCAGCCCTTCCAAGGGTCAGTAGCCACCCAGACTCCTGGGCCCTGGTTTGCATGGGCTGGGTCACCAGTCAGGACCAATATATATTTCTATCTTAAAGTCACACTGTGAAGGCATTTTCTACCCCTGAGGTATTTTCAGTGACAGTTCTCTTCCTGACTGCTTTCCTAATTCTCTAACTTCATAGCACATCATGCCAGAATTCTTATGGGAAGCTGGAAGAAAGGGGCTCTTTGGTGACAAAGGGGTTAAATTGATAACATAGTTGGGGTTTTTTTCCTCCAAAAATACATAATTTGGGGAGATGTGTTGACTGTTGATAAGCAGACCTGAAATAATAATAGCGGGGGCTGCTTATCACAGGCAGGCAATAGTTCTATGACAATGTTCCAGCTGATGAAAAAAATGGGAACAAAAATTAATAGTGACAGTACTGGTAGAAACAAGCCATAAATTCGATACCAAGTCATAAAATACAGACTAACTCAATAAACACATGCTACCGTTATTATATTAATATTGTTAAAAATATCATAACATTTTAAAAATGGAATAAAGGTGAGGAGCACTTTTTTTAGAGGTAATTTTCACTCCATGTGGCTTAGAGGCAGAGAATTCTTTTTTCCAACCAAAAACACTAAAACTCTAACTTTGATAACACAGTAAAGAACCTGACTTGGGGGCGGGGGAGGAAAGGTGATGATCACATTTCTGTCTACTATATGGACGGAAAGAGAGATGGAACTAATATTAATTGAGGGTTTTTTTAATGAGCCAAGTACTTTGCATTAGTGATGCCAATTAACCATCCAAATAACATCTGAGGTACAATGTATTCTTTACATTTCTGGACTAAGCTAACCTAGAATAGTTAAGTTTACTGTGTGAAGCAACACAGTTATCAAATGGCCAGAGCTGAAATCCAAATACAAGGTTGTCTGCCTCCAAATCAGATTTTGTCAATCAGGTGTTACAGAGGCTCCAGCCTATGGCATAACTGAAGCAAAAAGAGATGGTCAATGGTGGCCCATGGAAAGTGGAGGGCCCATCTAGTCAGAACTGCCAGGGCTCAGAGACAGCTCATAATTACCACTTCCAGACTGGTCAATTTTTTTCCAAAGAAGCCAAAAACCTACATTCTAATGTGAAATCTCACTTTATCAATGTTAGCACTAATGAATTAGATGGAAGTTCACTTATCACCCAAGGGTGGGCTTCCAGGACCTGAGTGAGTAAGCTTGTATTCCTTCTCCTACACTACACTTGCCTACAAAAAACAACCAAGACACATTTTTTGTTGTGCTTTTGAGAATTTTTGGTTAATGCCTGTTATGCTTTAAATAGTTTCCCTCAATCAATATTTTCATTCTAGATGCTCTTGGCATATTATCATATTATGCCTTTTTCTTCCTGGAAGTCCCCAAGAAAATCACAAATATTACTTGCAGCTCCATGAAGGGGTGCCATATCCTGTAGGAAAGGAGAATACTAGTTTCTGAAAATTTTTCAAGTCTGGTCCTCATCATTGGAGCCGTATTGCCTTATAAGGAGCTTAGGCCACTTGTTCAACTTTTGAAGTTTGAAAGATCAGTAATGAAACATACCCTCTTTCTAAGGAATAAAAGACTTCAACATTCCTGTGTCAAATCAGTGAACCCAACAACAAAAGTCATTGGACTAGACCAGGTTTGTACAACTTGCTAGACTCTCCACTCTTATATACTCTTGCTCAGGTTTCTAGAAGTAAATTTGATGGGAGCCTCCAAAATATGTGCCAATATGTCTAGATAAAAATGCCTTGGGCCTCCAAAGCCTCTTGTTTGCCTGTCTTAAATATGGTCAGCATGACATAAGCTTAAATGTCTGTTTAATTTTCAGAAAATCACAAGATTTACCAAAACTAATTTTCTAATATTTTTAATCTCCTCGTGGCTGGCCTTGTAAATAACAGGAATGAGTTCACCACCAGCTCCACATTTTATTTCCATCGCCGGTTAGTGTTTTGCCCTTTCTTCCAGCCCTGTGTGTGTGATAGGCTTTCATTCTCGACAAGACATCAGAACTTGACTTAATAAGCAGCAAGGGTAAAATCGTCAGCTCTTCACATGTAGGGAATCCTGAGGTACATACAAGCCTCGTTCTAAGATGTGATAACGTAATCTAAAGCCAGGCCCAGCCTGTCAGTTCAGGTCTAAAGGGATTTGATTCAGTGTCAGAACCTTTGGCTCACGAGGTCACTTTCTGTTCTTGCTTTTCTTATAACAAAAGCAGGAGGGGGGAGGCTTGTGAGGGGAGGAGTGTGTGTGTGCATGCACACATGCACACGTGTTTTTTCAAACCTTGTGAATTCTTCAGCTGCTGTTTGTTGAGCACAGGGCCTTTATTTCAGCCTCCTGAAACATTTTCATTAGACAGAGGCCTCTGAAGTATGCTCAAGACGTGGATTGTGCAACTAAAAATCTTAGGCCTCTCCAGAAGCAGCCTGATTGAAATCAGCACTGTGTCAGGGCCTGTCATATCTCAGAAAAGACATAAAACACACGGAAACATCAATAAGCAACAAGCTTCTGACAGCTCTGAGACATTCCAGCTGACAAGAAGAGAAAGGGGGTGAGGTTAGGGCTCAGGGGGGATATTTAAAATGCCTAACAGCCAGTGGAAGTGTTGGCAGGCTTCAGGGAGGCCGGGGGAAGACAAGATAAAGTCTATCAGGTTATCACCTGGTTCGAGGTGGATTCCTCCTTGCAAGGCCACCGGGATGAGACAATGACACAACGCTTCACTCCCCATCCTACCCCCCTCATTTTAAAATGTTTCCAAGAATCAAGCTGCATTTATATTGTTGCCCAGACAACGTTTTTGCAAGAAAAGATTAAAAAAATGTAAAAAGGGAAAAAAAAGGAGAAATCCGTGAGTTAAAGAATTCTGCTTCTAGCTACAATGTACAGAAATCAAAAAGGATTAACAAGGGTTTTTTTTTTTTTTTTTCATTTAATTTCCTGTACACCAGGAAGCTTTTGTTAAGAGATCAGAGATATTGCTATTTATTGAATTTTTAATATGATCTTTATTAAAAGGCAGCACACATGTTTGGTTTTCCCCTCTCTCTCTTTTTTTAACATGCATGGATATAAAAATCAAAGGCCAGGAATGAACCATGGCTGTTTGATTTCAGTGCTTTTATAGTATGGGTGTGGATTCAGATATAGTATGTATTTAAAATTTCTTAAAGAAAACATAAAAATGGCCTTCGACTCTTTGTAATGTTTTTTGTGTTGCAAAGAAAGAATCGGTCATTACATGTTAACCCTTCAAGGGCTTTTCGCTAGCCAAAACAATTTCAAGAAATGTCTTCAGATCCATTATGATTGGGTATTGGAAGGTAAACAAAAGAAAGGAGCAATCATTTGGGTTTGGGTTTATTTCTTTTCAAGGGCCATGTAGGGCCCATATTCTTTCTGCGCACAGATCCCTGGCTGATATTCAAAAGAAGCGCTCTTCACTAAGAAAATTAAAATGTATCCTTAGAGGATGAAAATTGGTAAAATTGAGTTCTAAAGTCAAAAATTATTGATTCAAAAGGAGGAGTTCTTATACCCTTGTGAATTTCAAGGCTGACTATGTCCTTTAGGCTCTAGAGGTTAGAGATTCAGATTCTAAAAAATATACAACCATTTGTTCACATTCTGCTTTCTCCATGTTCCAGTTGTATCCATTATAAGTTGATTGTTTCGTGCTCACTGTGCTTTCATGCAAAACCAATAAAATTCAAAAAACTTGTAGAAGATAGAGATATAGTAAAAGGTGGTGTGGCAGAAAACCGAAGGGTCCTACACCATTTGGTGATTTTCCTGTTATCCTCAGCTCCAGTTTTTCATCTGAGAAATGAGAATAATGATACCTGAGGTTGTTGAAAGGGTGAAATAAGGTATGTGAAACTGCCTTCTAGAGCCCATAGTGCTTCATTTTAATAAAAAAAAAGAAGAGAAAAAATAATGCAATAATTAATGTGAGAAAATGAATAGCTCAAAACATAAGGTATGGTGAGCAACTGCTATCAGACAAAAAATAGAATTCTGCACTTACCACCACCAGTAATGCTGGATGAGTGCTGAGATGCAATTCTACTCATCCTACTGCAGCGCAGTCAACAGTTGGAGAGAGAAGCAGAATGCACAATACTGTGGATGACTAATTATAATAATGGGAAAATGTTATCTGGTTACCAGTGCCCAATGGCTCCCTTTACATGTTGCTGTAGTTTGGATTTTGAATGTCCCCCAGTGACCCATATGTTAAAGGTATATCTTTGGAGTAGTGCTATTAGAAGGTGGTGGAAACATTAAGATGTGGGGTTCAGTGGGAGGAACTTAGATAATTGGGGGCATGCTCTCAAAGGATATTGGGGGATCCTAGTTTCTTCTTTTTCTTCTGTTTCACAGCCATGAGCAGTTTTTCTCCACCATATATTTCCACCATGATGTGCTGCCTCACCATAGATCTAAAACAGTGGGTCAAGCATGAAGTGAAACCTGCCGAAACTGTAAGTCAAAATAAAACTTTACTTTTTATAATTGCCCCAGGTGTTTGTTATAGTGACAGAAAACTGACTAATAAACATGTCCTCTGTCTCTTGCAATAGTATTATGAGAAAGAAAGTATTCTTAGCTCATATTATAGATATAAAACTTTTCACACATAGAAAGTTTAAATTGCTCCTCTAACATCCTCTGGTTAAAGTTCTTTGTTTTATTTTAAATACATCCTCTTTGCAGTTTCTCTTGGTCTTGTTGCCCACAGAATCATGGTAATATTAGAAAACGAGAAGAAGCCATGTCTAGGTTCAAAGACAGAAGAAGAAAAGGAAAGAGGACAGAATGAGGTCTTAGCTAAGAATTTCTGTGTGTGACCTTGGGTGAAGTCTTAGTACAGACCCAGCCCTGGCCCTTGCTAGGGCTAAGAATCTTTGCTTTACTGTTTTCTTCTACCTGGAAGATTCCTCAGTTTGCTGACTGAACTACAAACAAACTTGAACCTGCATCTGTGAGAAACGAAGGAGGTACAGATCATGGTATCTCCTTATGGTTTGTACTTTCTTCTCACGTGTTGTTTGAACTCCATCTTGGTTGATTAGATAGAAATTCAAGTTCAAAACCACCTTGAATCTGTAGAAGCCTTAGTGCTCTGATGAATAGGAAGCCTCTAGCAACCCAGTGTGAGCTGCCTTAGCATTATTCACTAGTTCACTACTGCTCACACCTGTCAAAGGGGAGTGAAGGAGGGGGCATGGGGGTAGAAATGATAGTAGAATGAATTGGACAATATTGCCCTATGTGCATATATGATTACATGACCTGTATAACTCTACTTCATGTACAACCAGAAGAATGAGAAGTTGCATTCCATTTATGTATGATGTGTCCAAATGCATTCTACTGTCATGTGTAACTAATAAAATAAATAAATACAACAAAATTTAAAAAGTGTCTGAAAATCACTTTTAGTCATACAAAACTACACCAGGAAATCCTACTGCCTTATTAAGTGATTACCAGTGACAAAATCCCAACTCAAGCCTATTTTAATGTCCTACTGAGCACAGCTGGACCAGAAATTCCTTGAGTCAGGCTCTGTGGTTCTTCATCTATGTGCTGTCATTTCCTAGAACAATACCCAGAACAACATGGAGGATGAAGCAAAGCATTTCCTGGTTTTCACAGCCCTCTTGCTATTTTGACACATAAAACATCACAAAATAAGAAAGTCCTAAAATTAACATATGTAACTTCCTATAAATGTAATGTGTAATTTTTAATATTTACTCATTGTTCTTTAGTTTTTAAAACATTATTTGGTGAGCACTTACTGTATGTTAGATGCCAGGATAATACTGGTCAACTCTCTTTGGGTCCATAGCATTTATTGGCACAAAATATCTGTTAATGGAAACCAGGAGGCTAGTGAGAAACTGGCTTATAGAGTGTGGTTTTCCCATAATGATACCTATTTTGATAGTCCCCAATGTTCACATTTTAGGCAAAAAAAAAAAAAAAAAAAAAAAAAAATCAGTTTCCTGGGCTATTATGAAAGGCCTCTTCCTAGGTGGGAGGAAATGAGGATTTTTTTGTTGTTGTTGTTGAAATAGAAATTTTGTTGAGCTTGATTTTTATTTGTTCAGAAAACATCAACCTGATAAAAGTTATAGTGGTCAACACTTTTCAAAAGGAAGAGAACTATTGAGATGAGCAATGTAGAAAAAAGCTGCGTGTCTATATTACCCAAGCAATAATTTCAGGTGCTGAACATATTAAGTGCTTCTCATGATTTTTCATTACACTATAAAGTTTAATGATAATTTTTCATGTCTTAAATGTTGATTATAACATTTTAACACCCTTTCTCTAGATTTTGATAAATGCTCAATTACATATTATCATGATGGAGCAGTTAATGTGTATTTTAATGTACAAGAAAGCATACTGCATTTAATGACTGAATATGGAAATAAAATCTAGGGAAGTTGCAGGTAAACAGGTATTGCAAATCCAATAATTTAGTCACAATGGAAATCCAAGAGTGATATGAAATGAACATAACATAATGTCTTGTCCTGATTTACCCTTGTTAATTTAGCTCTGCACATGACAGGGATTGTTTGGGCCATAAAAAGAATTTGTCACCTTTTCATAGTGATTTTGGCATCCTTCTACCATCACCCTCCTTCCACAAAGGAAACTAAAATCAGAAATTCACCTTTGTAATGGACACAGTTAACTGATCTTCATCTTTATCTTCCTATCACTCTACTTTTCTGGAAGCCTCTGAAATCCCTTTGTATCACACTGGCTGGCATTTAATAGATGCTCCATGACCACATTCAACATCAAAACATTTTGTCAAATATTTTCAACTAAATGATTTTGAACTTAAAAAAGCATGGAAGGCACCATAACATAAGAATCAGAGACTAAAAATTATAGGACAGACCTGCCTTGAAATCCAGGAAATACCCCAGTTCTGGTCCTGAGATCTGTGTTAGGAGATATGGGTTTAATCTCACTAAGCATCAGTCTTCTCATCAGTAAACAGGGAATAAAATTAGTCATTGTGAGTATAAATTAGTTCAGATGAAATACTCAGCATACAATTAATAGTAACTATTTTTCAATCACTACTAAATAATTTTAATTGTTTTAGATAACAGTTTTAATGATTGGCCTTTTCTTCGTACATTTTTTTTAAATTTTATATTGACTCATAATGTTTACATATATTTATGGTTACTATATGATAATTGGATGCATGTATTCAATGCATAATAATCAAATTAGGGCAATTAGTATTTCTATATCTTCAAACATTTATTTCTATTTGTTAGGAAATTTTGGACTCTTCCTTTTAAATTATTTTTATATGTATCATGAATTGTTTCAACTATGATTATACTACTATACCATAGAACACTAGAACCAATTCCTTCTATCTCATTTCCTTTGGATATCTTTTTAAAACATTCTCAAATGCAAGCTCTGTAAATAGCATGACACTCTTTTTTTCTCTTGAGATTACACTTAGTATTCATCTAGGAATATAACTAATCAATTGTCTGAGTCGTGATATATTATGGCAGTTAGTATAATCCAAGAACCTTTAATTCTAATAATTAAATATAATATTCATCATCTGAACCCTCTGCTTTTTAAACATTCTTACACTTTGATTTCAAATTTCATAAAATATTAAAATGTTGGAAGTGTTTCAGTGATGGCTAAAACTATATATTTAAGTTATATTCAAATGCATGATTGAAGATCTGAATGGTACTTATATACTTTGTATACAAGCAGTTGTATGTAAAAAGATACTATCCTTGTGCATGATGAACAAGTAAATAAATAATTTTTTAAAAAAGATATATCTTCTAGTCAGATTATTTCTGGATACCTGATGACTAAATTTTCCTATAAGATGTTTATGTAGAAAAAGTTATTATTTATTGTTCTAAAATAAAATAAAACATCAAGTCAAAAGTCTTCAATGGCATGCTCTTTCCATGTTCTTTTTTGTGATTTAGAAAGCAGGTGTTCTATCATAGGAGTCATCCCCTCAGCATTAGCATAAGTGGATACACAAAGTAAATCCAAATACTTAATAGAATGAATACAAGTAAGAATTTTATGGGGAAGGGATTTTGGACTGTTATCTATTATGAAGAGACCCAAACAGCCCCCAAACCTTAACTGCTTCATATACATCATCCTCGGTGACAGGTAGAACAACACCATGCTCGTGCTCACTGGGGCTAACAGCTTGACAGTGCTCACATTGTATTGATTTTCTTGCTGCATCTGTTTGGGAATGAAATGTTACTGCCATCAGTAGGTATTTTCCACCAGGCAGATGGCAGTCAAATATTGTGGACAACGTCTCAAAAGAGGATTATTCTAAGTACACACACCTGAAAAACATAGATCACTAAGTGTGTTTCCACTTTTGTTTAACAAATGTACATTTTTAAATTTCTCCTCCCAGAAAGCATCTTCTAGGGAACACTTGCAATCGCAGCAATTTGGGAGGCTGACAGAGGAGGATTTCAAGTTCAAGGCCAGCTTCAGCAATTTAGGGCTACTCTCAGAAATTTAGAGAGGCTCTGTCTCAAATAAAAAGTACAGAAGGCTGGGGACGTAGCTTAGTGATAAGGAACCCCTGGGTTTCAATCCATAGGACCAAAATCAAAACAAAACAACAACAACAACAACAAATAATCCACACACAAACATTCTAGCTTTTCCCATATTTTTGTACCAAATGTGAAATTGATGCAATAATAGTTTCTAGCCTTTAAGGATTTTTGTGAGGTTAAAAAAAAATTAATCCAGATTCTTACCTGGCCCACAGTAAGCACTCTATAAATAGATTATATTTTTAAATAATACTATTTAATATAAGTTTGAATATCTAATCCCAGAGAGTAGCAACACATTCATTAGAATAAAAGAATTATAGAACACTAATAGCATTAATATAGAGATGTCTTGTTGGTTTTTAAAAGATTACATAATTTTGAAAAAAATTAAACAACTTATCTAATTATAATTATATGTCATGCACTGAATACTGGTAAAAAGGCATATTAAATTCTGCCCCTAAATGTCTCCTTAATTTTCACATGAAAATATAAAGCTGTGTGAATAAACAAATATGTGAAAATCAGAGAGATTGAGAAAATGATTTACATCTGGATTGCTTATTGGAATGATTATCAGAGGTATAATACAGAAGAGCAACTCCTAACTTTCTACAGGAATGAGGACAGTGAAAATACTCTCAGTTATTATAACAGAATACCATATATTCATGCTGACCTCTTATCAGAAGCATTATTTGGAAACAAAGTAAACCACCAAGAATTGAAATTTCAATCATGCTTGATCTCTTCATTAACAGATATTATGAACAAAAGTTAGTATTCATTTACACAGTATTGAAAACAAGAGATAAGGAAGGAAATGTTAAAAGAAACCTGCTTTTAAACCCACATATACCAGTGGGGAATGTTTATGATTCCTCAGGAAGCAATATTAAAAACAAATGATTTATCAATACAGCAAAACCTTTGTGTTCTCAGACCATTTTATTAGCTATTGAAATTACTATCTAAACATACAATTTGTTTTCTAAACAATTAAGACCTCACCAAAAAATAAAAAGTCTAAAACAGACTGTCCAAGTAAAAGAAGAATATTATAATGAATCAAAAAAGACAGAATTGGAAATAAGCAGACAAATCCAAAAGATGGGACATTCTGCCCACAAACTGGCCTATTCTCTTTAACAAATCATGATCACAGGAAATGGAACGTGCTGAACTGAAAGAGATTCACAGGCATAACAGTCAAGTTCAATGTGTGGTCCTGCAATGTTCATTGTAAAGGATATTTGGGTCAATTGTGTAATCCAAGCATAGCCTGAGTATCAGTCCATGAACTTTACTGAAATAAAAACATGCAACTGATCTACTGGGAAAAGCAGATTGCCAAACAGTGTGTACAGTATGATCTTATTTTACTAAAAAAGATATATGCCCCCAAAAAATCCCAGAGATAGCTATTACAGTAGAAAGATCTTAATTAAAGTAATTAAAGAATTTTTTTTAAAGGACTCTTCTGATTTTCTATGATGCTGCTAAAAGAGCAATGAGAATTGATTTGTGTGTGTGTGTGTGTGTGTGTGTGTGTGTGTTTTATAACAAAATGGACTCAAACAGAAAGTGGAGAAAAGATTCCATTGAAGTTGACATATCCAAGGTACCACATGGCCATTCTCATCAGCCTTTTGCGTTTCTCAAAGTTCTCTGATCATTTTCTTGGACATTCATCTGACAATCAGAGCTACTTTTATGAATTAGAGGAAAGAAAACTAATTACTCCTTTGCCTATAGCTATTCAAAGATGCACTTTAAACTCCTGATTAGAACCTGTGTCCTTAGATACTCAGATAGTCCTAAGTGAACACATGGAAACCTCTTTGGAGACTCTTGATTCTTAGAATCTAGAGTAGTACTGTGCTGGAATGTTCTACTTTGGCCCTTAACTTCAACATGCAGACAAAAAATTCGAAGCCATAGCAAGCCAGGCTCCCTTAGCGTGATTTTACCTATAAAAACAGTAAACCGGGCGTTGTGGCGCATGCCTGTAATCCTAGCACTTGGGAGGCTGAGGCAGGAGGATCGTGAGTTCAAAGCCAGCCTCAACAATGGCGAGGCACTTAGCAACTCAGTGAGACACTGTCTCTAATAAAATACAAAAAAGGGCTGGGGATGTGGCCCAGTGGTCGAGTGCCCCTGAGTTCAATCCCCGGTACAAAAAAAAAAAAAAAAAAACAGTAACTGAAAAAAAATTAAATCTGAATTTACAAACAATAATCAATGCTCCTGTGACCTCTTCTGCTTCTGATTAAGAACTATTACATATCAAAAGGTTATCAAATTCTAAGAAAAGTTCATTCTCTTATTCTTCTTATTATATCACATGTACCCATTTTTAATTAAAGGCCCATGTATTGTAATGAGTTTGCAATTTATTTGCATTCATTTAATAAACTTTGGAAAAGAACCCTATCCAGGCACCCTTCTCTATTCTTTCCCTTTTAAAATTCTCCAAAGAGAATTATTTAGGAAATAGAAACTCTTGAAATCAGGAGTTTCAAAATCATTTGAATTGCATCTTAAAGAAATCACTAAGTCTAAACAGTTGTTTGTGTCACAGTTACATACCCAAATCCCAGTCTTGGATTCTGGTTAGCTGATGACATAGCTCTACTTTGGCAAACTCAAAACAGTACATCCAAGATTCATGGGCACTTAACACATTCCTTATAAGGAGAAGGACATTGCATCTGTAGAAAATGAGGACACCATTGCTATTTGGAGATTTTTCCACTTGAGAAACTAACATTGTTTAGTAATTTAAATTTTTTTGTAATATTTTCCCTATGATAATTGATAGTAATCCTATCACTTTGCATTTTTACTTCTTTTTTTTCAGTGAAGGGATACCCATTCCATATTTCTTATATTTTTTAACTGAATCAGGTCAACTGAACTTTCTTTCATTTTAGTGGGAGTACCTGAGATTGCAGGTATACCCTGGATTTAGCTTTCTCATTTATGAATTTGGAATATTCCACATTATCTGGGTTTCCTTCCCCCCCCCCCACATCTCTCATGAGAACTGAAATTATCTCAATGTTCGCTTCCTTGTTTTAATTCTTTGATGTCACATTCTCTTTCCCCTCTTGATGAACACCCTCTAAGGCAATAATCCTGTTCCTTTGCAACAAAAGAATCTGGACTTTTTTCATTAAAGTCCAGTTCAGCAAAATACGGCCATCTGTTTGACTCCATCTTAAATGTCACATTGCTTTGATGAGTGAACAGATGCCCAGCTGACAACTGTACAGATATAATTGATCAAATACTGAATATCTAACTCCAGGGCCACTTCCTAGGTAGATATTTGGACCTCGACCAGTTTTATCCCTAATTGATGAAAACAAGGGGAAACATTTGAGTCCTTTTAATAGCTTTATTAAGTTGTGCCTTAGTTTGCTCTTTTTGAAGATTAATTCTGGTCTTTGTCTCTCTGCTTTTGTAGCTACCAGTCAATACTGGTTTGGAAAATGTCTCTACTCCTCCCTCTCCACTCTGTCCCTTCTGAAGATCCTGGCCCTCAAGGCTCCCTCTGTTCTCCACAAACTAAACTTCTTGGTGTTTGATTTTCCCACTCCTCATTTTATACTTCCTCCACGCTGGTTCTGAGACCTGGAAGAATGCCCTCCCTTTCAAGTCGGCCCCTCCTCTTGCTCAGAATCCCACCTCCTTCACAAAGCTCTCTTTATGTGTTTTGTGGGATTGGGGAGTGGTTTTGGGAAGTGAGTAATGAATGTATTCATGTATGTAGTGGAGGGTGAGAAAATAGAATGGATAATTGGATTTTGAGCAAACAGGCTCATTACCTAACTCAAGACACCAAAACATGAAATTAAAGTAAATGGCTTATGTATCACTTAATTCTGTAATATATTCCAAATTCCACAAAGGTAGGTGTCAGATATTGTGTATCTTTTGTGTCCAATCTCTTTCACAAAGGATAGAACAAAACTAAACAAACAAAACAAAACAAAAAACTCTGAATGCAACAGACATGACCCTCCAACAGGAGAAAGGTGCAAAATGATGTTTTTGAGTTAGAGGAAACACTAAAGAACATCTGGAAAACCTGTAGTTGTTTCACAGGTAAGCATCTGAGCAAGATCTGGAAATTTCTGGATTCAGGCAAGGCCAAAGGCTGTGTACACCAAAATCGGAGTCTCCAGGACTCCTGGCAGCACTTGGAATCACAGTACTTTTACAGAAATAATCAAGTAAGGTTTGATTTGTTTTATTATTCATCTTGGCATTCATATCTCACTGAAAATCCCAATTAACACGGACTTCTTGGTCAATATGTAAGCAGTCATTTGGTTTGGTGGCCAAAAATGTGTGTCCAAGGGGGAAAAAATTGTATGCAGTGTTTGATGTAAGCTCACATGGTCTAAATTGTCTAAGAAAATCAATAGGCAGCTTATAGACGTTTTACCATATTTCTCTCTACCATATTTCTGTGCACTTAAGCAAAGAGCCATGGAATTTGGAATAAAAATCTTCTCATCAACTCAACATGTTTGCCTTTGAAGTACACTTCGTTAAGCAAAATGTGAACTATTGCCAAAGAAGACATGCTGAGAAGTTACTATAAAATGTGAGATTCTAGAAGACAACTTAAGCAACAAAATCACAACTACTCCAGTGAGGAGAAAAGCCAGTGGTCAAGGAGGTCTTCAGAAGGAAGTTGTCCCTGATTCATACCTAAAGAATTTGAGACAAGAGTGTGAAAGAGGAGGAATGGACTGATCAAATTATGACTAAAGAGAAGAGATGCCAGACTAGAGAAGGAATAAAGGGATAGATTTTAAAACCTCCATCTGTTTTGAGGGCATTGTGGAATCAAAAAGGGCTCAAAGCACAGCAATATATCAAGATCTCATTTTAGGGTGGTCACTCGCACAGTAGGGAGACTAGGGGCAAAGAGACCACAACAGTACTCTGAGGTGGCATCCAAATTGCTTCTCGAGTATAATGGCTGCTGCTAAACCCCATTTTGTTTCTCCTTTCCATATCATCAACTCTCCACCTGGCAGGGTCCTCATCCCACATACCAGACCAAATCCATCCCTTATAGCCTCACCTGGGTCACAAGCTGAGGGACAAATGGCTACTAGATGTGAGCATGAACCAGAAGCCTTACACTAGATCTCAAAGAGTGTTCTCACAGAAACTGATAATAATAGTGTATGTTTATTGAGTGAATCCTGTGTGCCCAGCAGAAATCTCTACAACAACCCAAAGTGGAACATGTTATCATCCTACATTACATGCAAAAAAAGGAGCAGAGAGAGAAGGGAGGTAGCATGCTCACTGTCACTTGGCTAGGAGGAAGTAGGTTTGGGACTCAAACTCCCAGAATATCAAACTTTTGCCCAAGGGCCCTGACCACTAAGGCCATCATGTTCCTGTTTTATGAGTCATAGCCCATGTGACTGTGACCGAGACCAGACACCGAAATTATTACATCATGTCTATGGAAAATTAGGTTCCAGTTTGCCAAAAACTAGCAGTCAAACATACCTTTGAAACTGGTGGCACTAAGAAATTGGAAGGACCTACACGAAGCAATCCATAAAAGTTGATAAAGGCATAATAGAAGACCCAAATAAGTAAGGAAAAGTCCTGTGCTCCTACATGATAAACCAAAAACTTTAAATAACAACACCCTGTGAGATGATTTATAAACTTAACAAAATCCCAAGTAAAATATCAACAGGGCTTTTTGGGGACTTGACAAATAAATTCTAATGTTTGTCTTGAAGAAAAACAGCATATAAGAATAGCCAAGAAAAGTTAAAACAGAGAAAAAGATAAAGAACAATAGCTTTTATAGGAATTGTCATACTAATGACAAAATAATTACAAAATTATAATAATTAACAGTTTACTTTGCTCTTGCCTTAAATAAGTAAATCATGAGGGAGAATAGAAAACCCAAGACCAAATATACACATAAATAAATGATAAAAATATAAATATATAAAACTGTATAGGAACTTAATATGTGACAATGAAATGATTTTGATATAGTATATGAAATATGAAAATAAAACTGTTGAATTAAGAAAAACTATGTCACTATGCAGAATATTTGAAATAAATTACACATAATTTTAAAAAGTAAAAAAAAAGAAACTAAATTATAGAAAGAAACTCTTGAAGGAATTTATTTGATCTTTAAAATTCTTTTTATTTAAGGTACAAAATTTAAATGCCAAAAAAAGAAATCTCAATATATTTGGACTCACTAAGTATATAACTTTGGGAAATAGCACAAATGGAACTGAAATTCAGTTGCTATACTAGGAGAATGCATTTGCTATTGCAAATAACTTATTATTTAGAATATAAAAGAACTCATCTCGGTCAAGAAGTTGAATAAAATTCACCCAGTAGAAACACTGGTGTGCAGAGCAGCCAAAACTATCTTGAAAAGAAAAAAGAAATATTTTGGAGGGTTCATAGTTCATGACTTCAAAACATACTACAAAGCTACAATAATCAAGACAATGTGGCATTGGCATAAAGAGACAAATAAGGCTGTGGAATTTAATGGAGATTTTAGAGTAGAAAAAAAAATTTCATTTATGATAAACTTATTTTTGATAAGGGCTCCAAGACAACTCAATAGAAAAAGAAGAATCTTTTAATAAATTATTCTGAGACAATAGATATCCATAGGCAAAAGTAAAACTGACCGTAGCTCACATCATATAGAAAAATTCATTCAAAATTGCATAAATACCTAAATGTAATTGTTTAAAACTATAAAATGCTCAGATTAAACAAACAAGAAAATCTTTGTGATCTTGGATTAGGCAGTGGTCACATACAACAGCTAAGCAAAAGTAACAAAAGAAAAATTAGACAAATTGAACTTCATCAGAGTTTAAAACTATGTGCTTCAAAGGACATCATACAAAAAGGAAAAGACAATGGATGCAAAGTATTTTAAATAGAGATTTCTCCAATGAAGACATACGGATGGCTAATATACACATGAAAAAGTGCTCAACATCACTATTAATAAAGAAAATGCAAGTCAAAATTAGAATGTGGGGTTGGGGTTGTGGCTCAGTGGTAGAGTGCTCATCTAGCCACTGTGTTTGATCCTCAGCACCACACAAAAATAAATACACAAAATAAAGGTATTGTGTCCATTTACAACTAAAAAAATATTTTAAAAAATTAAAATGTGATACAACTTGCTGGGCACGGTGGCACATGCCTATAATCCCAGCAGCTTGGGAGGCTGAGGCAGAAGGATCACGACTTCAAAGCCAGCTTCAACAAAAGTGAGGTGCTTAGCAACTCAGTGAGACCCTATCTCTAAATAAAATACAAAAAAAAAAAAAAAAAGTGATACCACTTCACACCCACCAGGATTGACCATAACCACATAGATGATAATAAGGGTTAGCAATGAGGTGAAGAATTTGGAATCTTCATATATTGTGGTTAGAACGTTTAAGGGTCCTTTGTAAAGCAATCTAACTATTCCTCAAAAGGTTGAACATACTTGCCCTATAACCCTGCAATTCTCCCTCTTAGGTATATATTAGAGAGATTGGAAAGCATGTTCACACAAAAGCTTGTCTGTGAATGCTCAAGGCAGCATTAATCATAAGACACAGAAGGGTAAACTACCCTGAAGTCCATAATTGGTGAATACACAAAATATTGGTGAATACAAAATATGGTGTATCAATACAATGAAATATTACTCAGCCAGAAAAAGGAATGAAGTACTGGTACAAGCTGCAATATCAAAGAAACATTGAGAATTTTATATTAAGTGAAAGAAACCACACACAAAATGCCACAAACTGGATGATTTTGTTGATATGAAATGTCCAGAAGAGGCAAATTTGTAGACAGAACTAGATTAGAGGTTGTCAGGGAAGGATAAGAGTGGATGTTAATAGGCATGAGATTTATTTTGGGGGTGGACAATGTACAACTTTGAGAATTTTCTCTTCAATTGTTCTTTAAACAAACAGCAGCTTCTTAGAGACATAACATGACTTTAAAGTTCATCCTTTTAAAGTGTACAATTCAGTGGGTTTGTATATTTACAAAGGCCAACACACAAATGAAGATGGGCTCAACTTTATTGGTAATTGGGGAAATGCAATTGAAATAATCACATCAATATATCATCTCTCATCTGTCAGATTTGCAAAAATCAATACATTTGACAATCCTAAGACTTGGAAAGGATGTGATGTAACAAGAAATCTCATTGCAACTGGCAGAACTTTAAGCTGTACATGATATTCTGTAGAGGGCAACGTATTAAGACCTAGTAAAACTGCAAATGTATCTATTCATTGGTTCAGGAAATTCACTCCCACTTCTGGTTGAAACCCTAATGAAACTCTTGCTTATACACAAATTTCACCCATAGATATTCACTAAAGCATTGTCATCAAAAGAAAATCTTTGGAAATAATATGTCTCCTAATCAAGAAAGCAGCATTTAAAAGAACTATGATATATCTGTCCTATGGAATATTAACACAGCATGTTAATGGAATTAGGCGGATCTCCACGGGATACGTAAAGTTCCTCAAGTTACATTAAAGGCAAAAATGCAAACAGTACCAAGAGTTTAATCACATTAGTGATTTAAGACACACCAAGTTATTTTCATATATAAATGCACACGTTTGCACTTGTACAGAAAAAGACACACAGAGATGCAAAACATACAGTTTACACTGGTTATGTCTAAGAAAGGAGTGAATATCAAGAGGATTTTACATTTTTATGCATTGTGCTTACTTTTAATGAGAATTGTTTCTCTTGTGTTATTAAGAAGAAAGACAGGAAGGGAGTCAGGAAAGACTGAAGGAAGAATAGGCAGAAAATGTCCAATCTCAGCTTATAAAGCAGGGAGGGGGAGGCTGCCTGTCCTTTGGTTTGCTGCAGGGAACCTGAGAGTCAATAGTTTTGTGACTGTTAAGCTAACAGTTATGGCTTATACTGACTGCATTCTAATTGATGTCTTCACAGCAAATATTTCCATGCAGCATCCACAGAAGTAACTATTAAAATACTCTGTTCTGGAGAATTATGAATCACACTCCCCCATCATCAACAGAGCAAACCTGTTGGATTAAAGCTATCAAAGATTGTTCTCCAAGCAGTGAGACTGCATAATACAGGCGCTCAGCTCACAGCTCCTCGCTCCCTCTGCTACTTTGATTTAAGAGCATTAGGAAACTGTGTAATTTTTTTGGTCCTCTTTTTATTTCCATGGTAATTTATGTCTGTGGGTAAGCATTTTATTTTATCAGAGACATGGGGCTAGAGTTATTTTCCAAGGCGCTTGAGTTTTCCTTTGATGCCACTGAAATTAAAGGCAGAGCGGCAGAGAGTACCCATGCTGTTTGTCAAAGAGTCAGAGGTTAGAATTACATTTGCTGCCATTTATTGTGACTATTCCGTGCCAGTAGTTAGGGTAGCACTTCTCATGGGCAATGCAGTATTATTAATATTGCAGACATCAAAACATTTGTGAATGGGATATAATTGACTTGTCAGTCACATTAACAATATCCCCTATGGAATACCCTTCCAACAATGGCCAAGCAGAATATTGTTAGGTTATTTACATCTGACTCTTTAAGTCTTAAACCTTTGAAGAATACTAACGATTTATTTTAGCTTTAACACAATATCTGGATACAATCTTTTATGTGTGTGATATATATATATGCAAGTTGATAGCAAAACTTACTGTCAAGGCTACTAATAAATATGCTTACAAAACAAAGGATTGTTTTAATGAATAAGAAATGGGCCACCTTATGAAAATATGGTCCAAAAGCCTAGATAAATTTTTTTAATGAATTAGGGTCTTCTAATGTCATACAATTAAGATAAATTCCACAAATCTTTAATTAATTTTTCACCAGACAAAATAAGTATATAGAGTTTTATGTAAGGCTTAAAAGATGATTTTATAAAATAGAAATAAAAATCCAATGTTATAAAGAGAGGAAGAAAAATTAATAAAGCATTAGCTAAAATGTAAAATTTTAATAATGTTATTTAACATTAATTTTATCTTGAAATAGATCCTGAGGCAGGTGCTGTTCTCTAGCTAAAAATGAAAGTTAAGGCCTCTACTGATCACCATGCAAAATTAATAGGGGTTAGTGATGTATATGTAAATACTTAAATATCCAGAACACATGAAAATTCCAGGATATTGTTAGGAAGTCAGTTTTTAAATGATATGTAACATTTGTTTTATAAGCAAATAGCTCTTTTTAAATTAGAATTCCATTGATGTTTGAGAAAAGGAAAAAAGGATTCAATAGAGTTGAGTGCTTTTCAAATTAATTTACCTGCAAATTTTTACAAGGAGACATGCTGTTTTGTTATTTAAATTTTTACAGGAATATCTAATAAGGAATTAATAACAAGCCATTTTATTTAAACAAGAGCCTTCTGCTTTTCATTTCACCCATATTATCTACCCAGCTCAGAAAGGATCTCAAATCAAATGGATTGAGTCCCTTTATGTACATAAGTAAATATACTATGAGTTTGTTGTTTGATGAAACATTTCACTGACTTTAACAAACGAATCCTGCTCCAAGACATTTGGGAATTTTTTGAAGCCTCCTTCTTTCACTTAACTCAATATTATAAGCAAAAATAAATAAATAAAAATCTTTGACAACATGTTCCACAGAACTGAGGTACACCCAACATGAGTTGACCGTGAGTTCCCCTTTAAAGAAAGTCTCCATCTTGAATAACCTGTTCATTTGAGTGTCTACACAAGAAAACACTTGTACTGTTTAATAGACCCTTTCATTCAGACAACAAACATTTATTGAGCACCTGCTAGGTGGCAGGTGCTATGGCAGGTGCTGAGGATACTGAAGTAAGCATTGGACGTGGGGAAGAGGGACTTTTATCATACCCCCACAAGAATCTATAATTACAAGTCTATGAAACCATGGGAAAAGGAATTGTGGGACTGTATAACGGGATACTACCTTGTTTGGACATCAGGAGGTGAGGTTTGAACTTGGGAAGTAGAATTTGCAGACATTAAAGACCTCTGCCAATACCCTATGCTGTCAGGAACCTCATCTTCAGAGCCTCTAACTTGCACAAGTGCTTGTATCTACTCTTCTGAGTGGTCTAAGCATGCATGCTGAATCAACCAGGAAATCCAGAATGCTAAGATTTTAACTGATGTCTGAAGGAGCAGCTCTGCGAATCCATATCTCTTGGGAGTGCCAGATACAGATGTCGGGTAGCAAAGACTCACACTTGAAACTTAGAAACATTGCCATGTAATTTCTGGGAGTATTTTTTTCCTCTGTAGAATATCTAAATAAAGTCCTGATTTTTTATAGCTAAAATATACTATGTTTAATAAGCAACCAAAACACAAATACTAATAGTTCTCTGCTTATCTTCCCAGATATTTATTGAAAATAGGTGTCAAACATGTCTTTCCTCTTTAGCCTAGATTATTTTAAGTTTGATCAAAGCAAATAATTAGGAAAAAGTCAGTGAAAAGGAAAATAACAACCAAGAACATTTTATTGTTGAAAATTACCAATAACAAGATAAGATCACCTCAGAATTAGGCATATGAATGCATACATATATATGTATATAGTATGTATGTATATGTATGCAGAAGTACCATACATCAACATAACATGCATATATTATATATGACTTACCATATGGCCTGTGATAAAGATATTAAAATAACCTGCAGTTATCTGCTGATAATTTTTTCTTGAATCCTAGACTGACTTTTCCTGAGCAGCTCTTCCAAAATTTGACTTAACTTTCTGAATTTTCCAGCATTCTAACTGATCTATATACAGACCCTTCATAGAAAGATCTCTGAAAAAATAATTGCCAGTGAAAAATAATGGACAACCATTGCATGAAGGTGGAAAAGATAAATTTTGTGAAGAAACAGTGCTTCTGAGTTTTAGCCTGTGATATTTTTAAGTGGGCTGAGATTGATAACTCCAACAATACCTACATCTTTCATGTTTCTCCAAAAGGAAAATGCCCTAAAAATATAAGGCATTTTTGGGTCAAATAATACCATGGCATCAAGCTAATGTGATTTCATTTAGTCAGACTCGCCACCACCAAGCACTCACCTTCATAAGGCTATTATAATAGCTTAGTTTAATCTTACGATATGCACAACATGGGCCATGTTCTGACTGATAATAAAACTAGGTGCATTGATTAAACACTGCTATAAATCTCTCTTCTGAAGTAGCTGTGATATAGCCTTCCAGCAACTACAATAATGTAATTCTTAATCTTTTTCTGTGGTATTATTTAACTGTAGCCTGCAGTAACTTTCATTGTAGGTGTTGGGGTGGCGTGAGGTGCATGCATCCCTGTGAGAGAGCTGTGGTGAGGTTAGAGATCCAGAGTTATTTGAGCAAAATGTTGGAGATTGGAAAAACTCACAAATGATCAAATCGCTCCTGTGCCACAGATGTGGAAATAAGACACATCAAAACTCTTAAAATACATTTTTAAAGCCCTTCTGTAAAGATATCCCTTGATATTTCCATCAATCCCTTTTTCCTGAGAGCAATTCCCTGTATTTCCTTTTCATGGGAGTAAGTAGTTGGTAACTATTGAAATGGGCAGGTGTGTGATTCTTCTCACATTTGGTTTTATAGTCTAAAGAAAAAATGTGGAGGAGAGTTGATTCCTGTGGCATTTGCAATCTCAGAACTTCATCCTACAGAAGCCTATATACTTTTTTTAAAGCCACACATTAAAATGCGTTTTAAACAAAACTTGCATTCTTCTAAGAAATTTCCTAGTGCTGTAGTCTTTGGAAACAACAAAGTTTCAGATGATTGAGTCACAGTTTTTATTTAGGAGGTCCTGCCCCAACTTACTTAAAATAACTCTCTTTTACTACCAACAATCTCCAGAGTGAGAATTAAAAAGGAAAGAAAAAATAAATAAAACCTTTTCCTAAGATCTTAAGCATGGACAGAGGAAACTTTCTTCTTGCACCAGCAGTTTTAAGATTAAGTCCCTCTGTAGGTTTCTCAGAGCTATCAACCTTGTCCAGTGACTGAATAGTCTCTACAGAATTTGCTCTAAAAAAAAATTTTTTTTAGTATAGATCTGTCTTCACTCTAATTTTTCTGGCCATGAGAATTTTTGAAACCTCCTGAAATTATGGGCATTATGATTATTTCCTCCTTTTGGATGGAGACCATGAAAGCATGAAGCTTAGGTAAGCATATAGGCGCATGAGATTCCTAAGCCACCCACAATGTAGTGGTTTCATTGAATTGAACACAGGATACCAGTGTTCCCCAGTTTGTAGAGTTTGAACAACTGCATGCATTATTTTAATTTTTTATTTCATTTTATTTGAATGAGGTAGTTTACTGACAAAAGCAACTGATTTTGTCTCTCTCTTCAACTAAAAGCAGACTCTACTGGTAAAGCCAATTTCAAACTTTATAAAAAGAAAACTAGTTCATGGTGCTTAAGGTTGACTTAGAGGGCTTATATTCACTAGAGCCAACGAGGAATCAGTTAGTGCTGGCTCGCCTGCCCAGCCCTCAGGTCAGGCAGAAAGGGCTGTGCAAAAGTGAGATGTCATCAACAAAGGTCTTGAGTGGCTCCGCCTTTCCTGCATTTCTCAGAAGGAAGTGAAAACTTCCCTATTGCTGTCTGTAAGTATTCTTCAAAGGGGATTTGGTTTGGAATGGAATAGCAAAGCAGACCATGTTATAAAATCATAAGCTGATGTGAAGAATGTTCTACCACTGCTGGGCAAGGCCATCTACCTGGGCTGGACAATTCCCTTCTTGTGGTCTAAGCTCAGGACCATTATGATGATGTCTTCTCACAAATTCACCAAACAGGAAATTGATGAAGGAACAAACAGAAACATCTTTGTTTTAAAAAATAAAACAAACATATGTTTTCTGGAATATATCTCCTGGATCTGATTACAAATTTCTGGATAACGCTGTCAAAGTCTAAACTTTCCTATTATTTGCTGAATATGCATGCATGTGTTGGGTAAGACAGAGGTTTTGTAGATCTTATGCTAAACTTGCTTAGGTTTTTGCAGGTAATGATTACTGTGGACTTACAGATTCTGAATTTGGTTGTACCTTGGCCCCAGGCCCAAAAGAGGCCTCCAGTTGCCCTCAGAGCACACAGGACAGCATCCAGAAGCCTCTCCTGGAACTTCCCCAATCTGTCCAGAGCTCAGCTATCCAACTCCTTCCAAATAATATCTCTGTTCACCCATGGACTAGGATTTCCTCAGAAATGCAACCCCTCCAAGCTAAATAGATTCCTCCAAGCCCTGAGGGTCTCTCCTTCCTTTGGACTTCCACCAAGAGCCTGCTTAAAATAATTCTCGTGTTAGCTTTGAAGCCACTTTCATACATTCTGCTTTATATTTCATCCTTCCCTGTCCTCTGCTCAAGATGGGAGGCTCCCTGTTCAGTGCCCATCACTATGGCACCCAGTGCCACCTAGCCTCTGACCCAAACCCCACTCCACCTTCCAGCCAAGTACTTCCACTGTGCCTTCTGCAACCATACTCCTACTCACGCCAATAGTAGCTCCATGGTACCAAAATGTATAGCACCAATCAGTTGAGAGAGCCTCTTAGTTGTTTAGAATCCTGATTCCTTTACCTCAGAGCAGTTTAGCCTAACAATCTGTAAAAATGGGCATTTTTAGAAAACCACCTGTGGCTCCAAGTTATCATGAGCATTAAATAACAAGTTAAATCAATGTCAAATGCCCTTAAAGAATGCACATGATAGGCTCAGAACACATATCACTTTCCTCTCCTCGCTAAGTAAGAATTCACCAAAAAGTGTGCCTCCTGTCCTTCCTCTTTGATCCTCATTTTGAGCTGAAATTGGCATTTCTAAAATAATAATGGCATCCATTTCTTGAGAGCTGGCCAGGGAACAGACACTGCAGGAGTGTTTAGAATATTAGCTCCCTAAAAACCCAAACAGCCCCAGAGGCCATCCATATTAATGTCCCCCATTTACAGAGGTAGAAACAAGGCCCAGTGAGATGGAAGTAGATAGACCAAATCTTCAGGCAAATGTGTTATAATCACTAAAAGCACCCAAACACCACCCTTACAAAAGGTTTGTGAGAACTTCATCTTTTGGCATGGCTATGATTTTGGAAGACAGAAGGAAAATGCAAAATGTATTATACATATAGATATCAGCACAACTTTTTACAAAATTAAGGACATAAACAAAAAAGAGAATATGATAAAGTCAGAGATTGCAACAAAATATATATGCTGATATGTAATAGATGCTTAATAAACAGTGGCTCAGTCCAGAACTGATATTCAATCTGTGCAAAGTCTTGGCCATGCCAGCTATTGATAGCTAACTCCTCTCCTTAATGATCAGTGCCCAAATATTAAATATATTCACTCTCACAACAGTTGGATGAAAGAAGAGATGTGTGTGTATATAGAAAGATAGAGATATAGGTATAGATAAAGCTATGCATAGAATTTAATGGGAGCTTGAACCTTTTAAAGTTACAATTTCTAATTTCAGGAAATAAAGAGATTCAAATCCATGTGTCTTGACCTGTAGTTAGAAATCAGAGTTGCCAACTCTATCACATATAATAAAACCAATAAAAATATATGATTTTTATAATTTTTGTAAATTTCCTTTGACTTCTTTTTGTTAATCACATATGAAAATGGAAACAAGACCACTTATTACTATCTGGTTAACATTGCTTTTGAGACTTATCCAGATCACTTGGTTAAAAAGATCTGAAGTGTGCTAAGACTGGATAAGGCAATTCATTATTTTATAGTAAATGCTTTTCCAGAGTAGAATTTATTGCAAATAAAAATATTATTTACGACACCATTTCTTAGGTAGTTGAGCATGAGGCTGAAGGGAAATGCTGGTGGGGAAAGTGTCCTGCACCCAGATTGGGTTCACCTTTGGTTTCTCATTCTTCCCTGTGGGGTTTCTTACCTTGGGTGCATCTTTCTCCCACAGTAATTTTAACAGAGGAAACAGGGCAAAGAAAATGAGAGCAACTCAAATAGGTGTTCATAGCTATGTGATAAGAGCTGTGTTCAGAAATTTGGTACAAAAACAAAAATCTGAGCATTACTTGGGGTTTAGAAGTGATGTGTGACATGCCAGTATCTCGTTGAGATTCTTACAAAGAAAACAAGAAGAGTGCTTGTAGGTTTTATCCTTTTAAAGCTTTTGTCTCACAATAAATATTTCTATATAAAAGAACAACTTTTTGAACCTCTACCATGTCTTCTAGTACGGATAATGACAGCTACTTAAACTGCATTTTAAAAGTGCTGAGTAGTTGATCCCAATACTTAATGATGTTACTCATCTCCTCAGAGCCTGATTGACACTAAAAATAATAAATTAGAACAGAAAATGATTTTACGAGATCTTTGGACTGACGGTCGGGCTAAGTATAATGTCCTCCATTACCGTTGTCAATGAATTCTATATGGTTCAGATCTGAACCAGGAAGATACGATTGTACTGTGATTTCATGATTTTTATCTTCAATCATTTATCTCTCAAATATATAAAATTAATTTGCCTACTCACAAATTCAGGCAATGAAAAGTGAGGCCCCAAAATGCTCTCTGTGGTGATATAAACATTATTGAGGGCAGCATATTACAGAGACAGGAGTGAAATAATAAATTAAAAACTGTCATTCCTAGATTATCTAGGATATAGCTTGTGAGACAACCATTTGCTTCATCTGATCTAGTAACGTTAACAAAATCAAAATCAGAACCTATACTTGCTGAATCACTGATTCGTTTGTAAAATAATTTTTAAAGTTTCCTCTTAAAACTATCACACATAGCACTATCACACATAGCACTATGAAGCCACAGATTTACTTTCAGCAGTTAGAAAGCCAAAATTAATTTTTACAATTAAGATAGTTGAACAATTATATTTATACCACAGTTTTCGTTTTCTTTTTCTATTTTTTCTGTTTTTTTTTTTTTTTCATTTCAGTAAATCATGGTACATTTGTTCTTTGAGTTTTGAGGAGGAGAAACAAAGTTCAGAAAATAAAGTTTAAAATATTTCTAATTTTCATTTTAAGTAATGTCCATGAATCATTGAGGATGATTTTTAATTTTGATTCCTTCAATGAGCTCTCCTAATGCAATGATTTTCTACATGGGAGTCCTTAACCACAGTGGCCATTTGCAGCTGATGATTTTTTTTTTTATATAAATAATTTATAAAGCCACTATACTCTTATACTTTTACACTGCAAGGGGGGGGCCAGAATTGCATCTTAAACTCTATTTACAAATTTACCTTGGCAGGCCCTCTTACTGCCAATAGGAAACGATGTTGCATATTTAATTTGCTCTTTTGTTACAACGGGGCTTAGGTTAGTTAATTTCAATTTTCGATTTCAAAAGCTATCAAATATGGCTCAGATGAGAAATCAATTTTTCTCAGCTGCCTCTGTTTTTTGTGATGGGCTGCATCTCATTGGCTGAAGGTGAGCCATGTGACATGGCAAGAGATTAGTTCACCAGACCCCGTGTTGCTGCCACCTCAATTACTGCCTGCCTCTTGTAATTTAGCCTTATAACACCTAATTTCAAGACAGAACTCATATTTAATTCATGAAAGCTTCCACAAGAGTAATTGTGAAATAAATTGCCATAGAAGATATCCATTTGTGACTCATTTTAATTTTGTATGCTACTAGCATGCTATTTATTCTACTTGTTTAACACTTTAGCACAAACATTTTTTTTAATATTGAACTTTATGCACTGATAGCTGCATACTTTGCACCATTTTCCCACATTACATCATCTCCTTCACTGGGATTTCCTTTCACAAAACTTCCGCCCAGTGGTATTTCCAAAGGTTGTTAAAATCAAGAACTTATAATCTCCTAATTATCGAATGTGTTGTTATGATCTGCACAGAACTTTAAAAGTAGCAACTAAAATCACAAATGACAGCAGATAAATGGTAGTTAGATGACAAGGATCATTCAAGGGGCCGAGAAATAAATAGAGTTTAATTTAAATAATATTTTAAACAAAGACATTCATTACACATATTGACATTTTCATTTCAACATTGGTATGGATTTTAGAATTCTTGAACCAAAACATATATATTTCCTGTGTGTACACACCATTTTGTCCTTTTCCTCCCTGTTGCTATGCCAACAAGGTGGGTGAGGCCTTCTCAACTGCCAAACTCAGCTGTCATCCCTTCACCCTAAAAGCCTTATAATTGCTTTTATTTGCATACGACAATTAGGCAGGATGGCTCACAGCGAGAAAAACCAACCTTTCTCTCCCCAAGTGCACACAACGCCAGCCTGTAATTTATAAAAGATACGCGCCATGTGGTGGAGCACTAAAATAGAGTGATGAGTCCTTTCATCTGATTGTGAGCCATTAACAAAGGAAAACATCCCCTTTCAGGCTGTAAAAAATGCCTATCTGGTGTGAACCTGCAAAATCACAGAGTGCCCCCCTCCCTGCTCCCCCCACATAGACCCTTCACATTCATTATCACATTGAACTCAAAAGGGGCTGTAGTAAAAGAGTTACATTTGGGTGTTTATGAGTAATGGGGTGCAAATAAAATCCACACTGGGCTAAAATTGCATCCAGAGCAGTTGGTGTTTAGGGGTAGATTATTTCTTCCTCCTCCTCCTCCTCCTCCTCCTCCTCCTCCTCCTCCTCCTCCTCCTCCTCCTCCTCCTCCTCCTCCTCCTCTTCTTCTTCTTCTTCTTCTTCTTCTTCTTCTTCTTCTTCTTCTTCTTCTTCTTCTCCTTCTTCTTTTTTTTTTTCCTAAACCCTTGTTTTGCATCGCATTGCATGTTGAAATGTCATATTAATATAGTCATTATTACCCTTTTTCTTCAGGGAAACCATGACAGGATTTTCCAATCAGCATTCAGGTCTGTGAAAGCTCAAGTCAGGAGGAATGTGGATGGTTTAAATCATTCTCTGTTTCAGTTTTCAAAAGGTCTTCAAAAATTAGTGTCTAATGTAAAAGGTCAAAACACGGTTGGGAATCATTTCGGTGATGTACTGTCATCATTTTTTTCCTCATGACTTTAATTCTAATTATTAAGGTATTTAAATTTTGTTCTTCCATGCTGAATTGAATCTAAGATAAAATTTTAAACAGAGGTTTTAAAGCAACATTTTAAGTAACCAATTAGGCAGTAGGGTTTTTCCAGTTTTTTCTTAGAGTTTGTGCCATTAGAGACCTTCACTTTACAGAATAAGTATCAAATTTGAACTTCATTTCCTCTAAATTGTCCCAGCTTTAAAACTATTATCCAGAACACTAAAATTGTGATCTCTTTCCTTCTCTAAGAATCTCTTAAAAAGCAGTCAGCTCTCCATATTTATTCACCATTTACTGAATAAATATTGATTATATAGGCAATTTGGGTCCAGGATCTGTAAATGGATATAACTAATCACAAATCACACAACTCTGTGTCTATTTCTATGCTTTATAGGAAACTGTAATTACAATAACATTTTGAAAATATTTTTTCTAGATTGTTTTATAACTGAGTTTTTATTCCAACATATGCAATTAAATTGTGATAAAGCATTTGCTAAAAGTAAAGAAAAACACGGAAGTCACTTTAAAAAGTGACAATGAAATTTAAACCCAAGCATTGGCTATCTGTTCAAAAAAGTCAAACTCCTTCAGAAAGTTGTGAAAGAATGCATAAGTAAAGTTAAGAGATGTATAATAAATTTGTATGAAGGGGATAAAGGCAGACACAATTCACCAAAATAATTGATTGTCAACAATTTTATGGAAAAGTTGAGCCTTACCAATAAAGAAAGAAATGCAAGTTTTAGAAAACACACATTTAAAATTTCCACATATTAGAATGTACAAAATTAAAACAGTAATAATAACAAGTTGGTAAAGATAAATTAACAGAATCATTAACATACAGTCTACTGTCCCTACTTTTCTAGAACACAATTGGGCAATGTGCAATGACATCTTAAATGAACATGCTGTTTAATGCAAGAATTTCACTTCCAAAATTTATACTAAGACAATAATCAGAGAAGAATTAAGAGAAGTATCCAAGAATGTCTTGGCATGGTATTTGGTGTTTTGTTAATTTGAAACAAATTTAAACATATTTAATGTGTGTAAGACACGTATTTGAAACACATTTAATGTATGTTAAATAATTTATACTATATTCCTATGGTTGACTATCATGCAGCCAGAAAAAAAAATTGGCAGAAATTGGATAATTGATTGATTGTTGATCCATCAATCAATCAATTATCCATACATACCTATACTTATGAGTATATTTATCTAGAAGTACATATTATGTATACTTAAAAGAAAAGGAATAATATGTAATACAGTATTCTGGTCATGTCAATAGATGTTTAAATGTACGTATATATGAGGCATACATATGTAAAGTATATGCACTTGGACACAGATTTGATAGTATACTACAACTTAAGAACAGCATTACAATCAGGTAGATAGAACTTATGAGGAGGTGGTAAATTTATATATGCTGTTTTAATGCACAACAAGCACCACTTTTAGGCAGAGGGTACAGTCATGAGTGGTTTTGACAAGTAGCACTTTTATTTTTTAGGGAAATCTGCATAAAACTTTCTCAGTATTGTCATTTCATCTTTTTAATCCCTTTTAGAACCACTATTTGCAACCCTGCCCCTATACAAGTCCCATTTCTGGACCTCCATGACCTCTTTACCTGTTAGAGCTACAACAGCAACACTCTCTTTTTAGCAGAATGTATCAATATGTTAAAGAATCATGGAGAAATAAGATGGTACAATAAGGATCTAGAAACTTGGCATGTGCCTCCCAAAGTTATTGCTATTTCCTTCCAGAGTTATTGATATTAATTAAGAAATAAGGAAAGTAAATTATGGCTTTACTTTATGAAAAAAAAAATAGACATGTCCAAGGAGCAGCAGGCTATGTGAAAGTTTGGTTCTACCTTTGTCCTGATGAGTAACAAAGGCCACTTTCTCTTGGGTTTCCAGTATGGATGTATTTAGTGCTGAGTAAATAATTGTTGATTCTATGGGATGAAACTGAAAGCACTAAAGTCAAGTAGGGAACTTCACAGCATATGTTATTCTATTCATAGCAGAGGTACAGGCAACCTTTAAGAATTGAAGTAGGAGTTACCTCTCACTGGCAAAGTGAGGGAGAAAGCTAAGTTATTTTTCTGGATAACACAGCATATAATTACTGAATTTTTGTACAGAAATACTCAGATGATCCTAACAAATACCTTTTACAAGGACTTGGTTGGGTTTGCTGGATTTAGTTCAATAATATCTTTATTCTCTATCTCACTTTTGCTAGTAAGTGCCTGTTCTGAGGCCACAAAACTTTAGAATTCAAAATTAAGAAGATTTCATTAAGTTAATATTCAGGATTCACTTTTATTGGAAACATGGAACAAAATTTCAATGGTATTAATGCTTGAACAACATATTCTGAATTTTGCTAAAACATTATATGCAAATAAAATTGTTTTAAATGGAAGGAGACAAATGCCCTGATTGATTAAAAATGTTTAGGGTTTTTAAGTTCTTTCCTTTTCCATGGAAAAGATGAATTTCTCTCTCCTCTTAATTTTTCAGGACATGATGAATATGATGAAGCATTGTAAAGAGAGGATCAAATGAAGGGTGCTGTGTTTTTTGAAAACACATTAATTCATAGCCTAAGCACATTTATTAAAGAAAACACAAATCCAAAAAAAAAAAAAAAATAAGTAAAGGCAAAATATACTTGGTGAAGTTTTCTAATATTATGTCTAACTTATACTTTGGCAATTCAATATAATTATGTCATTTTGGGCTCTATTGCTTCCTTTAAAAAATAATACCAAGATACACATTTTCTGATGCAATTCAGAGGCAAGGCAAGGAATATAAGAAGACATTAAAGGAATGAATTTTGGTGTTTTTGGAGGAAAGGGGAGTGCACTATTTGCATTTCATATAAATTATTAATTCTTTTTTAAAAAAGATTTTCAGTATTATGGTTATTATTTTAAGAAACTCTGAATAAATTTTGAAACTGTTCCTTATTCATGAGAATATCTGTCTTGAGGTGAAAATACAAATGGATAGCATCATGAGAAAAATGCTGTATGGGGCAGCCGAATTTTGTCTATTGTCTGTTTCTTCCAAGCTGCTTTTCATTAGTGGCCGGGTCTCTGGAAGGTGAAAATAGTGACTCACTGAATATTGACTGCCTGGGAAACATAAAAATCTGCCATAGAAGTGTAGGTACCTGCTTCCTCTTATTCAACATTCTATTTCTAGAAAAGATGTACAAAATTTATCCCACAACCAGGAGTGCACAATTATCAAGAACCATTATGCATTATTATTTTCCATTAGAACTGCGGTTCATATCAGATCATTCCAATGGAGAAAGAGCTTACACTTTTCTTTTGCAAGGCCAGACTTCAGATCATCATCTGATTAGATTTCCGCTGCAGTGTTTGTTGGGAGAATGCCCTACTTAAATCACAATTCCTTTGGAAAAAAAAAAAAAAAAAACTGTCCCAGCAGAATGTTGTAACTTTTGGCTGTAGTCTCTTTACAGAGCTTTCTTTCTTATCTCTGTTTGATTTTGTCCCCACAGCTGTAATAAAAAGGAATCCCTGGCTAAGAACTCTAAGCCCTAAATGAAACCTTGTAGGGAGTGAATATTCGTGAGATATTAATAATGAATTTGGAGAGGGACTCCCTTTTCTACCTCGGCCCCTGGTTGGTGAACTGCAGAGTTGACTCTGACACTTTTAGGGAACAAAGTATCTCCAGCACTATCTCTCCCCCTTCAATTCAAACCTCATCTGAGAACTCCTGAAATGAAGCTGTCACTCAGGGCTGCTTGGGGACCTGTCAGCACAACATTGAGCCTTTTCATTTTGATGGGTCAGCCTGCAATCCCCTTGAAAGAGAAGTCCGTGCCACCGTGGTTTCTCTTTCCACAGGAATTCTGAATTCTAATGAAACTCCAAATCGCTCAATAAAGGCAGGGGCACGAGGAAGTAATCCAACGCAGATCTGAGTGAAATTTGTATTTTATCTTTTTTTTTTTTTCCCAGCCCATTATTCTAATCACTTAGGTGGTTCACAAAGGGTTGGTTCGCAGGGCAGGCGCAAGAGGAATGAGGTGTCCTTTGTCCTGATGCTACACTGAGATTAGGTAGCAGCTCTCTGAAAATGAAAGGCCGTGGCTCAAATTTCCTTGGGTAAATATCCATCCACCTATTGTAGTTTGCACCTACTGTGCTACACATAGATTTCTAATGTGTGCTGAGAGGATAGAGAAGAGAGAAATTCACATTAACGCATGTTGTATGTGCATGTGTGTGTGTGCATCCATGCAACTGTCTTTCAAAACCCTTGCGTGAACTTTTGCCATAAAAGGAAGAAAACAGCATTACTGTTCTGTTCTTTATGATCAGAAATCAGGCATGCTTCCACTCCATCATCTGGACAGCATCATATAAATTATTATTTTCTTTAATTTCTTTCAACAATGTTCACTTGTTTAGCTACTTTCCCTGAGTGTCATACACATTCCAATCCTGTCTGTTCTTTTTTCGATAAAAAAAAAAAACAGTAGAACTTTGGTAAAGAAGGCATGAATGGGATCAGTGCTAACTTCAATTTCATACTATATTTATACAGTATATCATAGTTATTTTATAGTACATTTTCATAGTAAATGCTATAATTATATGTGTTGACTCACATAAAAAGACCATTCCCTGAGTTCACCTGTGAATTTTTTTTTACCCCATTCCCAGAATACTTGGAGGATGTACTGTGTTGCTAGATCATCAGAAAGGCAGATAGTAAAAGGTAAATAGATAAATAGATATGGATATACAGGTACACATGATTTACCTGTAGATACAGATGAAATAAAGTTGACTTTATCACTTTGCAACAAGCTGAACCCGTTAACCTTCATTTTTAATTATTTAACCTTCATGAAGAGCTAACAAGCAATATTTAAAATACGTTGCCATGTCCTCCCAACCTTTACAGCTCTACTATCATACTGGTGTTGCTTATACCTAAGAGCCACCAATCCATATTATCTTCTTCCACTATGACACATCAGCCAAATATGTCAACTGCCTGTCCTTTAACTGTCCAAAGAACATCTGTTACAACTCCAGGTGCTTCAGAGTCCAGACGTTAGCAGTTATTTTTTTCCCAGTTGATATAGAGACTGCAACAAACCATTGCATATAAAATAATTCCTCCCCATCCAATCTGGTTGTTTGTAGTGTGCATGAAGAGGAATATTTGGGTAAAAAAATACCACAAATATTAAACTGTAATTTCTGTAGTGTTTTTTTTCTATGATACATTTTATGTTTTATATAAGTACTACTAACAAACAGTGAAATATTTGTTAAAAAAAAAAAGGCAATCTACCCTATAAAGAAAGGAGGTTGAGAAAGAGAGAAGAAAAATAGAAAAATAAAAGTAAGAGCTTCTTTTTCTTACCCCTTCTTTGTCTAATATGGAAATGTTAGGATGAACTCCAAACTCAGGGCAATATGAATTGTAAATATCCATTTTGGATCAAATTGATTTATATCATCAAGATAGTGTGTGTACACTGTCCTTCACTTTGTCCTTCTTCTAGTTACTTATTTCTTCTTTTGGATTTTTTTCTTATGAGTGTTAAATGCGTGCGTGCGTGTGTGGGTATGCATGTGTGTGTGTGGACATATAGCAAAATATGTATGTATATTTGAGTATAAATATACTAAATATATTTATATTGTCTGATACATACACAGAACATATCACTTTTTGTCTTGATTCAGATTAATCACATGTCAGCTACACACGCACACACACACACACACACACACACACTCACACACATGCATACACACTCTGAGGCTTGGGGAGAACTTTAAATTTAAACATTATGGAGTTTTCAAAACTACCTAGAGTCACACACACACACACACACACACACACACACACACACACTCATATAGTTCTTTCTAAAACTGCAAAAGCTACTAACATTGCCCAAGGCTTTATTGTATTATTTTGTGGCATTTTCTAACTATGAAGTATAGGGACCCAGTGGGGAAGTTTGTATTAGATTTTAGTTATTTTATTTGTTGTGGCTCAAGAACAGACTTGGAATGTCCGTGTTCTTCCATCCCCTCTAAAACTCTTCATTTCTTATTAGAGAGAAATTATAAATTATTTTCCTCAGTTTACAAATGAATGCCATTGTTTGAGAGCTAAATAATCATTGTGACTAGCCATGGCTCGTTAGCCCTTGCTCGCTCAGCCTAATTCTACCCTTGGTTGGTTATGCCTCTTTACTATTAAGGTAGATTGGAGTGGCTATTTTAATTCTTGTTTTTTACAGCACTAACAGGTAAAATATGGAAAAACTGTGCTCTGATGCAAGCTAAACAACAAAAAAAGTCTACTTGAAATACTGACCAATTACATGTTTGTTTATATGTATGGAAAGTGTGTCAGCAACTCAACTTTCACTGCTGGTTGAGAAAAGTCATTGTCCACCTCCTGGGAATTCACTTCTGAAGTCTTGCAAACATTTTCAATGCAAAGAAACATTGCCAGTTACTGGAGCAAAACTACAGCAGCTCTTAAAACAATATCCACATATATAAACTGTGGAAAACATGCAGCTATATTTATGTTCAGCTTGGTTATTCTTCAAATAGATATTTTAATGGAAAGTTGTTTAAATGACTCAAATGCAAACCAGCCTAAAAATGGACTTTAGTAGAAAATGCTTAAATTTGACAAACCCACTTGCTCCTGAATTTCCATATTTAATAAAAGGCCTGAAAATACTTATCTTCTCTCCACTGACAGAATCAGTTATACCAATCAATTTTGGCTTCCAGATCAGCTTTTTAGCCAAGAAACCTGGATCTATGCTTAAATATCATTTATGCTATTGGCATAAATCATCTTGGGAAATATTTGGAACATGCTCCATGCAATGAATTCATTGAGACAGAAATATACCTTGGCATACCTGGGGCTGGAAGATGCCCATGTTCCTTATAGAAGTAAGCTGTTTCTCCATAGGAAATTATATGTCAAAAGTTCTTTCCGGTAATGTTACATGTCTTAAGGAGGTCCATTCTTTATTTGCTATTCCCCAGTACACATTATCTTCCTTATTTACCTCCCCACTCCACTTCCCTTTAGCAAATCAGTCAAAATTCCTGTGCATTTTGACTGAGTGTTCCAACAGAACACCAGAATTCTAGATGACCAAGCAATGAACTCCAATCCAGTATAACTGACACTTCACCCTGGGAAGAAGGTCTCGGAGGATGTTCTGTGCTATGAACCCTAAGGAGCCATACAAGCAGTTGTCTATGCCTCCATTTCTTTATTGAAGGAATACCACAAACACACTCATCTCCTGCCCAATGTACCCCCTAGTAAGAAGAAATGAGAAAGTGCTGGGAAGTGCTTTGAAGCTGGAGGCAGAAGATGCCATGTAAGTAAACAGTAATTTTATTAATTGCTTTGAAATAGAAAATGTTGAGTTTAAATCAATGCTACTTTCTTCAGAGTAAACACCGAATATAACATCCAAAGTGATACGGTTAAAATTAACTTGCAGTTGCTTTTCAAGCTGGTGAGATACAATTAAAAATGGGGGATATTGCCAAATCTCATTTACTCCTTTCTTTTGTGTAAATAATATCTGTACATTCAGGTCTTCTTCATACTGCTCAATGGCATACGAATCCCATTGCATCTGCATATTCTTGATTTTTATCAATGGAAAAAATATTAGATTCCTATGCAACATCAAGTGCCTAGGGCTGCTGCAGCAATCAAGAACCCTGCTGCTATCCCCCTCACCAGTCCTCCCTCCCTCCTTCCAGTTCTAATCATATGTGCATGTGGGTGTGCAAACACACACACATGTGCATGTGGAGGTGTGTTTTCCTTACTCTCAGGATGTGGTGTGCAATATGGCTGTCACTGACTGCTCACAGGATGCCAAACAGCACTGAATGGGTTAATTGGCATTTTAAAAAGGTAATTGTAAAGTGTAACCGGCAGGGTTATCACCAGAATTGGGAGGTGGAATGTAGGTCTCCCACCCACTGGAGACTCTTACATCTTGAAGAGCAGGCTGAAGACAAAAGCGATGCAACTGCTGTTTCTTGATTTCTCCTTTCAGCTGCAACTGCTAACCCCCAATGCTCTCTTTTGAATTTACTGTATCAAGCCAGTATTTACAGGAGAGTAGTCTGCACTCTGTCCTGACTACAGAATTACCTTGGGATTTGATTGTAGCGTAAATATGCAGCAAATCATTATATGTGTGGGGTGTTTTAATCGTACATAATGTATACATACAACATTTGTTTGGGAAAGAACTATGAAATGACTGAAGTCTCAAAGAGACCGATACATTGTAAGACATTTCCATGACTTTGAGTGTCATAGAAATCAAAAAATTTTAAATGAGATTTTAAACAGGTAATTGTAATGCATACCTAAATGCCATTTACCTTGGATGACTATTACCACAAAATAGAGATACAACCACCACGAGGAATATCTGCCACTGGCACCCAACATAACTGCTTGGTTAAAGTTGGAAAATGAAGTGTTTTATTTGATAGTTATATCTCTGTCATAACACCAGAGTACAAAAAAGACAAGGAAAGGGAACTATGGCAAATCCTATTTTACCTGTTCACCTGTCCAGACCCACATGCAAATGTGTGCTGACACACTCGACAATGAACCCCGGAAGTGTCAGAGTTACATCTTCATCACCTTTCTATCCCTTGCCACCCCCTGTTCTCTGCTACAAATATAATATGTGTTCAAGAAATACTGTCAGTCAATGGCAATGGGAAATGGATTCATAATAGGAAAGGATCATGGGTTTTAAATAAAATATTAAAGATTATGAACTTTAGTCACATCAGAAATAAGCCAAAGGATGGTGTCTTGGTTGTTAACCTATATATATGTGTGTGTGTGTGTGTGTGTGTGTGTGTGTGTGTATAAATATATATATAGATATATATATATATACATATATATAGATATATATACAGCATGCTAACTCAAGAGGAATAAAATTAAGTATATAGTAAGATTGCATTACAATAATAGTTTTTTATTTTATTTTATTTTTGTCAGTGGCCCTATTCTTCCCTTGATGTGAAAAAGGGGGTCATTATAAAGATACATAAGTCTCTCAACTACATTATGGGTCTTTACTATAAAAGAAAAGATATCACTTGGTACCCCACGCCTGCCCCCTCCCCCCAGTACACACACCCTGTTCAGTTATCCTATTATTCTCCCTGGCAGCTCTAAGATTCTTGGCCTGAGAACACCCATCACCCACTTATGGGAAAGTCAGAGTCCTGGCACATTGTGAGTATGGCCCAGAGGTCTGTCAGTCAGAGCCTCAAAGTCTGGGCAATGCCACACACCCACACATACACATGCACACGCCCACACCCCTACACATGCGCGTGCACAAATGTGCCATCCTGCTGGGAAACTCTGAATTGGCTTTCTTGGTCTGCAGCAGCCTGCGACCATGCAGGAATCCATACCAGATCCAGCACTCTCTGCTTTAGGCAGCTTCCGTCTTTGGAGAAACAAAGTAGGGGGGATTGCAAAGGATCAGTACCTCTTCTGGTGCAAACAGAAGGGTGAACAGAACTGTGTTCATTTTGGACTATGAAAATTGCTCCTTTTTACCTCGCCTCCTTGCTATTTATAAAAGAAACCTCAATTAATACTCAATTAGTATAATTAGCACCAATTTGCTGTGACTTTAATAACTTGGGATAATTTCATTTAATCTAGTTCATATCCATAGCCAATATTACCACAATAAACAGTTGCATTCTTTTTTTGGACTGGTATAAGACAGATTCACCAACTTTTCTAAGTGGAAATTCATTGATGAGTCCTGCCTCATGTCACAATAACAGGTATGCATTTAAATGGTGTTCAGTACCCCGGAACACGTGGACCAACGTTCCCCTTTGCCTTCTGCATCTTTTACTTACTTGTGCCCAGGCCTAATGCAGTATAATTGAAACAATTTTATTGTCTGGAGCTATTCATTCTAATGTTTCAATGACAGAAAATACTGGTCAATTTGACAAGTTAATATGACTTCAGTGGTCATTTGAACTCCTTTAAGCCATTGGGTGCTAAAATTGCTTGTCACCTCCCTTCACCTGAGAACAGAATTCAACCAGTATATGAGGTTGGTGAGGAGGGGGCGGGGAGTGGAGAAAGTTTTTTACTGAAAAGCAGCTCTGTCAGGAGTAATTGCAAGTTTTGATAATTGATAAGACACTGGCAGCATTGCTCTCAAAAGGAACACTTGACTCTCCAGTTCACCACCATCACTGAAAGCTCCTAAACTTTGTGTCTTGCGTCCTGTGGCACAGGCTTGACGAGTCTCATCTCCCCCTTTCAAACACATGAAACACTGTCCTTAAAAATACTTAGTCATGGAGAAATCAAATAAGGTGAATCATTATGCAGGGCAGCATTTAAAGGTCATCCTCTAAAACTTGAGCAGGCCTCTGCTTCTCAGCCACCAACAAGGCTGGCTCTGTCCTTCTCATCATCCTGTGTGCAATCACACACGACAGGACTTCAACAGTAACCTCCTTGTGGGTAAGCTATGAAAAACAACAAAATGATCTTTTTTCTGCATATTTCTGAACCATTTCTAGGTGACCTTTGAACAGATTGCTTTAAATAGGATGTTTTAAATAAGTTTATGTATATGTGTATGTGTGTGTGTATGTGTGTGAATGCAGAACACATGCCTAGCATGTGCGAGGCCCTGTGCTTAGTCTCCAGCACCAATAAATAAGTAAATAAATAAAAGTTTACATGTAAGAAAAGTTTTTCAACTGAAAAGCTTAGACCTTTATTTTGCCTAAAAAGAGTTTGGATTATATTATGGAAACCAGTGTTATTATTTCTGCATAATTCCAAGGAAACCCTCAATTCTAATAACATTAGTAAGGGCCTGACCAGTATATGTTGGCTTCTTGTTAGAGAGGCAAAGTTTCTCTGCAATTTTGGGTACTATTTCTTCTTGGAAAATATCCTTTAAAATATTCCATTTGCTGGGCACAGTGGTGCACACCTGCAATTCCAGCAGCTTGGGAGGCTGAGGCAGGAGGATCGTGAGTTCAAAGCCAACCTCAGTAAAAGCAAGTTGCTAAGCACCTCAGTGACTCCCTGTCTCTAAATAAAATGCAAAATAGGTCTGGAGATGTGGCTCAGTGGTCAAGTGCCTCTGATACCAATCCCCGGTACCAAAAAAAAAGAAAATCCATGTGTTCTTGGGAAGTTGAATTTAACTTCAGTTCCTCAGTTACCTGGCACCTTTGATCCTCCAAATTTAGCAGGGCTGTACTTGTAGAATATTATGACAATGAACATAACCAACAACTTCCACTTTCACTGTGCAGAGTACTGTACCAGCTATGGTCAGCACTTTGTTATTAATCTCCTACTGTTTTCTAAGGATTCACATTCCTTTGCATTGGAAATGCACCTGCTTCACAGGGTGGACACACGTCCTTTTGCCCATTTAGGACAAAAGCATGTGAATAAGTTGTGAAAAGTATATTTAACTAGAAAAGTAAAAAACATTTTTAGAAATTTGAAAATGTTTCTCCTATATCTCTGATGTTCTAAAAAAAAAAAAAATTCAATTAAAGTTTGTACAAAGTAGAATAGATTTATAACTTCCCCTGGCCCACCCCAAACAGCTGTAGTCTAGTTCATACATGAATGTTTTAGACTATATATCCAAAATTATCAATTAAAAACAATTTCCTGAGACTCTCATTATTAGGACCATGATGTTATCTTTGCCTTGGTAGGAACTAATGTTTTCTCCTTTAACTCCTCTTGCTTTCTTTTGATGCTCAGACCTTCAACATGAGAGTATGCATGCCAAAATTTGCTCCTCAGAACAGAAGGTGGCCTAATTATTAAAAGGAATGGACTTCCTGACTATGATGATCTGTCTACTTGTGTAGAAAATTCTACAACTGTGAAGGGCCTCATGCACTGCATAAGGAGAAGAGAGGAAGAAAGGGAAAAAAAAATATCAAAGTGTTCAGGCAAGATGCATCAGAGATGACACAAGAAGGAAAGCAGAATTTCAGAGCCCCCAGAATTTCTGACCAAAGAAGTAGTTAGTCCTAGGTCTACATCAAAAAGAATTGGCATTCTCAGTCATCCCCAGCCTTTGCTATGGTATTTTGCCCCTAGTCTCAGAGTAATCAAAAGTCACATTAAAAAAAAAAAATAGTCTATCCCTTTAAAATTAGATCATCGCTCTGTATTAATATGCAGAATGAGTTGCCAATTGACCAAGCAACAAATGTACTTCCTCATATCCTCATTTTCACTTCTATCTATGAATATTTTAAAACCCTAATGTGCGCTTGGCCATTTGGGTTTTAAGCGAAGACTTATCACAGTGTAAAACCCTTCATTTTTATCCCTTAGCTGAGGGCTTCTTTTTCCCTTTTCCAGGGTGTCATTAAAAATCTGATGCCAAGAGCCGGGACTTGGCAAGGTTTGCAATATAATTTGCAATCTGCAGTGTTTGCTGGCTAGCCCCCACCTGCCCCCCCTCTTTTTTTTTCCCCCCTTACCAGCCTGCCTGCTAGAGTCAATAGGGGGCATCGCTCATCTGTCTAAAAGAAAAATAGCAGCATACTAATTAGAATTCTATTTGCCAGAAGCCTCAGAGTTGCTGTGCTTATAGATTTCAAGCTTCTTTTGTTTGAATTAAATTGCCAACTTTTTTTTTTCCTTCCTTCTTTGCAGTAGCATGAGAGAGCGGGTGCCGTGTTTGATTGAAGGGGGTTGGGGGGGAAGGTTGCACACGGGGAGAATCTTCGCTATGGAAATGCTGAGGAAATGTCAGGGTTGTGTTTTAAAATGCCTGGTATGCTTTTCAGGGGCTGACTCCTGTCTTTCGCGGAATTGTTTTGGGGGAACTGGTGGGAAGGTGGGAAGTTCAAAGGGCAGAGGCGAGCTCTGGAGCAGAGGCCCTAGTCTGATGCTGAAATTCTGGGGGAGAGCTGACACGATCACCCCACGCACAGCCAGATGGTTTGTGCTCTGAGAAAAACCCTGGGCTGGGATCACAGAGCTGGTTCATAATGGAACACACAGCCTCTCTTGCTCTGTTAGATATTTCTCTTGTGGGTGAGAGGATGGAGCCAGCGAGATTAAGAAGCAGTATTAGCCTGTTTTTAATGACCCTTTAATAAAGTTTTGTGGCCCCTCATTAAAAGTGTCAAAATTTTCCACCAAGGATTTGAAAACAATATTCGTGTTTGATTTCAAAAATGACACATCAGCAGAAAATTTAGAGCTTCTGAAAAATATCACCATGTTTTGTAGAGGACTATACAATGATTCAGCATAATCCCATTGTCGGGGGTTGCCATTTAAGTCTGAGTGTGTCCCTGAATCCTATAAAGACCTGGAACTAAACAAATGGAAGGCCAGACCTATGAATCCAACCTCACAGATACTTAGCAATTTGGCTCTGAACTAAGCTAATATAAAGGCTCACAGCAGCTCATTATTAAGTTAATTGTCCTTTGAAACCCAAGAAACAAGAAACATAGACCCCATTGGATACTTAAGTACTTGGCAATAAAATTTACAGTCCAAATGCAATTGTCTGCCAAATAATGAGATATTTTCCATATGAATGTGTAAAGACACAGTTGTGTTAGATATAATAAAATTGGAATGACTGATACAACATAGAGGTTGGGGCTCCTGTTTTATGTAATCTTTATAAGGAAATTAGTTTGCAATAAATCATAGACCTAGGTCTAGCACTGAAGTGTTATATCCATTCCCAGCCTCCAACAAAATATTTCTTTTCCTATCTTCTTATGGAGGGTGATAGCTTGTCAAAATATTAAAAACCCAAAAGGCACCTTTGTGAATTTTTTAAATGAAGCATAGCTTCTACCATTAATACTAACTTTTTAGCTCTTTAGTGTATTTCTGTTTTTCTTTATTATGAGACAACTCAATTCAAGAGAAAAGGGTGAGATCTTATTTTGGTGGACCTGTGAATAACATGAAAACCAGTTCACCAGTTCAATCAAAGTCAATTATCAAAAAAAAAAAAAAAAATTGCTGTGCATGGACCAAATGTGTGTACAGATGTTAGTAAAACAATCTTTGGAATTGGCACGTTTTAATTGAAGAGTTTGGGGGTCTGGGTCTTGCCTAGGCAAGAACCTAATATTTAGATGTCTCTCAAGAAAGAAACATTTAAGATGTTTAAAAATTATTATTTCTTGTACTTGAAATAGGAATGTCTTAGTAACACATCTATTTCTCCTTCTGTATACTCCCTTAAATTTCTTACTATCACTCAAAGCTAGAAAGCAAAATATTGATGCTTAGGGTGTCATGTAAAGCCCAGAGCCAACTCTGCTCACATCTCTTTGAATTACTTTTCCAATTCTAAGCCTCTAAGAATGTAGTCCTCCTTTATCTGTTCTTGTTATAAAAAGTGGCAGGAGGCAGAGTGGCAGAATGACCCACAAGATGGCACCTGTCACCAGGGGATTTTTCCTGCATTCGGCAGGCCAAATTTTGTTTGAACTCACAGTGGCCTCTGTCATATCCTCAATTTCCCTCCACTCTTGGTCCTATGTCTTAATCCCCTTCGTGCAGGCTGAGGCTGTTTACCCGGCTCCTGAACCTTTTCCTTCGAGAAGCCAAAGTAAAACTTTAATTTGAAATCTGGGCTCAGAATTAAGCAATGACAGCAGCGACAGGGTATTGGACGGTGGGCTGCTGTAGCTGCCTTCCTGGACTTGGAGCCAGTGATGGAAATGATAGTTTGAAGGCTTTGATTTTCCTGGTGGCATTGCCCTGACTTGCAAAGACCCTGGGCTTAGAGGTGAGGAAGCTGATTGAAACACTAATGAAGCCACAGGGTTTGGGTTTCTTTTAAGGCAAATGCATGACAAATGGCTGAAATAAAAGTGTCTTGAGATGCTATACTGCATTTTCACCCTGGCTAGATTTAAACACACATCTCTGCATACTGAATTCAAGTTCTTAGCTTGCAAAGGGGGTCAGAAAGCCTAATGAAAGAAAAGGATAATGTATTTAAAGAACCAACAGGTTTAAAAGAGGAAAAAAAAAAAAAAAAAAAAAGTCTATTCATTCCAGACAAGGACACAAACAATTTTCTGTTTGGAAAATTAGAAGAAATTTCTTTTTCTCTCACTACTAAAATGATGTGATTTGAAGGAAACTGAATACCCAGGAATTTGTTACAGAAAATTATTAGATTTCTGTGTATTAAATCAGTCAATGTGTGCAAAAAGACTGTAACTGTGCCGGCCAAAGGTTAGTTTTATTATCAGAACCATGAAATGTCTTTAAATGTTAAAGCCATTAACTTATTAATATGAGGATGAGGATGAATATTACTTTATCAATATTCTTTGAAATGAACTCAATTCAAATAACAGAGAATTTTGTCTCATATTAATTAACTAGACCAATCAAAATAATTAAAAGCAAGACTGGAAAAGGGAGCACAGAGCAGGCAGGAGCTGGGGTCAGGGGGATGCCACTCATCCTTCCTGGGGCAGTGGCTGCATCGTATTCTGTGATGGCCAGGAAAATGACAACGTCTCTGGACCATCGGCCTCTGCCTCCCTCCACCTCTTTCTGTACCCCTGCCTTGTGGAGTCAGAGAAGGCAATAGAGGAAGCCTGCCACTGGCAAGGCACAGTGACCCATTGTGTGACAAGCCCCCGCCTCTTCCCTCAGTCCCCTCGGGCGGGGACTCTGTGACTGCCCATCACCCATCACCTCTACACTGTTCCACCGAGTTCTCTCAGCATTTCAGCAATGGCGCTAAAAAGGGTCTTGAAGCCTTGTAATTAAACTCATCTACAGCTGCTGTAATGAAACAAATCAGAGAAATGCGTTGCATGTCAAGGACAGCTAACGTTTGTGCTTTTTTATAATCCTTTTTTTTTTAATCATTGTCACTTCCGTATGTTTCCTGTGAACACCATTACTTCTGCTTCTTTTAACTACCATCCTGCTCACTTGGGAGTCATTTTTAAGGTCAGCCAGTATACATTAATCCTGCCTGGAGTAAAAATTTACTCCTCATGATAGAAATGACAGGCCTATACAATAACACATGAAAAAAAGTCATTCATTATTTATTTTTAAAAAGCAAAAGGAATGGGATTTCTTTTTGCACATTACACAAGAGCTATATAAACAAGTGTGTATGTGAGTGTGTGTGTTTTTTTACAGAAGAACTATTCCCCTCAATGTCTACTTGCTTCTCTGCTTATTTTAGGCTTTGTGCATGGAAGGCATAAAAAAATAATATTTTTTGCAGCTCTCCTATGGAACACCATTGAAATCTTTCCTTCAAATTTGCTTCCTGCTTCCTTCTAGTGTTGATGCTGTTCATCTCCCAGTGGATGATTTTCTTTTTTTCCCTGAGAGATGAACCATTCAAGGAAGGGGAGGGGTAGGAGCAGAGAGAGGGGCAGGAAGGAGAAGCCAAGATCTTTACTATTTGTGCATTTATCTGTCTCTAAGTCAGACTTGAATATAATTCGGTGAGACACTCCTCTCCCTTTTGAGCTGGGCACACAAACAAGCTCATGAAATCAAACAAGAGGGCAAGAGCTTATCTTCCCCCAACAAATTTATCAAGAGAGAGTTTGTGGTGGGCTTATGAAACTGTCATGGAGGGACAAGGTAGAGATCAAATGTACTGTCGAGTAAGGAAACGAAGCACAAACTTTGCCCAGAGCTTGGGGACAATGATGCTCAAAGATTAACCCACCCTCTCAATTAACACCTCACATGAAAATCCCCACAAGGTCATGGGATCTGTGCTTCGGTGCGGTCAATCAGCGCCGCCCGCCTCCATACAAACTGAGATCGAATGCAGAATTAACACCGGTCCCCAAGCCCTGGCTCACAGACTCACGTCAGATTAAGCCCTTGCACAGAGAAGATATGAAAAGCATTTCTAATTAGGGTCTGAGGTTACTGGTTAAAATGCAGTCGAGCAGTCTACCAACCATTCTTCTCCTTTTTTATAATTTTAATTAAACTCAGATACTATTTAATTCATACCTGCATAGATTTAGTACTACTTGAATGCAAACCTGATAAAGAATACTCCTGATCCCCACTTAGCTGCCACAAGGACTTATTAAAAGAGGGGGCGACTGTCTCCAAGATCTTCCAGGAGAACCTTTGCAATAATTACTTTCGTATCAAATGAAAAGCATAATATTTTCCCCGTAAATAGGGGTTTTTGTCCCCCTGTGAAACTTTGACTCACAACTCTTTTGACAAAATTGTAATTATAACTTCACTGTAGGGGTTACTTTACCATTGGGCTAGCCATTAGAAGCTTTTTCTTGCACACCAGAGCTCTGCTTCCTCTTGCTTACAGAAACTTGAGATGGGCGCTAGAGAATTTTTTGTACAAATGTATTGCTAACTAGATGTGATGTGTTTCTTGCTTCTGTATTTAACATTGCTATTGACCAGACCCTGTTTGAATTATTAGGAATTCCAGGGTGTATCTGAGTCCTTCTGCCATTGTCTGATTAGTAGTCCAGAGCCTTGGTACCCATTTTTAATAACTGCACTGACCCCGGAAGCCTCAAACAACATCTTCAGCATACTAAAGCCTGGTTACTCCCAAGCATAGGTCTGAATAATTCAGGATCTGTGAAGGCAGCTTGGCCCTTAGGAAACCATTTGGGCAACTTTAGGATTCTAGAATTCATAATGCAGGTTTCCTTTCTATGGCCTTTCTTTTTCTCTTCCAGAGGTGGTTTCAAATAGCCACTGCTTCAAAAATATTGTTCTGAAGTCTTCTTGGAATAATAACTGTTCTACATTTATCCAAAATAAGTTCCCATTTTAAGTACCTGTAGCAGAACTATGACTAAAAGCCTTACAATTCCCTTCAGTGTGATGAAAGTTAAGATACCTTTCGCATTTCATTTTAAGGATAATTGCCATTTTTAAGAGACAAAATGACACAAAAACAGAATGTGTTATCATTAGACAATCTATCTTACATTTGAGCAAAAACATTTTTAATAAATGATAAATCTGACTCACGTTGTAAGTGTTTGGATACCTACCTAAATACAAGATTTGAAAAAAAAATTGGAACTCAGAATTACCAAACTGCCTTAGGGAGCATGATATCTAAAAATTTAAGCTACTAGACTACTGAGGCTCTCTCTCTTCCTGTCTCTTTCTCCTTTCCCCATAAGCCACTGACTAACTCAGAAATACCCCAAAAGGGCCAGAATGTCAAGTAGCCAATTTGTGTGTGGGTACCAGGCAGTGCTGCTCACAGAAATGTTCCAGAAAGCCTCTGCTACAAAGGACTAAGGCTTTCACCAAGCATTTGTCCAGGATGTAGAGCATGGAGCTGCTGGTATGACACATGTTTGGAAATGCTCAGTTTTGTCCCCACCTAGACAGCAAACAAGGACACTTTTTGTGAGACAAGTAAAGGTCTCTGTGGAAGTGTAATGTTATCTTCACAATGTCTCCTTCTTGGCCCCTGTTTCTGTCCCCACTGCCACACATCTGAGTCCCTCTTCACCCCATCTGTCAGATGGATTATTGAAAGAGACAAATAATTGGCTGCCCTCCTGTTAATCTCTTATTTCTTACAATCCATTTTCAACCAACAATGCTTTCTTCCTAAAACACAGACTTTGTCTATGTGCAGTGGCTCACGGTTCCAATTTTCCACAAAATATCTTCACATTTTTTCTCTACTTTTTAAACCACATCACACATCTGTCTCCATCAAGCTATTGCCTAACCCCATCAATACATACACAGACACTTAAATACACTCTGAATTTTTCTACCCCAGGGTTTTGAGAGGCAGCCTAGCCATGTGATAAAGAACAGACTAGCATCCTCCCTTCCCTACGTCCTAGGTACGTGACCATAAGAAAGTTACTTAACCTCTCTGTACCTCAATTTCCTCATCTATAAAATGGATATGAGTTTCCCCACCTGATCCCAGGATTGGTGGGAGAAGAAGCAGGTTGGTACATATAAAGAGCTTAGAACAATACTAGTACAGAGTACTAGCATCATCATTGGCTTTTGTTTTGTGTTGGTTTTGTTTTGTTTTGTTTTAGTGCTATGTTACTGAAGATGTTCATCCCTGGCCTAGAAATTCTTTTTCTTGACCCTCAGCCTATTGAAGAACTAGTGTTTCTTTAGGGATTATTATGGTTTAGATCTAAAAATGTCCCCCAAAGAGCTCATGTGTTAAGCAAAGTAGCAGTGTTAGAGGTGAAATGATTCCATTATAAGAGCTTTAACCCATCAGTGAATTAATCCACCTGATGTATTAATAATTTGAGTGGACTACTGGGTGGTAACTATAGGCAGATTGAAGTGTAATTGAAGGAGGTAGATCACTGGGGTTGTGACCTTGGGCTACCTGGCTCCTATCTGCTCTCTGGTCCCCTTTCTCTCTCCCTCTCCCCCCTTTCTGGCTGCCATGAACTGAGAAACTCTCCTCTACCATGCTTTTCCACCATGATGTTCTGCCTCATCTCTGTCCCAGAGCAATGAAGTCAGCCAACCATAGACTTAATCTCTAAAACTGTAAACCAAAGTAGACTTTTCATTTTCTAAGTTGTTTTTATCAGTTATTCTGGTCACAATGATAAAAACTAACACAAGGGCTATTTCTCCCCAAAACTTTCCCCTGCTATGTCTGGTCAGGAATGGGGGATTCTTTCTATCCCATAGGCTACTTATAGCACCTAAGACATTCTGACATTTATTACAATGCAGTTGTCTAAGCAGGTGAGTGGGCCTCTGGCTGCATACCACATATTATTCATCGTTTGCTCCAAATTTTGATCAATGGGCATTTTGTTCTGAAACGCTAAAGACACATGTTTGTCTTGGTTGTATCAGACAGAAGCAGAGCAGGTGCTCCTGGAGGGCAGCCTGCATCTATTTCATCCTTATATTTCTCATAGCTCTAAGCACAGGACTGTGAACAAAGCAGATGCTTGGTAAATGTTTGTTAAATTAAATCTCAGGCAATTTGCTTCCATTTACTTAGAACTCCCTGGGTAAGTAATCAGTTCCTATACCATTCAATGAGTTTTTAATAGCTTTACATTGGACTCACTATATAGGTTAATCAGAACCAGCTCTCCTAACTCTCTGGCTTTAGACTCAGATTTCAGACAAACAGACTCAAATCGCTGCCTTTGCTCATCTTAACTGAGGCTGAAACTGAATGGGAGAATAGCCCTGACTCTACACAAATTTATCTCCCATTTGCAAAACAGACACTATAGAAAGAGACTCATTTGACAGGTCAATCAAGTCAAAGATTTGATTTCCATGAGACCATGTTTCCAAGGAGTGATAACTTGTCTAAATTGTTAAAAACTGAATGGATTGTTTAGAGAACACTCCAGACCTTTGGAAACTGGTAACATTATTTCAGGATTTGTTGAAAGTTTTCAATTGCCTGAAATTAAGAAGAAAAAACAAGACCCCCAAATTTAAACCCCAAAATTATCTCAAATTATTTCCAAATGCATCTGCTCTATAATACTACATCTGAACTAAAAATGGGTGAGATTTACTTTGAACTTCAACTCTTGCTGGGTTTTTTTATTTTTAAATTTCTATAAAGTTCTAAAATAGTCAAATATAAAAATGAAGAAAATTAGAGGTATAGAAACAGAAAATTAATGAAAACACAGATGATGTATAAACATAGAAGAAAACATTTTACAAGAATCAAATGTTGTCAATGAGATCATGAAAAGCCATTAGATACATGACTTTTTCCCCATTTTTTGTTTGAAGATATTTCAGGATTTCATTAATTGCAATGAATACTTAATTGATTAGCATATATTAGTACAATTTAGAAAATATAAAAAATAATATAAACAAAATAAATCTCTTCCAGTATAATGCCTGGGAATTAAAACTAAAGTTTGAGAAGATCTGTACTATATTATCATTTAATTCTCATACAGCTTCCTAACCTAACCAATTGTGCAATATAAATTAGTATAATTAAAATGGTTGATTTCCTATGTGAAATTATTATCTACAAATAGTGAAATTTTGAAGGAGTGCTTCCAATTATGTAAGATTCTCATTTTTTCAGATAAAAAACAAGTTCAAAGAAAAATGAACATAACAGCACTATTAGAAAATGACAAGTGTCAGATTTAGTCCTGCCCATCTTTCAACCCATGCCTAAGCATTTTCACCTATACAAGTACAATAACTTCTTCGAAGATAGTCTTATTTATTCATGTATTCATTCATTCATAAGATATTTTGGGGGAGCCACCTAAGTCACAAGCTTCATCTAAAGACTCCGAGAATATGCAGTAAACAAAAGAAAAGGTCTATTGTTCTTTACTCCTCCCAGGACAAGGGATGCTGGCAATGGCAGTGGACTCAAGTTTTCTTTTCCACTGTCCCTCTATTCCTTCCAGTCTCTCTAATATCTAATCTTGAAGTCAAAACAACAGCCTGCTTTGCCTTTTGCTAGATGAGAAGTGTGGAACTAAGCATCCAGGTACAATCTTTATTGAAACCCCTCCCATATGTTTCATAATATTGTCACCTACTATTTCACCTCCTGTCATGGCAGCTTGCAACACAAAGACATTTGTGGTGGCAGAAATAAGTGAGACCCTACAAATTAGTATCAGAGAGACTTGTGAAACTTGAGTCTACAGTACTTTCTACCTTTATGTAAATGTTTACCAATGATTAACTTAACCAAGGGCACTCCTAAAATGGATGTTCCACATTTTTTTCCATCCAGGCATCCGTTTGACTCAAGGACATCTGGTTCATGTTCAACATTTCAGATTAATGAGTTTCAGCCCACAGCAAAGCCAGGTTAATGTATTTCCTTGTTGCCGAATCTGATAGTTTCTCCATCTGATACATCTGATATATCGTGTATTAATGTCTCAGAAAGCTTAAGTTACTTAAGAGAGTAAATATGAAAATCACCAAGATTTTATTTCTTATAAAGTCTCCAGAAAGCAAAATCTTCATAAAGCAATATTGCTCAACATAACAACAATAATGGCAACATAATAATGATAAGCAATCCTCTATCAAATATGTAATTAATATTTTAATTATTTTTCTCTGAAATATATGCATCCCACTGTGCAAAGTAACTGGGTCTCTTAATTTTTCAAAGATGACAAGATTACCATTATTAATGTTCTAGGATACATTTATTTTTTAATGTTATTAATACTACAGATGGTGACTAATATAAGAGTCACTATGAAGCAAAGAGGTAGTGGTTTTTTTTCAATGGTGTTGAGAATATAACATAGCCTATTGATCAATAATTTGTCTGTGGCTAAGCCAACTTTTTGGATATTCCAATTGTACATCCACATGCCTATTTACCTATTAAATTATTTTTAAAAGGCCCAAAATAATTGGTCTAGTAACTCATGCATGTATTTTTTATTGAGATGGATAGAACTTTAGGAAATATAAACATCAGAATACCTTTTTTAGGTTTTTCTCTCACTGTAAGATAATGTTGCTTTTCCTAGCAGAAGAAAATCACTTTTTCAGCCTTAGCCTTCAGGGATGTGATCAGTAAAATCTCTGGAACATTATTGCATAGCTTATTTTCCAGAAATTCAAGGCTGTCCATAAATAGCCTTCTGTTTCTTTTGGTCTAGAGCTTTGAGATTCAACATGCATAGTCACTATCCTCACATGGAGTTTGAAATGTGGCTAGTCTGAATTAACTAGTATAAATATAAAATACTCTCCAGAATTCCAAGGTTTAGTACAAAACAACAGATTCCATTAATAATGTCTTACTATTGGTTATGTGTTTAAGTTGCAATATTTTGGACATATTGGGCTAAATGTTTTCATATATATTTTTTCTATATTTTTAAAATACAGCTACAAAACATTACCATATGTAGCTGGCATAATGTTTTTATTGGACAACCCTATTCTAGAGTTCAATCTTTGTACTAGTTATCAACCCATTTTACAGATGAGAAAACCCAGTTAGCAGAAACTTTAAATGACAGATTGGACATCAAAATTTAGGCATACTGGCTCTTGATCCCAATTTCTGAACTCCTCTGCTCTCTATTCCCCTAGAACCAGGTTTCCAACTCCCAAAGGTTTAATACCTGCCCATGGATAGACACTCTGAGATCAGTGACTAATAGGAAAAATCCAGACCCATCTGCTCTCTAGCACCTGAAGAAATGTCCCAAACAGGCCTAAACAGCTCCAAGATAGGACAGCCACAACCTTTGTTATAGAAAAATATTCTGAGACACGATGTGGGCATTGCCTTTAAATGAGAACAAGGGGCAATTTTTTGCTGAGTTAATTCTGCAGGAAAAGAAGGGACTGTCATCATGCTCCTTGTCCCCATATTTGCATCGGTGACTGGCACTCTATTAGGATTGGTATCAAGGGGGTGGGATCCTGGTTTCCCTGGATTTGGGCCTTTCACGCCTTCTGATTGATAGCTTCTACTTGTAAAGTGGTCACCCGCGCAGCTGTCTCCTGCTCCTGTCCGCCTTCCACTACGGTTGATGCAATTCTGGTTTCATTCATCAGCCCCCTTGAATAGCAACATCCTCCAGTTGGAGGAAAACCTGCTGTCGCTGTGCACGGCCCCACATTTGTATGCATGCACTGTCCTGCCAAGCACTCAGTGGCACTGTGTCTGCCAACTGACAGGCAGCCCATGGATCCCATCCCTGATAAGTTTTCTAGTTCCTCAAATTATCTGTGTTTTACTTCACTTTCATGCTCAAAGCATAACAAATTTCTTTGATATGTTTCTGTGTGCTGTGGAATGCCAATAGCATCAATTGAACTGTATCACACCGTGGAAAAAGCTGTTTTGCAGAGCCTCAATTGGCCATAAGCTATAAATATCTGCTGTTTCATGATGTCTTTGATTGCTACATAAACTCTGATCATTAAACATTGATCAAAGATAGCTCAGGATCAAATGGCATTATGCTATGATGCTATAGGCAGGGGTCAGGATCAGGGGTTCTATATGCACCCATAACCTTGCCGTGGACAAGCAATGGATTCAGACGCATCAGCTTTTCTGATTTTGGGGGAAATTTTAATGAAATGCATTTTGTTGGAATTTTATGGCTCATAATATATTTCTTTAGAAACTTACATTTTTATGTGACTGCATCTGACTTTTAGGAACACTTGCAAATATAGAAAGATGAAAAGTTGGAAAATAATGAATAAATACCTAGGCAGACAAGGCATAGACAAATACAGATTGATAAATAGATAGGTGTTTGTAATTTTAAGTAACTTTTTTATTTCTTCTTCATACTGATAACAAATAATAGCTATTGATTAGGAAAAAAAACTTGAAAAATACAGAAAAATGCTTCAGCCCTAAAAATCAGATATAATTCTCTTTACTACACTGTTTATATTTATTTTGATTTTTTTGCTATGCACAAATATTGTTTTTCCAAACATTGGGATATACTGTGTACCTTTATATGTCATGCTGCCCTTAGCATTGTTCTGAGCATTTCATTCTGCCATCAAATATTCTTCTAAAATATGGTTTTAACAGTTACAAGGTTAAATGAAGTGGATATATAATAATTAACCTAACTAATCCCTTATTACTGGACATAAATACCTTTTTTTGTAAACTAGCACATTGGGCATCACTGAACAAAATACAGCTCAAAATGCACTAATATACATTAATTAAGTAAAGATTAAGTTACCCATTTACATTCACTTCCAGCCTGGTGAGACCAAAATTTCTAAGTGAATTACAGTCCATTGGGAATTTTTAAATACATATTATTTTTCTTGTTCAGTAAAGCAAATTCATATCTCAACAGAAAGTTATCTTTCCTAGTTAGAGTTGAGGTCTCTTCCTGTAGGCTGCCTTCTATTCTATTCTCCCAGGAAATGCTCATGGACATCAAGTTGATCCTGATTATTTGCCTCCAGAATGAGAGTTTTCCTTTGTAGTATTTCCAGTTTAGATGCAAGATCATTAGCAAAGCCCTCAAGAAATGATCAGACTCTGAATGTACCACTTGATTGGGGCATTATCATTGCAGACTGCCAACTTCCATGATATCAGAAAAACTGAATCAATGCAAATGGTTGCTTAGTATTGTCATGAAAACAGGATAAATGACATTGGGTCTAACGGAGATAGCCCTGAGTAGTGAGTTCATTCTCTTATCTGAAAAGAAGAAAGTGTAACCAGATGATCTCTGAGTTATTTTCTTCCTCTGAAATGCTGTGGTCTGTGGCTACTTCAAACCTTCATTCTCAGATAAGATCAAGTATCAAACATTGAGTATATTGAATAAGCTTGTCTTATAAAGACCACATTTGAGTATGTGAAGCATATGAAGATACAGATATAGAGAAGAGAGATAACAGGCAGAGAGATATCCATGTATATATGGATATAGATATGTGTGTGCATTCGCTTCAGTAACCTCCAATCAACCCTACCTCCCGGTATCGATGCCTTCTGTTCCTGGTTCTCTGACCTAGTTTAACCAATAAAATATGGCTGACGTGATGCTATCTGAAGTGATGTCTCATACTGAGGGCCTGAAAAATCCCTGAAGCCTCTGCTTCTGCCCTCATCTAAGCTAGCTGCAATGCAAGAAGTCTGACTACCCATCAACTACTATGCTGTGAAGAGGCCTGAGAAAAAATAAGGTTCCTGTCAACAACCCATAGAGCAGCTCCCAGCCAGCACTGCCTGCCAGCCACCTTGATGAGACCATTATAGCACCTTTTAGCCGTCTCCCCGTATCTGTGGCATTATGAAAAGAAGTGCCTGGTCAACTCACAAAAGCATGAGAAATAATAGTCATTAGTTTAAGTTCCTAAGTTTTGGGGATAGTTTGTTTTTCAGTAATAGAAAATAATATATATTGACTGCTATGGGGAATTCAAGATAAAATAAGATATAATTTTCATATTTGCATAATGACTGCTACATATATGTATATAGTCAGCCCTTTGTATCCACAGCTTCTGCATCTGCAGGTTCAACCATGGATGGAAAACATTTTTAAAAGTGAGCCTCTACTGTCATTATTCCCTTCACAATTCAGTTTAATAACAATTAACTTAGCATTTTCATTGTTTTTAGATATTATAAGCCAACAGATATTATTTAAATATGTGGAAGAATAAACACAAGTTATGTGCAAATACTACACCACTCTTATAAGAAACCTGAGCATCCACAGATTTTGATATCTGCAAGGGGTCCTGGGACCTGTCTCCAGCAGATAACAAGAGATGACTATATGTGTGTGTATATATGTGTATGTGTGCATATATATGTATATGGGTGCATACACACATATACTACATTCTTACCACAACAATAATAAAAATTACATGATCCAGCTTAACAATAAAACCACAATGTTGGTTCATCTTGACATCAATTTCTCATATTCTTTACCATTGGAGTGATAATGTGAGTCATTACAGTCTTGAGTGAACATGTGGAATATTTGGATTATATTGTTCCTATGATAGATTCAAATCAACGGATTCATGAATACACTTTCACTCCAGGTCAGGAGAAATCCTATTCCAAAGTAACACAGTTAAATTGAGTGGAATTTGCACTCCCCAAGTTCCGAGTACATAATATGTGTGATAAGTGTGTCAGACTCGGCAGTGATGTGACAGGGCCTGACGGGCTGGCAATAGAAATAAAGCTGCCAGCTTCTGCCACAGGAAGGACAATAGACAGTTGTATCCCTCAAGCCAGCCTCCAGCCTGCTAGAAAACAGATGTGTCTCACTTTGACTCCAGGCAGACTTCCTCCAGGAGACAGTGGGAGAGTGAAGCCCAATCCTAGACCATCTCCCAAAAACCTCACCAAGTGTGCAACATAAACAAAAAAACAACTGGTACACAATTTCTCCAGCAGCCACAAACAGGAAGAGGTAGTGCCATATCCCAGCTGCCTCCATCATGGCAGCCAGATGAAGAAACTCCTCCCTACCTAGCAAGATGTGGCTCTAACCTTTCCATTAATTAGCCTCCTGAGCTGCTGCTATGGAGGATGAAGAGCAACAAAGACCTGAGATTCTCATCCACATCCTCTGCTCTGAAATCCAAGAGAGGGCCACTGTCAAGGTGAGAAGATGTTCAAGGAAAAGGTAAAGAAAACACATTAAACCACATGTTCTCACTTATACATAGAAGCCAATCTGTGGATCCCATAGAAGTAGACAGCAGAATAGTGGTTACCAGAACCCAGGAAGGGTGTGGGCAGGAAGGATAGACAGGAGATTGTTATCAGGTACAGGGATGCAGTTAGATAAGAGGAATGACTTCTAATGCTCCGTAGCACAGCAAGGTAACTATGGCTGACAACAATTATTTACATTGTTAAAAATAGCTAGTAGTGAGGATTTTGAATGTTCCCAAAACAAAGATATGATAAATGTTGAAGATTATTGATATGCCAATTATCCCAATCTGGCTGATCATTACACATTGTATACATGTATTGATATGTCATACTGCACTACATAAATATTGACATATATAAATTGATACATATAGGAGGATCGCGAGTTCAAAGCCAGCCTCAGCAATGGTGAGGCACTAAGCAACTCAGTGAGACCCTGTCTCTAAATAAAATACAAAAAAGGGCTGGGGAAGTGACCCAGTGGACGAGTGCCCCTGAGTTCAATCCCCGGTACCACAAAAAAAAAAAAAAAAAAAAAAAAAAAAAAAAATATATATATATATATATATATATATATATACATATGTATATATATATATATATAGAGAGAGAGAGAGATGGTATATAGATAAGATATATGTTTTCTATATAATACATAATACATATATATATATATATATATCAAGGCACATGAGTATATATAGAGAGAGTTTATATATATGTATCTCAACACTGAGCATAGAAACACATGCCTGTAGCACAGGAGCTCAGAAGAGCAGGGGACCAGCCAGGGCCAGCATCCTTTGGGCCTCCACAATAAATTGGATCGAAGGTTGTCCCTTAAGACACACCTCAGCTAGATAGGTTGAACTTGTAATCAGGCAGCAGCAACAACAACAAAATTCAATTGAGGGAGCAGAACCCAGAGCCTCCTTCAAGGGCCATTCACACTCTTCACTGAACTTGCTCACCCTCAACCCCTCACCAACTTCAAGAAAAGAAAAATAGATAGACATATATTGTTTTGTGGCTTGGAGGAAGAGATCAATAGGTCTCAAATTAAATGGGAAAGATTCAGTTACACCAAATAAGAGCAAATAAAAGATCTAGACAAAACTTCTCAAGTTAGAATTGTCTGAGATTTTTAAAAAGTGAGGTGTCAAACATGATACATTTTTTAAAAGGAAAGAAGGAACTGATCAAATTCAGAGCAGAGAGCAGAATGGTGGTTAGCCAGGGCTGGAGGGGAGAGTGTGATTGGGAGATAGTGGCCAAAGGACACAAAATTTTATTTTGACAGAAGGCATAAGTTCAAGGGATCTGTTTTATAACACAATCATTATTAATTACAATGTGTTGTATAGTGGAAAATCTCTAAGAAAGTAGAATTTAAGTATTCCTACCACCAAAATAGGGTAACCATGTGAAGTAATAATATGCTAAATAACTTGATTTAGACATTCCAAAATGTATAAATATATCAAAACATCATGTTAAACATCATAAATATATACAATCTTTGTCAACTAAAAATAAATAAGATTTTTAAAAACTTTGCATGCTGTTATCTGCTAACTGTCACTACATTGGACACCAACATAAAATTCAATGAGTTTAAGCAACAACATTTATTAATTTTAATGCCTCAGCAATTTGTTTGGAGTCAGCTGATAAAAAAATGGGCTCAATTAGGTTGTCCATGCTTCCACATTTCTCCTGAAACCCAAGGTCTAGTACCAGAGATGTTCTTCTCATGGTGAAGAAAAAGGCGCAAGGAGGCCAATTTAAACACTCAAGACAGCTCAAAATCTAGACATAAACTGACACACCATCATCCCTGCCTTCTGTTTACCTAAGCAAAGCCAGAGCCAGACCCACAGTCAAGGGGCAGGAAAGAAATACACTTCCCCTTAGTGAAGGCAACTGTGAAGTCACAGAGCAAAGAATGGATAGAGGCTAGAGAAAGGAATCAGGCCTGCAGTGTGAATCACTGCATGTGCAGAGATGATAAAAGGCCCAGTCTTGAAGAAAGCTTCAAGCAAACAACAAAAACCTAAATTCCCCACATGTCTTTAATACTATAGGAAACATCTAAAGTCATTAAACATCAAATCAACAATATGACAATGACACCACAGAATAAAATAAAAAGGTAGACTATAGTTCTTGAAAAAGACAAACTGGGGACAAAAATATCCCTGTTGAATACCTAATAAAGACTCTTGATGTTGCTGAGACTCAGATGGCTGGGATTGAGAAAAGGTTTGGGATTACCACTGTGAATACAGAAGGCAGAGGAGGATTTCTGTCACATGGGCCAGTGATCCCAGGGGAAAGGGCTTCCTTATCAGATCCTCTTCAAAAATACCAGGCAGGACACTGATGAGCCCAACTCGAACTCCATGTTCTCACCAAGGAGTCAGGAAGGACCACTGTGAAGGTAACTTCATGGGATAGTAACTGACAGCTCCACCTGAACAGCATGGTGGATGAGAGGAAATAGTGTTTATCTTTGCTAAAATAGTAGCACAAGTGTTATTGAGCAGTGAAAACTCAGATGCCCTCTGCATGTGTGGTTGCATTAAGCCCAGAAATTTGGGAAGTCAGGCAAGAAGAGGAACAAATGAGGGTGTTAGTATCAATTGCTCCTATTCACAATTAATGTGGTGGTGCACACCTGTAATCCCAGCAACTTGGGAGGCTGAGGCAGGAGGATTGCAAGTTTGAAGCTAGCCTCAGCAACTTAGTGAGGACCTAAGCAATGCAGTGAGGGCCTGACTCAAAAAATAAATAAAAATAAAAAGGACTGAGGAGGTGGCTCAATTGTTAAGCACTCCTGTGTTCAATCCCTGGTATAAAAACAAAAACCTGTTCACAATTAAACCCAAGGATGGGTGATGTTCAGAAAAGTAAAACACGCTCTTGTCCTTTCTCATTACCCAATTTTCAGGGTGGTATTCCTAGTATGAGGCCTAGGAACATCATTTCCATCAAAAATATTGTTTTGATGAAAGGGTATGTTAAAAATATTAGCTGACTTGGTATCAACTTTGGAACACACCCCAATTATAAATTGGGACTGTGTGTGATTTATTATGATGTGATTTATCATGCATAAAATATGAATAAATATAACTGGAAAAATACCAAAAATGTTAGCAGTAGTTAATTTCTTTAGTATTGCATAAAGTTGATGCTTCATTTATGATTCATGCTTTTCTGGTTTTTTTTCAAGATTGCTAAAATATACCTGTAGTACTCAAAAAAAAATCCATGTTTGATTTTTAGTATTTATGCATATGTTAGATGAATTATTTTTTTTATTTTTATTATAATGATAGTCTGACCTGCCTAATTACTTCAAATTGGGCTTTTCAAGTTAGCTAGTTCATCATAATTTGGGCTCTGGTTCAAAGATTCACTGTATTTTAAATATAGGAACTTGATTTTATCAGTGAATCCATTAGTAAGAGTGTGAAGGATTAATTAACAGACCAAACTCTTAAGAGACTGATATTTAAACCATAAGCCCCAAATACTAGACTACAGTAAAAGAGAATCCTGTCTTTGGGACTAGGAGACATTTCTGGGTATGAGGTCCAGACAGGAACACATTTGGTGTTTGTTAGAAATAAGTGTGTTTTGGGGGATGGGAGATACCTGGGATTGAACTCAGAGGTACTTGACCACCGAGCCACATCCCCAGCCTTATTTTGTATTTTATTTAGAGACAGGGTCTCACTGAGTTGCTTTGCACCTTGCTTTTGCTGAGGCTGGCTTTGAAATCACAATCCTCCTGTCTCAGCCTCCTGGGCCACTGGGATTACAGGTGTGCACCACCGTGCCCAGCTAGAAATAAGTATTTTTATGCTACAGAAAACCCAAATCGATAGTGGCCTGAAGCCCACAGCTTTGTTCTCTCACACTTGCTCAGTTTCTGCATTCTTCTGCAGGTCTACATTTGAGACCTGCTCTTTCTGCTCACTTACTGCATTTATTATCTTTTATTCTGGCTCTGCTGCCTTTGTCGCACCACAGCATTTTTATGAAGTAGCTGGGCTTCTGAAGCTCTTTTCTTCACATCCCTGGGTAAATGGATGGTAAAGGGATAGATGCCAGGAGAGGTGTAAGTCATTTTTTCTCTTTAGGGAACTCATGAGCTCGCATTCTACTGTGGTCATTCCACATCATCAGGGCCTCCTTCCTGTCTGCTCACCCTACATGACTAGGGTGACATGCAGAATGGCACCCACATGGCACTCCAGCTGAGGATCACTTCACATTCCAACCACAGGGAGCAGAAAAGAGGAGGATAGAGCTCTTCCTTTAAAGACACTGCCCAAAGTGTCCTTATGTGGCTGTGCTTACATCCCCTTGGCCCAAATCCTGTGGTACGGCCACATCCAGAGGCAAGAGGAGCTGGGGCATGAAGCCTTTATTCCAGGTGGTATGTACCCATCACTGAGGGTCAAGGAGAGAACAGATGTCGGACAAGTAGCAATCTCTGCCACATGTGATGAGGGAAAGTAAATAGGCAACAGAAAACCAATGTGATGGAAGAGTATTCACATTAAATGTGCTCCATCTTTCTCTCTATTTTAAGGGCAATTTCATCTTAAAAACAAATAACAATTGTGTAGAATTAAGAACGCCCCCTCTTCTGGTCAGTGCCAAGATAAATCTCACAGATGATACCTACTGCTGCTCTTCTGTCTCTACATGACCTACTGTTTGCAAGAAACTTCCATCAGGAAAACCTCGCCTACTGACATGCTATAATCCTCAAGATAATAACTCATCTGATATAAGTTTTATTTTTGGCAGCATTTTAGAGATTCAATATGAGAAGCAACCTCATTCTAGGGAGCAGGTTGCTTGGAAATCACAGTATAGATAGGGTTAAAAGTTCTCACATGAATAGAAGGAGACTTTAGCATCAGATATGAAATTTTCTGTGTGCTTGAATTGGGGGCAAAGGATGGCAAGGGCCAGTGTGGTGGGTTCATCCAACATTTGAGACCTGCTTTTTCCGCTCACCTACTGCATTTATTATCTTTTATTCTGGCTCTGCTGCCTTTGTTGCACCACAGCATTTTTATGAAGTAGCTGGGCTTCTGAAGCTCTTTTCTTCACATCCCTGGGTAAATGGATGGTAAAGGGATAGATGCCAGGAGAGGTGTAAGTCATTTGTTCTCTTTAGGGAACTTCCACCTGACCTCTGAGCTCTTACACTTCTATCCAGGCCTGATGGACCCTTCCCATGAGCTCACATTCTGTAAGATTCCCTTATTCACCAAGCTCAGATATATAGCCAGATTTCCCAACATGGTACCAAACCAAGACATCTATCTGTGTTAGATTTCTGTTACTATGATAAAATATCTGAGATAATCATCCTAATAAGGAAGAAGGGTTCATTTTGGCTCATGGTTTCAGAGGTTCCAGTGCACAGCATGGTAACTTGGCTCTGTTGCTTTGGGGCTGTAGCAGCACAGTACATCGTGGTGGGGGCATGTGGTAGAAGAGTCCTGTTCACCTCATTAAGGCTGGGAAACAGCTAGAGAGAGGAACGGGCCAGGATCCTAACATCCCCACTCAAGGTCATGCCCCTAGTGACCTAACTGCCTTCCACTGGCCCCAACTGAAAGGTTCTACCACCTTACAATAGAGCCATAAATTGGGAAATTTACTTTATACCCAAGGGCTTTGGGGGGACATTTATCCAAACCACAGCAACATGTGTCCATGAAGAACATAGAACTAAAACCAGAATCCTGTAATTGGTCATTGAACTATTTTCTGACCATGTTTCCTTTGTGGTATTCCTACTTCAGTGGGAAGAGAGAGCAATGAGGGGAGGGTGAAGGAGAGAGTAGGAATCCACTGATGAACAGAGAGAATGTGTGGGTAATTTTAGCAATTAGAATGACAAAATACACACATCAAGGTATCTTGAAATTCAATTTCTGTACAGAAAAATACACACTAGTGTAAGATCATTGATGTGCCATATTAGTATAGGATCATTTGTGATGTTATATTTTAACCCTACAATTGATTCACAAGGAAATAAAATCCTAATGATCTAGTAAGAGGCAAGCCTGGCCCACTTCTAAAGGCTCAGAATCCAGAACAGCATTGAACATTTACTAATGTTGGGTTAGATATTGGTTGACTGATCATCAAATAGTTTATATACATTAAGTGTATATTCCTCAAAGAAAATCAAAATTAATGTGCATCAACTTCTAATAAAGTGAGTCTCATCTGTTGCATAAACAGACAGTGTAACAATGCCTGTCTAGCTCTTTTCCTGATTTGTCACTGTTTATACCAGCCTGGTAGGAAAAGCTTCTATTTCCCTGCAGAATTTTGTGTGAACAAGCTGGCTGTCTATAAAATTGTGTGTAGGTGTGTGTGCCTGTGAGGTGTTAAGAAGTTATTTATAGGAGAAAGATTCTTCGCCCTCAATTCCAGGGGACCAAAGTCAAGGAAAAGCATGGTCTATCCCCATGTATGTTCCCAGGAGGCATCACTGAGTTAAGTTTTTATAAATCTAGTGAGATTTAAATGCAACATAAACTCCCTATGAAAGAATCTGTCACTGAATAATGAATAGTAATAGCCATCCATCTTCCTCAGTCTGAAATTTTTTTAAAGTCAGGAATTCTAAAAGGGGATTAGTTGACTTTAATAAAAGTGATTAAATTAAATAAAAGTTATTTAATTAAAGTTATTAAGCTGACTTTAATAACTTTAATAACTAGGAATAAAAACATGTACTTATAAATGTTCATTATTTATACATCCTAACAAATAAGAGACCATTTTAAAACATGAAACAGCTCTATCAAAATTTAGACATTAGGATGTGTGCCTATTTTAAACACTGCATTACATTCCTAAACTTTACTGGGCTTGTGAAGGCTGAGGAAAGCATCCACTTATGTTATCATAATTTTATTAATGCCCTTTTTTAAAAAGTTAATTTAAGTCAAATTTGGGCTACTTAAAAAAAGACTTTATGTATACATCTGACTACTTGACCAATATGATTCTGCAACATGTACACTCAGAAAAATCAGGAATTATATCCCATCTATGTGTGATATATCAAAGTACATAAATGCATTCTACTGTCATGTATAACTAATTAAAACAAACAAAAAATTTTAAAAAAAGAAAAGCAAAACCTTTCTTATAACTAGTTGATAAAGACGAAAATTTGGACAAATACCGTCAGATTCCTCAAAGTGGAGTTAAAAGAGTCCCATTCCTGTAGGATGGGAAAACAATGGCTTTGGATGTAGTGTTGGAGAGCAAGAACTCAGGAGGATCCAAGCCTCTCTCTCCCTGTGCCACTATGAAGACATTGCCTACAAGGCCAGGGTTAGGATCCACCATGTTCCCAGGACACACTAGCAGAGGACTATCAGATTAGTTGGTTTGAATGGTTAGTGCTGGCCGACCTTCAAAGAATGGTCCATGGAGTATGTCCAGGAGTCATTGGCATGGCTATTCTCAGTGCAGAACACAATACCTTAAACATAATATCAGCTTAATCCTTTTTAAATCAATAACTGAGCAAAAGCATGTAGACCAAGTAAAGGTGCCACTGTGGGAATCACTGAAGAACAGAAGGGCTCTGGTCCTGGGGAAGGGTGATGGCTAAGCAGTGTAAGCAAGGAGATGGTGTTTCTTGGTGACTTGAATGACGTAGAAGCTTCCTTCCCACTCACGCGACTCTGGAGGTGGAAGATTTAAATAGAGGGACAGCACTCATCTTCAAAAGTCATGGGTGGCCTCAGGACCCTTCCCTTTTGCTGCATCACTCTCCCCTCAGATGTCATTGCCATCTGGGTGGCAGGAAATACATCACTCCTTTGAACACAGTACACATCTGAAGGCGGGGGGAAGAGTAGGGAGGAGCCCAGTTCCTAGTTTTGGGGTCAAGACCTAAAGGTGTCACACAGCACTTTAACACTTATATCCATTGACTTTGTCTAACCATCAAAGAGGCTGAGACATCTCCAGTGGGGAATCATGAGCCAGCAAAATCTGTTTCTGTATAAAAGGAGAATGGATGGCGAGTACATGCCAAGATGAGTGCAGGCCATAGAAGAGGGTGTAATCTTTGCTGCAGAGTCAAGGCTAAGTTCTTTCTGTCACTTTGCTCTGAGACTCATCTGCAGCCTGAGTGCCAGGTGCCCGCATGGCCATCATCTTGGCCATGGTCTGGGCTGAGGATTGACAATTCTTTCTCTTCCTAAGAAATCACCCTGTGTGACAGTATCTATCTAATTGAAATTGACTACTCCCAAAGAGACATTGCTTAAAACTTCAGCACTGTTTCTACTGTGTTTTTTTTTTTTTCTTTTGTGGAAACAGTCTTGACATTAGAATTCTAAAAATGAAATTGGTGCTCTAGCCAGTCCTGTTCCATTTACGTACATTTGAGAGAGTTGGCTGCCAAGCTAAAAGGCATTAATGTATTCTCCTCACTCCAGACACATCAAAGAAAGAATGAAAAGATACTGCAAGTAAAGTTTTCAAAGCTTTTTCTTTCTTTCTTTTCTTTTAAAGCTGGCTATTTAATGGAAATTACTACTATGTAGTCCATAGATTATCTCATTTTTTTTATTTTTTAAAAAAGGGGGAAATCCATTTGATGCTTTGTGAAAAGTAACTTTTCAACTTCCAAGTACTTTTAATCCAGGTGCTTCATAAAGGTGATACTCCAGGTGACTGCTTTTAAGATAGGAAGTCCTCACGTGAATGTGGAAGTAGCCTTAATGCCAGGTGAATATAACTCACTGAGACTCCAATGGGAAGAGGTCATAACCTTCTTCAGCAGACAACATCAGTCACTATTACATGTCGCAGTTTCTTCTTTTTAATACAACCTCCCTTTAAACTTGTCTATGTCAATATTGGAAAACATTCCTTGACCTGTTACCTAGTAGTCTGCCAAGTGAGAAACAGACTATGGAAAATGATATGGTCTTTAATATTGAGTTCAAGCCAACTTTATTTTGTCACTTTTCTCTGAGACCCGACTCCAGCATTGCAGGCAAGTGGACTGCCATCTATACAGACTTTTTTCCCCATAGGAACAGGACATCTCAGAGCCTTTAATAAGATAATAGGAGAGTAAATCCACAAGATGAGATTTAAAATAGGCAGCTTTAGCAAAGTTATTCTACAATGGAATCCATTTTCTCAGAATCTTGTGGTACAAATGTACATCAATTTAGAGTTTGGTAAATGTTAGTCCATAAACTATATAGAATCTATTTTATAAGTTCATTAACACACATCTTCAGTTCTGAAAACTATGAAGGGGAAAAAAATCTTAAACCAAACACACACAGATCTCTTCTAGGCTGTAGTTTACTGGGACTGGTAGAAGAAATCACTCATTGGAACTATGTTGAAAATGTTTCATTTACTTCCAAGCACAAGAAACAGTCTTCTCCCCCGGCTACCAGTGAAACAGAGCGGAGTTTGGGAAAATGAACCAAGCACAAAAACTGTCTGCTGAGCTATCGTCTGTCTAACCCAAATTATTTTCTGAGCTCTCTGAGCAGCCCCTAACCATTGGCAGGTTATGTGGCATTATTCAGCCCAATAGCCCAAGACACTTCATATCACACTAAGGCTGTAAACTAGATGTGGTTTACAATATATAACCCTAGCGGAGATAGAAAAAGGGTAGAGAGGAGGGAACCTTAGGAATGTAGGCTTAAAACCCTAGATTTTATATGCACAGACAGATTTTTATCCATGAAGAAAACTACCTTCTGTTGTTTCGTAAAGCCTGGCATTCATCCCTTACCCCCCAAAGTGCATTTTCATGCTGTCCAATAGGGAGACATCTGCTCCCTTTCCTCATCAACTGCCAAGAGCTTGCCATGGTCAAGCTTATGGTGAATAGTCAAATGAGGATGTTCTAGCTGGCCACAGGTCTCCTCAAGTTCTGTGTTTGCCTCATGCTAAAGACTCTACCCAAAGAGCCCCTGAGAAGTCACTTCATTTTGGCTCTTCCTGTAGGGTGTACTCAGAACTTCTTCCTATCCCTCAAGATCCTTTGGGTTTTTTAAGCCCTGCCAGAAAGATTTTCCAAAGGAAATATTCATAATAACATCTTATTACTGCCATAAAAAATTAGCATGAACATCAATTTAAGAAAACATATGTACTATCTCACAGTGCTATAGGTCAGTGGTCCATGTGAATTCAGCTGGTTTCTCTGTTTTGGGTCTCACAGTCCAAAATCAAATTGTCTTCCACTAGGTGAGCTTTTAGCAGAAGGTTCTAAAAATCAGCTTCTAAGCTCATCTATGTTGTTGGCAGAATGAAACTCCCTGCAGGTGTAAGACAGTATTCCATTTCCTTGGTGGGGGTCAGTATGGGGCTGAAATCATTTTCCAGTCCTTGGGCATAGACCCCTCCATCTAAAAATCAGCAGTGTTCTCCCACTTAGAATCTTTCTGATGTCTATTTTTGCAGCATCTTGCTGGCTGCAGCAAGAGAAATTTCTCTATCCACCAAAAACTGATGTGATAATATTGGGCCCATTCAGATAACACAGCATAATCTCCCTAATTTCAGGTCTATAACTATAATTTCATCTGCAAATTCTCATTTACCATGTGATACAGGATATTCATAGATCCAGGAATAAAAGTATAAAACTTTAGAGTACCATTCTATCTACCATGGGGCTGGGCTATATGTAATATGATACAGTGTTCTTCTCTAAGCTGGGAAGTTATATTTTGTCATGGCAAGACATAGGCGATGGGACATGATAATGACAGTCAGACTATCTACTTGAATCCAGGGCCAAAGTAAGCCCAGAATGAGCATGAACAATTGTGTACACTGTTGTTGAAAAGTGGATAAAACCTTATGTAGGTATGATTGGATCTGTTTGGTGATAGGTAAAAGCTAACTTTTTACATGTACTTTATTTTGTCATGTACTTATTTACATGATTATTTAGTTACTCTGCACATTGGACACTAGTTAGTTATTAGTATACTCCTGGATTTACAAAGAATTGAAATGCTGTGCAATAAATAAATATAATAAAGTAGGCATGATAGTCATCCTAATAAATTAAGAGAAACCTTCCCTAGGGATGTACGACTGTCAATGAAACATTTAATATCATATGGTTCACTAATGAATTCATGATATTTAAGTTTGGGGCTAAGTTGAATATGATATGATGGCATTCCAGTGTTTCATGCTACCAGTAGGACAGAAAAATGAGCTGAATACAAACCCTAGTCATTCTGCTGATACTAAAGGGAAAATTAATATAATTTTTTTGAAAGAACAAAGCAGCTTTCTAAGAAGTCCCTAAAAGAAATACCGTGCAGTCCTACTCTCCTTCATAATTGTACCCACATAATTGGTTTCTTGATATCTCAGACTCTGGGACAGCATCGATTCCTAGGCTATCTAAAAACAAACACTGATTGTCACAAGTCCTGGATATGAGACACCGAGAGACCAAAATCAATGCAAAGCAGTAAATCTGTCTGCCTGAAGCCCTCTTTCACTGCTTTCTTCCTGCTCAGGGACAGCCCCCATGAGTTGGCTCATTGGCAGGAAGCACATTCAGCCACCCTCTCTGGAGGCCAAGGTGCTCAAATATAACCTCTCCCTTCCTGATGGACACTGAAGGGTGGTATCCAAACAGAGCTTGACTAAATCAATGCTCTTACATGGGAATCCAGAGCTTAGGGTATTATTCATACAGAAGCAGCAGGAATGCAGTTGAACTTCACCCTTGGTGCCAGCTGTATCAAAGTTCTGGTCAGGAGAGCTGAAGAACACACGGTTCCTCCTGTGATGATTGTTCCTGCATGTTTCACAAGCCTGGCTCTCAAACTACCTGAAATCATTCCAATACATCCCCTCCTGCTTCAGTTGCTGGAGTTGGTTTATTATAGTTTCAAACAAAAGCCCCACCTGATGAATCATTTGCTGTCTCTCAGTTCTTGCTCTGCCCAGCAAGTACACTAACAGGAATGTATGAGAAAATAAGGAATACAAAAATAGCAAAGATGTCATGTGTTAAATTAAGATTTAAGAAAGAACCAGCAGCAATCCCTTTGCAGTGACATCTCATAGTCATTAATGGGAAGAATAATCATCCCAGAACAAGATGGATGGTTAGAGTTTTAGCTTTCTTTCACATGCAGAAGCTGAAGAGAAAAAAAGGGCAGAGGGGAACCTCAAGAAAATAAAAGTGAGACCAGCAGAGTAGAGGAAGAGGATTTAGGGAGAATAGAGAAGAGAAAGGAAAGAGGCAGTACTGGGGAATAAAATCCACCAAATTATGCTATGTGCCTGTATGAATATGTCACAATGAATTTCGCTATTATTTTTAATTATAATGCACCAATAAAAACATTCAAAGGAAAAACAAACAAAAATATGAAATATTTGGTCCTAGGAAAGTAAAAAAAGTAATATTAAAATGAATTTTGGAATTTCACTCTGAGCAACATCATTTTTTCTCTTCCCTTCTCCCATAAGCAGGGACACTTAGATCAGTCTCATTAAAATAAAAATAAAAACACAAAAAATATCTCATAGCTTTTCCATTTTCAGACTACTTCAGAATGGGAAAAGCCTCCTACATCCCTCACTTTAAAGGATGCATGCCTAGTAATACAGCTGAAATTGATCTTTTTTGGCAAGACCATCCTGATACTGCAGGATCATGAGATTTCTACAAAATGTGAGGTGACACATCTTCCTGACAGTTGTGTTTTTGCATATTTGAATTTACAGCCCATTGGTGCTCTCATATCATCTAACAAATTTGTGTTGCTTTTGCTATAAACTCTGAGGCCATCTGTAGTAGTAGATTTACTATCTACTGTTCCTCTAGGTTTACAATTTTCCAATATCTGCTAAACATCAGAAATTCTATCTGAGTCATTGTCAAATTTGCTTTTAAATGGGACTAGGTTTCTTTTATATGGGTTCTCAAATATTAGTTAACACCTAAAGAAACAGTTGCTGGTTAATCCTACTGCCAGAAAACTTATAGACTGACCCAGGCAAGTTAGTACAGGTCAGAACTTAAAAAAAAAAAAAAAAAAAAAAAAAAGATATATCTGACATTACTTAATATTCATTTTGAAGATATCCAATAACCAAGTCATCAAAAAGAAAGTCCCCAAAGTAATCTGGCATCCCAGGAAAAATTCCTTACTAATTGAATAATCTGTCCTTTCACCAAGCTACCTATCTAGATACTCCTCCTTCTCCTCTTAGTCAGCTCTCCTGTTTTGACCTGGTGTTTGCATTCTCCCATTCTATATCTTAGGGACATCCCACACTTGATCTTCAGCACACATTAGTCTTTCTGGGTGGTTCCTTTCTGAATATTTCAATATCTCCAATTGTATTAGTCAACTTTTTGTCATTGTGACAAATATCTGGGAAGAACAACTTAGGGAGAAAAGATCAATTTTTGGCTCAAGGTTTCAAAAGTTTCAGTTCATGGTCAGCTGGTTCCAAGGTGGAAACATTATGACACAAAGGTATGGCTGAGAAAATCTTCTCATGTCACAGCAGCTAGGAATGAGAGAGAGAGAGAGAGAGAGAGAGAGAGAGGGAAGGAACCAAAGATATGGTCCTAAGGGTACACCCTCTGTCACCAACTTTCCTCAACCATGCCACACCTACCTACAGTTTCCACCTCCTCCTAGTAGTCCATTCAAATTATTAATCCATCAAATGGATTGACCCATCGATGATATTATAGTCCTCCTGATCCAATCACTTCCCAAAAGCCTCACTTCTGGACACTGCCCCTTTGGGGACCAAGCCTTTAAGCACATGAATCTTTGGGAAAAACCCAGATCCAAACCATAACAACCATCAAATCTCAGCTCCATGTGGTTGGCACCCTTAACACTGAGCCAGCTCCCTAGCACTTTGTCAAAAGTCAAGAGATATAGGAGAAAATGTTGATGAAATTTTTAACTTAGAGGTAGACTCTTCTATAATTGAAATATGTGCCTGATCAATATTACCTATGTCTTTGAACTGATAACTCATATTTCTACCTCTCAGTTTGTTATCTGCAAAATGGGAATTACAAGGGTCCCATCTCCAGGGATTGTTTTATGGCTTCAATGAAGTTATGCATGTAAAATCAGTTCTCAATAAATATCAGCCATTCCTGTTAGCTATTACTGATAATCATAAATAGGGATCCCTGAAACGTCTTCCCACAATACCACAACCCACCAAAGGAGGTCTTCTTTACGTCCCTTCCTAGAGGAAGAAGAGGACATCGGAAAGACTAAGAAACACGTTTCCTTTTGCTCATTGTAAAGAGCCTATAATGATCCTGTTACGCATAGTCTGACTACTTGAAGAGTGATTATGTTGGTGATCCAAGGAACTATTGGTCAAGGCTTGGGTCATAATCTCTTATTTTCAAACTATATTATTCTGCCTTTTTTCTGAGGCCCCATATTGCAGTGAGTATAGAGTGATAGAAGAATAGTAGAGGGAAGATCATGTAGGATCTTGCAGGCCAGAACAATTACTTATCTCTAGCCCAAGAATAAGAGGACAGCAGTGAAAGATTGTAAGCTCGAGAATGACATGATAAAATTTTCTTTTCATCACTTCAACCCCAATAAGAAAAATGGATTGCAGGATGGCTTCTGCTGGAAGGGATGCCTGGTTACTTGGACCAGGATAATGTCAATGGAGCTGAAGATGTGTGAGTAGATGCCAGCGATATTTAAGAGATGAAGTCAACAGAACTTGGTTATGGTTTGAATATGAAAAAGTGAGAGAGAAGGAGTGGTCAAGGATGACTTCCAGCTATTTAGACTGAGCAAACTAGAAGGTTATGATGTGTCATCTACTGTAGGAGGGCAAGTTTTGTTTAACTATGTTTTGTGTGGGAAATGGATTAGAAGTTAAGTTTTGAATGTATTGAAACTTAGATTCTTGAGACACACCCAGGTGAATATGGAATGTAGGAAGTTAATCATAACCAGACTGGAACAATAGACACTGTTGGAGGTAGTGTAATATTTCTCGTGGTAAACTACAAGACTGCTGGTTGTCCTGCAAAATTTTTATTCCATTGTGTAGAAGAGTATGATAAATGGTCACAAATTCTCATCTTTACATTCAGAAGTGGATTATATTTTTCCACCCTCCAGATTAAGGTTAGCCACTTTGGGAGATGGAACTTTAGCAGATGTGATATAAGCGGAGGTTTGAACATGCTTGCATATTGAGGCTTGCCCTCTTTTGTTGCCCTGACAACCCTGCCACCCCACAGAATGAGTCCTAGTCAGTCTGTGAGGGTGAGCAAAGTCAACAGCCTGCTTTTCAACTGCCTCACAAGTGTGCAAAACTATCCTGCCAGCTGACCATTACACACTAGCAAATTCAACCAAAGCCAGTCACACTGGGCCAGAGCAAATAATTATCTACCTGATCTAGGAACTCTGGGCTAAATGCAATCACTGTCATGGGAGCCACTGAGTTTGGGGGTGACTATTTCACAGAAAAAATTAGCTAATGCACAGAATAATGCAACCTCTGTTTTTAAACTGAGTACTTTTCCCAGGCTCCTTTGCAGCTAAATCTGACCTTAAAACAATATTCTAGCCAAGGATACATAAAGGAATGTGATGGCTCATAGGATATTTTCTTAAAAGTTGGCTAGTTCAACTTTCTTTTTTATAACCTCTCTCCTTTCACTTCCTATATCTGCTACTGGAATTGCAGTTGTGATGAGTGAAACTTTAGTCATCTTTCTGGGCCACAAAAGAAGGGCACACTCTAGGCATTCAGCACTCTGTGTGGAAAGAAGCCCAAGTCCCTGAAGACTTCATGGAGAACAATCTCACACTAGCTCCTCACTGCCTGCCTCCATGCTTATGTGAAAAAGAAATCAACTTCTGTCTTGCTGAAACAACTGTTATTTTGCACCCATTTTACTTACTAGTGCACATTAAGCCTAAATGAGATACCCATTATCAAAGTATTAGACAAACAAAGCTAAAATGTACTATAGTCCTTGATCTTAACTTAAGTCTGAGTTTTCCAAATTACTCATTTTTCTTTTTTGTGGGTATCTGTCTCTGCAATGAACCACTAGCTGGTCTGGAAGTTCTTGCCTTATCCAATTCACAACAGTCATCTGATTAGCTGGGAAGGTCTGTAGTTGTTTGAAACCACACACACTTAGCATACAAATAAGGCTTTGGACAATCTATTTATCCTACCTTTTGGAACTTACTGGTGCACCAAACAATTTTAGTTTCACATCAGTTGTGCTTGCTTCTCCTCATAGTCTGTTTGCAAAACTCATGTGACACTGATTCCATAATGATATATATTGTTTAACATTTAAATAATGCTTTGTTAATTATGGTGTACTTCTACACATGTTCCCTATAAATGTTTTTAAAACTGGTTAAAATCCTAAAATGCAAGAAGTAAAATTAAGAATCAATAAATGGGATGGATGCAAACTAAAAAGCTTCTTTTCAGCAAAGGAAACAACAATAATGGGAAGAGAGAGCCTCTGGAATGGAAGAAAATCTTTATCACACACACTTCAGATAGAATACTAATCCCCAGGTTATATAAAGAACTCAAAAACCTAACACCAAAGAATAAAATAAAATAAATAACCCAATCAATAAATGTGCTAAGGAACTGAACAGACACTTCAAAGAAGAAAAATATAATCAACAAATATATGAAAAAATTTTCATCATCTTTAGCAATTAGAGAAATGCAAATCAAAACTACTCTAAGATTTCATCTCACTTCAGTCAGAATGGCAATCATCAAGAATAGAATCAATAATAAGTGTTGGCAAGAATGTGAGTAAAAAGGTACTCTCATACATTGCTGGTGGGACTGTAAATTGGTGCAACCATTCTGGAAAGAAGTATGGAGATTACTCAGAAAACTTGGAATGGAACCATCATTTGACCCAGCTATCCCACTCCTCAGTCTATACCTAAAGGAATTAAAATCAGCATACTACAGTGACACAGCCACATCAATGTTTATAGCCGCTCAATTCACAATAGCTAAACTATGGAACCACCTAGATGCCCTTTAACAGATGAATGGATAAAGAAACTGTGGTGCATATACACAATGGAATATCACTCAGCATTAAAGAATAATGAAATTATGGCATTTACAGGTAAATAAATGGAACTAGAGAATATCATGCTAAGTGAAATAAGCTAATCCCCAAAAAACAAAGGCTGAATGTTTTCTCTGATAAGCAAATGCTTATCCACAGTGGGGGATGGAGAATGAAGGAACTTTGTATTGTGCAGAGGGGAGTGAGGGGAGAGGAGAGGCTGTAGGGATGGGAAGGATGGTAGAATGAAACAGACATTATTACCCTATATACATGTATGATTATACTACCAGTGTGACTCTGCACCATGTACAGCCAGAGGAATGAGAAGTTGTTCTCCATTTCTATACAATGTATCAAAATGCATTCTACTGTCATGTATAACTAATTAGAACAAATTTTAAAAATTTTTTAAAAACTGGTTAAAATTTGTAAGTTATAAAATAAAATCACTGGATAGTAAGCTATACTTTTAGTGAAATAAGAAAAAATCATATAGAACAGAATAAAATGGAACAGAATAGAAAATATCTAAGTCTGTTGAATGCAGTATGGTTGGTCTCGTGATTTTTATTTGTGTGTATGTATAAGTTCTCATTTAAATTCATGGGTTTGTTGTTGTTTTTTTTTTTTTTTTAATATAGGTAATAACCAAAAGGAAAAGCAGTGCTATAGAGAGCACCTGCCATTTTCTCTACTTATTATCCATCCCTCTTATTCATTTAACATCACCACTATCCCTCATTTGTACTTCATAGAGAAAGGTGAACATGTGACTTAGGCCTGAATTAATAGCCTATCCTACCCCTTGGGCCACAGAATTGGTTCAGGAAGGTTTTTAGTAATGTCTAAGCAAAAATGTGCATATTTTCCCATTTAGTTCTGAAGCATGGTAAATGGAGTTTCCTGCTGCTCTTCCCTTCCCTCTCTGGTGGCTGTTGGTATACCACTACCAAAACACAGCCCACTAGTGAGTGAGGCCAACCCAGAGTAAAGAGCAGCCACTACATGGGCAGGGCAAGTATGAGCTCCAATGCTAAAATTTGAGCTCCCACATTCATCATTGTCTGAGATTTACCAAGCCCTGAAATTTTAGTTTTATCAAACAAAGGAAAAAAATTCCCTTTTGTTCTTGTGCTATAGGGGTCTTATTGAGGAAGTCGGAGCCTAAACCAACATGATGGAGATTTGGGCCTACTTTTTCTTCTATTAGGTGCAAGGTCTCTGGCTTAATTTAGGTTCTTGATCCACTTTGAGTTAAGTTTTGTGCATGGTGAGAGAAAGAGATTTAATTTCATTTTATTACATGAGGATTTCCAGTTTTCCCAACGCCATTTGTTGAAGAGGCTGTCTTTTCTCCAGTGAACATTTTTGGCACCTTTGTCTAATATAAGATAACTGTAAGTGTGTGGGTTCATCTCTGTGTCTTCTATTCTGTTCCATTGGTTAACTGGTCTATTTTGATGCCAATACCATGCTATTTTTGTTACTATTGCTTTGTAGTACAATTTAAGGTCTGGAATAGTAATGCCACTTCATTCTTCTTGCTAAGAATCGCTTTGGCTATTCTGGGTCTCTTATTTTTCCAGATGAATTTCATGATTGATTTTTCTATTTCTATGAGGAATGATATTGGGATTTTGATTGGTATTGCATTGAATCTGTATATTACTTTTGACATATGATTATTTTGACAATATTAGTTCTACCTATCCATGAACAAGGCAGATCTTTCCATCTTCCAAGATCTTCATTAATTTCTTTCTTTAGCATGCTGTAGTTTTCATTGTAGAGGTCTTTCACTTCTTTTGTTAAGTTGATTCCCAAATATTTTTTTTGAGGCTATAGTAAATGGGGTGGATTTCCTAGTTTTCTCTTTCTGAGGATTTGTCACTGATGTACAGAAATGCCTTTGATTTATAGGTATTGATTTTATATCCAGCTACTTTACTGAATTCATTTATTAGATCTAGAAGATTTCTGGTGGAATTTTTTGGATCTTCTATGTATAGAATCATATCGTCTACAAATAGTGACACTTTGAGTTCTTCTTTTCCTATCCGTATCCCTTTAATTTCTTTGTCTGTCCAATTGCTCTGGCTAGGGCTTCAATAAATTAGATGGATTCAAACTGAAAATCTTCTCCTCAGCAAAAGAAACAATCAGTGAGGTGAATAGAGGACCTACAGAATGGGAGCAAATCTTTACCACAAGCACATCAGATAGAACACTAATCTCAAGGATTTATAAAGCCCTTAAAAACCTTAACACCAAAAAAACAAATAACCCAATCAATAAATGGGCCAAGGAACTAAACAGACACTTATCAGAAGATGATATATAAACAATCAACAAAATATATGAAAAAATGTTCAACATCTCTAGCAATTAGAGAAATGCAAATCAAAACAACTCTAAGATTTCATCTTACTCCAGTCAGAATGGCAGCTATCAAAAAAACAAACAACAATAAATTCTGGCAAGGATGTGGGGAAAAAGGCACACTTTTACATTGCTGGTGGAACTGCAAATCGGTGAAACCAATCTAGAAAGTAGTATGGAGATCCCTAGGAAAACTTGGAATGGAGCCACCATTTGACCCAGCTATCCCACTCCATGGCCTATTCCCAAATGACTTAAAAACAGCTTACTACAGGGACACAGCCACATCAATGTTTATAGCAGCACAATTCACAATAGCTAGATTGTGGAACCAACACTGATGCCCATCAGCAGATGAATGGATAGGGAAACTTTGGTATATATACACAATGGAACACTACTTAGCACTAAAAGAGAATAAAATCATGGCATTTGCAGGTAAATGGATGGAGTTGGAGAAAATAATGCTAAATGAAGTTAGTGAATCCCAAAAAACCAAAGGTTGAATGATCTCTTTGATAGGAAGATACTAACTTATAAAGGCAAGAGGGAGGGGATGAGAGGAATGAAAGAGCTTTAAATAGAACAAAGAGTGGGGATGGAGGGGAAGGATCAAGGGGATAGGAATAATGGCAGACTGAGTTATCCATGATTACCCTAAATACATGTATGAAGACACAATTGTTGTAAAGATACTATATATAAAACCAACAACTTGAAAAATTGTGCTCTTTATATGTGATACTAAATGAAATGTACTCTGCAAACATGTATAACAAATTAGAATAATAATTTTTTTTAAATTCCCTTTTGTATTCAATCCAACTTGACTGGATTTCTGTCACTTGCCCTCAAGCATCCTCACTACTACACAGTCCCACGTGACAGTGGGAAGATATACTCCATGCATTATTTTAAACAGGGAAATTGGAGCTTGGTACAATCAAATAGCTCTACCAGTGTTATACAAGTATTAGAAACAGAACTTGAAGTCAGATCCTCCACTCCAGAGCTTGTGTGTTCACTGACATATGAATCTGATATAGACACGGCACTAATAGGCATCTTTTACAGGTGAAACTATGGTGCTTGCATGACTGAAACATGGAATAGTGTTTCTCCAGGCAAAGTTGTAGTGTCATTGTCCTTGTAAAACAACCCAGGCACCCAATAAACAGATGTCAGGCTTTGTTTCTGTCCTAGAAGTCTGAAATCTTTTAATGACAAAAGATTTCAAAGTTTTATATTCAAGGGGACTTAGATGAGATAAGAAACAAACACATAACTCTTACTATTTTGCTGTTTCAGAGTTCCTTGAATCTCAGGCACAATCTTTTTACATACATCCCTGCTCCCAAGTTGCATTTTCAAATGGCCAATTACTGTAGTCACTACTAACTTTTAAAAATTGAGTTATAATTTACATGCCATACAACTCATCTTTTTAAAGTGTACAATTTAGTGGTTTTAATATAATCATATCATTATGCAACATAACCCCTATCCAATTCTGGAAGATTTTTGTCAGCCCAAAATATAATTCTTACACTCATTACAGTCATTCTCCACTTTCCCCTCCTCTCTCCCCAAGAAATCATTAACCTGCTTTTTTTCCAGGATGTGCTATTCTGAACATTACAATGGACTCAAACTGTGGCATTTTGAGTCTTGCTTCTTTTGCTTAGCATTATGTTTTCAAGATTTATCCATTTGTAGCATGTTTCCATACTTCCTTCCTCTGTATAGATAACTAATACTCCATTGTATGGATATACCACATCCTGTATATTCATTTGTCACTTGATGGATAGTTGAGTTGTTTGCACTTGGGAGCTGGCTGTTGTGAATAATATTGCTGTGAACATTCATGTAAAATTTTGTGTGAATATCAATTTTCAATTTTATTTTGACTATATACTAACAAGTTGGATTCCTACATTAAACAGTAACAGTTCAACATTTTGAGGGTTTGTCGGACTGTTTTCTGAAGTTGTCAATACCATTTTACATTCCTACCCACAATTTTCTTATATTCTCACCAATTTTTTACTTCTTTTCCATCCATATTCCATTCACTAAAGCCACATGAATTTTCAGCTTCTCCAACCAAAAACAAAGTACAATATATGTCACTTGGTTTGGGGTTAACAAATGTAATCTAGTTTAGGATGTTAGTAGATGTGACCTAACCAAGAGCTCCCAACGGGTCTTCACAGTGGAACTTTGCCTCTTTGGCTTGTACCATTGTCTGAGAACAACATCCCTGACTGACCACTGATTCCAGTAAGAGAATGAGAGACACAGGAGCAGAGCTGCCATGGCTGCCCAGGGCTGCCCATGAGTTTCTGAGTCAGAACTCATGACCAAGAAAATGATTCTTGATAATTTGCTGATGTTTGTTACACAATATTAATATGACAATATTTGGACAGCTGAGTTAGAATTGGGGCCTATAATTCAATCTTTTCTCACTACCCATCACCCTTTTCTGGAAGAGAATGCGAGAGATTATAAATATCTAAAACATAGTGTCAGAGATTAGAGATGGACAGAGGGAAATTAACACTCTGTTACGCTGAACACTGCTTGGGTTCCTTTTGTCACAATAGCTTCGGAATGATATACATACCACTCTCTTCACTTAAATAGTCATGATACTGAGGCAGAGAGTCCTGACTGTGGCTTGCCTGAACCCAGAAACCTTCTCTTACTACAACACCCATCATTACTGGACGATGCTTGACCACATTAGGATAAGAAGTAACTGGCCCTGACTTCCACTATATAAGGAAGGCACTTACTTCCAGATAGCCACAATTTTACAAGTTAGAAGGATGGTTTCCTAAATAGACCAATAACAAGTAGTGAAATTGAATCGGGAATTTTAAAAATCTCCCAACAAAGAAAAACCCAAGACCAGGTGGCTTTACTATTGAATTTTGCCAAATTCTTAAAGAAGAACTGACAACAATGCTTCTAAAACTATTCTGTAAATGTGAACGGGAGGGAACCCTTCCAAAATCCTTCTACACAGCCAGAATTACCCTGCTACCAAAATCTGACAAGGACACAACAAAGAGAGAACATTAGGGAACAATATCCCTGATGAACATAGATGCAAAAATCCTCAAAAAAAAATACTCACAAATTAAATTCAATAGAACATTCAAAAGATCATACATCATAATCAAGTTGTTTTCATTCCAGAGATGCAAGGATGGTTCAACATATGCAAACCAATAAACATAATACAGCACATAAATAGAATTAAGAATAACATGATCATCTCAATAGATGCAGAAAAAATGATTCACTATATTTCAACAATTATGATTAAAAAATCTGTAAATAAATTGAACATAGAATAATCAAACCCCAACATACTAACAGATATATATGACAAATGCATAGCTAATATCATCTTGAATGGGTAAAAACTGAAAGCACTTCCTGCAAAATGAGGAACAAGATAAGGAATAATTACTCAACATAGCAGTAGGGATCTTAGCCAGAGCAATCAGGCAAGAGAAAGAAATGAAAGGCATACAAATGCAAAAGGAGAAAATCAAATATTCTTTGTTTGCAGATAATATATTTCTAGGGTCTGGGGCTATGGCTCAGTGGTAGAGTGCTCATTTCGCATATGTGAAGCCCTGGGTTTGATCCTCAGCACCACCTAAATAAAAAGTAAAGGTATTAAAAAAATAGAGAATTCAATTTAAATATATATATATATATATATATACACATATATATATTTCTATACATGGAAAAAAACTTAATGATTCAATCAAAGGCTATTAGAACTGATGGACAAATTCAGGAGAGTAGCAGGATACAAAGTCAACATATAAAAATGAATAGTTCTTCTATTTACCAATAATTAACTTGTTGGGAAAGAAATCAGGAAACTAATCCCATTCACAATATTCTCTAAAATAAAAATAACTAAAATATATATCTAACTAAGATGTAAAAGACATCTACAATGAAAATCACAAATTACTGAAGAAAGAAATTGAAGAACATCCTAAGAGGTGAAAGGAGCTCCTATGTTCATGGATTGGGAGAATTAATATTGTTAAAATGTTCATATTGTCCCAAGTGATCTACAGATTCATTTCAACTCCACCAAAATTCCAATGGCATTTTTCATACAAATAGAGAAAACAATTCTAAAATTCATATGGAAGCACAAAAGACACCAAATAGCCAAAGAAATCTTGAGCAAAAAAGGGCAAAGCTGGAGGCATCAAAATACTTGATTTTAAATCAAATTGCAGACACACACACACACACACACACACACACACACACACACATGCATAGACCAATGGGACGGAACAGAGAACCAAAAAATAAATCTGTGCATCTACTGCCACCTGATTCTTGATAAAGGTGCCAAAAATATATATTAGGGAAAAGACAGACTCATCAACAAATGGTACTGGAAAAACTTGATCAACATGGAGAAGATAGAAATGTGACTCCTATTTCTCACCCTGTACAAAAATCAACTCAAAATAGATCAAATACCTTAATGTAAGACCCAAAGCTAATAGAGAAAAACAGGGGGAAACACTTTAGGATATTGGCACAGACAATGATTTCTTGAATTGCACCCCCAAAAGTACAGGAAACAAAAGCAAGAGTTGAAAAATAGGATCACATCAAATTATAAATCTTCTGCAGAACAGAGAATCAAAAGTAAAGAAACAACTCACAGAATGGAAGACAACCTTTGTCAGCTATTCATCTGACAGGATTAGAATCCAGAATATACAAAGAATTAAAAAAACTTAACACAAAAACAAGTAATCTAATTTAAAATGGGCAAATGATCCGAACACACACTTCTCAGAAGGAGAAATACAAATGGCCAATATATTAAAAAATGCTCAATATCTTTTAGCTATCAGGGAAACACAAATTGAAACTGCAATGGAACTCCATGTTACCCCAATTAGAAGGACTACTATCAATAACAACAACAACAAATTCTGGTGAGGATGAAGAGAATAAAGAGTATTTATACACTGTTGATAGGAGTGTAAATTGGTATAACCAGTATGGAAACTATTATAAAAGTTCCTCAAAAAACTAAAAGTAGTACTACCATATGATCCAGCTATCCCTCTGTTGCATATATATCAGTATACGAAAGAGATACCTGCATCCCCATGTGTACTGCAGCACTAGTCACAATAGCCAAAATATAAAATCAGCCTAGATGCCTCTCAACAGATGAATGAATGAAGAAAATATGTTTATATATGTATATATATATATATATATGTATATGTATGTTCACACACACACAATGGAGTATTACACAACCATATAAAAGAATGAAATAGTTACAGGAAAATGCACAAAACTGGAGGACATCATGTTAAGTGAAATAAGAAAAACACAGAAAGACAAGTACCACATGTTTTCTCTCATATGTGAGAAACAAAGAGGAAAAGGGGATCACCTGAAAGTAGAAGAGGGACTATTGGCAACTAGAAAGAGGCTCAGGAGAAAAAGAAGAGAGGGGAAGTGGGGTGAGAGTACAAGGGTGGATAGACCTAATCAAAGAACAATACAGGCATGCTTGGAAATATCACAGTGAATCCCATTAATTTGTACAATTAATATGTGATAATAATTATAATTTTAAAAGATCAGGAGCCATGAGAGTCCATTCTTCTCATTAGATAAGGAAACTTAATTTCAGAGGAGTGAAAGCACCAAAGGAGTGGATGGTAAAATCAGGATTGGAAACTTACCTCTGGACTCCCAGGGCTTTTTCCAGCTTATCCAAGTACTCCTCTGCTTAAGGCTTAGATCCCTACCTAAATACAATTTTCCCTGGGAGGAGGGCTTCTTCAGATCTGTATACTTAATGAATTGATGGTGGGAAGCAGAGTCTGTAGTCGTTTTCAGGGCCTGAAAAAGAAATGGCCTTGCTCACCTCCCGTTAAACCTGGTTGTGCTGGGGGACTACCCACGCCTCCTGCTCACCTCCTGCTAAGCCTGGTTGTGCTGGGGGACTACCCACGCCCCTCCAGCAGAGCTCCAGTCCAGATGTGGACACTGCTTTGGTCTAAGTTCAATACAGAAGGAGAGCTCTAGAGGCACCTTACAGATCCTCTCATCAGGGACAAAGATTTAAAAGACTTGCCAGGGGTCAGACCACTAATTAGGGACAAAGGAAGGATTAAATGCAAGCCCTCTGGTTTTGGGGGAAAACATCATGTCTCTATACCTATTCAGCTAGCATTTGGACATCCCCCACCCCCGCCTTCCTAGGTGCCCAAGATAGTCACTGTCTTGCTTGTGGGGTACATAGGCCATGCTTACCTTCAAATGAACCTTTAAAAGCAACCACGTGTGTTCTTAACAAGGAACCTACCTAAGGCTGGTAACCCTGTGTTTCATTCATTTTTGTCTCCCAATTTAATTACATTGCAGGAAGTATTTGTCTAAGACATGACTACTTGTGATATCTACATTAATAACAGGATCAGGAAGGTTGCCATTCATTCTTCTTTTTTGATTCGACTTTTCCTTCTAGAATAATATCACTTTTCCTGTCTCATTTGTAATGTGATAGCAAAATAAGTGATAAGGTTTAATTGTCTCTGGAAGAAAAGCTTTTTAAAATGTATTCTGTAATATGCAACATATTTAGAGCTTACGATAAGCAATTTCTCTCAGGAGGAAGTTTTTCAAGGAAAAAAGTGAGTCTAAAAGTAATTTCAGCAGCAAAGTAGATTAAATATCCCCCATATTAGTCACAGAGCATTAGATGGAATTGAATTGACTGAGCAGAGGTCAAAGAGTGGCTGAAGTTTTTAGCCCACCAGAGAAGCAATAAAATCCAACCATACTTAAAATCATTAACTTTAAACCCTTTGATATGAGATCCAAAACCTTACTGCTCATTCCAGGAACTTCCAAACGCCATGCCTGGTAAAAGAATAAATCCCTTCAAGAGATCTACATTTCATGAAATACTTTAAGTAGAGTAGAAGGCAATGGAAAGAAAGTGGGGTTTACAGGTTCCACCAAAGAAAATATATTTCTATAATGTTTATTAAACAAACAAACCTCTGCTCCATCTTCCAAAACACTCTCAGGCCAATCTGTACCAACTAAATGTAATCAACTTGATTTCTGAACTCTTTCAGGTCCATTTTTCTCAGTCTGCTCCCTCATTGCCACCACCTGGGAGGTCCTGGACCCTTACCTGAGGGGTACTAGCTTCAGGGCTATTTGGAGGTGTTGTGTTGTTTTATATTGTCAAACTGAGCTACAGATAACTTAAAAAGACACACTGTGCGAAGAATCTAAGAGCTATGGTGCTCTTGCCTAGTGGAGAAAAGCAGCATGAAGTAAATCTCTGAACTTAGAAGTTGACCCTGCAGAGACAACAGAAACTTGAAGCAAAAGCTGGCAAAGAATCAAATATACTGGAGAAAGGGTCTCCCTATGTAAAGCCAGTTCCTAAATTAGAGGCCATAAAGACCAATGCACCTTTCCTCACCATTAAACAACTCATCTATTTCTTCCTCCATTGCTAATAAATGCACTGATTTCTGTATCCATCAGTTAACAAAGTCAAATTTTAATATCTATTAAGGTATAAGCAGTGGAGCTGTAAACAATGAGATGTCTCTTTATGGTGGTGATGTGAATGAAGAAAACACTGATTGCAGGAGATTGTTGGCTTCTAAATATAATTGTACTTATGATTAAGTATATTTGTTTCTGAGAAAGCAGGTAGTCTATGGTATTGCCTGAGTACTCAGACTAATATATATTTGGAATAATATTGTAGAAAAACTTGTGTTCAATGAAAACAATGGTGTGCACATGTGTGAGATGAGAACTGTAGCATTTGAAAGGACTGTGTGGTTACTTTACCAAGCAGACAGTAACTTTTTATTATTTTAGTTGTCGATGGACCTTTATTTTATTTATTTATTTATATGTGGTACTGAGAATTGAACCCAGTGCCTCACACATGCTAGGCAACTGCTCTATCACTTAGCTACAACCCCAGCCTAGACAGTAACTTTTGACTATGTGAGTGGACACAGAGTCTCCAAGCGGGAAGAATTAGACAGGGGGCAGACACATTCCTCTGTGGGTTCAGCTGTTCTTGGACAGGCCAGCGGGTCCACTAAGCCCACACAACCACAAAACTGCTCTGCAACATGACAAACTGTAATATCATTAGTTAACTGAGAGGCATTTATAAGGGGGAAAGATAGTCAAGCAGACAAGATTGTGTGTGTGTGTGTGTGTGTGTGTGTACGCGCATACACACATGTGCATGTACATTTGTGTGTGAATAGGTAAAAGGGACCCAGAGTTCATAAGCCACACATGGCCTGCATGAGCTTAGACAAATAGCCCACATTTCTCAGGCCTCATTTCACTAATCTCCTAATTCTAATCTTATATGGTTATAAAGATTCAATGAGTAATACCTGCAGGCATTAGAATAATGCCTGGTAGAAACTAAGCACTTCAGTATTTGCTTTTATTATTTCATTTTCAAAAACTGATAGTGGGGACACATGGTACAAATTTTTAAAGGTACAAACCAGTGCATAGTGAAAAGTAAGTTGACCTCCTATTGTCATCCCTCGGACCTCCTGTTCCTTTCCCTGGGAGGTGCAATGCTCTGCACTTTATTTATATCTTGAAGACAGTTCCCTATCAGAACTTACAGAGATGTCTTTCTCATTTCAGTGATCAATGCATGATGTTTTACTAAATATAATTGCCATGATTTATTAAGCAGTTCCATATTGATGCATATGTAGATTGTTTCCAGTCTTCACTACCATGAACAAATCTTTGGTGTACACCTGTGAACACACTTCTTTGCACACATGTGTGTTTGTATCTGTAGGAAAGATGCCAATGTGTGGAATTACTGGGTCAAAGAGTATGTATATGCTTAACCTTAACAAGATCATCCAAATGTCCAAAAAGGCTCTTTGGATTTGAAAAGATTTTGTCCAATTGAATTATATCACAAACAAAAGATGTTATTTCGTATCACAGTTTTTAAAGGAAGGAATGAGTCCAATGCCCTGTATCACCTGAAGCAAGAAGCCTTATAACTTTCAAAATAGTGTTTGTGATTACTTTTACTAAGTAGTATTCTCCAAAATTATAGAGCTAATAAGTTCCATCAACTTATCAAATGTGGCAGATCAAGTATTTGTACACTTTAGCTCTTCATATTGTAAGAGTAGAATTGGGGGCTGGAAGTCATCATAGAAAATATTTTCCATCCCTCTCATTTGACAGATGAGAAAACAAAGGACACACAGTGTAGGTGATAAACCTGTGATTACATGTGGTACCAAGGTCAGGGCAAAACCCTAGAATTGGGGGGGGGGGGGGGGCGCTTTATTAAGGGTCAGGCCTCTCTCTTCATATTTGATTTCCTCTTCCCAGCTTTGGAGTCTTGGAACCCCATGAAGCCCAAATCAGAGATCAAGAAGCAAATTTAAATTTAAAAGTAATTTTTAAAGGCTTAAAAATGGGTCAAAGGAATGGCCATGGTGGGAAAGGACTGAAGTTCATGTGTCTGTCTAGTTAACTGGCACACTAATGAAATAAATGAGGACTAACCTAAATTATGCCTAAGAACAAATATACAGCACATCATAAGTTGAATCAATAATACCAGCATTTCCATGGTTCTTTTTTGATGAAGTAATACAAAACTATCTTTCCGTGTATTTTATATTTTTAGACATGGAAAGCAGTACATTTTTAGAGAGGTTGTATTGTGCAGTTTTCTAAAGAATGAAGAATTTTTTTCCTTGAGCAAAAGTCAGTGAAATGAATATAATAATAATTCTACATAAGCTAAGGCTTATTTCTTAGATAACAATGGAAAAATTGAATTATCCCACTCAATTTAGAAATTCTCCCTCAAAGTCTGATGCCCTTTGAGGTGCAGTTTCTCAGAAGGGAGTTGATAGTTGCCACACATGTGCACAGCACCCATTTCAATGTGGTGCATAAAACAAGACAGACTAAGGGTGTTAATTATAAGTCAAGGAACTGGTTTTTAGCATTCACATTATAAACAGAATAGCATAACACATAAAAAAGCATTTCTCATTGTAAAAAATCTTTTGTTAAAAATTAGGCTAGCTTAACATAACATAAATTCATATCTGATGAAAGAAAAACATAATCAGATGCTCCACAGCATCCTTTAAGGAAAGCTTAAGAATGAACCGTGTTTAATAAATGATAAATATGACTACCATAAATGAGACAGCAGCATTTAGTCTCCTATGATGCAGAATTCCTTACGGAACATCTTTTATTTACCCCATACACAAAACGCCAAAGTTAAAAGTTGACATGTTATTCAAATAAGATTAGCTCTGCTACAGATCCCAAACCATGTACATGGAGTGACTAATTATCTCCCTGCTTGTTTGGCTGGTATCATTAGAGTACATCTCATTTTACTGTTTTTGTATGTGCTTTTACATGTTTCTCCAATTTGATATTATCTGTTACAAACAGTGAGCTACTTACGGGCTGCTTCCACAGCATTTTATAACAAGCCCAGGCGGGCCCTTAATGAGCCTATTACAAGGGTTTCAGGGAAAAGAGGGGAGAAGAGGCTTTTGTGAGGCCCTTTCTGCCTGTCCCCTTTTGAGTTTATAAGGTGGATAAAGCAGTTGAGAGGAGAGTTTAAATGAGCTTTTGCTGGTCCACACACCTTGAATAGAGCTGGTGTGTTTTGTTTAGGAAAAGAGAGAGTGGCTTGGAGGGAACCAGGAGGACTCCAGAGAGCATCAATTGAAGATAGCTTTGACAGCCCCCGTAAGGCTTCCAGATGGGTCCATCCAAGGGTCTGGAAAGATGAACTTTTGCCTTCACATCAGCATAAACATGGACAAATAACTCTTTCCAGGCTCTGGCATAATCCTGAATCTTGAAGAACAGAATCTAGCCCCATAAATACTACTGGATATGCATAATCAGATTAGATTGGATTGGATTGGATTAAATTAGAGTCAATGTGATAGTGGAAATCCCTAAGAATTGTAGTCAGACTAATCAACAACCTAATTCTACCTCTGCCCTTTACAAGCTCTGTGACCTTGAGCAAGTTGCTTTCCAAAACTATGCTTGAGTTTCCTCATCTGTAAAATGGGTATGATGGCAGTGCCTCCTTCATTTGTTTCAAGAACTAAGTTCTGCATGTTAATTACTTGCTTTGTATAGGTTTCTGGTCATTTGTGGCTGTTCCCAATACATAGTGAAGGTTCCCTGGATTCATCATGTATTTGTAACCTCCAAGATGCCCACCAGAGAGCCTGGTAAATAAATAGTAGGCAACTAGATATACACTGAGTAAAATTTATAAGCAGATTAACACAACACAGTTGTCTTTAAAAACATGTATTAACACAAAACAGTAGACATTTTTACTTTTTTTACTGCCTAATAATTTATCTAAATTTTATTTTGTTATTTCCCTTTGAATTTCTCCAAAACCATCATTCCAGTCAGAGCTAGTAGTCCAGAACTTTGGATTTTATAATTTCTCTTCCTCAGGGAATTTTGTAGAATTAAAAGTAGATGTTTCAAGGTTCTTCCTGTGTTTTGTAAAAGATTAAACACAGAGTTACAAACTGAGATTTTCATGAGTGTGTGTGCATTTGTGTGTGTGTGTGTGAGAGAGAGAGAGAGTGTGTGTGTAAGAAACAGAAAGAGGGAGCTTTAAGTTGAATTTGAAAGGCTTTACATATTTGATTACTCTGCGTTTCACCAAAGTCCCTCGCTTCTCTTGTATTCTTAACGCACTTTTTTTTATTTTTCCTTATCTGTTTGTCCCTGAAGGAGTTAAGAGTCAGAAATCTGGAACCCCATGAACATACTGTGCTGTGTATTATGAAAAGAGAAGGAAAAGAAGAATACGGTGCAGGAAGGATAAGACAGAACTCCCTGAGCTGAAAGAGGTCAAATGCTGGTAGAAGAAACTCTGATGTGGGAAACTGAGCACTCTCCTCTGCAGGCAGCGGTATCTCAGAGAGGAGACCCCAGCAAAGGATTCCCAACTCCACCCACATTTTACCCATGCCCAGACCTAACTTAAAAGCCATAGAGCCACTGGATTGAATTACCAACCCTGAGGGATCCAGTGGGTATGTCAACATTCAAGTCTGATATGATGACCTGTGGAGGACAATCAAAAGGGCCCTTCCCTGTGCTTCAGTACTGTCACATATCAGGACCTTGGGCAACCATGGAAATGGAGAGGAAGTTGGAAAGAGAACTCATATCAACTGAGACTTCCTGGCCACCAGCCCAGCAGGATAGCTGATGGGGTCAGATTAAATTAGAAAAAAGAAAAGGAATGAGAACTTCCTTACACAATTTGTCAGCTGTAAGTAAAAGCCCACTCCATCAATTAGCTTTTTAATATGATCTGTTTTTATGCTGAATTAAAGGAAATAAATGCTACATTTCTGTGGGAGATTAGGCCACTGCTTTAAATGGGAGTGTATATGTCAGAGACCGCTTCATACATAAAAACTTTGCACTTCAGAAATGCAAAAGTTTTCCCTGCTTACAAGTGTTGTCTTTTGGCCCATCTGGGAAGTGGCCATATTGAAGTAAAAAATACAAAAAAACAAAAACATACTTATTTTTCAGAAGGCATGCATTCTTTAGTTGACTGCAGGTCTAACCAGAGGCCCCATATTATTTCAGCTCTTAGGCCAGCCATGAGAGCATTTAAGTTTCAGAGTTGGGGTACAGAGGCTAAAGGGACATACACTTTCAGACATCTAAACTCCCTGTACATACCTCCATCTTCATTCTACCTCCTTGATTTGGATTTAACAAGAATATAAAATAGGCTATTTTTCATTCTTCTGAGTATGTGGAACTGATAATATTTACTAAAAAGAGGAAAGGTCTTCACAAAGTATCTCAAAACCACTTCCAGTCACCCTCTACTGAAGATTTCAAACAATGAAATACTTTTAATTTTGTCTTCAAATTTCTGTTGTTGTTTTGTCTGCTGTCTTCTTTCCTCTCTTCTTCCCTTCCTCCATTCCTTCCTTCCTTTTCTTCCCTGAGAAAAGATATGCTTGATTCAGATCTTTGCCCAACTAATATAAATCTCAAATATATATATATATATACATATATATATATATATGGCTGTTAATTACTTATAGTACTCAATGACCACTAGAACCCAGATCAAATTCAAGTGTAATTTCCATTGTTTTCTCATGCTTGAAACTATTCAACAGTAGGATGCACATTACAGTTTGTTACAAACCAAAAACTTGTTCTTTTAGTGTAATTGCTGAAAGGGTACCAGTTCATATTTTCTGGGTTTAAGCTCTATTACCGCCATTTTAGGAGAAGCTGTGATCCTGTCATCCCTTCCTAGCAGAGGAGATTTGTCCCCTCATGACACAGATTCACCTCTAGTTGTGACCTCCAGAGCAAAGAGAGAGAAATCCATTTCCATGTTCATTGAGGCCTTTGGCCTGTCCACTGAGAAGTCTTGCAAGGATGAAAACATCCTAATTACCTAAGTGATTTAATTTTGATAATGTAATAGCTGACTGTTAGATATCAAACCAGATTCAAGTGGGATTTACTCTGCTTGTGATGTCTGAATTGTCCACAATTAGGCTGCTTCCTGCAGATTTTTATTTATTTTTGACTAGTTGAAAGTATTTTTAAATAATTTTGAAGATAAGAAAATCATCAAGAAATCTTAAAAGTAGAGAGTATATTAAGGTTCTTAATCTTAGGTAAATACACAATTTCAGAAGACAGAGAATTTGTACCAGACTTTAAAATGTGATGTATTTAGGTTCTGAAAAAAAACATTGACTTGATTTCTTTTTCTTCTAACCCAAATTCCTCATGGAAAATGTCTTCTTCCAACCACATAGAGTTTAATTTGGAGAAGTCTTGTAGAAAATCGATCCCAGGTACTGTAATTTAGCCAAGAAGAGACATCACTTTGAATGTTTGGCATTAGAAAAATTACCAAATAGTGCCAATATGTTAATTTTGTCATGTGTAGTGAATTTCTCTTGCTGCAAAGATTAGCATCTTTTATATTAAGTCCTATAGAAAGCATATATTCTTGTTTTCAGTAGTAGAAGCTTATTAAACTCAAATTAATCTCTCAGTTTGCTGCCTTGATTCCAAACACAGGAACTTCAAATCTGTCCCCTAGAATTTCTTCTAATAAATTTTATGGAAATGTGGAGACATTCAAAAGTAGCTAATACTAATACGTGCTTCATCGGTTTGACATAGTGAATAGAAATCAATAGAAACAAGACATCTCTTTCTCTAATTAGGACACAGAATTCTATGTGGTTTGATTTTTGATGACACCAATTGCCAAAGTACAACTCTTGAATCGACTCATACCCACTCTCATTTTGGCTTCCTGTTCCCACCCCTATGATTCTGTTCTGGGGCAAAATCATGGTCATTTCTAATTGTACCCACAGTTATTTAATTACTAGAGTAATTGGTCACTTGTATATTCACAATCAGAGGCAATGCCTGATTTCCAGTGCCAACCACAGGTGTTATTTTTTTAGCAGTATTTCCACCTGAAATTAGAAATAGCCACCAAAATTACAGGTGCAAGAAAATGTCTAAAATCTTGGCTGAATCAATTTCTCTTTTTGATAAAGGAAACTAGCAATTGAGAAAAAAGAAATGAGTTTTGCATATGTGACCTTAAGTAATTCCTGCAGGAAATTATGAAAGTCACTCAGGTTATGACATGGAGGGTGGAGAGAGGAAGATATAGAGAATTAAAGGAGGGAGAGGGAAAGAACCAACAGTCTAGAGAAAAATAATACCCCCTTATCAAAATGTGCATGCTACCTTATCAAAGTAAGCTGGACTTCTATCATTTAAATCAGAAGTGCAAGAATGTGGCTCAGTCGATCAATTTCTTTTCACAGATAATAGATGAGGAGAATGCCTAACACCCTAGTACATTTTTCGTCATTAAAAATTACCACCTTCATGCATGAAGGCTTTTTCCCCCTAAAGATGTCGTGGGGCCTGGGGAACCACTTAAAGTTCCATGCCATGCTTACCCAAGAAACACAAAGTGTTGGTGAAGTATAAACAGAGAGCGCTTTTTCTTTGACCCACTCTGCAGTGTGATGGGGTAGTGTTGTTAGTTTATGTGAGAGAAAATAGCATAGGCTTTCTGAAAAAAAGTGGAATTGGATTAAAGGCCTTTGTGCGCGCCTCAATGCTGAGGGGAATTAGCAGGAGTTGTAGGCACTTAAAGGGGCCCTCATGCCGAAGCTTATCCCAGATTTTGCACAATAAACATTTGAATATCAACAGTGTTTTGCAACTTGCAGCACTAATGTATAAACTTCTCTCTTTTGAAACTCCCAAATCCTTCCAAATGTCTGTAACACCCGCTACATAAACACATAGGAGCTAGAGTAGAAAACACCTAGTCAATGATGTAACTCTGCTTTAAAAAAGATCTTTCTCCTTTTCTATCTCCAGGATCTAGAATGTTTTATAATGGCTAGCTGGTTTAAGGACTTTAGATGCTCTATTTAATTTTAATCATTCAACTTTCTTTCAGGCTTTGCATTCTGATATGGGGGAGGGGAGCATCCTAGGAATGGACAAGGATGTGCGGTTGAGTTCAGACCCATTTTGACCAAGATTCTTGATTTTTTTTTTTTTTTTAACATTAGAGTCCTAAAGGAACTTTTGTTTGAGAAAGAATCCTTATGTAGGTTTCAAAAAGAAATCCACCTTTGGAAGAAAAGGACTATTTTGCCCATTCAAGCCTGCTGACTACCTCATTGGGAATCCACATATGCAAACCAGTCTAATCTGATACCCAGTCCTGGGGACTAGAGACAGTAGGCTGATTTTGTAGCAAGGGCATGAAACATCAAACACTTTTTGATGTTCCTGACATTAAGTAAGTTCTATTTTTCTCTTTCAGAATTCCAAACTCCCAAAAGTTAAGTGTCAGAGAGCCTACAGGGGATATAGGAGACAAGAAAAAGCATTATTTTCACTCTTCCAAAACTGATCAGGAGAAAGACATATTTTGTTTTCTGAGAACAGGGTATTTACTTCGGTTGCTGTTGTTAACAGCATTTCTCCTTTCAGTTCTTTGTGTGATTTGTGCCATGTGTGTCACTTGATAAGGTTTGACGCTCTTAATTTCATACTAACACAAACACTTGCGAAGCAAGCACATTTTTCATCAAAATCTACATCAGCAGTTTAAGGAACTTAATGAATAAACAGATCCCCTTCTTCCTTTCCAGCATGAATTATCTAGAGAGGATTCTAAGCAACTCAGCCTGGTGGTAATATATTCCATCTAATTGAGGAGTTTGCAGGAAAATATATCTACAGTGACCCAACAGAGTAGTAAAACACTTGTTTGAAATTATTTTTCGTAACTGTGCTCATTTCATGCCTGAAAAGACGGTGGTAAAAATCTCATTGCGCTGGGGGCTGGCTGGGGAGGGTGGAAGGAATGAAGACATAACTGTCCTGTCCAGCTCTGAGGCATGTTGAAGCAGTTTGCCTATTGAATTTGATACAATGATGTATAGATGAATAAAGTTATCTCCGGTTCTGAATAGGATGGTGTCAGTGGGAGGGTAAGAAGGGGGGAACTTGGAATCTGAAAAGAATTCTTTTTTTTTTTTTCTTTTTCTTAGGAAAAAAAAAAAAAGAACTTGAAGGTCAGGGTCCAGCTGCCGGGCAAGAGGAGAACACAGCAAAATGCTGGACAGGCCTAAATAAAGACAACTATAGACACCCAGACACACATATTGCAAAACTTGCTTGCTTCAAGTAACTAATGTATTAACATATATTTCTATAGGCAAAGAGCTGTTTTTTTCCCTTTAGCTGCCTTAGACTCTGATGAAAACATAGGAACATCAAGAGCATCTGTAAAAATTACAGCTTTAATGAAACAGATGAAACAGGCCATCAAAGGTAGGAGAAAAGAAGAAATTCTAATGATTATGGCTTAATTCTAATAGATTATAATTATTATGATTGGTATGAACCAGTTTCTGACTGACATTCCATTTTCCCCCATTTAAGCTTTCATTTAAAAAAGGGGGAGCGGTGGGCAGGGTTGGGGGGGGACTAACAGCCACTAATTATTCTGCAGGATTTGCTGCTTAACTCAATACAAGGCCTTTAATCAAATAGAGTAAAGAGATAAAACCTTTAAATGTGAATCATCACACAGATCCACACTTCTCCTCATCCTGTTCTTTTTAGATTGGTTTAGAAAAGTTAACATTTTGATTTCTAATCATTCTAGTTGTGTCATATAAAGTAATGAACTGAAGAATTTGCGGGTGGTCAGATGGATTATAACTGAAAGGTTGGGACGTTTATGATAAATCAACTTGATCTTCTAATAAATGTGTGTTATCTGTCCTCCGTACTGTTGATTGCTTTCATATGTTTTTATTCTCGTGTGCTGGTATTTTCCATGAGGTGTAATGACTGTTACACATTTATTTTGATCAGACTTTTTTTCCCCTGTACTCTGATAAGATTTTTAGGAGACAGAACAAGAAAAAGATAGATGGAGATAGAATAAGGGAGGCACAGGCTAAAGGGTCTGAAAATATTGGTCCTCCATATCCTACTACAGCTGTTTCTTTCCATGGAGATGTCTGCAAAAAGTAATCTCAAAAATCAAAAGTTTAGCTGGTAGGCAGATATTCATTTTGACTTCCATTTTAAGGTATTTTAGAAAAATCTCCCACCAACATGAAGGTTAGACACATGCTACATGAACATTTTATTTCTTTGTACTTGCACAATAGTGAATCAGTTGGCTAAAATGATGCCAAATCATAAAAAGACAAAATGAACAAAAAATACTTATTTCTTTATATTCTGGCCTCAGAATTGTGTGTCACAGTGGAGATCTGAACTTAAAATTGGTAAATATTAACATTTTAGGGGATATTTGCATCAAAATTAAATTTCTCTCAATATTTGCATACGGGCAAAAGAATCTTATAAATGTAAAAATTGTTAACTTTGATGCAAAATCCATGAAAGCAGTACCAGTCATTCAGAATAATCTACATTATCTCACTAGCTTGCATGGCAATGTCATACACTTCCACATTTTATCAAAGTTACTTATACGAGAGTCTTTTCTTCTACTCTATAATGAAAAAGCCCAGGAATAATCTATAGATTTAACTGGGTTAAGCTATAGGGTGACACAGCATTTTAATCACATCAGTTATTCTCTACTTCTACAAAAAAAAAAAAAAAAAAAAAAAAACTGGATAGTTTTCTGCATGGTGAATGTTGCCATTAGGCTATTGACACCCTATTGTGTGGTTGAGAGAGGTAAAGTAACCCAGGAGATTATTCAGAATGTGAGATTGTAAATGTTTCTTAAAGATGTTTTTGCAGAAATCATAGCTTCTCTCATGTGGTCTTCCAGGCGGCAGTGTACAGCTCTGGAGCTGCAGTTGTTAAAGGCAGGATTGATAACATGCTGTGTATAATGCAACTCTTACCAACAACTTGCAGAGATTAGGAGACTGGCAGAATGATGTCAATGGAGGTTTAAGGGCTCTGCTTTCTGAAGTTGTTCGGAGTTAATAATTAATGGATATCTTTCTTTGATGGCTCTTTTATATTTGGATGCAGCTGCCTGAAAATCAACCACAAAGAAAACTTGATTTTGTTGTCATTAATTTTGACTTTGCTTAACAAATGTTTTGGGGTGCTTCAGCATCATAGCTTTTCTGATTTGGCCTTGGTTTAATGTGGAGATGAAATCTTTGATGAACAAAACTGTTTGAATTTTCAGGGGATGGTGACAGTGTGTTTTACAGAGTTAGTACATTCTAAGCAGTTTTCAAGTCTTTCAGATGGGCTGAATCCAAGTAACTCTTCCGTGGTGATGCTAATTTTGATACAATATGTTCACAGAGGAGTTCCTATTCTCATGTTGTGCAATAATTTATTCTGAGTTCTTTAGCATATGACTACTTATTCTGATATTTTCTTCTGTGCTATATTTTAAATGCAAGAGGGAGAATTACATAATTACCTAGAATAAGAGATGCTAAATGTCTTCTATCGATACACTAGTCCTATCAACTAATAGACAACAATTTGACCAAATGGATATGAAAGTTATTGATAAAAAAAATAAATTTTGAAGTATATCCAGTTTTGAATTTTTTTTTAAAAAGTGTTGCCATAGGATACATGTAATTTACCCAGAATTTTTATTTGTACCAAATCCACTGTTTCTAAGATCACAGTATGATCTTAGAAATGGAACAGCAAATTTAATGTTTATATTGCATGTATTGGATGTACTTTGGTAGAATCATATTTAGAGTCATTTTAAATGTCTTTTTTATGCCAAAACAATTCCTGTTGACTCATTTCCAATTTCTAATTATATGAATAATTATTTCTGAATCCCACAGTTCTCCTAAGTAGCATCTATTTTAATAACTGCAATTGATACTTCCATCAGTTAATATACTGTCTTGTCCCAACAAATAACCAAACATCTGCTGGTTGCATTTACTGTCACTGAGTAAATGATTTTATTTAAAAGAAATCATGTAAATTAGAGAGAAAGACAGACTACACAATTTTCCTTTTTTCATTAGCAGAAGAGTTTCCTTCCCCTTAAGAACTGTTTTTATACCTGAAGAAAATTGCCATGTGCCTTGCTAGCTTTTCAGTAACAAGGTTAGGGAATAAAATTTGATTCAAGCAAAAATTATATAAAAATAAATTCTATTTGATTCAGGATATTCTTTAATATTCCAACTGTTGACATTTAATTAGGTAACCAGGACAGTTGAGATCTTTAATCCTTGTTGGTACTGGTGCTTAATTTTGCTGGTATGTAATGCTGTGCTGTTATATAACTGAAGCCTTAGAAGATAATGAAAGCTTTCTGTCCCTAAACCTCTATTTGCTAAGGAAAGGGATGAGATGCTCCCAACACCATTATTCTTATTTTTTTTTGTTGTTGTTTTGTTTTGCCCTGTAAGCATTTTCAAGTCTTTTTATCAGTCCCTTCTAATAGATATAGATAGCTTCTTTAAAAAGAAAAACAGGAAAAAGAAAGAAAGAAATGGAAGGCTTTCTCATCACCCCAACTTCCCAGTGCTATCCGTGATCTCCTGTAATTGATAAGAGCATTTCTTGCTTGTTTGTATCTGACAGATGTCAGATGCAAAAGCTACTGACCTACTGGGGTCATAATACACTTGTCCATGTCCTTACCTGTTTTCACTGAACAAGTTAGAAAAAGAAACTGTCACTGCCTTCCTTGAGGTGTGATTACTGCTTCGGTTGGACTTGGCAATACCTCAGAATGATGTATTTAATGTATTTAAAAGATACGGGATTCAAAAGATAAAGATCCTAAAACTTCTAAACCAAGATGCTAAAAGGTAACAAGGTCAGGAACACAAAGAGGACAAAGAAAATAGGTGAAGAATTATTTTAATCAGTGCAGTCAACAATACTGCTTTTAATTTTTTTTTGTTTCAAATAAAAAAGCATAAGTTACAGATTTTTATGAAAAATGTTTTTTCACATACAATCAAACCAATCTTATATAGTTATTAGGGAAACACTTTTTTTAAAATAGTGACAGTTATTGCAAAGATATTCTTTTGGCAAGATCTCACATTCACACATTAAAAGATCAATTTTTGTCCTCATAGATGTGATTATAAGATCAATATTGCACAAGTTATCCCAGCCCTGTTTGATGATTGGTTCAGTTCCTCCAAAATTAAAGATTTTTAGTACCCTATTCTAAAAAGGGGGGATGAACATTAGCATAAGAATAATTTTTATCATCTCTGATTTAATGCTATTGAAGTTTCCCTTTTAGCTATAAATGAGAATTGTCCTTCTTCCTTTTTTAGTGAAGATTCATAATTTATTTCATTGTAAGTTTCCAAATTATCATGTTTTTGAAAGCTTAAGGGGAAAACTAACAGAAATATTTGCCATTCATAATTGTTCACGGAAAAAGATATAAATTTAACAAGGTATATGCCTTCTAAAAGACTTTATGCAAATATTTAAGGCAGAGATAGCTAAAGCCCTACCTGGTTTGTCTATTTTTTAATCTTGAGAAACTTTACTATAACATCGAACATTATTCTTGCTATCGATTATTACTTTACCTAAAATGTATAGACAACTTTAAAATACATCAACTACTGGCCACACCAAAATTCAAATCTGCACCTCATTATCCTTATTCATAAACACATTTTCAATGGCATAGAACCTACACTGAGAACGGAAACCTCATGAAAAATGAAAGGCCACATTGCATTCACTCCATTAGCTTTAAACTACGACAAGATTAAATATTGTTTTTCTTAAATTGATTTTATGTGTTCCTGCTGTTTTTCCTGAGTCCTTCACTTTGTACTTTGGTTATGTTACCCTTTGCTCAAAGGAAGTCCACTGCTGGAATATTGGAAAATGGAAAAAAACTGCAACATTGTCCCCATGTAATAGATATTGTTTTAGAATGTTTGTCCTTGAGTTTAAAAGATATGCTAATAAGCACCCTATTCAAGACTTTATTCCTCTACACTAAGAAGCTTGTTTTCATTTGATGAAAACTATTAATGATAAAACAAAAATTGTTTTGAATTCATTTATAAGGGATATGCACCTACCTCTTTAGTTAAAATCAGTGATCCATTAAGGCTTTCTAGCTTTTTTCCAAGCTCTGAGCATACTGAGTATTTAAGAATGAATAAGAGTGAAGGTGGGGGGTAGGTTTAGCTAAATAAAAGATTGCTTGATATCTTGGGGTTCTTTGAAGAGTTTTATAGGCTTAGAGTTCACAGTTTGAATGAAGGACATTTTTTTTAACTTTTATATGTGGAAGTTGGTTAACCTGCATTTCAATTATTGAATAATTAATTAATTATACTAATTACTTTAGTGAAAAAAATTAAGCTGTTAGCAACCTAAGCTGAAGACATAAATTAAAGTTTATAGATGTGATATAAAAATAAGGAAAAATGTCTTAAAATGTCAATGCTATTTATTTTTAGTACAGAATGTTCACTTTATGTGAAGCATATTAAGATATTCTAGAATATTAGCGTAGTATTTTCATCAAACTGATATCTAATTATTAAGCAAGCTATCATAATGTTTTACACAAAAAGACCAGTTATTTACCTGTTGTTCTACTTTTGCTTTGGAGATTTGCAAATAATGGCAGGCAAAGAAAATAAAAGTATTTATACATTAAATATGTTTTGCAAGGAAAACTAATTTCTGTCTGCTAAGAAAATTTAAATTAAGAAAGAAGGATGAGTCTGTGGCAAAAAAAAATGCACATTTGTCTTTGGAAATTTTGCCTTTTTAAAAGGTATTTTAAAATAATTAACATTACTGAAAATTGAAGGAAGAGAAATTTGTCATTTTTGTTGAATGTTTACAGCTATTTTTAAAACACTATGCTTTATTTGCCTGCAAATACTTAAATAAGTCTCCAAAAGTCTTAACAAATAAAATAAACTGAATCTTAAAGATGTTCGTGAAATACTTTCACAAATGAAAATAAATAGTCAAACAGAACATGGGCCAATACTGACACAAATGAATGAAAAACAAAAAATTCACTTTTATTCAGCTCAGGCTTTTTTTTTCCCCCTTCAAGCGAAACTCTCCACTACAGCATTATATTTTAAAAATAAACAAAATTAAAATGGCAAACTTTTTCTTGGTTTCTTTATTGACCATGATATTCACACAGTATTTTAATATAATCATACTTTGAAACTGTCTTTAAATCTTTAGTAACTAAAACCACTATGTGGCCTGCACAAATGATTTAGAGTACAGAAGTAAGTCTAAGATAAAAATGAGAAAATTCTTAAAGTTGTTATTTATGTCTTATTTTTAATTCAATGGATGGAGATATGTTTGAATCATTTTGCTACATTTTGTTACTTATTTTGGACTATAGAAACTGAAATTATAATATTGCATTATAGTTTTCTAAAATAGAACACATTTTAAAATCACAAGTGATTTAAAAATCACAAAATTATAAAATCAAACTACAACCCATAAATCATTTTTTTCTAAGCACCTCCTCATTTGCCTTCCAAAGGACTATTATAATATTGATGCTAAGCAGTTTCTAAAATATTGGAAATTACCTCCCTATTCTTGTTGCCCTAGTAATCTATACTGTAGTTGAATTTTACTACATGGAATTATAATTATGAAGGAGACTTTTTCATAAATTATAATAGAGTAAAAAAAGCATGTTATCACTTAAATTCTCTAACTTTTATAGTTTGTGTAAAAATTACCAAGTCTGAATGAGATTAGGTTTATTTTTATTGTATTATAGTCCACTATCAGAAACATATTCAAATGTGTCTAAAATTAATATATTTAAATATCAAAATACACTTTTAAAATATATTTTAAAAGGAAATTAAGGTTTTGTAATATATTAAAATAAAAATTTAATTGTCAAACTTTGATTATAATAATTTAGTTTAATACTATTAAAATAGATCTACATGTTTAATCAATTGCTTTGATTAAATTTTTGATGGAATCATTTCACTAATTACAAGAATCTAGACTTACAAAGATATGAAACACAATATTCTGAATTCTATGTCAGTTAGGTCTACAACTTAAAGAAAAGGACTTTCTTAAAAATCAAACTAATAGGGCTGGGGTTGTGGCTCAGCGGTAGAGCGCTTGCCTAGCATGTGCACGGCCCGGGTTCGATCCTTAGCACCACGTAAAAATAAAGGCATTGTGTACAACTAAAACAAATAAATAAATATTTTTTTAAAAAATCAAACTAATATGAGTGTGATATTTAATTAGCATTCAGTTTATTTAAAAATCATTTGAAAATATCAATGATAGAGGACAAACAAAAGAATTCCTATTTTTTCTTGAAATTTAAATTATGAAAACAAAAGACTTATTGTTTATATTGAAATGGTATAAAGTCATTTTGATTTTATTATACTAGAAAACATAAAAATAGCACTATTGTTTTTTCATAAATGAAGTTTCTTCAGCATTAAACCATGAAAAATTTATATTTATTCCATGTATTCAAACTGGTTCACATTTTAATGGATTTAAGCATAGATATGTTATTTTAAAATATCATAATACATTTAATTTTGCCATTCTTGAATTATTTATTATATTGTTCTTTTCTAAAAATCTCAGTCTTTAAAATCATTTAATTCAATATTTCAGTCAGAATCTGCTATATTAAAATTTGAAACTATTTTTCCTTATTTGGAGTTGCTGCTAGTTACTATTTCTTTATAAACCTTTCAAAATCTTAAGGAATTGTAACTAGTACCTGGAATAAGTGAAAGTATTACCAGTATTTTGTTTGTAGTGATTGAAAGAAGTGGGGGGATCAAAACTCACCCTTTTTGAACTTTAATTCATGTTATTCATTTTGGTTTTATTTTAACATTTTCCTATATACATCACACTATAAATCAAAATAACTAAGTGTTCCTTTATACCATACCCTAAAAAGAGTTCATAGAAATATGATCATAATTCGTGAACATTTTAGATTTTTCAAAAGACAACATAAATTTGAACCATAAATTGCCTAATGTATTTGCTCAGATTCCAGTTAAATACAATTTTTTAAAAACAATTAACATGAATTTTCTTTGAGTATTGTTCATGTTAAGAAGTTTTTATTATAAACTGGTCTGAAGTACTTGGTCAGAAACAGATTGTATAGTTAGGAATGAGAAAATTCTAGAATAAAAAAATAGAATAGAGTCTTCCAGAAATACAAAAGGCAATTAAACCTAGCACAAGCTTCCTGAATAAAAAGCTCTTTGCGACTATAGTATAGTTGTTTAAAAAAATAATTTACTTGTTTTTTTTAAATGTTCAATGATTTTGTATATGCATGTGTGTGGTGTTGTGTGTATGTACATATATAAATGCATGTGTGTGCACATACACATGTATTTATGTATGAGTATATCATATATGCAATAGAACAATTTAAATCTTTAGCTTTTAAAGGGTACAAATATTTTACCTGTCAACAAAGTAAGAAAGACTAGATGGAATAACAAATCTTCTCAGGCATTTTCTTGAGAGAGAGTCAAATGACCTCATTGTACACCTTCCTTTAGAGCACATGATGAATAGATAGATCTACAAAGTAAAAAATTTGAATTGAAAACACATCATTACTTGAGTTGAACACTTTAGTGATTAATTTAGTTTACTGATTCAGAGCCTATTAAACAAGGAGAAAAGTTGACTGTTTTCAAAGTACTGAATTGAGGATTATCATTATTTTGATGAGGCCACCCTACTATGATAGGGCAATGTAATCATAATGTTGAATTAAGTCAAGCTCTAGTCTAAAAAGAATAAACTGTACTCATCAGTAAATGTTCTTAATAGGAATCTTGAAAATATTTCATTATTCCTAATTTAATTAAGAGGCCTTGAACAGTTAACTATGGGTCCACATTCATACTCAAGAATAGATTGTCAAGAAAACCATAAGAAATGGTGCGTAGGGGTCCTTATTTCAACCTTGGCTTTTTATTTTTTTCCCCAATGAAAGATAAGCATATTAACTTTACAAACACACACTTAGTATACAGTTCTGAAACTTTACAGTGTCATTACTTAAATATTACTAATAGAAACCTGCTTAAACCAACATGTTAATTAAACATTAATTTATAAATATTTATACTGGGTTTATGCTAATATGAAGTTCAATTATATTGGCCCTATATATATAATTAATGGACATGTGGGCCTCTTAATACATGTACCTCAGGAATAGTGTATGTAACATTCATGAGTATGTTTATAGGCAAACACTCTTTCCCCTTTTTTTTCCTCCTAAGTGCAATGTATTGGGGATAACAGAACCCGCGTCCAGGTGTTCTCAGAATTAGAGGTGATGCAATCAAACATCTCACACAGTGCCAGGCACACCATCTGCAGTGCTGAGATGGAAGGAGCTCTGAGCACTATTACTAGAAGGTCGTTCTTCCCTAATGGCACTTCTACGTCATTATAGTTTAAAGGAAGTTCACTCGCTGGCACACATCTTCAAAGTAACCCTTCACATCATCTACACATTTTATCAGTATGATATGCATTACCATCCAGTGTTATACATAGCATTAGAAAGAAATTGGTGCAGGGTGAATGAACTTCCGATGAAATGTATAAAAAAGACATAGGCTGTGCATCTGCAGAAGAAAGTGCAGAAAGCCACAAAGCAAAGCCGTGTCTTAACACCATTCACAGCTCTGTTGATACATGTTGCAACAGAAAGGAACTGCACCAATTGGATGCATGGCACCAAGTCATACTTCAAACTTCCCCCTTTGTAGTTTCTTGGTTTGCTTACTTTAAACTTGATTGGCCCCTTCTTGCTTGCTCTAATAAAATGGAAGGGGGCTCTGGTAGACATGCAGGCAAAGGGTACTGCACCACACAATCTATTTGGTGCCCTTTCTGATACATTTGCTCTGAGTGACAGTGCAGGGTAAAGGGATGGAGCCAGGTGTATGATCTGATGAGCTTGGTGCAATTGGGGGTGGCTGCTCTAGACAGCTAAATTAAAAACCTCCCTTCGATTCTGATCTTAATCACCCCCTCCTAGGCTGTAATTGGTGATGGTCACTTAACTCTTTATCTCCTTTTGGATTCCAATATGCAATGCCCTTTTCCATTCCATGCATGTGTTCCTTAGGCCCCTGCAAGAGGATTCAAACAGCATCAGCTGCACAGACATTCACAATGTTGCACTAAGAGGGAGGTTTAGGCCACATCAAATCTTACTGACCTGATGCAATTTTTCTTTCTTATTTTGAATTAGAAGAGGGAAATGACACTCGAAAATAAAAGTACCATTGGTTTGACTTTTTCAATATTTATAATAAAAGTCTATATATATATATACAATAACAAAGAAAAATATATGCATATTTCATTCTTTGGACCTATAAAGGATTGGATTAACAAGGTCTTTTAAAAAACATGTTAACATGTAGCAGAGAAGATCAAGCTACAGAAAATTAAATGTTTCCAAAACCTCCATGTGTAGAAACACCTGATGGCACCTGAGGCACACTCAATAAAACAAAAGCCAGCTCGTTCAGCAACAATGAGAGCTTGCAGCACTGCTGCTTGCTTTTTCTTGCATTTCTTTTTCACACAGATGTATAAATTATTAGGAGGTACCAGCAAACTAGGGTGATTATAGAAGATGCCCAAAACCCAGTACAGTCGGAAAGACAATCATGGGGTGGCATGGAGGATTAACTTGGCCTAATAAATGCTGAGCGAGGGTAGGCACAGAAAAGGCTCACGCAAATGAGGCTCACTCCTTGCTTATAGGAGTTCACTGTCCCATGGGAAAGAGGCTGGCCAGTCAAAGGGACATATCACTCAAATGCCGATTGAAGCATGCAATCACAAAAACACGCACACAAGACAGACGAGATGCAGGAAGAGCCCAGAGGAAGGCAAAAAGTCACAGGGAAGTCCATATTTCACCCAGTAAGAGACCTTGGAAAGAAATGGCAACCTCTCTCACATAGCTGTGCTTTAATTGATACAACTGAGACTTATAAAGTTGCCTCCATGTGCGAAATGATTGCCTGAGCAGCAGCAGGGCCTTCCACTCAGGCCAAAGAGTGGATGGTGTGGGCGTGTTGGTGGAAACCCAAGTGGCTTTCTCATTCTTGAACCCTGATACCAGTGTAAGAAAGCATCCGGGTTGGAAGGGGAAAGAGATGAAAGTGCTGTTGGAAGCCAGAGTCCATTTCTGCCCAGAGAGAACATTTCTGTCAGAACAGGCTCACGTATTATTCAACAAGCATATTGTGAATGCTGAACCTCAGTTGACTGCTTCTGGGAGAGAGGAATGAGAAAGTAATTTTCCAATTCATTTTGAAGACAGTCCTCAGTCACACTCAAGAGAAAAGCCAATCCAACTGGAGGGGAAGTCTGAAGCCTGCAGCCAGCCCTGTGCTGGGAACTGGCAGGGAGGGTGTTCCCGAAGGCTGGGCGCTAACGACCATCATTATCTTTAACAACTACTGACTTTGTGCAACAGAAGTGTGACACTGTGCCTTCCCATTGGGTCCACTGTGTGAATTTAAATCATCGCCACTCTTTACTTTTTTCCCTGGTTTTACAGACTGAGAACTGTGCCAGCCTCTAGTACTTACAAATTCACATTAGGACCTGTAGGAAATCAGGCTCTAGGTCCCTTCATCTGCTGCATATTTGAGCTGAATTAAACCATAAGGACCACTTTTATTTATTTCCACATCAGAGCAAACCAGGACTTAAGGAGAAATGACCTACCCAAATTAGCAGTTTATGAATCATTAAGTCAAGACTGGGACCTATGTGGAGGGGATCCTAGCTCAATGCTCTTTGCAGGACAGGAAAAGATCTTGCAGCCACTCTGAGTATTGCAATTAAACTGCTCATTGTGCACAGTCAGAACCAGACATTCTTAAAACATATGAGAGTGAACTTGTTGTTATTCATCCTCAAAGAACCTATAGCCTGATAGAGTGACAGAGAAATAGCTGGAAATGGCAGTGCCGTATGTACCGAGTATGGCACTAACTGGGACCTGAATAGGAAGAGATAAGGACTGTATCAATTATTAATCCTCGTCTCTTACTTTCTGTTCCTTCTCCCATGATACTATGAAAATCTTCAATTCAACTGTTCACCAGGACTTCCTCAGTGAAGCAGGCAACAAACAAGCACAAACTTATAGCATATTTCTGGAGACTCAGAGGTGTGCACAAATGCAACTCATCCTTCAATGGGGTACAGAGCACATGCCCTGGAGCAGCATGTAGACTACTCCTTCAGCAAAATGGGTATACTCTGATTGTGGCCTCTTATGTATCCTTCAATCATGGAGCAAGCTGTGAAGGCATCCAAGAGCAAAGGGCTCCAGACATTGGATCTACTCTGCATACCATCCTCCCACTTCCTTTACACCACCTTGGGTCTCTTGTCCTATAGAGATGCAGGAAATGCGGACAACAGCTGCACAGCCACGCAAAACACACCATGTGGAGCAAGAGCCCTGAGCAAAACAGCTCTCTGCTCTCCATCCTACCGTGTAGCACACACTTGAGATTATTGATGCCAAGTACTTTCCTTCAGGAATTTTAAATGTCCTCCCACTGAGCAACAAATCATATAATATCCAGAGTCCTGATGCGAGCAGCATGAGTTTCCTGAGGCTTTGCAGAAGACATATGGAAGTGGTGTTACCTCCTTCACAAGTTGCCAGCCCAAATTCATGGACCATTTCTTCCTTAGAAGGGTATGTGCTTCTTTTCTGAAAGGTTTGCTTTATGATAATGATTTTGCAAGGGATGGGGGCAAGTCAATAAGTTTGTTACAAGGCTCCCTGGTGAGGAATGTGATGGTAGGCATTAGCCTGGAGAATAGCCCAGATGTGATTCTTCCCTTCCAGATTGGTAACAGTCTCTGTGTACCCAATTCCCCTCCACAGGCCAGGGCCAAGGGTGAGAGCATTTGGCTCTATGTTGGAAGGCTCTCTCTCCTACAGATAGGACGTCCTAGACATGAACAGTGTGAAGAGAGGGTGGTATGGGGATTTGAGCAAGGAGGGAGGTAAGTCAGAGAAGAGATACTAAAAGGACAAAATACACCAGAAGCAGATGCTCAAAGCCAGCATTTAGGAAAAGAAATTTGAGAGATAGCAAACAATATGGCTTCCAATGGGTAAACAGGAAGTTTAGTCTCAAGAAACACCTGAGACTGGGCATCCCCTTAGCAGCTCTCCTCTAGCGTTTTCTGTGACTTGATGCAACAAGTGCTGTTGTATTAAGTTTTACTAGAAACATGGAGACGTTTTTATAGGAGTCTCCATGTAACTATAGAAATTTGGGCTGTGGACTCCGGAAGCTGAGGTTGTTGCTTCTCTGTTCTCTTCTTCATCCCCAGAAAGCAAAATACCTTGCCACTCAACAAATGGCTATGCTTATCAATAAACCAACCCCTTCCCCTTCTCCACATCTGGGAGACATTTGGCTCAAGACCAGGGTATCCTGTAATTTTTCCCACTCTCTACCCCAACTACTGCACTTCCCTCATTCAGACAGGAGTCACAAGGGAACAACAGCCAGTAGATGAAAACAAAACAATGATTGGATATGGTTACATGAAGCTCACTGTGTGCCAGGCTCTGTTTTAAGCATCCTTATTTACTTAGTTAATTTTACATCAACACCATGGGGTAAGTTCTCTTATTTCTACTTTACAGAGGAGGAAACTAAAGCAAAATGGAGCTAATAAGCTGCCAAGAAACACATCTAATAACTAACAAATGCAGGGTTATGAACCCAGACAGTCAGCTACAGGAAATCAATACTTTCTGTTCTTAAAACCAATAGACTTTTCCATACACAGGAATCTCAAATCTTCTAGAGAAAGCTGCCACCAGGAAATTGGCAGCCATTGTGTTTTCCCTAAATTGTAGGACAATAGCCAATGGCCCACTTAAATGCCTCCTTTATAGTACACCTGCAATTCCTGAGATGATAAGTTACTAAAAGCTGGAGTTGAGTTCCTTTTCTCTCTCTCTCTCTCTCTCTCTCTCTCTCACACACACACACACACACACACACACACACACACACACACATCTTCTAGCTTCTGGCCTCACTAACCAAGGAAAGTGATAATCAGCAATGAATGGACTTCAAGTTAGGAATGTTGGGCTTACCACATTTATCTGTTTAAATTAATGGATGATAAAGACGTATATTTTTAAGAAGACTTGTGGAGTTTTAAATCCATTAGACAGAGAGAACTGAAGAGCAAAATTTTCAGAGCTAAAAGATAGATGGGGAATGCAAAAATGGCTTAGTGGACAGGAAACAGAATGTTCACGGTGCATGAGAAAAGAAAAAACAGACAGTGCACCCGTAAAAGGCTATTCCAAGAAAAGTTTATGAAAACGAGTTACAGGGACTGGTGAGGGTGTGGTTAAAAAATAGATTCACAAACTCATTGCCATTTTCACAGTCCAATGTGAACTGTTCCTTCTCCACCTAGCAAAAGATCAGAACTTCAGTCTTTGAAGTGGGCAAGAAAAAAAATCTTTGGGCTGAGGAACATAGGAGATATTTGAGGTGGGTATCATATGGAATCCAAGGGGATTCTGGTACTGGCTGCTGCAGGACCCAGAGTTCCCACCCCTCAGTCCCCATCCTGTCTGACCCCTTTCTTGTGGCTCCAGAACTCTGGTAGTTTGACTTCCAAGCAACAGTTTTTAGAAGATATTTTCTCACAAAATCCCATCTTCTTCTAAAAGAAAGACTACAAGAGCCTAAAATTGTGGTTTCCCCAACTAAATGTTTTGGTCACATCACTCTAAACTTAAGCTGCCTAGAGGCAGGCTCAAATTAGCTTTTAGACTTTCTCTTGTCACTTTGCTTCGCTATATCTCGTCTATTTCTCTTTCTCTCTCTGTATGTGTGTTTATGTGTTGTTGTTGTTGCTTGTCTTTGAAAATCTTCATTTTTTTCCTTGCTTTTTTAAAGGCATTTTTGACATTCACTTCTATCATGCCCCTATTCCCTCCTTATCCTTTGACAACCACTGATCTGTTAATGCTATAACATTGTCATTTCAATATGTTCTATGGATGGAATCCTATAGTAAGTGACCTTTTAAAGGACTGCTTTAATCACTCAGTAAAACTCCCTGGAGATTCATCTTGGATGTTGAGCACATCAAGAATATGATCCTTTATATTGCTGAGTAGTATTCCAAGGTGTAGATGCACTGCTACCTGCTTAGCCATTTACTTATTCCCCCAAAAGCTAATGTATGGGACAATGCAAGAAGGTTTAGAAGTAAAATGGTTGAGTTGTGAAAGCCTTAACCCAGTCAGTTAATTAATCTCTAGATAGGAATTACTGAGTGGTTAACTGTAGACAAGTAGGATGTGGCTGGAGGAGGTTGGTCCCTGTGGACATGCCTTTGGGATATATATTTTGTCCTTGTTAAACAGAGCTGTCTTTCTGCTTCCTAATGTGATGTCCTGCCTCACCTTGGGCCCCCCCAAAATGGAACTAGCTGTATTCAGATTAAGTCCGCTGAAACCACGAGCCCCAAAATAAATTTTCCCTCCTCTAAAATTGTTCTTGTTAGGTCTTTTGGCCACAGCAGCAAAAAAAGCTGACTAAAGCACCTATTGAAGAACACCTGGATTGTTTCAGCTCTTAGGAATAAAGCTGTTATGAACATCATTGTACAGGATTTCATGGGAACACAAGCCTTCACGTCTCTGGGATAAATATCCAGAAGTACAATTGGTGGGTTGCCTGATATCAAAAACTGTCACTCTGCTTTCCATAGTGGGAATTCCTCTCTCCTACATACAAGAATACAAGAGAAAATCCCTGCACTGGGTAAGTCTCACCATGAAAGAGACAAGTGAAAATTCAAAAAGAGAAAAGGCAACATGGAAGAACAGAAAACTTCAAATACACTATCATTCCTATCCCCATAGTAGTGAGAAAGTAATTCAACAATGAGCACAAACAGGATGGTACTTTTTAGAGGAGATTTTAGAAATCATACTAAGAATTAAGAGAAAAATCTTTAGAGATTAAAACTGTAATAGCAGGAGGAAACTCGTTCAAAAGAAAGTTTAAAAAATAAAGATATACCTTCTTAGAGAGTAAAGCAGATGTCAAGAAATAGAAAATAGAAATGATATGTGGAGGTACAATGTAAAATCTTGAATTAATTAATTAATTAATTAATTAGTGGTGCTGGAGACTGAACCCAGGGCCTTGTGCACTGAACTATATTCCATCCCCACATCTTAAACTTTTGATATCTGAAAAATGGGAGTTTGAGAAGGACCAAACCGAAATTAGAAGGGAAGAAATCACCCATGAAATAATTCAAGAGATTTTTCTGGCTTTAAGGTTTGGGGTTCCAGATCAAAAAATGCCCTTTAATTGCCAATCAGAGAGAGAGAGAGAAATTGACCCACTCTCTGGCACATCATCATGAAATTTTAGAATACTTGTAACAAACATCAGATCCAACCAACAAAGGGTGGTACATTATGAGTCATATGTGAAAATTCAGGGATTGGAATGATTTGGGACTAGAAGCCAGAGGCCAATAAAACAAGTCATCAACACTGGAGAAAAAAAAATCCTAGAATTCCACACCTCACACAACTTAGCTAATAAACCTAAGAATGGATGAAAACATTTTCAGACATGCTAGGTCTCCAAAACATTTTCCCTCCAACATCTTGCTCAGGAAGCTATTAGGGGATGTGCATCACCAAAATGAGTAAGTAAACTGGGAAAAGGGGAGATGTGGGAAAGAGAGAAAACAAGATCTAACACAGGAGAGGAGTAGTGAGTCACAATACAGGAGATCCTGGCATGACAGCTGAACCGTAAGTGGAGATGACAGACCAGATGAAGGCAGATTCGGGAGCAAAGAAAAAAAAATGGATGGAATAGCTGCCATTAACTAAGTGTACTGAAAAGAGTGTCTACAGGGTCTCAGAGGTATGAGGGCAGCATATTGACCTAACCAAAATGTTTTAATGACTATTTTGGGTGAAGATATAGGAAAGCTGAGTAAAAAATCAGAGAATCAAAATATAGATAAACCAATCATGACAGAGCTATAAAAAATATTATCAAAATAATTTAAAAAGCCAATGTAATAGAAAAACAACCTCAACTCTTTTGAACTTGTATATAGTTATAAGTGATTTTCAAAGAATAAGTGACTTTGTTACTTCCAAATGCACTGCTGCAGAAGTTATGCTAGCAAAACATCAGCAAGCCTTAAATGAAAACACATAATCTTTGTGATCTGCACAGCCATTTTTTTAAATTAATTAATTTATTTGTTCTAACTTGTTATACATGACAGCAGAATGCATTTCAATTCATAGTACACACATGGAGCACGATTTTTCATTTCTCTGGTTGCACACAAAGTAGAGTCACACCATTCATGTCTTCATACATGTACTTAGGATAATGATGTCCATCTCATGCCACCATCTTTCCTACCCCCACCCCTCCCTTCCCTTTGTCCTATCTAAAGTTCCTGCATTCCTCCTATGCTCCACACCACCACCCCTATTATACATCACCATCCACTTATCAAGGAAAACATTTGGCCTTTGGTTTTTTGGGGATTGGCTTACTTCTCTTAGCACGATATTCTCCAACTCCATCCATTTACCTGCAAATGCCATGATTTTATTGTCTTTTAATGCTGAGTAATATTCCATTGTGTGTATATACCAGTTTCTTTATTCATTCACCTATTGAAGGGCATCTAGGTTGGTTCCACAATTAGTTATTGTGAATTGTGCTGCTAAAAACATTGATGTGGCTGTATCAATGTAGTATGCTGTTTTTAAGTCCTTTGGGTATAAACTGAGGAGTGGGATAGCTGGGTCAAATAGTGGTTCCATTACAGGTTTTCTAAGGAATCTCCATACTGCTTTCCACATTGGCTGCACCAATTTGCAGTCCCACCAGCAATGTAAGAGTCTACACAGCATTTTTACTGCCATTCTATTCACAATAGCTAAGAAATGGAATCAACCTAGATACCTGTCAGCAGGTGAATGGGTAAAGAAAATGTGGTGTTATCTACAAAGTGGAGTATTATTTAGCTGAAAAGAAGAATAAAATTTTGACATTTATAACAAAATGGATGAAACTGGAGGACATTATTTAAATAAAATAAGTTAGGCACAGAAAGACAGGCTCTGCATGAGCTTACTCATCTGCAGGATTGAAAAAAAACAGGTCAACTTGAGTGTAGAATAGCAATCACTACAGATTGGAAAGGAGAGGGAGAGGTTAGATAATGGGAGACTGGATTGGATCAGCGCACACTGTAAAAGTGTATTGAAATGTCACACTGAACCTCATTAATATGTACAATTAATACATGTTAATTAAAATTTAAAAATGATTTTTAAAACCTTTGTATTGGCAAGTCAGGCAGCAAGAAGAGAAAGGGAATAACCAAAATTTGGTTTAACTGCCTCCGAATAAATTGAAGTTAAATCTAAAGAAGGAAAGACACCCTGACCATGGTGGTGGTACATGGCAATACCAAGGAAGAGCCTCTCAGGAAAAAGGAGAAAAATTGCCCTCCCTCATGGTTAGTCTATAGCAAGTTATCCTGTATGCCTTCTATGCGGGATGGGGCTAGTCAATGAGTCTTTATCTATTCCTATGGTGTTAACCTGTTAACAGGTTTCTGATCTAAAACAGACCCTTGAATATCAAGGAAGCTCACCCTTAAGCTTAAAGAAATCAGTGTCCCCAAGATAACTTTTTCTTCATAGGGTAAATGTAAATATCTTGAATTGAGTGGGAGAAAAGAACTCTTTTATGTTCAGCAGTGGTGTATCTGCTATAGCACAGCCATTAATAATTCAGTGTTAATTCTGGTTTAACTTACCTTGGCCTACCTCTACCAACAGTCAGCACATACCTCTCCACAGGTAACCTGCAACCCAGCCACACTGCGTGGCAGGGCTTACACCATAGCCCTCGACACTCCTCAACTTGGAAAGAACTCTGCATTTCCTACACCTGCCTATTCCTTATGCCCCTTCCCCGGTCAGTGTCCCTCGAGATGTCCACCTGTGAACATGGGAAGATGGCTTGCCAGCCCCATTTCTGCCCTAAGGACATTAACAGGAAGCCGGGGAAAGTCAGTTTCCATAAAAATGAAAAGGCTACTAATTTAGAGTACTTCCCTCTGCCCTTGCTATCATGGCTCCTCATTTCTCTCCCACTTCCAGAAAAGCAATGTTGAGAAAATAAGGAAATGCAGGAGACATGGTAGAATGACCAATGTATTATTAAGCAATTGCTAAAAAGGCACTCCATCACATGCCCCCAGTCACCCTGTTTAGAGCACCTGCTGCAATGCCACACAGGTAAAGCTGAGCTCTGCACCATGTCCCTCAGTTCGTCCACCATTTTAACATGTGAAGATGTCTTGCCCGCCTAGGCCCCAGTTGTTCTTGGTAGAAAGAAAGAACTCTCTAGAACCAAGTTGATTCTTCACTTGAGTCTTTATTAAATACACATTCTAATTGTATTCTTATTTATCCAGTGTCTCAAATTTCCTTTCCTCCCCAAGCCCCAGGAGTCTCCCCAACTAATGGCTCCAACTAAGCCTAGAATGATCTAATTACCCTACTTCCTTCCTGACACTTCTGTTGTGTGTTGATGTCTTCCTCCTGCTTTGATGCATCGGTTGGCTTTTCAACTATTTTTTGTATAAACTCAGGTTCACATTTTCCCTATAGAATATGGACATGGAAAATTCAGCTACTCACCCCAACCTATTGGGGCCAGTTGTTGTCTTGACTTTTTGAACTTTAAATCACACATTTGTAAGCCCCCATATACTTCCTCAGTGACCAAATGGACATTTCAGCCAAGAATAGAGCCAGGTAGCTAGACACCAAAAACTTCTCAGATGCATGATTCATCAATCCCATTTCAAGAATACACTCCACCCAAGTTATGGCCAAGCAGGTAAGCCATTCAAAAGTCGACATGGCAAAGGGGCATGTCACCTAATCAATTCCCAAGCCAATGTTTTTTCCAACTCTGCTCACTTCTTTCTTGGACATCCCATCTCTGTGTGGCCCTTTTTCCTGTTCTGTACATTTCACAACTAATATTTTGACTCTTTTCCTTCTTGCTCTGTTGTCAGACTATAAGGAAAAATTCTCTCTCCTGATATGGGACCACTCTAAATTTATTTCCTAATAATTCATCTCTCCTGACATAACACTTAAATGTCCTGCACCTTTGAGCTACCCTGAGGTCTGGCACTGGTCTGGTTTAACTTTTGTCCTTATGTCTGTAAAGAACAGATAGCACATCATAGGAGCTAATAGTACAAACTGCTAGGTCAGACTGCCTGATTTGGAATTCTGGCTGTACTATTTACTGGCTTTGTGACCTGAGGCAAGTTTCTTAACCTCTCAGTGCCTTAGGAATGCTGATAGACGTTTACCACCTTCCAACTCATCACTATTCCCTCTAGGCAATTTAGAGGCACCAGATTTTTTGTAGATTTGTAGGAAAATGGCAGTGACAGCATTAGAAGAAATATAAGGAGTATTAGCTTCCCCCATTCCGGGCCATGTAATTTCAATTATTTTACCAATCCCAGTAGATGCTCAATGTATTAAAATCTATGCACTTACTAAGTGAATTCATTTTTAAGATAGATCTCTATGTTCTCTTTAACAATCACATTCTGTCCCTCTTTTATAGAAATTGGGGAGATACCTCTTGTCAGTGGAAAGGGCTGTGAAATCAGAGAGATCTGGGTTCAAATCACATCTCTGCCTCCAGACCTGCACAATTTAGAGCCAAATAGCTTTTTACAAATGATGCAGAGAATGATCTGGGATTCATATGCAATTTCAAGTGAAATCATGATGTACATTTTATGTTCCAAAACAAGAAAAGAACAGGCCATGTGAAATATTTCTGTATTATCAGGAAGGGAAGATTCATGCTAGGAAATTATTAAAATAGGGCCCAATATAGAGTTATAATAATGCATGATAAGATAGAGACAATGATTCAGAGTTTTAAAACTGAAACCAGGAGGAAAATATTCTATTTGTAAGGTTGAGTCTCTGAGGGGTCCAAGAGTGGTGTATAAAAATTAAAATAAGTTATCATCCCTCTGATGTCAGACAGCTGTTTGTCATTTCTCCTAAAAGCAGTGGGAAATTGGCTTAAACAGCAAGGAGTTGCATTAAACATAAGGAAAAGATTCCTGACAGTAGGGACTGTTAAACAATGGAACAAATTAGTGATAACAATTGTGCAGTGGATTTCCCAGGGCTCTTTGGACATTGTGCCCCATTTGTCTGGGGGACTTTGATATAAACTCACCTATCGGCGACCGCCTGAATCCTTTCCAGTTCTCTGGTTCTTAATTAGTTCAGCATGCTTCTGCATTAATAGCATTATAATCCTGGTCACAACTGATTAAAAGACAAAAATCAATCTCCCACTCAAATCCCCCAAACAAGACAGTGTTTTGCTCCCCTGTGCACAAGAAAGGGGATGATCTGTGCATTTTCATTCACATGTGTTTAATTTCTTCAGAGAAGTCCTAAAACTGAGATTACCATACACCAAAGTTTAGCCTGGGAATGCACTGAATTATGAACTGGTGGAAATGCTGAATAGAGATATATAATGGAAACATAAACAGAGCTTTAGCAACGATGGCAATGGTATGTCACCACAATGCAGGGAAATCATGTTCAAGTTACTGCTATTGTAGATAAGGGGGTGCCGCTCTTAATAATGGATTTTTCATGCATTACTTCTATGCTTTTAACATTTTTTTCCATCATGAACAGTGACCTTGGAATAATGCTAAGAACCATATTTTGAATTTAACCTAAATACCAAATTTAAAGACTTAAATAGATAATACAAAGGGCTTGATTCCATGCTGCTGAAGATTGTGCAAGGTCATAGAATGCTTCCACAAACTCATATGTAATGGAAGTAAATCTTTTTTATTGAAAGTATGCAACACATAACTACATTCCTCCAACAAAGTCAGGAATATTTTATGAAAAGGAAAATAATTGGAACAGTATTGACAGGTAGATACCATGTAGGTAGATGCCAAAGAGGGATAGAATGGACTCTAGCCCCTCCCCATAATGCCCAGAGCCCCACAAAGCAATAACATTATACTTACAATCACAGCTTCCAGTGAATTCCCCAAATTCTTTCTCCAACAAGACTGCTGTTCTAAAACGTTTCTCCATTTACATCCCAAAATTCCATTGTATATCAGGGGAACCAAACAAAATTAATTGAATATATATTTATTGTGGCCCTAGAAATACCAGGAAGGTGTGGATTAGAATCTGTTGGCTCATGCCACTTGCTAAAACACTTGCCCATTTTTCCCACCCAACACCCATCAATCCCTGTGACCACATATTCATGTCACCCTCTATTTCCAGATGTGCCCCGCTTAGAACTGCTTACACCACTGCATGCCTTAGTCTCTTTCTCTCAGAATCAGGATGCCAACCTAATCAAATCACCAGCCCTCTGGATTACTAGGAAAGAGCTGAGCAGGTAAAGACCACATGCTCTGAACAAAGCTGGCTGCTTTTCCTCTAGCTCTGCATTTAAACAATGTATTTCACCTCTCTGTGCTTCCTTTTCCCATCTAGGAAACAGAGATGATGATAATACCACCTCTTAGGTTTCCTGGAGTATTATATGAATTAACGCACATAAAATTTATACTGAGGCTGGTCCAGAGTGAATATCTCATAAATATTAACTCTCTCTGGCATTCAGAGGCAAGACCTTGGTTTCTCCAGCATTTGGCATGACGTTGGTCAGAATTTTAGTCCATGGTTGTAAAAAATCAAAAGTGGTATTTGAGATAATGGGTTCCAGATTATAACTGACCAATATCTCTGCTCATGAGAAGTATCTGAAGATATGTGCATAATGTGTGTGTATCCACATATGCCAGTAACTATCAAAAAAAAAAAGACATTTAAATTTAAAAATTCACCAGCCAAAGTGTTCCACAAAAATAAGTTTAGTTTCAGCCTCTGCTATCATGTAACAGAATGGCTTTGGACAAACCAGATGAAATCTGTGAGCTTTATTTTTCTTATTTGTAAAATAGAGACAATAATCTCAGAGAGTTTTAGAAGGTTCACAGGAGATAATATAAATGAAAGTCTGTATCAAAGGAAATCATACAAAATGATATTTTTTATATATATATGTATATATATATATATATATATATATATATATATATATATATTTTTTATGAATTTTCTCCTGCTACAGTTAGCACCTAGTTTCCCTAATTTGTGCTTCAGGGCAAATCGTCTTTTCCAAAAACTTGGTGTTTGCTTCCTGGTCTACTCATCAATAAATCTGCCTCTAAAAAACTCCACTTCCTGTCTCAAAAATTGTACTTAGGAAATTCCCTTTTTTCTGCTCTGGGATCCGTAGTGTACCAGTCCCCTGTCTTTCACCCATTTCATTTTTCTCTCCACTGGGGGAGAAGTAAAGACTATATCCCACCTTGGTACACCCCTCTGCATTTCATCCTTGATTTGATTTCCTTTTAAAAGAAAGTATCCAAAGAAGCAATGAAGAAAAATTGTCATCTTTGTAATAAGATGCTAGTCCCTCCTCAATTGCCATATGCTATCATGTTTAAAAAGAAAAAACCAAAACTTAAAAATATATAACCTTAAAGAAAAGGAATGCCAGAAGCTAAAATCATGAGTTTTATTTGTTAAAGTTTGTTTTGCTGTCCTTCTCTTCTCTGATTGTCAGACAAAAGGAACACCATGAGCACATGAGCAGAACCCAGGTAAAAGATCATGTCCCATTCCTTCCAGGTTGCCATGGACTACAGAACATTCAGGAATGGACAGGTTGTCCTTGTTCATCTTGCAAACTGAGGCAAAAGTTATCACTGCAGTGCTATGCCAAGTACCCACATCATGGAGAACAAAAAAAGGTGGGAGTTTGCAAGAAAGGAAGATGGGGCAGAGAGTGACAACATGGAAAGGAAGAAAGTGTGAAAAGACAAACACACAGCCAATACAGCAGCTACATCAATTGAGCACTTACTATGGGCAAGGCATTTTCTCATTCAGTCAGAATAGTCCATTGAGCAAAGGATGGTTGTTCTCATTCCCAGGTGAGACAGGCCTACAGACCATTCTCATACATTGAGAACCTTGCTCTCAGCTTACAGAGCCCTTTCTGTTTAGAAATTCTTTCCAAACACAATACAAGAAAGCAGGCCTTTACTTACCAAATAGCATTACATTCCTGCCTCTAGTCATGCCTTGTGTTGGGAAACCCACCGTCCCTTGGTTAGGACTGTTGACTATTCTCAAAGTCTGCTGTCCAACTTTACAGAAAATGCCTTGATAAAGTTTCATATGTGGTTCATCATGTCTGTTGTTCAAGAATTGTTAATAACTTAGTATTCAGAAAAGAATTTTATTTCTTTTTATTTTAAGTTCCTGCCAGAATATGTTGTAAAGAAAACATTCACTTGACCCTTTGTATTTACCACATAGGCATTCAATAAAAATCTATTAATTTTGTTCATAATGTTCAGACTTCAAATACATATTCTTCTTTTCCATGTATCCCAAATGCCTTCTGACTCAAGACTTTACTCAACCTAGAAGTTCTTCTCTCCATGTTCAAATTCAATAAAAGTTTCCGGATTCCAATATGTTTTACTTTGTGAAATTTGTCTTCCCTAAACTCCTGACACCTTGCTCCCAGGCCTGACTAATCCTTGTCTACACCATCAGGATGCAGCGATGCAGACCTGTGATGTCAATGTGCTAACTTATAACCTAAGAGCTGGCAAGTGCTCTCAGAATCTCCATTCCTCCCCATTCCCTCTAAATTCCCACCCCCTGATTTTTTCTGTTCTACTTAAATCTTTTTGTTTATTTTTGTTTTGTTTTGTTTTGTTTTGTTCTAGATTCACTTCTTTGATCCCTGGGTCTACATCTTATTTTTTCTTTGTACTTCCAACACCCTGAGACACAGTGGATACTAAACTGTGGAAAACTGGAAGGTGATGAGTTTCCAGCATTCTTTTTCTCTCCTTACTACCTCCAACTGTTTCTCTCCTGCATTTTCCTGTCTTTAAGCAATCTTGACATTTTGCCTATAGAAAGCAAAATGAGCTGCATATCCCAGCTCCCCACACTAACATAGATTCATATAAAAGCCAAGCACAAAGTAAATGGGAAAGAGAAGGGCTTATATTTCCCAGTACATCTGCTATCTGATCTTATTTCAATTCTAGACAAGTGTTTTCCATTGTTATTTCCTGACTCAATTAGGTTACTGGAATTGTAAGGCAAAGCTTATGGATATAAAATCTATTGCCCAGGAGTTTGTGTGAAATTAGGATGGGGGTAGCTTTAGATATAGATGTAGGTATGGATTCCAGAAATTTACTTTCATACTTGTTGCCTAATATATCACACAGTTCATCAACCACTTTGGTGGTTAATCAACCAACAAAACCCATCAAGCCCAGGTATTATTTTTTACCTAATTGCCTCCCTCTTTTTCGGAAGCCCATACTCTCCGATGTTGGAGTATGCTTTGACTACAAGGAAGGGGTCAAGGTGCAAAGAGACTGCGGTGTTAATGTAGGTGTCACATAAATGCATTAGCTCGGTGGACCAAACAAGGGAAAATATTTTGATGAGAAAATGGCATTTAGAAGCGTTAGTGCATTTAAAACATTTTCCCAGTGTGGTTACATTAGCAGACCTAAACAATCAGGGGCCAGGAAGCATTGCTGCAGGGATTGTGAGCTTAAAAAGTTACCCTTGTTCTGACACCTATTAATAACCACCTTTGGAAAATTCTAAAGCACAGTGAAAAGAGAATTGTTCGACTTTGTGCCTGCAAATTTTCCATAACTGTGATTCATACAGACAAAAAAAATCTATATGGTATGATGTATGTTTAAGTCTCTGCTAAACAGGAGACTTTTGGAATTAAGAAATCTATTGCTAATTCTAGATACTGATGGCTCTTGGGATCTTCTTCTGACATTTCCTACTTAAGGAGCAGATTGGTTACAAATGCATAATATTCATCAGTGGAAAAAAAGTCAGAACATATAAGCTTGTTCCAGATTTAAAGGAATTTTTACCCCATTGGCTAAAGAAAACTAACATATGGGAAAAGGAGAACTTTTCTCATCTTAAACTTTTTCATTCAACTCCTCCAGCAACGGGTTCTGGAAACGCCTCCACTGGGTTGTCCTATGGACTGCTTAACTGGAAGAGGAAGATTTCAGGGGAAGGAACTTCAGGGTGTTTTGATATCTGGGGTAGTGTGATCAAATGTCAAATGCTGGCTTGTTTGGCAGCAGAGTTAAACTTACAGAATTGTGCTGCATTATAAGAAGCTTTAGTGAAACTTCAGTTTCCACTGGTTATGACACACATAGGCACCTTGACATCTCCCACCACTGGTGTTGAACTTCAGCATCACTGAAAACTCATTTGTCACTGAGGCAAAGAATTGTCAATGTTGGAGACCACCAAGAGGAGTTAAATATTCCGAGGTCTTTGCTTCAATCAGTTTCTACAAAGTTGAATTTGAGTTCCCCCATCTGAAGCATCTGCCTTCAGTGTACAGTGTTTCTGTGACTCTAACTAGGGGCTCTTGTACCTATCTCTGAGCAGCTATCATAAACTTAAGAACAAAAGATATCCATTCCCTCTGACAAAATCAGTAGGGATTCTGATAAGCTCCTTAGTGTTTTAAATCTTTCACAAAGATTTAAAAGGGAGTATAGGGAAAGAAAACACCTTAGTTTTTCAGAGTTCACCTCTGCAGCCAAGGTCTACCCTCAGACATCAGCTCCATTGGGCTATCAAAGTCATTTGTAGAGGGATGCTCACATCTGCAAGGACTTTGGGTGTAGGATGTAAATTTTGTATAAGGTGTACATTTGTAGAACCCTTTCAACAGCAGAGTTACCTTGGCTTTTAGGATTTATAAGAGTTCTTTCCTTACCACAGATAAGTATGCTGAATCCCAGAATCACAAAATCCTAGAAGTTCAGAATTGAATTTTTTTTTTTTTTTTTTTTTTTTTGTACTGAGAATTGAGCTCAGGAACATTCGACCACTGAGCCACATCCCCAGCCCCATTTTGTATTTTATTTAGAGACAGATTCTCACTGAGTTGCTTAGCACCTTGCTGTTGCTGAGGCTGGCTTTGAACTCTAGATCCTCCTATTTCAGCCTTTAGGGCCGCTGGGAATACAGGTGTGCACCACAGCAATAGAATTTTGGAAGTTGTATAGTCCAACTCCTTGTAGCTTGGATGGTCAGATCTCCACTACAACTTTATCACCAACTACACAACAGCATCTAAGCATCACAGTCACTATTAGAGCATTCATTAGACTGCCACTGTGCTCAGCATTCATCTTCCCATTGTGCCACTTAATCTTCCCACTCTGTAACTTCAGTATTATTAACCCATTTAACTTATAGATAAACTGAGAAATTAAAGGACTTGCCAAATCAAGAGGAGCTGGGATTCAAATGTTCAACCTTAGGCTCTTAACCATAATACTGTCTATTATTTCCCTAATCACACACTCAACATCCACTTGAATGCTACTAATGACAATGAGCTCAGTACTGCCCAAAGCAGTCATGTCTATTATAAGATGGTTTCCTTTGTGCTTCTACAAAGCAAAATGAAATTTTGCCCTTGATTAAAATTCTGCCTTCTGAGATCCTGCAGAACAGGTCTAATCCATCTTTTATTTGGAAAACCTTAAACCATCTTGAGATAGCAATTATGCCTCTTTTTTAAGGTCTTTTTTTTCCTTCAAGCTAAATTCACACACACTAACACACACACACCTTTTCTTTTAGTTTTTCCTTAGCACTTTCTATGAGTGGTGATGTGAGATGATACTGGTTCCAGAACCTACACTGTTTCAGAGCAAGAACCATTTCATACTCATTCATGTCTCAAGATCTAACCTAATCACAAAGTTAATTTAATTAAATTCTAAGGGACATAGCATGTGATCAACAGATTTTCAATGATAGATGTCCAACAAGCATCTTGAACATTTGTCTTTTGAGTTTGGCAATTTTTCAAGGTTCTTCACAGAGTTTAGAGTCAAAAATGAAATATGACCCCATATGTGATCTGACTGTAGGGTAAGACTAACACATCTTGTCTGTAAAGTGGCATGTTACTCTCCACACAGCATAGGATAGCATTAGGATTTTGATGGCCTGCTCACCCTGCTGATTCATGTCATAATCATGGGAAATAAGTGCCTCCATCTCTTTTTATGGGCTGCTCCTAACTCAAACTGTCTAGAATAGTAAGTTTCAGAAGTGTGTCAACTAGTAAATTCGTACTAAGCCTGTGTTCTAACCTGCAAGGATATTTGGAGATCTTAAAGTCTACCATGAGCAAGAGTCATTGTTCTTTCTGGCTTTGTTTTATTCTTCAATTTGGGAAGCTGGATATCCACAACTTTATCCCTACCATGAAATGAGGACTTCCATGAATTTTCCACAAGCCCTCCCTTAGGCCTTCTTTTCCCACAAAGTGAAACTCCCTTGACTCCCATCAGCAGATATTCCTCAGCCCTACTTCTTAGAGTCAAACTGACCCTTGGAAAGAGACTTTAAATTTTTTTTTTACTCAGGACCCAAGCATCAGATCACCCAGTTTCATCCAGTTCTAATCATTTGGCCCTGTTATTAATTCCTTGATGTTCAAGACGAGGGATAGATCATAAATATAGTAGATAATCACATGTGGGTCACCTTGCTTGAATTAAGGTAGGGTATGCTGCAGGAACAAACTAACCCCTAAAGCTTAATCAATAACACGTGCAAATTAATTTTACACTCATGCAAAGGTGGAGAGTTCACTTCCAGACTGATTCCATCTTATAGTGGTACCATTTCAACATGTGCTTATCACACTCACTAAAGGAGGGAAAGAGAGAGGGCAGAGGGAATCCACACCTGCTTTTCAATTCTTCCTCCCAGAAGTCAAAAATATCACTTCCATTGGAATAGTGGCTAGTACTTGGGAAAGGATCCCACCTATCAACAGTACAGACCTTTAGTATCCCTTCAACAAGGAAAAGGACACAGGAGGGAATGAGCACAGAGTATTATCTCTGCTGAAATCATCGTCTTCCAGGTCTTCTTTCCATCTGAGACTAAATCCTCCCCAAACTAAGCAAGACAGCAAGGATGATATGTCTCTTTTGCTTCCCACCAGCCATACTCTTTATCATCACCTTTTCTTGGTTCTCACTGACAATGTGCTCAGAAGATCCCACAACCAGTATTCCTCTTAGAAATAACAGGAAACTTTACACACAGAAATTTAAGTGGAAAAAAGTAAGGAAACAACAAAATCCAAATGTAGATTTAGTTCTGAATTCACAGCTCAGATGTCATTACAAATTGTCTCATTATAGCTCTTGGCTATGACCAGGTTAATACTGGCTTCATCCTCAGCCTCACAGGCTGGATGCTGAGGGCACCAGATTCTCATTATCACAACATCAAAGTGTGTTCCAAGACAGAGTAGTAAGTCCAACTCTTACACAGCTCAATCAAAAATGTGGAGGACATATTGCATTGTTTCTTATGAATGTGCCCAGTCAAGGACACTCTTCTAAACCAGTCACTGTCTTCAGTGAGATTGAGTGCTTCCATTAGCCATCAGGGTCACATGATATTTCTTGAAGCCAGATGCCAATCTCTAGAGAAACCACATGTGTGTAAAGTAGGGATAAGGTAGATCCTCAAATAGAAACATGGGCTCTTTCAGAAAGTTGGGTAAATGGGTCCTGGGAGGACACAGATACTGACTGTCTACTAATTATTACTTACCTTTGTGTTAATCATCACTCCACAGAAGAGCTTGATCCCATTCTGCCTGACCTGAACTTCAATTGTCATAAACTCTGCATGGCTCATGTGTTCTTCCTCCAGCTCAAAGGAATGGTTCTAACTGGTCAGGACCTCTCCTTGTTTCAGTATGAGATTTAGTTGTAGATCAAATGCCATTCTCACCAATAGAAACTAAAATAGGCTGATCTCTTTATCCTCAGTATGTACATGAATTAAAATGATCTGTATGATACTACCAGAGACCACCTTCTAGGTGAATAGCCATATTTCTTTGTACAACCGTCTTTAAAAAACAATTGATCTTTCAGCCCCAGATTCACTACTGTCTATGGTGTGATTCTTACTTTACAAGGCTTTTATAAAAGACTACAGCCACTGTCTTTCTGAAGTCCATGCACACTTCATCGGCCTGATTTGTAACCATAACCTTAAAGAAAATGAAGTTATTAATCTGGAAAGATTCGTTCTCAGCAAATCCACCCTGGCTTCTAAGACTACCACTTCCTTTTGTCAAGGGCTCACAAACCATCCTTTTCATAATCCATTCTATAATTTCACTAGGGATTGACATTAATCCCACAGGTCTATAGTTTGCAAAATCCCCTTTCCCCCTTTTCAAAAGCCAGGGCTGTGCATGTCAGCCTCCTGTCTCTTGGCACCTCCTCCTCTTTATGAGAGCCAGTTAATGGAGGATTTGCCTAATGTCTCTTAATGAGACAGTGCAGAGTCAGGATTAAAAGTCAGCCAACCATGAGGGTTCAGCCTTTTGCTTCTCCTTGCGGCCATGATGATTTCTCCACCCTCTTTTTCCTTGAGATGAGAGCTCTCTGCTAGAACCACCAAGCACAAGATTTCCGTACAGAAACTGGCCACCTTCCCTGTCCTCCTTACGTGTTTCTCCTAGGGATTGGAATAGGAGATGGAACAGAGAGCTGGGGCTGTGGTCTCTGTGCATACAACACAGCCCTAAAATTTTAGGGATGGTGATCTGCGTAGTTGGTCTTGCTGTAAGTGATCAGTATTGCCTCAGTTCATTTTTGAATTGTTATGAAGCAATTTCACTTGGAGGCAGAGGGGCACTTTTCTATGTGGGTAGCAGATTAGAAATTCCCTACAATTTCCACAGTCTGAGCAACCACATTTATTTCAAAGATATGCATCCCCTGTGTTGGTCTAGTTGGACAGGGAAGCCTTCCTTTTCCCCGTCTTTCCATTTTCTATGTGAATATCTTCACCTTTAAAAATCAGTCCAATTCCCATGACACATTTTAAAATCCCAACTAACCTAGTTTAAGCTAATAAGAAGATCCACATTACACCACCTTTTAGAGCTCAATTACATAAAAATCAGAGTGGCATTGGGGCATTTGTCTGAGCAAAATAGATTTTCAAATTGGTATAAAGCATACTTAATATTGATAACTCTATAATTTCCAGAAGAGTTCAGAATGAGAGTGATATAATTAGGCTTTATTTGAAATTTTTCTTTAGATTTAAATGGAAAGAGAGGGAAAAAATCAATATATTATCTTCCTATCAAGTAAAAGTAAGTGAATCACCCATCTATCTTAATTTATTCCATGAACTAAGAGGAAGAACATTCACCTCTCTGAATAATATTTTGCATTTGAATAGATACTGTGCCTATTTTTAAGAGGGAAATTCAATATTTCCACAAAACAGAAAGGTTGTTCTTCACTATGATTCCTAATGTAATTGAATACACAAATGACACATAAAATGTGTAGGTAACATTTTGTCTCAATCTATATACCTAACATTTCTTTCAGTTTGTGACACAATGTGGATCTCTCAAGAAAATAAATACCTTTTAATCATCAACTAAAACATGAAAGAAAACTACCAGGACAAATGAAAAATCCCTGCCCTTCTTTATGTGAGGGAGTGATGAAAGAATAATCTGTGGAGGAAAGAGGACACAAGATTTAAAAGGAAGAAGCTGATGAGCTACTCCCAGTGGTGTGAGCTGAGGAAGATCATTAACATCTCAGAGACTCTCTTTTAATCAAGTGTAATGTGCAACTAAAACAAACACTTCATGTCTTAGTAGTTACTTTCAATGGTGTTTTTTTTTTTTTTTTTTTTTTTTTTTTGTGGTACTGGGGATTGAACTCAGGGGCACTCGACCACTGGGCCACATCCCCAGCCCTTTTTTGTGTTTTTATTAGAGACAGGGTCTCACTGAGTTGCTAAGTGCCTCGCCATTGCTGAGGCTGGCTTTGAACTCGCGATTCTCCTGCCTCAGCCTCCCAAAGTGCTGGGATTACAGGCGTGCGCCACCGCGCCCGGCTACTTTCAATGGTGTTTTGAAACAAACAACCCCTAAACCTCATTGGTTCATAATGCAATAGTTCAATTCACACTCATGGTGTAGATTAGCTGAGGTTCAACTAACCTCAGATGACCTTGACTAGCTGGGTTCAGATAAGCTTAGCACTTGAGTCAGGCAGACATTTGCTCTCTGAATTTTCATTCTGGGACCCAGCTTGTAGGAGGTTGTAATGGTCACATGGATCACAGCCTTCTCATGGAAGAAGTCAGAAACTCAAGTGGGATGAAGAGAACACATGGAGCCTCTTATGACTTCTAGTTCCTAAGGGTAACAATGACACTTCCACACAATTCCATTGATCAAAGCAAGTTACTTAACAAACTCGATATCAACTGAATGGAAAAATATGTTCCACCCATAATGAGAATGAAAAGGCAATATATGAATGAAGGCAAATATGAGCAAAATATAAGAAGTTTCAAATGAGTTAGATACATAAGGCAACAAGGAAGTCTCTGGTGATGGAGTCCAGTGGTAAAGCATTTGCCTGGCATGCATGAGGTCCTGGGTTGGATCCCCAGCACCAAAATAAATAAATAAATAAAATAAAAATAAAAACACCAAGCACATATTACTCATGTGAAATATGGTAACTATTACTGACCATCTAATTATATTATATGATAAGCCATCTTAAAATTACCCTGACTCTGATGAGCCCTGAGAAATTGGCAATAGAATCATTCAGTAGCCATATAGGGAGTGATTCCTTGCCAAAGAAGTGGGTCCCCCCCCCCATTTGAAGCTATACATCTCAACATTCTGGATGTGGCCAAGATGCAGGCTAAGGGATGTGTCTGGAATTGGCAGAAGTTGGTTACAAGAGAAATCAACATGTTTCCATTTTCTCACATTATCTACAGATAGGAACAGGCTGCTGCCCTTTCCTTGGTCAGCTGGTGAAACTGTTACAAGTTGTACAACTGAATAAATAAATCAATGCAAATTGTTAACATTTTTGGAGTGTCTGGCACAGTTACACTTGGTGAAACTTCACAAGATTCAGAAGTTGCTTTTTTGTGAGTTGGTGTTTTTCCATGTTTTTAAAATCATAATGCTGTTTCCTGCTTAGGAACAAAGTATCAGTTTAGAAAATACATATTTAGGGCTAAAAAGAGAAATCCCTGTAGAACATTCTGGGCAGGTAAAAGCAGCCCTGAGATCGGGTTTAATTCTGATTCACAGTTCCACAAATACACTTCTTAATCTCTCTGCACCTCCCTCTCCTCAGCTATAAAGAAGGTTGGCTTTAAAAACATTTGCAATCTCATTAAGATGAAAAGCTCTAACCTAATGCCTACTCAAATTAGGAAGAGCCCCAGCAGAGATTTAACTCACATATAGAGGTGATTGTCAGGGGGCCCTTAGTTTAAGGGACATACACAGGCAAAATCTTGGTGAAGTAGTCCATCCAAATTTTTGGATTACTGAGGCATCACCACATTGTCCTCATTCTTTTCTACCCCCTAACACTTAAATCTCCAAAATGTACCACAAATGTATCCCCTACTCTACATCCCCAAAGCAACCACCCTAGCCTAATCTCACCCCCTCTCATTTAAACATGGTAGAGTTACTTAACTGGTTTCCCTGACCCCACTTCAGCCCTAGCCAATCTGTTCTCTACCCAGGATACTCTTTGTGAAATAAATAAAACTTTGTGAAAATCACCTCCACTTTTGCAACCCAGTGCCCTCCCCTTATCCCTACAATATATTTCCAAACCCTTCCATGGTCACCAAGGCCCTACAGTATCTGGCCCCTGGTTTCTCAGTCCTCCATTCACCCCAGCCACCACATCCCTCAATTCCCTGTGCTCTAGCAACAGAGGACTTCTTTTGATCCTTGCTCATACTAAGCTTATTCCTTGGGTCTTTTTTCCTCCATTTTCTTCACCCAGTCATTCCACTAGATCATCAGGTCTCACTTCCAAAGTCACCTTCTTATTGAGCTTTTTGGACCATTTTATCTAAAATACTCCCTTTCTGCCTCTGGCCTCCACCATCTTGCAAACTTGTAGACCTCCTATCACTGTCAAATGGTCATGTTCATCTGCCTATATGTTCTTTTATCTAACATTAGCATGTAGGTTCCTCCAGTTTCTGCTGTATCCTCAGAAGCTAGAATATTGGTTGGAACATAGTGCTCAATAAATGGCTGTTAACTAAATGATAGAATCAATGAGGGGAACTGGCATATACTGGATGTGGCCAGCTCAGATTCTGAGAGCATTCTTCCCTCTGTGGCCCTTTGAGTGCTCAGGACTGCATTCTCCCTGAAAAAGCAGAGTTGGAGACCTAATATCAGGCATCTCAACCTCATGAGGAGAGTGAAGATTCTATAATGTTCTAAGAGAGAGACATGGGTTCCAGGTAGAATTTACTGACTCACAAGCCATTCATTGTTGAAGTGATAAAGATGCAAACTGCCAAAAAACTTAAGACTCCTAAGTCATCTATGAGTAGGGATCAGATTAGCTTTAACCATTAAAGTCTCATTCTCAGCTTGAGCTTCTTCTCTGTGAGATGGAAACAGTGGCAATAATGATTGTCACTTGAAAGAACTATGAGAATAGAGGTTAGCATATAATATGTATTCAGGAAGTTCTAGTCTCCTTAATTTCTTTCAAGGGGATTGAATCAGATAAGATGCTTTTGGCCTCAAATGAATCCCTGACTAAAAGGGTTTATAAAGCAGAAGCTTCTTTGTCTTCCATGACATGAGGTCCAAGGCAATAGTTCCAGCATGCTGCAGCCCTAAGTGCATGAGATTCTCTCCACCTTCTCGCATAGGTGCAAAATCACCACCTCAGTCCCCCCACACATGCTACAGGACAGGGTTAGGGGAAAAACACCCTTTGGTGTTCTCTCTCCCTCACTCTCTTCCTCTCCACAAAAATCATGGATTTTTTTTTTATTATTATTATTTTACTCCTCCAATGTTGCTTTCTGTCCTCTTCAGCTTTCTCTGTGCTGGGAAGCTGACCTTGCAGGACCTGGGTAGATTCCCTGGGCTTTGACTTCCAGGAGCTTTTAGGTACCTCCCTGCTGGGCCACCTCCAGTGGGAATGGCCACAGCTCCATCAGGTCCCTTTCTTTGGTAGCCAGAGCTCATCTCTGTGGCTCTGGTAGCTATTCCCCACTCCCCAGCTCAGTCCCAGAATAGTAATGGTTCCCCACCCATGCTAGTTGTACAGTGAATTCCCTCAACCATCCCTGTAGGCCTCCCTCAACCCTACTCAGACCTTTGTAAATAGTCACTTTATTAAATTCTCCTTAATTGCCTTGTCTGAGTGAGCCATCTGTTTCCTGCTGGGACCCTGACTGATAAAAGAAGAAAAATCTTTCTCAGAAGCTGTCCAATATGCCCCATCCCTCCTCCTGCCAGCTTCCCCCACTGCCCCTCCCCCCAAAAAAGACAGAAATTCTTTCTTTCAGGTCTTCTCTTGCAGGATGTGCCCATGCAAGGGAGCCTGGGAAATCAAGTATTTGACATTTCCAAAGCATCAGGGGCTATTGATTGGTAACTAATAATGTCTGCCTCTCATATATTACAACTCTCTTGCTTTTTTTTACCAGTATCGGGGTCAAACCCAGAGCCTCACACATGCTAAACAAGTGCTCTACCACTGAGCTATATCCCCAGCCCACTAGACCACAATTCTTTATTAAGAGAAGAAGCCATGCCAGGCACAGTGGAATCCTCCTGTCATTGTAGCTACCCAGGAATACAAAGCAGGAAGATCATTTGAGCCCAGGAGTTTGGGGCTAAACTGAAGGAGACAGTGAGGCACTGTAGTTAAAAAGAACAATAAAATGATTTTCAAAAGAGAAGAAACAGCTGGGCACAGTGGTACACACCTGTAATCCCAGCAGCTCGGGAAGCTGAGGCAGGAGAATTGCAATTTCAAAGTCAGCCTCAGCTAAAGTGAGTAACTAAGCAACTCAGTGAGACCCTGTCTCTAAATAAAATATAAAAAAGGGCTGAGGATGTGGCTCAGTGGTCTAGTGCCCCTGAGTTTAATCCCTGGTATCCACCCTCTGGAAAAAAAGAAGAAGAAGAAGAAGAAGAAGAAGAAGAAGAAGAAGAAGAAGAAGAAGAAGAAGAAGAAGAAGAAGAAGAAGAAGGGGAGGAGGAGGAAGAAGAAGAAGAAATGTCTATAGGCAGAGTATTAGAGAAATGTCAGGCAGCTGATGACACTCCCCATTTTCTGGCAGCAAACTTGTGATTCGGCTTGCCCATATTTACCACAGTGTTATGGTTTGAAACTGGAATGTTTCACAAAATCTCATGTTCAAAGCATGGTCCCCATTGCAGCAAGGTTCAGAGGAGGAGCTTCTAGGCAATGATTGGATCATGAGGGCTCTGACCTCATTAGTGGATTCATCCATCAAATCTATCAATGTATGGATGATGGATTAATCCATTGATAGCTGAATGGACATCTGGAAGGTGGGGCCTACTTGAAGGAAGTATGTCAATGGGGGCATGCCCTGGGAGGGTTTCTCTTCTCCCCAGCTCCTTCTTCTCACTACCATGAACTGAGGAGCTTTCCTCTGCACACCCTTTGCCATGACATTCTGCCTTACCTTGGGTCCAGAGCACTGGAGTCATACAAGCCACAATAAATCTTTCCTGCTCTAAGTTGTTCTTGTCAGGTATTTTAGCCAGAATGATGAAAATCTGACTAACATGCATGGTTATGGTGGTGGTAAGCAGGAAGAAACTCTCCAGCAGCAAGACAAGGATGCCAACAAAAGGCTGCCAGGCACCTGTCCCAGGCTCCTGGAAGTGCCCACAGACCTAGCCTTTGTGAGAGGGACTCTTAGGCAGGAAACAAAAGACTTTAATACTCTCATGATCAAGCCTTTCTTTTCAAACTGAAACCCAAATGGGAAGTATGTGTGTGTGTGTGTGTGTGTGTGTGTGTGTGTGTGATTGTTGCTGTCATTGTGCCCAGAAGGATCTTTCTATTAAGTCTCCACATAGACAAAGCATACTTTACTTGGCAAGCAATAGGTGTATCACTCAAATTTACAAAATAACATATAATAAATCTTTAACCAGCATGAGCCACAGAAGACATCAGAGATAAATCAAGACTTGATGGGATATTCAGATGGCATCTATTTGGGTCCTGGTGTCTTTTTGCTTTGTATCACAGACAATGTGATGCCCTTTTTTAATAACCCCTTTTTTAATAACCCTGCCCTTTTTGAGTATCTTCTGGAGACAAACACATACATCTGAGATTCCAACTCTGTAGATGATGAAACCTTGCCAGCATCTTCCCTGTTTTTCCAACCCTCAGACAGAAGGTGTATAAACCAGGTAAATATAAAGCCATGAATGGGTAGAAGAAGGGATAGCTCAGAATGGTCCTCAGCTTCAGCTGGTGTAAAAACTATCACTGCTATCAACCAGTTTCTGGGAACATCACTACCTTGGGGATTTGAACAAAGTATTTTGTCTAGAGGAGGAATGTGTCAAAGACTAAGACAAGGAGTTAAGCCCAGTCAGAGCTACCCAATAGGCACCAAGAGAGGCCATGATGCAGGAAAGCCTCTGTGTCTTCCCTACCACCAGCCCCAACCAGACACAGAGAGATACACAGAATACCTGCAGCTTCAAATTCACCTGCATGGCCCGCCCTGGCAGTCTCTCTACTTCAGTGGACATGCCCTGGTACATCATTGACAGCTTAGAGCTGTGTTCAAATGTTCTCCTTGGTGAGGGCTGGGTTTGTGGCCTAGTGGTAGAGCACTTGCCTAGCATGTGTGAGGCACTGGGTTCAATTCTCAGCACCACATATGAATAAATGAATAAAATAAAGGTCCATCAACAATTCAAAAAATATTTTTTAAAAAATGTTCTCAGAAACATCCCTCATTTCCATCACCACCAACTCCTCTTTATGGCCAGTCTACAGTCTCAGAGGTCCACACCTTTGAACAGCAGTCATCACTTTGGAACAACCCAAAGCTGGGCTTGTTGAAAAGAGGATCCCAGTCTTCTTGCCACCAAGAACCTGCCAATAAATTCCAACTCTCTTTTAATAAGATCAGAGAGTTTTCAACTCTTCAGACACATGACCTCTTCACACTCTTTAAAAAATATTAAGCATTCAGAGCTTTGTTTTTTTTAAGCTATATCTTTCAATATGTACAATATTAGAAATTAAAATTTGAAAATGTTTAAAATTAATTTATCTATTTTACTCTACTATCTTATATATCTAAAAAGAACAAATAAAATTAACAAAAAATTATATTAACATAAATAACTTGTTTTTAATGAAAAATAACATTTTCTGAAGAACCCATCAAACCACATAAGCAGACATGCTTGGCAGAAACAGGCTCAGAGTGCCTATTTAACTGGCCCCATTTTTGTTTTGTCCCATCACTAACACCCTCAAGACCTGCAAAGAGCACTCCAAGGATCCTCTGGGACCAGAAGAGCACAACTGGAAAGCTTATGAGTCAAGCCATTGGACATTCATCCTGGTGTACTTGACCTATGTCCCAGCCTGCTCCTCAAATCCTTGGCCCTGTTCCAATGGCTCCCATTCAATACCCATAGAGCCAATCCATTTCTATGACAATTGGGGAGTAGAAACCATTTCATTATACCCATCATAATAGCAAAATTTGTATTCTGAAAATATTAAATATTAGAAACAATAAGGAGAAGCAAATGTATCATTCTGGTAGAAGGGTAAACTTACACAATTTAGAAAGGAAGAAAAGTGGTACTATGTAAAGCAGCTGAATGTACACATACACTAGGCCAGTATTTCTGTGTCTGCCTATTCCCTCCAGAGAAAATCTGTGTGTAAATATATGAAGACAGAAACTAATACATGTGTAATAAATTATTTTTTGTTTAGCCTATTTTTGATGTGGTTGTTTTTATATTTTTATTTGTTTTTTTTTAGATACTGTTATAAGTAATTTGTTTTAAAAAAAAGTGGGAAAAATTAATGTCCATCAAAAGGGAAAAGAAAATAAACTGTGCTTTATGTATGTGCTCAAATACTATGTGACAGTTTATATAAATTAATTTTATCTATAGGTATCAATGAAACCTAAAGGTAAAATAGGTATAGTTGAAAGTGCATCTCAAAAACATTAGGTGAAATAGAAAGCTATTAAATGATGCTTCTAGTAGTAACATTTATCTAAACTACTAAAAGCTAGAAGAAACAACCTATTATTTCAGGGGTAATCAGAAATACAGAAAGATATATAAACAGATGGCAGAATATGGTGGTGATTATTTTTTTTTAAGGAAGAAAAAGGGGTTGGGGGCTAGGTAGGGTAATTCATAGAACTGCAAGTATATATCTAATATTTCCTATGATTAATTGAGGAGGGGTAAAGGCAAAAATGACAAAAGACTCATAGCTTTTAAAGCTCAAACATGATGACACAGTCACACATTATTTGACTTTCATAATACAAATTTTAAAATTTTGAAATTTTTGAAAATGTGGAAACAGCCAAAAATAAGAATAGCTAACCCTTTTTGAATGCTTGTTCTGTATGAGGCAGATTGTGTTCCTTAATCCTCAAAACAGCCCAAGGAGGTAATTACTAGTATTGTTGGTAGGGGGAATTCAGACCTATTCTCTAGGAGGCAATAGCATGGGACCATGTGGTTGTACTTAACCACCTAGCTCTGGTGGTATTCCTGACCACTGTGCCATTCCACAATTTCCCTTCACCCAACCTTGCCAAAATCCCAGACCTACTCCTAAGTCCTTTCATCCTTTACAGTCTGGTCCACATCTTCTAAAATACAATCAATAGTAAGAGCATGCATGAACTTTCCTCTTCATCCTTACTCATTTATCTAATCACAGAATTATTAAGCAGAACTTCCACATCTACCAAATGAAAAGTGAATAAACCATTTCCAAGCAATTTTTCTGATGCCTAAGTTCTCATGGTAACCAAATCCCTCAGAACTCAAACTTGGAACACTGTAGATCATATTATGGAGCCCAGTCTGGGTTAGTCCTTAACACAAGTTTTTTTTTTTTTTTTTTTTTTCCTAGTACTGGGTATTGAACCCAGGGCTTTACACAGACTGAGCAAGAGTTCTACAATTAAACTTCACTTCCAGCCTCAACAAACTTCATTTTTGTCATAGCTTTGCCAAGCAAGGTGGTAGGGCAATGGATACATATACTCTGACTAGTACCTGACCTCCAAAGAACAGGTGCAAACTATAGTTTGTGCTCTCAAATAGGCATTAACCACAACCATTTCTCCCAATCAGCTCCATCCAACATAGGTTAAGTAATAATGCTGCACATAATTTCTGGTAAGTGACCACCTTGTTACTGACCAGCTAGGGAACCAGGGCAAGATTCAGTAGCTCCCTCAGTCAGCTTCCTCACTTAACAAAGTAGGACTCATACATTATCAAACATCCTAGGGTTTCATGAGCACTTAATAAGATAACATACCTAAAACACTAAGCATATGCTTAATGCAGATAGAACATTCAATAAATGTTAGTTATAGTTATTCACCATGACCAAGAGAAAATAAGCTATTTTCATAATTGAGAATATTAAATACTTTAAATGGTATCATGTTTAGTATTTCTGTAGCGTTTCTCATGATCTCCTATTTATTTTAGAAAATTCAGGCATTTGGAAAAATTCTTATTTTGGAAATTTATTATCATGAAACTTTTTTTTAGCCTGAAGATTATAAAATTTAAGTTCAAAAGTTCAAAATATCTATTTTCATCTTCAGTTGGCCTAATAGCTTTTCACTAACAGAATTTTTTGTCGAAGAATATGAAAATGACTTACTGGTATTATTCCATAATGGACTCACTGGACTGAATATATAACTCACTTTATTTAAAGAAGTTCTGTATTTTAGAGATAAAGAGAAAGCTGCAGTAACTACCCTTAATGGTTTTTGAGAAAAGGTGTTTATTGATTTCATTATTCTTTTGTTTCTTTGCCTTTAACTTAGTAATCACTAAACTACAAACATGACCTCTTCAACATATTTATGTGTTAGCACTTATAAATTGATATACTGGTTACTTATTAGAGGGAATAACACTGGGATACAATTATCTGAGAAATTACTTTGTACATTTATCCAGGAGAAAAATATAGGAAACCTTGTGGGTGCTCCAGCTGCTGAAAGTGAATAAATATCTCAATAAATATCTAGATAGATGCAGTTAGTGAACATCTCTGGCAATTCCTATTCCAAATATCCTGCTATGGGATGTCCATAGTTACATCATGATTGACAGACCATGAATCTGAATGGAGAACACATGAATCTTGGCTACATGACTGATCTGCTTCCACTGGGTCTCCCAGAGTGAGACTGAGCTGTCCACTCAAATTCTGTACCAGGTTCCCACTTCACCTATTAATACCTTTTCATCTCAACCTATTCTACTTCAGGCATTTTAATATGAGAAGCAAGGAGTTTTGATGGTCCCTGCCATCTTCCAGTCTTCTCACTTAGAGCTGCATCAATTTCCCCTGTAACTAGCAGGATACTCACCTTCCTTCTCTAGACATTCATATGGAGTTTGGGACACAGGTCTGAAAACATTGGATACCAGTTACCTACCATTATTTTGATGCCACCTACACTATTCTAAGTTTAAAGATGAAAAATGATAATTATTTATAAATGTTTATTCTATGGCAGTCATCAATCCTCAAAAATCCCACGAGGTTAATAAAATCTCCATTTACACTACCTGGTCAATAATAAAAAAAAAATTGTATTTCCATATGCTATGAATAAAATATTAGGAATTGAATTGTAAATGATAATTATAAATGATAATTAAGAAAGGAATGCTTTCCTAGAATGCCCAAGGCCCTGGGTTGTATCCCCAGCATGCAAAATAAATAAATAATAAGCCAGGCGCTGTGGCGCACGCCTGTAATCCCAGCACTTGGGAGGCTGAGGCAGGAGGATCACGAGTTCAAAGCCAGCCTCAGCAATGGTGAGGCACTTAGCAACTCAGTGAGATCCTGTCTCTAATAAAATACAAAAAAGGGCTGGGGATGTGGCCCAGTGGTCGAGTGCCCCTGAGTTCAATCCCTGGTACCAAAAAAAAAAAAAAAAAAAAGAAAGAAAGAAAGAAATAATATAACCTTTATCACAACACATAAGATTTGTTGAGATAAGTTTAATAAACTATATGCAAAATATTGCTGAGAGAAATTAAAGAATACCTTAATAAATGAAGCAACATGCCAAGTTCATATAGTTGATATTGTTAGTATGTCAGTTCACCCTAACTTTATATATAAGCTTAATGAAATTCTAATCCAAATATGAGAAGACATTTTTGAAGAAATAAACAGATTATTCTAAAATTGATTTACAAATTCAAATTCAAAAGACCAAGAGTGCCGCGTGCAGTGGCACATGCCTGTAATCTCAGCACTTTGGGAGGCTGAGGCAGGAGGATCAGAAGTTCAAAGCCAGCCTCAGCAATGGTGAGGCACTTAGCAACTCAGTGAGACCCTGTCTCTAAATAAAATACAAAAAAAAAAAAAAAAAAAAAAGGGGGCTGGGGATGTGGCCCTGTGGTCGAGTGCCCCTGAGTTTAATCCCTGGTACCACAAAAAAAAAAAAAAAAAAAAGGCCAAGAGTACCCATAACAACTTTTTTAAAAGAACAAATTTGTAAAACTTATTATATCTGTTTTTAAGGATTACTACAAAACCACAATAATCAATACAGTATGTGCTATTGACACAGGGCTACAAAAATAGTTCAATGGAATTGAATTAAGTGTTCAAAAATAAAATGAATTAATTTTCAGTAGAAATACCAAAACATGTTAATCACAAAAATACCATCAACAAATGGCCTTGGAACAATTGGACCACCATATGTGAAAAACGAACCGCAATGCTTGCTACCTCAGAACATTAACAGAAATCAACAAAAACAGATTCTATTAGAACTAATCATAAAGGCTACTTTTTTAGAGAGGATAGATAAGAATGAATTACTAAAAAATTCATGATAGGTTAGATCTTATCAAATATTTTTTAATGTTTTTCAAAAGACTTAAAAATTAAGTATCAATTATTTGTGCAATTAGTATGTTTTATGATTATAATTTTAAAAAGATCCTGCCATTCTCAACAGTATGAATAAAACTGGAGGGCATTATGCTAAGTTAAATAAGCTAGAGAAAGAAAAAAAAAAAAAAAAAAGACTGTATGATCTTATACCGGAAATCCCAAAAATGCATACATATAAGAATGGGCAGTAGAATGAATGACAGGAGGAGGGGATAAGGGGGGGTTGTTGGTTAAAAGGTACATATTTTCATTTATAAGATAAATAATTTCTAGCAATCTAATTATAGCATGGTAACTATACTTAGTAATACTGTAATACATACTTGAAATTTGCCAAGGGAATAGAACTTAAAGTGTTCTTACCACAATATAAATAAATAACTGTGAGTTAGCACATGTAGTAAAAATAAATAAATTAAAAAGGCAAACCGCAAATGAAGGTAAAAATTTTCCAAACCATATATGTGACAAAGTAATTTTATCTAAAATATATAAGAAATTTCACAATATAGTAGTAAGAAAACAACCAACATGACTGAAAAATACACAAAAAACTTAACTGAAATTGACATATGGATGACAAATAAGCACATGAAAAAAACAATCAACATATAGGGAAGTACACATCAAGACCACAAAGACATACCACTACACCTGTGTTATCATAGGTAAAATTTAAAAGATTAACAATCCCAAGAGTTAGCAAGGATGGTAAATGTTTGGAAGTATCATATATATCTAGATAAATATGAAATGGTTAGTCACTTTGGAAAAAAAATTGGTATTTTCCTATCATTTTTTGCATATATCAATCTCATGGCCCAGTGATCCTACTTTTTCATTCCAGTTATATGGAATTGTAGAAAGAACCAAACTATAGTGACAGAAACCTCACTGATCATCAGGGAAATACAAATCAAAACCACAATGTTTGGCTAGCTATTATCAAAACAAGAGATAAAAAGAATTGGTGAGAATATAGAGAAAAGGGAACCCTTGAACACCACTAGTGGGAACATGATCAGTCACTATGGGAAATAGTATGGAAATGCCTTTTAAAAAGGCAGGGGAGGGTGGATCAAACCACAGGAAAAAAATCCCTCTTCTGACTGTGTACCCAAAGGAAATGAAATCAGTACTGCAGAGAGACATCAGTGCTCCTACAGTCACTGCAGCACTGTTCCCAATAGCCAAGATATGAAAGACAGGCCACCTGAGTGCCATTGACAGCTGCTTGACTACTTAGAGAAATTGTGAGATATGCATATAAGAGAATATCACTGTCTTTAAAAACAAGATTCTGCAATTTCCATCCACATTATGTGAAGTGAAATAAGCCAGACACAGAAGAAAACAAATACTGCATTATTTCTCAGATCTGTGGCATCTCTTAAAAATCAAATATGTAGAAATACAGAATGGTGGACCAGAGGTAGAGCGGGGAAACTAGAACAGGTCCAAGGGTACAAAGCAGCTGTTCTATAATATGGGTACATGTGGAGCCTTAATGTACAGCATGCAGACTATACTTTATATTGGGTTTTATACTGGAAACTTACCAAAGGAGTGGATTTTAAGTGTTCTTACCAAAAAAGGGGGGAAAAGATAACTGTGAGATGAAGAGGACATGAACTGGTGTAACAGTAGTCATCATGTAACTGTATATGTATACATCAGAACATCATGTTGTACAAGTTAATATATATGATACAACTAAACTTCAGGACAATGATGTAGCTCAGTGGCAGAGCTCTTGCCTAGCATCCATAAGCTTCTGGGTTTGATCCCCAACAACACACACACACACACACACACACACACACACACACATGCACAAATGAATTAAATAAGATAAACAAAAATTTAAAAATATGTCAGTGGTTACCACAGGTTAGAAAGGGAGCAGATTAACAATACTGGAGCATGAGGAAACATTTTGGTGCGATGGAAACATTCAAAAGCATGCTTGTGGTGGTGGACAAAAGAATGTATGCATTTGTGAAAATGTATCAAACTCTCTCTTAAAATTGGTGATTTTGTTATATGTAAATTGCATGTGTTTTAGTCAGCTTTTTCTTCATTGTGACCAAAAGATCTGACAAGAGCAATTTTAGAAAGAAAAGTTTCTTTGGCACTCACAGTTTCAGACATCTCAATCCATAGAGAGTTGACTGTTGCTGTGGACCTGAGGTGAGGCAGAACATCTTGGCATGTGGCAGCATGTGGCAGAGGAAAACAGTTCAGGACATGGCAACCAGGAAGCTGAAAGAACCCTGATCACCAGAGACAAAACATAAACCCCAAAGGCATGCCCTCAGTGACCTATCTCCTCCAGCCACAGCCTACCACCTACCTGACTACAGTTAGCACCCAATTAATCCATTCATGTGGATTTACACACTGATTAGGTAAAGGTTCTCATAACCCAATCATTCCACCTCTAAACTTTCTTGCATTGTGTCATACATGAGCTTTTGAGGGAAACTTCACATACAAAACCATAATAACATGTAAATATTAAGTTATACTTCAAAATTTTGATTAAAATATCTTCAAAGAGAAACATTATATAGCTACATATACACACATACCTATACACTTTATAAATCAAATTTTTACATTTGTACAGAATAAAGTGTTGACTATCCAAAATAAGATAATAGCCATAAGAGGATAAGTATTTGATTTTTTTAAAATATTTTTTTATTTGGTTTAGTTGTATACAATGTGTTTTTAGTTTTACATGGTGCTGAGAATCGGACCCGGGCCGCGCACGTGCTAGGCGAGCGCTCTACCGCTGAGCCACAATCCCAGCCCATGTATTTGATTTTTTAAAAAATTATATACTTGTTAGCTTTCTCTCCCTGGATGAAGTGTAGCACACAAAAACTTGCCTCACAAGAGAATATGGTACATGTATTTTTCTGACACTAACCATGTATAAAATGAGTTTTTCTAAAAGCTCAACCCAAACACATATTAACTCGAGGTCCTGATGTAAACCACAGTTTTTAAAAGATCTCTCAGAAGACAAAGTGGGACTATTGAAGAGAAACTAACTTTCGATCCATCTTCAGATGCAGTTTATCAGACTATTTTTCATGTAACAACATTTGAAATTTTTCATCTATTTAGGTAACTTGTCTCCTGGAGAAAAACTCAAAGCAGTGGTGATTCCATCATCATATTGTGGCATGCCATTAATATCTTTCTTGCAAGACACAGGGCAGAAGTCAAGGGTAAAGGTAGAATGCCAAGGATTTGTTCCATGAGCAATTTTAATGGCAAAAGAACCTTACTTTGGCTTCTTGTATTACTTCGACTAAAACTGACCTTCAGTGTATGAAGATTTCATTTTCACAAATAATGGTTGAACTGATATCTTTTATTAGACTCACAAATAGTATTAACATAGATGCTTTCAAGGCCACAATCGGTCTTTTAATGCAAACTACAGATAAGAGAATGGAAGTCAGGGGAGGCAGGCACTAAAAGCTAAAGTAGTCTTTGTTTCTTAAGAATGCAAAACTATTTACTCAGGGATCATGTTCTGCCACTTTCCAACATTATCAACAGCTATCATATTTATCCTGTTAACAGGATGGATTTATTGTTTGTGTATAATAATTTGGGCTCGAGCTGCATTGATGTGTTTTATGGCACGTAGTCAATGCCGATATATTGCAGGTCTATAACCGCGCCATAAACTGCAGATGCCATCATTGAAATGAATGAGCCCCAGTATATACTGAGCTGTTTTTAATTATATGTTTATCTTTCCTCATTCCTTTGACTCAGATTTTATTTATACCACATGTGATTACATGTGGTATAGAAGCAATTTTAGGGGGTTTTGGAAAACCCTAAGCAATCATCTTATTTTACTCAGCAAAGCCACACTACTTTCATTGACAGCAATTATATCGCTATATATATCATAGCATTCATGCAATTTCTGGTCTTGTCCAACCACACTACTTCCATTTGATATTCTTCGAAGGACAGAAGACTTGAAAACAAAGCTTATTCGTTGGTTTCAAAATTTTTAATTATTTTCCTAATCGCATTTGTAGCTATAAACAAGACATATCTAAACCTGATTATTTATTATATGTTCTCTTAAACTGAAAAAATTATAAATATTTACAAAATATTTTAAACCATCATAGGAAACAGTCACCTGTAGATCCAATTTATGCATCTATTTTAACAGATTTGCTCTATATATGTATTGCCTTTGCTTTGACTTAAGAGGGTTTTGACAGCTAGTGCAGACTAAAATGATCTCAGTCCCCAGAGACAAAGATTACCCTGAGCCATACAAGGTCACGTTTTCCATGGTCGTGGCCTCCAGTACACATATTCCAGCCTCACCTCATGCTAGTTGTAGTGATAACTGGCAAACTTGTGGCTTTAAATTCCTTGATTTGTACTTTATCTGCCCTTGAACATCTGCCTTCCTCCCAGCATCCTCCTGGTTACCAAAGCTCTGACTCTAAGCCTGGCTCTTCCTCACTGCTGATTTGAAAGCCAGGGCTCTAAGTATGGACTGCTGCTAATCCCCTTCACCAGCCATGACAACAAGGCCCAGCTCTGTCTTGTGCCTTGGCCCCAGCCTCCTCCATAGTAAAACCTCCCTTCCCACACCTAAATTTTCAATGCATCTTCTACAATTTCATAAAAGTTTCCTGCTTCTCCCAAAGCTCAAGTCTGCTCTAAGTATGACAGTGGCTTTGAAGTATCAAATAGCCTTGTGTTTTCATTTTTCTGTGAATGGCTGATTTTTCCATATAAGTAAGTACTTTTTTACCTAAGGTTTTTCCATGTTTTCTCTACTACTTAGTATCATGAATAAAATGTCCTTTGGCTTAGGGGCATAGTCCAGTGACGGCACATGTGCTTAGCATACAGGGTCCAGAGTTTGGTCCCCTACCCCCCCAAAAAAAATAAAATAAAATGTCACTTGGATGACTTCAGTAGAAAAGTGAGATGTTCTCTAGCTCTATAACTCAGCCTTACATGACTGGTCAGAGTATCTGATCTAACACACAATTGAGACTCAGCTATATCATCAGAATTGGAGTCCTGGGGGAAAAAAAAATCTATCAAGTTGTTTTCTAGAGGTATCAGAGATTAGAAAAAAGAGAGATGGTCAGAATAATTACCATTAAGGACTCACCTACCCACTTGCCACTTTGGACAGGTGAAGGGTCAAGGGCTTACCAAACAATTTCATCCATAACATCCAACAGTTAGACATGGCCAGCCCCCTCTGCATGATTGAGTCTTCATCAAGTTGACTGTGACTTACCCTCAAAAGGTCTGTCTACTTCAGAGAACTTGCTATAAACCAGATGTATACAACCAGCGAAGCATGAGGGCAGGGAGGTCCTCCTTGAATGTATTTAATCATAAATGGAAGCCATTTGCATCCACATTTGAGTATGTTATTCTAGTGGGTGGCTTTTATTATTTAGAAGTAGAAGTAGTACCTTCCATTGTCAAAAGCATTTTTGAGGCCAAATTTTGATCATAGAAAAAGTTGAAGGATTTAAGTTCTGATGGATGCTTATCCATTCAGTATTCATTGAACAACAATTTATTGCTGCTAACTCTATGCCAGAGGATACTAAGTGCTGCAATGAAAAAATAAATAAATGGGGTTCTTACATTCTGGTGAAGGAAGTTGAAAATAAAACGAACAATTAATGTATGGCAAAACGCCACACCATTATAGGTATCATAAAGACATAAAAAGAAAGCACACTCAGGCACAGTGGCACACGCCTGTAATCGAATGACCTGGAAGGCTGAGGCAGGAGGATTGCAAGTTCGAGGCCAGACTCTGAAATTTAGCATGGCCCAAAGCAGCTTAGCAAGACCCTGCCTCAAAATTTTAAAAAATAAATAAATAGGGATGGGGATGTGGTTCAGTGGTAGAGTGACCCTGGGTTCAATCCCCAGCAGCAGCAGCAACTACAACCACAAAAGCACAGACAAAAGAAAGAGGGAGGATGGGCAACATTATAGCTAGGACAGATAGGGACAGTTTCTCTAAGAAAATGAAAATTGGGAAGAGTGACCCAGATAAATATCATGAAGAGAGTCTTCCAACAAGGGGAAAAGAAGGTCCGAAGGCCTTGGAGCAGAGAAAATAGCCTGAAGACTGTTGGAGGAACAGCCAGAGGTCAGAGTGCTAGTGCTAAAGAAACAGGTTCGTCAGCTCCAGCATAGTAATTTTATATCATATTCAGTATTTTTTTTCTGCAGCACACTGAGTAAGTGCTGCTTTAAATCAAGACTTTTTTTTTTTCATTCTGACCCTCAACCCGACTCAGAAATCACCTTTGTTTGAATTAATTATTTAATCACTTTCATCACACATGACTTCAAGAACTGCCTGGTGTTTAATTCAAGACAGTTGGCTCTCTCTTTGAAGACAGATTAAAAACGGGAGTGGCAGAATAGAGAGGTGGCCTCTGAAGTTTAGAGCTGCTTCAGAGGAGAACAGGGAGGGGGGCTTTGCTTTGATTCACAAGAGCCGCTGGATGCTGGCAGTGATGAGCTCCAAATTTACCAAAGTGACAATGTTCACTTAACAGAACAGGAAGCAAGAGCTCCTATAATAAAACCTAAATAAATAAATAAATCAGCAAGTCCGGGTGCATAGGCCGTACCTGCTGGGCTCCCCTTGCGTGACTCGGGTGTAGAGATGGGAGAATGGGCAGAGGTGAAGCTGGGTCAGAGAACAGGCAAAACCCAGACTTCCTTTGCAGTCTGGTGTTATGATCTGCTTGCAACATTGTCTTCTTTATCTTTTTTTTTTTTTTTTTTTTTTAAGGCAGCTGTGATCTTCTCCCTTCAAATCTTGTCACCCTGGTTCACAGGAATGCAAGTGATATGATTAGGGAACATGGCATCTTGTGTAATCGGTCATAATCACTGTCTGAAGGTTTCAGGAACATGACACACACTGCTTCTAGGGCGCCACCGGAGAGTGCCTGTGTACAGGATGACAGAAGGGCTATGCCTGACTCCAATCCCTGTTGGTGCTTCTCCTCCGAGCACCCGCACCCAAAATTTTTTTGAGGGAAGCGTACTGGGAATTGAACCCAGGGGGGTGGTAATCACTGAGCTCCATCGCCAGTCCTTTTTATTTATTTATTTATTTATTTATTTATTTATTTATTTTTTAGCACTTAAGTTGCTTAAGGCCTAAGCTGCAGAGGCTGGCCTCAAACTTGGGATCCTCCTCCCTCAGCCTCCTGAGTCAGTGAGATTACAGGCATGTACCTCCATGCCCAGCTGTATCCAACATTTCAGGTTTAATCCAAATGGACTCAGGCTTCAGGAAAGGATCCAGGGTTCCTCAGAGTGCCCCTCTTCTACGAAATCCATGAGTGTGAGAACTCTTTTTTTTTTCCATTGGGGAAAGAAAATTTTGTACTTCCTTTTATCAAGATGTTCAGTGTAAGTGCATTTTCCAAATAACTGAAGAATTTACCTTTAATACTTCAAATAATTGTCTTTAAGGGCATTTTTAAATTTATTCTGAATTTATTTTTTATTCTAATTTGTTATATATGACACCAAAATGTATTACAATTCATATGACACATAAGAGCACAATTTTTCATATCTCTGGTTGTATAGAAAGTATATTCACCACCATTCAAGTCTTCATACATGTACTTAGGGTAATGATGTCCATCCCATTCCACCATCTTTTCTACCCCCATCCCTCCTCCCTTCCCTTCCCACCCCTTTGCCATATCCAGAGTTCATCTAATCTTCCCATGCTCCCTTGTCCCAACACCACTGTGAATCAGCCTCTTAAGGGCATTTTTATTTTTATTTTGGTACCGGGGATTGAACTCAGTGGCACTGGACCACTGGGCCACATCCCCAGCCCTTTTTTGTATTTTTTATTAGAGACAGGGTCTCACTGAGTTGCTAAGTGCCTCGCCATTGCTGAGGCTGGCTTTGAACTCGCGATCCTCCTGACTCAGCCTCCCAAAGTGCTGGGATTACAGGCGTGCGCCACCACGCCCGGCGGCATTTTTATTTTTAATTTAAAACATTTTTACATGTTATCTAAAAATTATATTGCAAGCTTCCTTTTTTTCTTTAAAATAAATATATTATTATCAAACAGTATCTTAAGATCAAAAGAACCTCATTTCTTAATGTCTGAAATGGTATAATGATGTTCCTAGGACTTTTAAAGTTTTAGACCAGTTTATGCCTTTCTTAATGGCCTAAGCCAGAAAAACCTGGCATGGGACCCTAGCTTGCAATCTCTCCAGCTCTGTGATCTCAGGCAAGTTATATAACCTCCCTGAATTTGTTTTCTTCACCTCTAAGAATGCACATAGATAAATAAATCTCTGGGAGCTGTCTCAAGCATTTGCACTAGTCAGCATTCCCAATTTCAAATAAGAGAAAGTGACTGTGGCTAATTTAAGTGGAAAATAAATATTTGGAAAGATCTTGGGTAACTCATTCAATTCAAGGAAATTATGGAAAACTGGGCAAAGAAAATGAACAGAAACCAAGAGACAAGGCAACAGGTAACCAAAGAAAACCAGTTGGACCAGTTAGAAGACTTCACTGGGCACACTGACATCAAATCTTTGATATGACAATCGTGTCACATCTGTGACATCAACACATATAATTGCTGTTTGTTTCTCTCCCACACGTTACACCTTAGACATTGGAAAGCCACCCGACTGACAAAGAGTAAAGAAAGAAAACTATCTCCTTTCAGAGTTCTTAAAGAAAAGCAGGCTTCTACTTCTCCAAACCCACATGCCAGAAATAAGTCAAACAAGAAGAATGAGTTCAGATGCTGGGCAGACAATACCTCTAATTACCGAATAAAGCGAAGGGATATGTTAAGCACCTTTCAGAGTATCTGACATAAAATAGGTACTCAATAAATGTCACTTTGCTACTTCTAAGTCTTTCTCTTGGCTTAGTGATTATCTATCATCATCTCATAGAGTCCTGCTTTGGGTGCCCTCACCTCCAAAATTGCTAGTTTCTATTCACTGAGCTGGTACACTGAATTACTAAATTGGTTAGAATTGCATGTAAACTGAAGCAGCTTCTGTCGGAGTGAGACATGAAAAGTTTGGATAAAATGAATAAATAAAATGGAAAGCTATAATTTTTAGAATATGTATGTACATTGTTGCATGGCACTAAATTTAGTCTTGCTTCATGGAGAGCTGATTTGTGCTATTTGTAAGCTCTGGACATATGTGATGTGGCTTCAGCCAATTTTTTGTTCTCCACTTTTATTCCCTTAAAAACCATGGTTGGAGAGTTAGAGCTAGGAGATCTGCTATGCATTACACCTCCTTTCTGAATCTCAGGCTGGAATTAGGTAAAACATCCCACAGAAAACCAAAGAACAGCTGTGAGAATTATACAAGCAACAGATATGCAAAGCCCCAATCCCAAGAGTCTAGCACCAGGTGAATTTTCTGCAGGAGCTTCTCCTTCTCAGTCATCACAGCGGGCCGAGTGTGTGGTGGTGTCTTTGTTCTGCAGGAACACAGATGAGGAGTTTAAAAATCCCCATGCCCGGGCTCTACCCCAGACAATGTATATCAGAGTCATCTGGAAGGGAAACCCAGGCATCAGGGTTTTCAATGCCACCCCGATGAAGCCCATGTGCAGCCAGGGTGGGGAGCATGGCTCTCCAGTTTCTCATCCAACCTCACTGAGTCACAAATGCCTGTGTCCAGAGGTTGGAGACCTAGATCTCTGTCCCTTCCAGTTTTTACAATGTTAATCAGTCCCATATTTTAGCCACCTGAAGGTAATTGATATGCCAGTCATACTTGAAATTCAGCCACTTCACATCTAAAGCCCCTAGTCTCTGTACTTGCCCCCCCCCACTCTCCTAGCTACCAGAGCTTAAAATCTTGGGTATCTCAAGTAGTCATCAGGTTTTCTCTTTGTGGTGTGTCCACAGATTCAATCTTGCTCTTCAATGCCATGTCACCTCTATTATATCACACCTAGAGCTTTCCCATAGCTTCATTCTCCAACAGCTCAAATATACCAGAAGACTCCACTTCCATGTTAATCTCTGTAAAACTAACACCACCACCACCACCCCATTACTGGCAATGAATGTTTCAATCCCCTGCATTTACTGGTTCAGTTGTATTTACATTTGGGGGTACTCACATCAGTGTTGCTTTTTTTGTGTGTTTTTATTTTTGTTTTGCTTTGTGATTTGGGGAATTGAACCCAGGGGTCTTTTATCACTAAGCTACATCGCCAATTCTTTTTTTTTTTTTCTTTCTTTCTTTTTAATTTTGGGACAAGATCTCTCTGAGTTGCCCACGCTGCCCTTGAACTTGTGATTCTCTTTCCTCAGCCTCTTGAGTCATTGGGATTACAGGTAAGTGCCACCAATCCTGGTGTCTCGGTGTATTCCATGATGATGTAAGTCTAAAAGATTCTGTGTTCTCAGCTGTGTTGAGTGTCCAGAAGGCTGGGGACAGCTGACACATCTTTTTTCTTAAGACCTCTTCTTGCAAGTGCTTTAAAATATTAATGTTGTTTTATTTTCAAATATAAAAAGAGCCAACATTTTTATATCAATTCCAAGATGGATGATTTAAAATGCACTCTTCTGATTTGGGTTGATTCAGGTCAAAGCTTAAAAGAAAAATGTGTGTATGGATAAGTAGAGATTAAATCTGTAAACAGCCCTCCATTTGCTAATGCTCCTTTGTCCTTCTTCATTTTCTATTTTGCAACAAAATAACTTGAAGAATGCATTGACATCTACATATACAAAGACAACCTATAAAATTGATTCAAGTGAAAAATGTGTTTTAGGGTAACAATTTGGGTAAGCATTAACAGATAATCTATAATACATAAGAGAGAAGACCCAAACCTACCAACAAATATGCTCTTCAAGCATCTACATTTCTGTCTATAAGAAGGTCCACATGCTTCAAATTCCTATTTAGACAACAGCTTATATTTCCCCCCTTTGTTTGTCTCTAGCTCTTTACAAGGAAGTATTAACTACCTGCCTCAAGCTTGTACTAGGAAATTAACATAAGATATTTTCATTTGACCGTGATCACATGAAGCCCTCTCTAATCTCATTTGGCACATTACCCATCAGATTTATGGAAATTCTCAATGAACCCTGACCCTGAAATGTAACAATTGCATAAAGCTGTATGTGAGATGCATTGTGGTGTTCACAAGGTATACCCTTGACCTTGGCCACTGGCTGAGTTTTTGCCTGGATCTACTAGTAACCCTGCAATCCAAAAGGGACTGCACAAAAGATGCCCGGCTTCCAAACACATGACATGGGCTGATTAGCAGAGAGAATAGTAAAAGGAATTAATAATGAGGAGAATAAAGATAGCCAGAAACTGCAAACAGCAGGGAGGCTATTTCCTCAGAACTTGAAAATAAAGTAACAATAGAAAGGGTAGTCATCTAATTAAATAATAATTTTTTCCTCTTTAATGGTGTCCATGTTAGTTAATGTCTTGACTTCTTCAATCATTTGAACCATAATTTCAGCATAGTTATCAAAAGGAAAGTTGTGAAACTTTAACAAGAGCGCGATCTAACCATGGTAAGTAGTACCTCACAATTAGAAAAAATTTAAAAGTCATTTGGCAGCAAAGCATATCATAATAAGATGGGCATTTCAAATCATGTTGGAAGCTTCAAACTAAGGCGTGCTTTTTTCATCCTCATCCTCTCCTGTACTCATGTAGGTTATGACACACAGAGTGTTTCAGAAAGGTATTACAGAAGATGTGGGGAGTGGAGAAATCACAGGACAAATAATTACCAGGTTTTTTTTCAAAATAAGTAGTACTATCTAAAGGATGTACTGGAGAGTGTATGTAGTGTATCATAAAACCCAATCTACATTGACAAATAAATGTATTTCAAATTTCCACTCTGCTACTCATTAGTGGGTGTCCTTAGGAACATAGCTTAATCTTGGAATCCCTTAGTTCTCACTTTCACAGACCTCCTTAACCTCTGGGATTCACATAAAGATTAAAATTTAATAATTTACACAAAACACTGAGCTCCTAGCATATAGTCAGTGCTTCTTATGTTGTTAACCTTCCCCTCCTCATCATCCTTCTTTAGGCACCTTTTCTTCAGAGTAAGAACATCATCTTATGACTCCCTTCACTTATGTGTCTAGGTAGATACAGCTACCATTTTGTCTTTTTTTCCCATTTTTAAAAAATATTTTATCATAGGCTTCAAGAACTATTGCTGAATGATGTCAAAATATCAACCTACTCCAAATAGATCAGGAAACTTAAGGCTCAAAAAAAAAAAAAAAAAAATTAAATGGCTTGCCCAAGCAGCAACTGAGCCAGTTACTGTTTTCTAAAGTAACAAAATATTAAATAAGAGAAACAAATTATGTCACTCCCACCTAGACATTATGTCAATCCAACCTTCACTGGCCACTATAAATTACCACTCTACCATTTTGAGGAGTTCCTGAAGTAGATTTTTCTAAGTTATCCAAATTGTTTTCTTAAGTGAAAAAGAGCTATTTTTTAAAACTACATTGCTAGAATGACTTTTGAATTATTCATAGCAAAAGATAAGATCCATAATTCCTAAACCGAATTGTACCTCAGATTCACCTTTTCTGGAACTTTCTAAAAAAAAGCTATTCTCTATTTCATCCTATTTACTGAATCAGGATTTCTAGGATATGTTGTACCTGTGACTCAATCTTTAGGACATTGTCTCTGGTAATTTCAGAACTTGGGCCATCTTTGGGAGATATTTATACTGTAAAAGATCATCTTTTAAACATGGTATCAGGCAAATTAACAGTGGTAGACTGAATAGACAGTGAATTGGTTTTGTCATTATTAATTCATCAATAAACAACCTAAAGATATATTTTCTTTTGTCATAGCCTACAAATATATATGTATGCCTAAATAGTATTTTTAAATTATAGTGTTTTTTAACTCCATGTTTACACATACACAGCCAGAGCAGCATTGAAACCTTTAAAAACCTACTGCAAACCTAGCCCATTTCTGTTTCAATCATCTCTCTGTATTGGGACTACTTGTTACTCAATTTTTATGAAGTCATTAAGACTTCAGTTGTTTCTAAAGAACTCCCCCTTCAAGGCCATGTGAGGTAGCACTGCCTAAAATCCCAGCTACTCAGGAGGCTGAAGCAGGAGGATTGCAAGTTCAAGGCTAGTCTGAGCAACTTAGCAAGCCCTTGTTTCAAAATAAAAAATTAAAGGGCTGAGGATGTAACTCAGGATATGAGGTCCTCGGTTCAATCCCTTGTATCACAAGAGGGAAAAAAATGCACTTCCCCTTCTAAAATAGCATTACAAGTTCATGTGAACATATGCATATAACTTCTATGCTTAAATAAAAACAACTTGAATTTAAGAATTTCACAGCAATCTGGTGGTAAATAAAGATGATTTGGGGTGTTACAAAGTCAGAGTCTGACATGGAAATTATAGATATTTAAGGTAACAAATGCAGCAATTTCCAAAAGCATACTCTATAGGGATGTTTAGAGCACACAATAATATGTGAACACACTTCTTATGGGGCATAACCTTTGAGTCAACAGGGACCTTTTTATTTCTTTCTTTAATCTTTTTAACATCTTCTCTACTGAGTCTTCATATAACTTAAGGAAAACCCCTTATGAACCCAACATAGTGAAAGGCATCAGAGATTCTTGGCAGCCAAAATAGAAATCCAATCTGATAGCAAGTAAACTGATCTTGTGTGTATAAGCTGCTCACTAAGATCCCTCCAAGAAATAATCTCTTGCACCCCACTAAGGAATCCCAGAGTGAACTGAATGCATACAGCCCAGGTTTGCAACTGAAGGATCCACATGATATATTTCTAGAGCAAAGCAACCTCCTCTCCACTCTGCTGTTTAAATCATCATCGGTTGCCCACATCATTCCTCAACAAAACCCAGAGAGAAGCAGAAGCATTCCTCTTTTATAGTCCAAAGAAAATATTAAAATAAGACTTTGTTTTATACATGGTATTGCCTGTTTGCTGGTACTTTTTAACATGATGAAACAAAGAAACATGGCCAGGACACTGTAATACCCTGGAATCAAGGCTTCTTTTTTGCTATAATTGCATTTACTAATGCCATTCAACTCAGTATAAATGTGTCTTCTAGTGTTCATCTAAAAGATGCCCTAAGGTTCAAACCTTCCTCAAGTAGTCAGGAAGGATTGTGGGAATGTCACTGGGGAATTTAAGACCCACTCAAACATCATTAATTAGGAATTCCTTGATGAAACTAAACTTTGATATTTTGGTGGATAGTTTCCCAACATTCTGAGTGATTCCACTTTTTTCATTACCTAGATTACCTAATTTCAGAGCTGGGGATATAGCTCAGTTGATAGAGTGCTTGGCTCACATGCACAAAGCCCTGGGTTTAATCCCCAGCACTGCAAAAAAAAAAAAAAAAAATTACCTGATTTATGAGAAAAATTGCCAAAGTAGGAATATTTTTTAAACATCTAAAAATAATAGACAAATAATATGAAGGATTTTAAGGAGTTTAATACTCAAGTGACTTCACTCTACCTGAAACAAGACTTCCACCCAGTGAATCTTATGTCATCATCACTGAATACCCTTATCAGACTAAACAATGATAGCATGCAATGTGAGCCCTCATGGATGATTCAGGCTTTAATAACCTGAAAAGTCAGAGCAGGGACTGCCATGCCTAGAAAATAATAAGAATTGTTTGAGCTAATTCTAATTATATTTAAGTTTCTATAAATTTCAAACACTAGACATATATAATAAAGACTGGACAATTCATTACTCCATCCCCAAAAAGGCAGCAGCAATCCATTCACATCATAAATCCCAAATCATAATTATTCAAGAAACAGGTCCTTGTCATCAATTTTCAGTCTAAAGCACATTGCTACCAGTGGCTCTATAAAATGTCATAATCTGAATGGCCTTATACAGCCAAATACCTAAGTAAATTAATACTAACTATTGGTCTATATTAATACTATTATATATTATATTAATACTAACTATTGGCTAGATAGGGCTTATCATTGTTTTATTAGTTGCTACTATTTGTAGAGTGGATATATGGACAGAAATGAGTTAAGTATTTATTTATTATATCTCAGTTAATACTCACCATATCTGAGATGGGTGCTATTATTGCCCTTCCAGTTTGCAGATGAGGAAACTGAGGCTTAGGGAAGATAGGTAAATTTTCTACCTCATATCCTTGTATGTGAAAAAGTTGGGAGGTCAAAACCAAGTCCATCTGACTTCCTTATACAAAGTTGTCTGTTTAATAAGCCATAGCAAATGAAAGGCAAGTACCAAAGCAAAGACTCACTCAGCCCCATAAAGCAGTCTGTTCAGAACAGGGCTCATGACAATACAGTGCCTAGTATTCCTTTCCAAATTCAATTCGATTTCTAATTAATTTTTTAAGCCCACAAATCTAGATTAATGGATTATAGAATATTATACTCACTTGAACAGTATTAAATTTGTGGCCCAAAGGAAGTTGGTAGGGTTAGGATGATAAAAAGAAAGTTCATCTGATTGCACAACTAATAAACTATGGCTACTGTTGACAAAAGTAAGTACAATCTAGTTAATATTGACACATACAAAAATATAAGAATGTATTTAGCACAAGAAATGTTTTTAATAGCATGAAACTTGTCAGACAGCTTAATTCTTCTCTCAAATGGTTCCATGAGGATACTTAGTTTGGAGATCACAGCCTACATTAGAGACCCTGGTGATGGATCCAGGAATTTTCAAGACTTAATTATTGACTATTACCAATACAAGCAGCACAACAGCAGAATCTATAGTCTAATTGTCTGGGAGCCAGAAGTGGGTCCAGTCTTAAGTGGATGAACTTAAGCTAATCACTTAGCCCCTTGGGATTCTAGAAGATTGTGAGGCATTATTTTTTAGAAGGATGTTTCTTTATGAAGCATTTTTTTTTTCCAGAAACTTATCATCATTCAAGAAAACAGTAATTAGAAAAGGAGGTTTTTCTGTATTTACCTTTGACACTATAGTCTAAGGATTGATATCTTTATTAGATAACTAATTAAAGATGCAAGCTAATTTCAAGTGTTAGGATGTGATACACATGTATTCAAGTTTGCATAATGTATAGAAACCATGAGTGCAACTTCTATCAAAAAAACTACTTATTTCATTTAATGAAAGTCCTTATATAAAATCCTGGGCCATTCAAGTGATTATATTAATTGGATTTTTATCTTTTTAAAATTATTGTGTTCTTCTCAGAGAAGCACATTGATCGAAGAAGAAAGTATCTTATCTTTTCTTTAATAGAAAAAGAATCTGCAAAAGTGAAAAATTAGGGTCAGAAAAAGCAAGTGGGAGCCCACACTGTGTCTTCAAGTTATACAATGGAGCCAGAAGTTCCATTGTTGCTATAACAGTAGTGCGTCCTCTGATCCAAAAACTCTCAGGTGGGATGCAAAGGCCAGGGGCTCGTCCACAAGTCTTGCTACTGTACTGGATAACTGTGGTTGCTGAGGGCTAAAAGAGGGATGGACCCCTGGCATATGCATACTTCTAGATACTTAGTGGAGCCAAAATGAAAGAAATTAAACAAAAGACTTTTCAGTGAGTCCGTTTTATAGATACTTCGGGCTTCTGAGTTAAACACATTGAAATTTTACAACCATTTTATCACTTTAAAAAGAGCAATAAGCTGGGCACAGTGGAGCATGCCTGTCATCCCAGTGACTTGGGAGGCTGAGGTAGGAGATCCCAAGTTCGACACAAGCTTCAACAGCTTAGTAAGGCTCTCAGCAATTTAGGGAGACCCTATCTCAAAATAAAATATAAAATGGGCTGGGAGTATAGCATCATGAAAAGAACCTCTGGATTCAATCCCCAGTACCTAAAAGTAAATAAATAAAAAGTTCAATAAAAATATGGAAGGCACTTCACAAATGATGCGTTTTTTAACTAATTCATTTCAATAAATATGTGTTGAGGCAAGCTTGGGCCAAATTCTGGAAATACAAAAGTGAAAAATGACCCAACTTCTGCCTTAAATTACTCTTCATACTTTTAAAACTTTTAAAAATATAATAGATTCTATAATTTTCTGAAAAAAATCCATTTCTAAAAAATTAAACAATCTAGCAAAGGCTCAGTTACTTGGAATAAAGTGCCAAAAGAATCATTAGAAGCTCTGGGGATACACCTGAGGGGTAGAGTACTTGCCTGGCAGGTACTCAAAGCCCTGGGTTGGATTCCCAGCATCAAAAAAAGAAAAACAAATTGCTTTCCATGGTGCAAAACTTGTTATCATACAATTCATTAGTTATTTCTTTAATTTGAAAAGACAAATAAACTGCCTATGGCAAATATTTCTGTAACTTGGCCTTTATTCATACCGTCTTAGAGTAGGACTTGTGGATTTTGCTATACAAATGATATTCAAACATTTACTCAAATGGTATGTTTTCCTCTAAAGTTCAAATAATTTATATATTTCATATAGTATGTATTACATATAATATTTAGCTTTATAGTATATATACTACATACAGGGACTGGAGCTGTGGCTCAGAGAAAGAGCATTCATCTAGCATGTGTGAGGTACTGGCTTCGATCCTCAGCACCACATAAAAAATAAAATAACGGTATTGTGTCCGCCTACAACTAAAAAATAAGTGTTTAAAAATATATATACTACATACAAACAGAATATCTGGAATGGCACATATCAAAATAGTAAGTGGAATTCTGGATGACTTTTATATTCATTTTTATATCAACTATTCCAACCTCTTATAATGATTATATGTAACTTTCATAAATAAAAACAGATTTATTGCTTACTTCTTTTTTCCAAATTTTATGTAAAAATGTTTGTTTATAATCAGTAAAAGTACACATTATTTTTATTCTTATATGTGATACATATATGTATAGCTCATATAATCACAGTTATACTTCAAATACATAGCAAAAATAAAAGATGGAAATCCATATACTTACTATAGTTACTTACTAATGGTGAGTGTCTACATACAGTGGGACTACAGGTAATTAACACTTGTATTTTGTGGATTTTTTTTCTCCTTTTCAAAGATGAGAATGCATTGATTGCATAATGAAACATGGGCTCCGTTTTTTAAATGCAATCCAAAAGAGAGAAATACAAAATTAAACTAACTGAAATATGCTGTTCTCTGATTTTTATTTTTACCTTCTGCAAAACTAGTTTTTTTATTTACTATCAAAATATATACACTTTAACACAAACAAATTTTAATGTGAAAACAAACAAATAAGAATATATTTTATGATAGATTAAAAGCAAAGATATGGGAAAAGATGTGCTAATAAAGAAAAATTGAGCTTGAAGCATTGGCAAGAGAATCCATATCATGATTTCATAGCCATCAATTAAGGCTAACATTAGAATCATGTAAAAAAGGTTAAAAATCCACATGTATTTTCCTATTTCTCTAGCCTGATGTGTGTGTGGGTGTCCATCAGTATAAAAGCCTAACCACAGGAAAATTTAAAAGCCAGGAAGAAAGACACATAATGACCAAGCCTAGCAAGTTTGACCTACTGTCCTGGGCTGGGGTGTGGGACTCTGACCTGCCACAGTCCGGAGTACAGAACTGGTGCCCATCTAACCAGAAAGAAAGGAGAATTCAGGTTCACAGCATCATAAAGCAAGAGAGCTTGAACCAGAGGAACAGAAAGCAGAGCCTGAATGGTTCCCAGAGCTACAGAGGGAGCTTCAGAGATTCTGCGCAGGGCACACAGGGTCCCAGCCACCATGCCAATGGCTTGGATGGACCTCTTTGAGACAGAATAGGTAGGTACAGAGTAAGCTTCCCTGTATTGTGAAAATTTCAGGAGAGCTTTAACCTCCATGTATATTAAGTTGCTTATCTCTAACTTGGCCATCATTCCATTATTCATTCATTGTTTATTTATTTAGTACATACTATGTAGCAGGCATTATTCTAGGTACTAGAGTTATAATAAACAGAAAAGAAACATAGTGATTAATGCCATTAGTTAATCACATGAGGGACTGGACTAAGGAGGAAATGGTCTGGGGTGTCACCTCCGAGGCAGTAAGCAGAGTTTGGAAAGATAGGAAAGAAACAACAAGGAAAAGAGAACAGCCTGGGTACAGGCTGGTAGGTTGAGCATAGTGCACAAGGTCCTGAGGATAGAGTGCAGCACCAAGTGGGAATGGGTACGAGTAGAAACTGGAGGGACTGGAGTGGGGTGGCAGCCCTCATCTTAAAGGGATGCTCTGTGGATTATGGGAAGCCATTGGACAGGAGCTGAAAGGTAACTTGAGCCAATTTGCATACCCTTCTATGTGGAGAAGAGGTTATAGATGGACTAGAGTGGAAGATGGAAGGTGAGATCCAAGAACCACTGTAGTTGTTCTGGCCAGGGTTGTGGTTAACATGGCAAGAAATAGTCTAATTCCAGGTATATTTTGCAGGTTGCGTGAATAGGACTAGATGATTGGTTGGATATGGGGATGTGCAAGAGGGAAGAATCAAAGATAATTCACAATTTTGGCCTGACCCATTGAGTGTACAGTGGTGCCATTTAATAAGAGAGGAAGATTGGAGGAGGACAGAGTGCAAGAGTAGGAGGCAGCCACTGAGGAAGGAGGCAGAAACTTCTGTGCTTACTCATGTTGTAAACAGAGGAAGCTTGAGATCCCTATTTGACAACAAGGAGGCAATGTAAACTAAACAGCTAGATAATGCATCTGATGCTAAGAGGGAGGTCAAGGCTAGAAGGAAAAACTGGAAGAGTGATGGTTCAGATAGTACCTGGAGACCAGGAAGTAAGCATCATCACCTAGGCAGAGGATATGACAAAAGCAAGAGGGCTATGCTGAGCCTTGAGCACACTTATATTGAGAAGTCAGAAGAGGAGAGACAGAAACTGTAAAGGAGAAAAGGAGAGTGTGGAAGCCAAACAGAAAGCATGACTGAACAAGGAGAGCATGAGTTGATGACTTGTGTCAAAATGTCACAAAAATATGGGGAGAAGCCACGCAGTGGCCCACACCTGTAATCCCAGCAACTCAAGAGGTCAAGGCAGGAAGGTCACAAGTTCAAGGCCAGACAAGACAAGGGCTGGGGATGCAAACCAGTAGTAGAGCACTCCTGGGTTCAAACAACAGTAGGGGGAAGGAAAAGGAAGGAAGGAAGGAAGGAAGGAAGGAAGGAAGGAAGGAAGGAAGGAAGGAAGGAAAAGAATGAAGAGAGACAAAGATATACATCAACATTTAGAATTCATCTGTGATCCTAACAGAGCAAATGAAGAGAGAGGTGGAAAAAGAAGTGGGGGTTATAGAGAGTGGGGAAATTAATGAGATAAATGAAGGGTCTTCATTGATAGGTGCTGCTAGCTGAGAGATAATACCTGCTATTTTAACCACTTTAAATTGTAATTATGTAAGGAACAGTGAAATAGATGCACACATTGAATCACATTCAGTGTGATTCTCATTTTTCTTCTCTTTTAATCTACAGTAAGGTAAAATTTTAGAATTGTCAATTTACCTCTTGAAATTGCCAAGATATATGGTTTACTCCAATGAGCATAAACCTCAATTTCCTTACAAAACTTTTCCCCTATGTCCCTTTTTGAAATTTTATCTATTTTGTTTACATGGAGTTGGTGGTTTGTATCAGGGTCCCCTTAAAATAGTGGAGGGAAAATTTGCATCTCATCTTGCTTTGCATGACTAATATTAACTTTCTTTTAAGAATTAGCATATAGGATGTCTCTTTTTGATCTTCCTGAGGGCATCCCTCTCTTGAAATTCTAATCAATTCCTGATTGTTTTAATCTGTTCTGTGACTTCCAGTATTCACATTTATAAGAAATTTAAACAGACAGCTCTAAAAAAATTGATGTCTTGAGAGTCTGAGTGTACTTTTTTTTTGCCCTAAAGTATGTATCATAATAAAAGAGATGTACTTTTTCCCATAAGATATAAAAAATATTTTCTTATTCTCATCAAAATATTTGGGAAAACCCTTTCTCAGCAAACATTTCTCTCCCCACTTACTGTGCTATAAAATCTGATATAAAATCCTTATAGATTTATAAAATCTTTAAAGTCAGATTTTTAGATAGTTTTTGCTCATGGATTATTATAAACTTAGACATGTCAAATTCTTCTCCTTATAAGGTGTTTTTATGATAGTTGTCTCTTTTGTTTTTAAAAATTGAAAAATGAATAATGAGGTTTAAAATTGGTTGATGAGATTAAAAATGAGGTTGGTGGTTTGTTGTAGTAACCTACAACTTGCTTCAGCTCAGAATATCTGGGTGCATATAGAAAGCAGAGGCATCCCTCAGAGAAATGAGTCTGGGCTTTGAACTAGACCTAGGGCTGAGTTATTTTGGGCACATCCCTCAAACTGTCTTACTCTTCATATTTTTGTGGCTAGAAGAGAGATTACCACTGTTGTAAGACTGTTGACAGATTATCAAGATGATAGATTTTAAACTGGAGGCTTGGTAAATGACTGTATGTCCATAATGCTTGTCTGTGTGAATGGAGACATGCTTGTGTTGTGATTAATCCAAGGAAGGTGTTTAGACTTCATAAAATAGAGCGGGGGTTGAGAAACAGTTTCTGGAAGTTTATTAACACATGAAACCCTTCGTTAAATCTACACTAGGTAATATTAACTTTTAATTAATTAAAAACCTGACTGTGTATTTATAAGGCCTCACAGTTTGATTAATGGAAATAGATTAGAAGGCGATGTTTTGTCATACTAAAGGTGCATTCGATTGCACAATCAGAGAGAGAGCAAATGACATGGGACACCATCTAAACAAAAATCAGCAGCTACTAATGAGGCTTGTTAGTGATGCTAATCTATGTAAATGTTATTAATTGAGAACATCTATCTTTTATCTCCAACATTTGGTAATCAGGCAATTAAAAAACAATGACATTCCCAGTGGTTGTTCTTCTTCTTTTTTTTTTTTTTTTTTTTAGTGATCAAAGAGTTTAAAATAAGGAAAAAGAAAGTCCCTTATCAAGAGGTAGGCCTTGCCTTGGGCTACTAGGCCTCATTAAAGGCAGAAAAGCTCTGTTGATCACCAATTAACCTGATTTGTAGGAACTCTGATAAAGACCTTGAACAACAGGAGTTTTCTTACTTGGGTAAATGACACAGTTTGTTGACAAAAATAAAAGCAACTCATTAAAAAAAAAAAAGAAAAGAAAAGAAAAGAAGATTATAAAGGATTCATTGGAAATGGAAAGTCAGTCCTACACACAAGGCATGTGCTCCAAGAAAGAGGAAGTTGTGCCCCTCTTGTGGCCTAAAGCCCAGAGTAAGGGGGCCAGTCACACCTTAAATCAGGTGGAACCAGAACCTAAATATGCCTTCCTGTCCATCTTGTCAAATTGCTTGACTTGGGAGCTGACTGTTCAAGTTTTCAAAATTTTCAATTTTCCAGTCTAACTTGGTTGTAAATTACAGTGGACAATTTATATATTTCTATATGCAAAGGTATAGTTAATAGGAGAAATAGCTTTTAAGAAGACAGCAATCAAAAGAGTTATTGTCACTTACTATAGAGCATGCACATTGCTGAGCAGTTGACAATGCATTATCCCTATTCATCTTCATAATAATCTGATGGCATGCATAGTATTCCATAGATAGATAGACAGATAATGTTTTAGTCAGATTTTTCACTACTCTGACTAAAAGTCCCAACTAGCACTAATGTAGAGGAGGAAAAGTTTATTTAGGGACTCATGGTTTCAGAGGTCTTAGCCCATAGAAGATGGGCTCCATTCCTTGGGGCTCAAGGTGAGGCAGGACATCATGGTGGAAGAGTCTGGCAGAGGGAAACAGGTCATGTGGTGATCAGAAAGCAGAGAGAGAGACTCCACTCTCCAGATACAAAATATATACCCCAGAGCCAAGTCCTCCAATGAACTACTTCCTCCAGCCACACCCAACTGCCTCCAGATACCACTCAGTTAATCACACCAGGGATTGATTCACTGATTATGTGAATGCTATAACCCAATAATTTCTCCTCCAAACCTTCTTGCATTGTCTCATGCGTGAGCTTTTGGGGGACACCACATCTAAACCATAATAAAAGATGAAAGATATATAGATAGATACAGCATAGATACTTCTTTATTTGACACCTCACTCAAAAAGTTCATAATTCATCAAATATACTTTTAAACTGTTTATTTTAAGCAGCTCTTACTTGGCTCTTTTATCAAGTTCTTAAAGATCTTTAAGAAACACTTAACTATGTAAAATAAAATCCACTAGTGAACTGTGGATTTTTCAGTTGGGCAGTCAACATGCAATGTAAATTCCTAGCAAAAGTGTCAGTCTTCCAAAGACTGTGGTTAAAGCAGCCAAAGCATGGGACAGCAGTTTCAATTGTATGATACAGAAATCTCTAAGAAATACAAAATGTTGTTGAAGCCATTGATATGGCTTTATAGGTAAATATGTGGGAATATGGTATTTCTGGCTCCTTTTTCTTCCACTCTTGTGTCCCAAATGGAGACATCTCCATCCTACAAAGTGGTCCCAAGTGGCCCAACATGTGTCAAACATCAAGCAGCATAAACAATGCCCTCTCTAGCTTTAAAAATGACACATGGCATATTCCCACCCACTGGAGAAACATCATGAAAAGGAACATTTTGTTAGGATGCTCAGAATCTCTGTTTGCACTCCATCTTACATTAATTCTTATCGCATTACAGCTGTTGGTAGTAGTTAGCTTAAAATCAGTATAAATTTGAATATATTGCCATTTTCAAATATCATTTATAAAATATGGCATCTCTGTGAATTAAAAATGTTTAAAATACCTGGTATAAAATATTATTTTATTTTTTTGCATTTGATGGCCAAGGATAAAAGTCATAGGAATAAAAAAGAATGAAAGACAAAAGTAGTTTCTTTGCAAACTGGACTCTTTGAAAATCATTTCTGATTTTATTTCTATAATTTGATGATTTAAACAGAAGATTTGGGTACAAAAATGATTTCCTAAAGTCTTAGTAACTGCATATTGCAGAATGTCAGGATAGATGTGGAATATAGGAAAAAAGTCTCTTGTATCTTAATTAGGAACTTTGTTTGTTTGTTTGGGAGGGGTGGTTCATGGGGATTAAATCTATAGCCTTGTGAAAGTTTGGCAAGTACTCTACTCCTGCGCTACATTCCCAGTCCCAGGAACTTATTTTATCTGACCTGATACATTCTGAATCCTGGATATAATTTGTTACAGAGTATTTCTGAATGTTATAAAGTGATGGCTTGTAAACTTTAGTGTACAAAAAACATCCCCTAAGAACTTGCTAAAATTTAATTAATCTAATGTAAGTCCCCTGAATTTTAATAGACATCTCCTTACACACACACACACACACACACACACACACACACACACACATACCTGAGCACTCTAACCAGTTATTCTGTTACATTTAATCCAAAGAGTAGAAAAGTTTTGTTTTCAGTTTATCAAAAAATATATATATGATGTATTATATGTAATATATATTATATATAATAATTTTATTTATAATATATGTAACATATTATATATTATATTTTATATTATAATACATTTATATTATAATATATAATATGGTACATTATATATTATAATATATTACATATATTATATGTATATAATTATTTATGTTTGTGTATACATACACACACACGTACTGATTGTTTAGTATGTGTAATGGAAGATTTCTGGAGGCTACAAGATATGTAAGATGAAATTCTTTCCTCCCCTTTTATCTAAGGGACAATTAGAAAATTAACTCAAAATGGGAGACTTGGTGACTCATCAAAAATTGCATTCAGAAACTAGAAAAATTCATCTTAGGAGATCTGAATTCATGTTAAAATAACAGTTTGGTCCTTGCATTCCTTCTTGACATATTTTTCAAAAGAAATTAATTACATTAGTCCCAAATCTAGGTTATTAGATTCTATTTCCATTTTAAAGACTTACTGAGAAATGTGAAAGAAACATATGCAAAAAGAATGGGAAGACAATTGGTTTATTGATTAATGATTCGGGGGAACACCAAATGACCTAGATAGTGTGCAAAGAATACAAATGACATTGTTTGGGTTTTGTTTATTTATTTATTTATTTTTTCTTTAAACCTTCTTCTGTTTGGTCAACTCAGCATGGGTTGTATGAGAAGAATGCCTTGGCAACTGCTCAGTGACTCTGGCTTTCCTCAGGTCAGCAAAACCTGGTTGCATGGTGATAAGGTACCAGGAGTCGGCTGAGGTTGATGGGAAGATTGTACATTGGGATGATGGAAAGGGTGGCTAGAGTCACCATAATCAAAAAAAGTGTTCTCTGATAGACTGAAGCAAGCAGGGCTCAGAAGAAGAGAGGGGGGGAGTTACAAGGGTTGTTTGGTGAAGATGATTCTGACAGCCACAAAGGGAGTAGAAAGGGAAGAGATTAAAAGTGACATAAAAAGGGATTGCCTGGCTAAAGGTCTTGAAACCAATAGGTAATAATTTGAATATGACCCAGAAGCTAATGGGAAGTCATTTGAGGGTCTTGAGAAAGGCAGAATGGAAACAGCAGGCATAAAAGGTTATCTATCTGCTGAAGATTGGGCCAAATGGAGGGATGAGAGGCCAAGGAGTGCAGAAGGCTGGTGGGGAACCCCAGATCACAGGGAAGGCCTACAGCAGACAGGAACTTGGTGATTACAAAAAGGAACCAAAACCAGTCAGGTTAAGTGGCTCATCCAAGGTGCCCTGGCTAGTTGTATGGTTTATTTATTGGTGTTTTGTATATATTTATTTCTTATATCCTGTCTTAGTCTTATCATAAAATTAATACACAGTTAGCTTGTTGTGTGCATCTACTTCAACAATTTTCAAAATGTTTTACCAAATAATCTATAAGCCAAAGTTCCATCAAATCAAAAATTTCCAGAGGCAGATCTCGAGCTTTATACATTTTTAAAACTGCTCCAATGATTGTAAGCTGCTAGGGTTGAAAACCTCTTTTTCTAAGGTAGCAGAGAAAACACACACTTTTCTATCCCTGAGATGCTCAGTGCCAATGACAAGATTAGAGGCAGTTTCCTTCTAGCTGAAGCCAAGCAGAACAGGCATCAGGCAAACAGTTTTCCTTTTCTACTGAAAGAAAGAATAAGCACCCATTTCCGGTAGCAGCACTTCTTCTAGAAAGTAAATTCAATAAGAAGTACAACATCTTTCTATAAGATTTTTGTAAAACAGCCACTAGCATCAACTACAGTTTTTAAAAATCAGCACAAATGTTTTGTGCCTGGGTTGACAACATTAATGTGCAATGCCAGGCATTACTCCAGAAATGGTGCTTTAAAAAAAAAAAATGTAACATTCTAAACAAATATGAGATGTTTGAACAAGCCTCTAGCAGATGCTGAATTGTCAACAATCCATGAAATTATTCTCAAACTAGAACTTATAGTGAAGATAATTTATTATTTTATTTAGCTTGAGAACCGTACGCTTTATACATCAGGTAAGAATGAGGAAAAGGTATTAATCTGTTGCCTGCATTTTAACAGGGAGGTTTCCCTCTCCACTAGCCACCCCACCCCAAATTCATCAGGTCAACCCTGTTGAAGTGAAAAACAAAGGCGTTTTGTTCAGAGAAATGCAATATTTTTACCTGAACATGGTCCCATTCTTTCCAAGAAATGCAAATACCTGGTTGAGAATAAAGTTGTGTGTCTTATGATGTAGAACCTTGTTTAATTAGATATCCAACCAGAGCTACTATCTGCTCAGGTCTCATTCCCAAGCTTGTGGAAGAAAAATAAAAGACAGGTGGACTGGGATGTGGAGATTGCAAATTTGCCTAACACCAAATAATTTTAAGAAAATGTCCATGATCCAGATGCTTTGCCTACTTAACATAACATCTGGCCACCTGGCTCATCTGGGTCACTGAATTCTTAATTTTTCATCTGAATATTTGCCATCACTTGAACACCACCAGACATTAGTTCTGGAGAGTGTGGCTAAGAAGATCTCTAGAAAGAGGAAAGAGACTTCCAGTGTCAGAATCTAATTAATCTTACTAACATGGTAGAAAAGCTTAAATCCAAATAGGGGACCATCAGGTTCAAGCTAGATCAACAGAAAATATGCCACAAAGAACCCTAAAGGAAGAACAGCAGTAATCATGCCCACATGAAAGAGGGGCATGAATTAAAGCTGCAGCAGCAGACCAGAGAACATGCCTCGCAATATGGCAAGATTGCTGTAGTTTGTATTAAGATGTCTTAATTATATGATTGATGTGGGCTTCAAAAGAAAACTCAGAAGCCACGGTGGCTCTGAGGGGTTGAGTATTATAGAAAGGATAAAGACAGCTTCCCTAGAAGAAAACCACTCTAAGAGGAAACCTGGGAGGTTTGCATGGCAGAACTAATCAATAATGTCTTGGTTTTATCTATATTAAGTTTAATAAAATTTGATGACATCTGTGATTGAAGATCACACACACAATTATGGCAACATCAAAGGTATTCTGGAGCATATATTCAGGCTGGGAAATACAGCAAATCAGAGTCTAAATGTGAATAACACCATATCCCACAAGAACACAGAGAACCCTAAGGATTCACAGAGTGCCTTCCCCTCCCATGTCTACAAACAAATGTCCTGATCAGCCGTAACCAAGCACCCTATCCTCTGCCCTCCCACCTTTCTGATGTTGGTATTTTAAAACAATTGGTATAAAAGCATGCCTCCAAAGCCCATTCCAAAATGTGCCAAACTGACAAAAGTCTGTAATGAATCAGTTTTCCCTTGATCTTATTCCATGAAGCCAAAGGAAACCAGATCATTTCCAATGAGACTCAGCAAAAAAGAAAGGGGAACCTGGTAAAATTTCTACCTAGTCCTTTGCAGGAAAGGGGATGAGGGCTTCGTTGTCAAATTTCACATGCGGTTCCGCAGAACAAAAGAAGAAAATGAGACCTGCAATTACCTCAGCCTTAAGGGCTCAGTGCAAATCGCTTTAATCCCCCGGACTTTGTACCACTGTCATATTTTATTTTCTCTTCAACAGGTGTACAAATTGTTTGGACTGGAGCTGAAAAATAGCAATTCAGACTCTCTGGGATGAGCGCAAGCAGAGTCTTTCATCTGCTTAACTGCTGTTGGTCATCTGGAATTTTCTTCAAGAAAGAGGAATTATTTGATTTACTGTGATTTATTTTAATCAAATTGGCAGCAGAAAAATTATTATGACCGCTTTCACAAAAGCGATCCAATAGGTGAGCATTCCCTGATTTTATATCAGAGAGGGAAAGCAACTGTTTGTTAGCTTTAATTCAGTTCTAACAATTCAGCTGAAGAAAGTAATTAACTTCACAACAGTCTTTTAGTGCCATTTTATACTTGAGAATCTCTTATAAGCCGAATGAGTAAGTGCTAAGTAGCATTGCACATTATGGAAGTTGGGTTTTTTCGTTTTGTTCTCTGCTTTGCTTTTAAAAAGTAAGAAACTGAAGTTTTAAAACATAGAAAGGAGATCAGAAGAGTAGAGGAAGGGAATCAGGGAGGAGAGGGGAGGGAAAGGGGGAGTATGGGGGATGAAATTGAACAACACCTGTTCTGTGCATGTACAAATATGTCACAATGAATCTCACTGTTATTTATAATTGTAATGCATTATTAAAGATATTTTTAAAGGTAATAAATTGCAGACCCCCCCCCAAAAAAAGGTAATGAAGTCATGAAAAATTATTAACAAACCAAAAATTAACTATACTTCTAAAAATAATCATTTTCCTAAAACTTTAATTTGGGTTCATTTTTAGCTCATAAATTAAAGCAGAGGAGAATTTTCTGGAGGACAATAAAGGAATTTTTTTTTCCAAGCACAACATCCTCATTTCACTACCTGAATAAGTAGAAGACCAGGACTCCTGAGTAAGGCTTTGGACTCAAAGCTGCCTTGTTATTGTCAAATGGCACTGCCTTTAATTAAAGATTTCAACGCATCATCTCCACTGGCATTTTCTATAGCTATTTAATAGAAATTTCCCAAGGTTATTTAGGCACAAAGAGACCCTCTCCCAGTCCCACAGGGTTAAAAACCTGGAACTGGAACACTGACTCAGTTCAGGCCCTCAAGGAAATAGAAGCCAAGATGGGAACAGTCACACAAGGGATTTGAACAGTTGTAAAGTCTGGGACTACTTTGGTAGAAGCAGTTCAGATCCTAGAAAGATGGCTACCAACTGGAGTGTTGCTTTGCTGAAAAGAATTCACTTCACTTTCCGGGGAAGAAGTCATGTGCACATTACATTTCGTTGCCCTGTCTGGGGACGCTATATGTTGAACTCACTGGAGCCTCCATCCCCAGTGAAGAGCGATATTATTAGCTCTGATTGACCAGGTCTGACGGTAAGAGAGTGAGAGTTAGTGCTACATGAATTACAGAGTGTGTATCAAGATGAAAATAAAAGCTGCAATGTGCAGACAGGAGGGGTGAAGGGTCCATTGAAAATCAGAGAGATTAGCAACTCATCACATTATTTGTGGGTTATCAAGAGACAGAGGTAATGAAAGTGAGACCTATATCCTTGATCAATAAGAGTTTGACTGCATTTTGAGTTCATTTTCCCCTGCCGAGAGAGAGACAGCAGGCTTACTATTGATCACCGTGTTAATCCATAACCAGACTGGGCCTTAGCCTGGTGGAGCAGGCAGGAAAAATAAGATAATAAGCAGGAACTCTTGATCTTTTATTATGGTGTGCTGGATAAAGAGAGTGTGGGGTTCAAGGTGGAATACTTTATAGTTAACCCTTACATTCCCTCTTAATTTGGAATGCATGAGAAGAATTGCAGCCCACCTTAGTCTGACTTTTGTTTGACCTTATTTTGTCTTCTTCCCTAACTAAAGTGTATCAAGGGCCCTTTTTAAATACTGGAGGCAGATAGTAACTGGGCCAAGGGACATTCACAATGACAGTAGGCCAAGAGCAAAGGAGAAACCCCCTCCAAATACCACTCATGAAAGTCAAACGAGATTAAGCACTAACTGCATCTGTTTTGTGTTTGTCGTGATATCATAGAGTCACTGAATCTCAGAATCTTAACATATGTGATCTGTCAATATTGTCACTCTATTGTTTCAATAGAGAGCACCATTTAGTTTATGGTTAAACAAATTAGAAGAATAGAAAAGATATTTGGAGTTCTGTTGCACTGACTCCATGGCCACATCAGAGTCTTTGGGATTACTGAAGCAAGCATTATTGCTGATCTTCGATCTCTAGAGTTACTATTTGTGTTAGTTAGCTTTTTGTCTCTATGACCAAAACACCTGACCAGAACAACTTAAAGGAGGAAAAGTTTATTTGGGTTCATGGATTCAGAGATTAAGTTCATGGTCAGCTGACCCAATTGCTCTGGGCCCAAGCTGAGGCAGAACATCATGGCAGAAGGCGTGATCAAGGAAAACTGCTTATCTCATGGCAGCCAAAAAGCAGAGAGATGGGGGAGGGACTGCAAGGAAAATGAACCCTTCCAGGGCACACTCCCAGTGATCCACCTCCCCCAGCCACGACCCACTGCCTACAGTTACCACCTAGTCAGTCCATTCAAATTAGGATGGACTGACCAGGTTACAGCTCTCACAATCCAATATTTTACTCCTGAACGGTCCTACATCAACTCAGGCACTTTGGGGACACCTGTTATCCACAGAAAACTACAACTTTGCTCTACCCTGTGCTCCAACTATACTTTAGGCATTTTCTGATCATCCTTATGCACAAAATTCTGCCTTTTCTTCCACGACTAAATATTCATAGTGCTTTTTGTTGAAATTTAGATCAATTCCAACCCAACTCCCATGAATCCATATGATATCCTTATGGAAAATCTGACCATCTGGCAAGTGCAACTAAAAAGCAACCAGACAGGAGTTCAGCCTTCTGTGCTTCCTCCACTCAGGCACTATTGTGCCCCCATGGTATAGAGTTCCCTTGATGTCTATATAGCTGCAAAGAGAGCAGGTTAACACTTTGAATTTAGCCAGGTTTGCTATACCTGACTAATTTTTATGCTATGTCCTTGTCCCAGCTCAGCTGTTTCCCATTTGGGTGGTTCTGTGCTTTTCCAACTGAGTTTCCATCTCGTTCTTCAGGATGCTCATCCTTCACCCTAACATGCATCCATTAGTAAATGGTAAATGCTGTCACCTTAGAGCTAGGTGTTCCAGAACAAAAGGAGAAAGGATTATGTGTGACTGTGTGTCTGTATGTGAGAAAGTGCAAAAACACCACCTGAAGTATTGTGCTTTGGAAACATGATACTTGCGTTACTCTAATTGGAAGAATTGGAGAATCCATATGGATGGGCTGGAGATATAGCTCAGTGATAGAACACCTGCCTGGCATGCATGAGGCCCTGGTTCCAATACGAGCCCTGAAAAAAAAAAAAAAAAAAAGTACACATATATAAGGAAATGACAAACTTAAACATAAAATATTTTAACTAAATGTTTTAAGTGATTCATATAAACACAGAAATTGTACATATTCATGGGTTACCATGTGATGTTTTGATCTATGTATAAATGTATTAAACAAGAAATCTTTTCAAACATTTATCATGAAAACATTCAAAAGCCTTTCCTCTAGTGTTTTGAGATATATACTATTTTCTGTAATTACCCTACTGTTCAATAACACACTAGAACTTCTTTCTCCTATATAACTGCAACTTAATACCCATCATCAACCCAGTTTGTTATTAAATGACAAATTTTAATATAAAATATTTTGTAGTGAAATGCCTTATGATTATTTAGCACTTTATCATTGCATAATCAGGTAATGCAACCTGAACAAATTCATGTGGGAAGGAGTCCACAAAAGGATGAACTGGGGATAAACTCATTTTCAGAAGTAGATAACACTGGCTTTGAACCACCATGCCCCATGCTGAAGAAAACGAAGTGAGAACCTCTAACTTGGGTGAGGTACTTGAAGTTCTTATAGCTTCAGTATCCAGCCTGAGAGGACTTGTCTGTATTCATTTACATTTTTCAGGAAGAAAAGATTGGTGAGGAAAGAGGGTTTCTTTCTATTTTACAATGACAGTCCTTATTTATCTGGAATCTCAAGAAACAAGACAATCAAGTCATGCAGCATCATTTGGTGATGCAGAGATAGAACAAATGATTGTGGAGTAGGTTTGAAATAACAGATGCTGGCCTATGAGCTGGGTTGGCTCATAACTGGTCATGAGGTCTTGGGTAACTTCTCTAAGCTTTCATGAGCCACATGATCATTCAGACTCTATCATTCTATTGTCTCTGCAGAAAAGAGACACCCCTATCAATGCTGTGCATAACCAGGGAGACTGATTCTTTTTCTTCATAGCACTGTATTCAAATAGAAGACTGCCACCAAAAGAAGAAAATGAAGTTCATTATCTGGCTCAATGGGATGTTCCTATGAAATCTTGCATTTAGAATCTCAGAATCTTTACATATGTGAGTTGTCAATATTGTCACTCTATTGTTTCAATTGTGAGCACCATTTAGTTTATGGTTAAACATAAACTAAATTTGCATTTAGGTGGCTCTTATCTTAAAAAATCAAGAGCAATTTAATAAAGTAGATGTCAGCAAAAAATGTTTATGAAAGTGGGGGGAAATTTGTAATGGCTTTAAGAAAATGTTCATTTCCAATTTAATAAAACTCAGGATCTTATTTAAAATGGGAAAAAAAAATGTTTAAAGATTTCTATGGTTTGAATGTCACTGTCCCTCCAAAATTCATGTTGAAAATTCCCAGTGCAATTAAGAGGTTGGGAAGAGATTAAGTCATGAAGGTTTTCTCCTTGTGAAGGGATTAGTGCCCTTAAAAAAGAGCTTCAGATCGCTGCCTGTCCTTTTCTCCATCTGCTAAGTGAACACACGGCATTGAACACCTCTGGAGAAACAGTACCATCTTATGGAGCAGCAAGTGATCCCTCACCAGATACTGAATCCTTCAACACCTTAACTTGATACCATTCAGGCTTGAGAATTGAGAGAAATAAATTTCTATTGTTTATAAGTTACCTAGTCTGTGGTATGTTGTTATAGCAGCAAGAACAGAATAAGACAGATTGATTTAGAAAGTGAGAGAAGAAAATTCTCTCATAAACATTTTATTGATTATGAAAACAGATTCCTAATTGGAAAATGTGACAAACATGAAAAAGTATAAAGAACAAAATATTCACAAAACATTGTCAACATGTTGTAATATAAACTCAGTTTTGCATCCTACACTCCTATACTCATGGAGATTCCTTTAAAATTGGAAACATTCTAAGTATTATGTAAGTTGAATTTTGTCATTTAACATGTGTGATTAACTCTCCAAAAATATTATTTGAAAAACTTGAGAAAGGGACCTTTTGAAATCTAGTCTCTTCTTCCTCTACATTAAATTTAAAATCTTTTTTTCCCTATTTATAAAGGAGTGAGTGTTAATGGGTCAAATTCTAGAAGACATAGAAGATTAATTTTCAAATAGCATCATTCAGTAATTAGAGCATTTTTTAAAGTATCAAAGAAATTATAATTTCTAGTTTTGCTTTCATCTGGTAGTTGTTCCCAAGTGTTTTGGGAAATAATAAATAACACCATTAAGTCCTTATGCTAGAAATGTTTCTATGACCAATAAAGTGATTGGTGCTGTAAGCTATACCTCATGGTGTCACAAGACAGTCTCTTATCCACTACATGTAAAGGTACAGAAACATATTTGGATCATATAAAATAATTCTTTTGATTGACTGTCTGGCCTCTTTTCACTCCTCCCCCCACCCCCCACAATATAAAACAACCTGATTTCCAGTGCCTAATTTTTCTTGTTGTTTTTTCCTGTACCTGTCCAAAAGAAAGTCTAAAAAGACTAATAAAAATGTTGAATCTCACATTTGGTCAGCCCACCTGGGTGCATTGTTCACCTGGTGAAGGCACTCTTCTCCACAAGATTCCACTGTGCTATGATAAAGAGAGGCTTTAGTCCACTGAGCTGGTTAGCAAATGTGCATTTTCAAGAGCAGCATGGGAATTATAAGGTATTTTTCAGGTTTAAATCAGTAAATGTATCACAATGTGGCTTGATAATTTTCTCTCTCTATTCCAGGATAACTTGAATGCAGGCAGAAGTCCATGTAAGAGGTTCACAAGAAAGCATGTAAGGCCCTTCCCACAAATTCTCTCCCTTGATAATAGTATTACCAGGCACTGTGCTAGGCATCTTAAACTTATTCTCTGTAACCCTTTAAACAACTATTCAATATAGGCAATATTAGCCCCATTTGGTGGATAAGAAAATGAAAGCTAGGGACTTGGAAAATGTAACCAAAATACATGTCATCCACAAAGCAGTAACAATTTGCTGTCTATTCTTTTAGAATGCTCAAACAGCACCCAAAGATGAGGGAGTCTCTTGCTTAGGGTGATAGAAGAGAGAATGGCAGTCTGGAAAGGATAACCTCTGGTCTTTGTGGACAACTTCCATTTAATTGTTCACAGGAATAGATGTGCAATGGAAGTCTTCCATCTCCACTAGTACAATGCCTTGCTATTCAAGTGTTACCTAATACCTCAGTATTTCATGGCAGTTCCACTGGATATTCTCTATCTGCTCTTCCCACCCTAAAATTCTAGAAACTCTATACCATCCCATAAGTATATTTGTCACCAAAAGAAATGTGTTAGCTCTCTAACTCTGTGACAAAATACCTGAGAAAACCAACTTAAAGGAAGAAAGATTTATTTTGGCTCTTGCTTTCAGAGGTTTCAGTCAATGGTCACTTGCCATTTTTTTCTAAATATTTATTTATTTACTTTAGTTGTACACAATGCAATGCATTTATGTTTACGTGGTACTGAGGATCGAACCCAGGCTGCTCAAGTGCGAGGCAAGTGCTCTGCCACTGAGCCACAATCCCCCACCCCGTCACTTGCCATTTTTGCCACACCTTCCTCTGGTGAGACATCACATTATGGTAGAAGAATATGGTGGAGGAAAGTCTTTTTACCACATGGTGGCCAGGAAGCAAACAGAGAGAGGAAAAGCCTGGTGTCTCAATATCTCCTCCAAGGGCACACCCCTGTGACCTAATTTCCTTCTGGTAGCCTCTCCTCCTAAAGGTTCCACCACCTCCTAAGAGTTACAAAACCTTGTAACCAATTCCTGAGCTTATAGGCCTTTGGGAGATATTCCACATCCAAATGATAACAAAGCCTGATGGTCATCTTAACTACTGGGGGAACCACATGAATGTGCCACAGGATATTCCAAACACTGGGCTGTCTTTGAAGAAGGCACCATTATACCTCAGCTCATAAGAAAGAAGCAGTGTTGTTGAGTCTGATGTTCATTATTCACTAGAGGAGTTGGTATTATTTCTCAGGTCATATTTTTTTATTATAGTATTTCCAGTTCTTATTTCACTTGGTTCCACAATCCAGGAGAGCAACCTAAAGCCCACTGATTTTGCAAATTTATATACCATGTTCACAAGAGAGAGAGCAAGAGAAAGAAAAAAAAAAAAAGACTGTTTTATTGTTCAAATGCATGACACAACCTGAAAGATACTCTCCAGGGCTATAAGAGTATAATATTGTTCTTCATTAAAAGTTCCAGACTGCTCATTTTAGTGATTCAAGAATTCCTCTGAGTTCTTTTCTGTAAACAAGGAAATAGAAAAGGAAAAATAGAACATAAACTGAAAAGTTTATATGCTTTTCAAATGCTTTTGTTTTTTACTAACAAAACACTATTTGAATACGTTTTGAACATGAAATATTTTACTGTTCACTTTTGTGGATGAACAATAAACTATTTACAATTATAGTACAACAAAAACCTAACATTAGGAAAATGAAGAGTCATCCTAGACTCTTAAACAAATATTATCACATGAGCACACACATTTTTCACTCACTTCCCTAACCCACCAAATGCTAGAAAAGGATTTGTTTTCCTCATACAGAAGCCTCTATGGACAAGGAGAATGGGAGATAAAATTAAAGCATTTGGATCTGGAAGACTGATAACTAAAATAGCTGATCTCGACCGAATCTATCACAAGCCAAGCATGGGGGAAGCTATGAACCAGTACGTATTCCATGAAAGACACTGTTTTAGTCAGCTTTCATGCTGCTATGACCAAAAGACCTGACAAAAACAATTGCAGGAGAAAATTTTATTTGGGGACTCATGGTTTCAGAGGTCTCTGTCCATGGACAGCAGGCTCCATTCCACTGGGGGTCCAGGTGAGGCTGAACAACATGGCAGAAGAGTATGGTGAAGGAAAGCAACTCACATGATGACCAGAAAGCAGAGAGAGAAAGACTAAGCTCAGCTCATAAACCATAAACCCCAAAGGCCCCCTGGGACCCACCTCCTCCAGCTACAACCTACCTACCTTCAGTTACCACTCAGTTAATCCTTATCAGGGGATTAATTCACTGATTGGGTTAAGGGTCTCACAACCCACTCACTTCACTTGTTAGCCTTCTTACCTTGCCTTTCACATGAACTTTTGGGGGATACCTAATATCTAAAGCATAACATTCTCCAAGAGTACAGACATGGGTAGCATCAGGATGTAAAGGGGATGGTGGATGGGACACTAAAATAAGGAAAATTGACTTAAAACTTTTTGATTTAGTCTAATTTCTAGATCTTCCCCCTAGTTCACCTACATAGACAAGAAACATCACAACTTCTTTCTAGAAAGAAAGGACTGGAAGGGTCATAGCCACATCATGTTCCTAGTTTATGGGAAAAGAGAAAAGAAAACTCAGAGGATGCAGGTCCAAGGTTTTAAGGTCCACTCATGGAAGCAGCATACATCATCTCTACATCATCTCTGTTCCGACTCCATTCCTCACGTGGACATATCTACTTGCAAAGACCACTGGGAAATAGAGTTTCCTGCTATGTGTGTGGGCAGCCATATAATTAACTTGTTTGCCATCAAAGGGGAGATGAATTTTGATCACATTTTGAGAGCAATACCATAAACCATAAATTATAACAGTGAATTCAAGAATATTACACCAATAAAGGGGACCAGTTGCTCCTTGGATATGTAAGTCCACGGCACAGACTAGGGTGAACACAGAGGATGTCATGGCACCCTAAACGCCCCCATCCCTAATTACCCACAAGATTATCCTAGATGTCACCTTGGAAAGGAACGGAGGGAAAGAAGAAAAATCCCAAAGCCTGTGCATTGTTTCAACAGAAAGAGAATTTTCCACAGTTTAAAACAGACAAGTCTATAATGCAACAAAACAGAGATTAAAAGTTCAAGCCCCCCCACCAATGGTCTTACCACCACCCCACCCTCTGATAACTTGGAGCCTTACAAAGACATCAGATCACATGACAGGAAATAGAAGGGCTACATTTTCTGTGCACAACTATGGTCAGTATGTATCAAAACAACCTCCATTGGTGACCATTTAGTATGCTTCTAATTTATTGTTGTTTTAAATGATGCTAGGATGAATATCTGAATGCTCTGTGTCTGTGTATGTGTTTCAGTGCACTGGTCAGGTATTTTCCTGTGGATAACATCGCTACACTAAAGGGAATGCACTTTGTAAGGCCTAGGATGTTCCTTGCTGATCTCCTCCAATAGGGCTACAGTGATTTATAATTCTATAATTCTACTAGTGAACCAGAGAACCAAATCTTCCACAGGCTGAGTATTGGAAACTTCTTACATATTTCCCAGAAATTTCTTGTGCTAAAGTTGTCCAGAAGATAGGTTTATTTCTGTTACTCATCATACTCATGGAAAAAGGGTCTGAAGTAAGCAAATAAGTGAAGGATTGTTTAGATCAATAATAAGTAATAATTCATTTCTAATCACTTAATAAGAAATCCTATTAGGTGTAGTAGAGGAAATACAAAACTGAAACCCAGAAACACTACACTTAACCACCTGGCTGCAGATAGCTGTGTGACATGGATATATCACTTAACTTCTCTGGGCTTCAAGTTTGTGGTCCTTACAAAAACAGAAGATAGAGTTAAATTTATTAAGTGTTTTTGGCATAAGTATCAGAAACCTTAATGTGCTTTATAATTTTCATTGGAGCCAAATATACTACCCTAAAGATTGAGCCATGCATGATTGAAAAAAAAAAAAAAAAAAAAAAAAACTCAGAGAAGAAATGTTTCATTTTCTTCTGTCACCAAAATAATCTCACTAAAATCACATTATTAATGATTCCTCTACTCAAGATAGCAACGGCTGGCTTAAATTCAGATGGATGGCTGTAGCTAATGTAAAATTTTCAGCATCATTTCACTTAAATTCAAAATTCAAATTCAACAAACATTTATTGTGCCAGAAGCTATTCCATGTGGAGCATATAAAACAATGACCCTGTCCTAAAGAAGCTGACAGCATGGTTAAGTCATTTTCTCACAGTAGGTTTTCAATACAGAATAGTTTCTACTTAAAATAATGGGATATAATACTAAGACCAAGAAATGCTAAAATTAAATTACAGAATTCCCAAGCCTTCTTGAAATCAAGGTTCACTTTTAGGAGGTACTTGCACATTTTTTAAAAATATTTAATATATTTTGTTTGTATCATAATAAATATTTTAAGGGATTTAAAGTGGGTGTGTCCTCTGTGTGTGTATCTGTATAAAATGTACAAAAAATCTTCTTATAAACTATACCAATTTCAGTATAGGTCATGTTAAAATTAACTACTTATATATTTTTAATGCTTGAGTCAAATTTTCAAAATTAACAGAAATACGATTGACATCAGAATAGCAACATGCTATAAAATATAATTACTTAATTCTTAAAATTAACTCCCTGTAATTAACTAATACACTCATAATTAAGCAATATGTAATTAAGTAAGTTATAGTCCCTGCCACTTAGTCATTTAATCATAAAAGTAAAGCATATTTTTATAAACAAATGAAATAAATATGAAATCTATTAATTCAATATGTGGTTGAACTAAGAATAAATATTAAGGATAGAAATTATCTATTTCCACAAGCTGTGCAATTAGGAAACAAGGTTTATGATGAAGTGCGTAAGTATTATATGGAGCTGTTGTGGTTCAGTTCTTTAGTTTGAATGCTGGCTCTGTCACTTCTAGCTGTGATATGCAACTTAACCTCTCCAAGTTAATCCCTTCATTGGTTTAAAAAAAAAAGGGTAACAGCGGCCACTTCAGCAGGTTGTTGTAAGAATTAAAATATGACAGCATTCCCCATAACCCTTGACACCTGGAGAACCCTAAGCACAATTGTTACCCAGCCAATTGGGGAAGTGGATCATTTGATATGAAAATCCTGTGCTATCCTTTAACCAATCTACTCTGATTGGCAAGGAAACATAATAACAGAAGTAGGACTATTGTTACTTTGGTAAAAGTCTTAGAGTCCTCTCCTTCAACTAATTGCCCCTTTCTGTCCAAAAGGATCAGAATGTGATTTTTCCAAGTTTCTTTCAATCCCACTTGGCAACTACTTCAGCAAATTAGTTCTGATAGCTGTGAGCTCACACTTCCAAATAGAGAATTTATATAGATGAGTCCTTCGAGAGGAGACAAAAAGACCAAACTTATTCTGGCTAATGTAAAGTGAAGAAAATCTGTTGGCAGAACATTATGAATAGAGGATGGTTTCAGGAAGCTGGAGAATGTGACTTGGATCCCTGTGGAAACAGAAGCAGCTCTCTGGGGTGGCCATGGACATGTGAGGACACCTCAGGGTAGGAATCACTTGATAAGAGCTATCCTCTAGGGACGATGGAGTCTCGCCTCTTGCTCTGTTTGTTTGCAAGGTTTAGGACATGTACCCACACCTGTCTGCACAGGGGCAGAGAAAAGAGATTTCTGTCCCATTGGACCACTATGTTGTGAAGGACACACCTGATACCAATCTGAGAACACTGCCCAGATGGTTGCTTTGAGAAAAGGGAACGGATTCTGAAGAGTCTCAGAACATGGGTTTGTCACAGTCAAATCCAAGTGCTATAGTTTAGATCTCCAGCATGACCCAAAGGTCCACAAGTTGGAGGTTTGGTTCCCAGGCCATGGTGCTACTGGGAGGCAGTGGAACCTTTAAGATGTGGGGCCTGATGGGAGGTCCTTGGGTCTCTAGAGGTGTGTCCTTGAAAGGGATTGTGGGATCCTGCTCCCAGTCTCTCCCTCTTTCACTTCTGGCCACATGGTGAGCAATTTTGTTCTGCTGCCATGGTATACTATCTCTCCCAAAGCAAAAGTCAACCAATCATGGACTGGAACCTCAAAGACAATGAGCCAAAATAAGTCTTTTCTCTTTATAAGGTGATTACCTCAAGTATTTATTTAGTCAAGGAAATTGAATAACACACCATGAAACTTCATGAAGCTTAGATGTAATTTCACTAATGTCACTGGGGAAAGTACCAGTATAAGTTCCCTTTTGGAGACCTTTAACAATCACAATACTTCCATGATTCATGTTAGAAGAGGGTACCAAAATCTAGATGATGATTATGAGATAGTAGAACTGTGGTAATTTTTTAGAATTAAATAATACCATGTCAATGAAATGGTATTATTTATGAAACATAGCATACCCTGGAATGTGAAGTGGTACTTCTCACACTTTACACATCTTTAGGAAAAGTAGACACATTTACATGCAATCAATTACAGATATGACATTCTCTTCCTCCACCCATGTTCCCCTCTTAACCAGTTCTCTTCCCTTTTAACAGTATACTATTATAATTGCAGCAGAAGTATTTTAAGTCATTCAAAAGAATGCATACCCTTAGGGTATGCTAATCACACACACACACACACACACACACACACACACACACACACACACACACACACACATCGTATATTATGAAAGTATTTATAAAGTAGTTCCCTTTCAGGTTTAATTGGCAATGTTCAGGTGTTGCAAAGAGAGAGCCGAAGACTAGAAAATTCATTCTAATGAAGCTTGTCTCTAGAGCAGCAATCAAATAGGAATTCAGGGAATGTTCTGATACTAGTATTTGAAGGACTAGTTTGTTTGCATCTGTTAAATTTATAGTGCTTAACTTTTCAATGCCAAGACTGTCAAATTTCCAGGAACTGTTTTATTCACTCAGTTTTCTTTGTCTGCAAAATGAAGCTATCACTGAAATATTTCCAAGGAAATCCCAATAGAGATCTTTATAGACAGAGAGGTAATTGCATAGATGGAATGAATTGACTCTAAGGCTTTGTACATGTAGAAAGGCAAATAATAGTCCAATGATACTGAAGTCAACAGATCTAGGGGCTGAGAGGTAAAAGCCACAGAGTAATGTTGTGATTAACAGTGAAAATAAAGCCAAGGAAGTTTTAGGGAGAGAAAACCACTTAAGTTATATCTTTCCAAGGAGAGATCCAAGAACTATATATTTGCTAAATATTAGAGTCTACATGATACTAAAGTTCTTTAAAACAGAGAAAAAGAAAACTATACTTTTTCTTCTCCACACCATTTGATACACAGGATTTTTAAATTTTGAAGTATAATTGAACATTTTTTAATATTTATTTTTTAGTTGTATGTGGGCACAACCTTTTTTATTTTACTTTTTATGTGGTGCTGAGGATCGAACCCAGTGCCTCACGTGCACTAGGCGAGTACACTTCCACTGAGCCACAATCCCAGCCCCTAATTGATCATTATTATAATTAATTTTTTTTAATGATTTTATGTTCTCTCAGAGAAATCTTTGCTTGTTCTATGTTCTTAAAGGTGCTTTCCTTTTTGGCTCTGGGAATGTATAATTTTTGCTTTTATTTTAGGTCCATGATCTGTTGGAATTAAGGTTTGTATGTGAGGTAACCTGTGCACCACATTTTTTATTTGGCTACCCAATAACCATTTATAGGGGAAAAAATGTTCTTTGTGTCACTGAATTGTTTTGTGCCCTTATTGAAAACTGACCATACACGTGTGGGTCTGTTTCTGGAATCTGTTTGTTTCATAGGTTCGTCTGTGTAGTCTTACTGTGTGTAATCATTCTATTTCATTTCTCTGTATTTTCACAAACATTTTAGAATCAATATGCCAATTTCTTTTTTAAAAAATCAGGGCAGACCTACTACATCAGCTGTCAAAGATCTAAACCTAGACTTTCCCATCAGGGAGAAAAGAAATGTTTCTTGGTTAAGCTACTTCCATTTTGAATCTCTTTTACGGAACACCAAACATAATCCTAACTGATAGCAGCTCTGATTAGCTCTATTGGACTAATTACCAAGTTGTGGACATGGCCAGGTAAGTATAAGAAGGCAATTCCACTGGAGCTACAGAATTGACTGTGTGGAAGAGCTGCCTCCTCAGGAAAATCAGGGCACTAGAGGTCAAAGACGTTAAAAGGAGGTAGAGTTGGGCTGGGGATATAGCTCAGTTGGTAGAGTGCTTCCCTCCCATGCACTAAGGCCCTAAGTTCAATCCCCGGCACCACACACACACACACGCACACAGGATGCAGGGTAGGTAAAATGACACATACATACCATTTCACCAACATAGCCCCCAAAACAACCAGATTGGAGGTTTCACTTGCCTTGATTTGTTTTGTGTTGGATGCTGTTTTGAAAAAAAAACTCATTTGATTTAAAATGTGCTTCTAGCTATCTAGTTACTCACAGACCCTGAAATACAAGCCATGGCACCTGAAGAAAAATATATGAAAGGAACAGAACCACACAGTGATCCAGAATATCTCAGAGGATGAAATGGTGAAAAATTCAGGAAGCAACTCAACTCTCAGAGGAGCCAATCTTTTGAGCATGAACTCTTACACCTGTGAAATAGGGCCTCTCAAAAAGTACTTTGTTTGCTTTTTTGCTTGTTTTTATTATATTTCTACTAGTCAAACAACAAAGTTCAACAAGAATATGAAGAAACACATTTTTGGACTAAGGGTACAAGATTGGGAACTATTGGAAACTTAATTTTATAAAGCAAAGGTCGGTGGAGTGACCTGTGCCAAATGTCTTCTGAAAAATCAGGTGAAGGTATAAAACATGGATGTGACAGATCTGCAAAGGCAAACCCAGGCCAGTCTCCCTATTAAGGCCTGATGACTCCACATGAGCATTGTAATTGGAATGTGATGTTGAGAGATGACTCAAGCAATCCAGTTGGCAGAAGAACTAAATTCCTTGGAAATGCCTTCCAGCCTGGGCGGAACTCTCTGCTCAGAACTGGTTGGCTGATCTTCACAGTGTGCGGCTATGGAATGAGTAAGAGAATCAGCCCATCCTGTGAGTCTCACAGCCTCCCTGGAAGCTGTTTGGCTACATCTCAGAAGGATGCTTGGCACTGGTGTTCTGAGGACTACCCCTGTTCTCCATTTCCCCATCTCTGATTCTATTACCTCACAATCTGACTAATGCCTTCCTAAGTGCTAGAGCCAGAAAGGACCTGAGAGATGGATGGGACACCAACCCCTTGTTTTCAGATGAGAAAACTTGTGTAGTAGGTTCTCTGGACATTTTTAAAGTAGAAGATAGTTTCCTTACCCTTGAGCAAGAAAATGTCTTGTTTTCTTGTTTTGTGTTTGTCTTCTTTCCTTGCCATGACTCCTTGCCCCTGCCACCCCCATTAGGGGGATTGAATCCAGGGTCTCGTGCAATGCTAAATATATGCTCTACCATTGAGCTACATCTCCAGCTGCCCATGACTTTTTATGTTTCATCTACTGAAATCATCTATCCTCATGCCCTTTTTATGTTGCAACCAACCTTATGTTGCAATGAAATTGGAAGACCCTGGAAGAACTTTGAGGTATAAAGTATATGAAGAACCATGATCTTACATTTGATTTAGAGCAATTAATCTAAAGTATTATCATCAACTGATGGTACTATTTTAATTTAGAACCTGTTTATAGTGCTATATCAAACAGCACTCTGATGGAATTTAATAAACAAGAATATTGACTTTAGATTTACAATACCATATAGGTTGCTTAGGTCAATAGCAATGTGTGTCCCTTGTTGCCATTCCCTGTCTTTTCTCCACCCCTCAGTTGCAGGTAAATCCATGAGCCCAATGGTAAACATCTCAGATAGTCACAAGCCCAAGTGGTGGGGGGTACCTGGACTAGGAAACCAGGTCAGGGCTTATTGGAGAAATGAGTCAGCTTCATCCACTTTTGCTTTCTCTCTGCCTTCACCTGGCCCATGCCAACAAGAGATGTAACAGAGTGCTCATATAGCCTGTCCTTTGTTTTTTACAAATTGAGTCATAGTCCTAACTATTAACAGAATAGGGGTTTATAGAATGTCATTCTGTATCCCATCTTCCCTTCCTTCCTATTTTATTTACTCCTAATTTATTTTATTCAGCAGTATAACTTTCATTTTATTACTCACTTTGAATTATTCATTGAACAAGGTATAGTTTGTATTACATATTATATTTTATTAAACAATAGAATTAATGTATATGAGTATAAATTTGGAGGTAGCACAGAAAGATCATAAACTTTGGAATCAAACCTTCCTGCTTTCAATCTGTTCGGCCTACTCAGTTCCCATGAGATCAAGGATGAGGTATTTCATGTCTCAGAGGTTGAGTTTCTTCACCTGTGAATTTGGAATGAGACTGTATCTACCTAGGACAAGGCTGTCATCACCTGGACCAACTAATCACCTGTGGTGTATCATTAGCTATATTTGTTTATGAAATAGATTGTCTGCAAAGTGTTTAGAGATGGTTATGTCTTCTCAACAGGATTGAACATTTCTTCCAGGTCGACAAGGCTGAATTTCACGATATCAGCAGTTCAGTGCTTCCCTGTTCTAATAGAAAAGTACAAACTGTACTCATCCCCTAAAGTGTCGTACTGATTCAGGGAGAGAAAGAAAAGGAGGAGCAGAGGGGGAGGAGGTACCTAAGAATTACCAATCCAAGGAAAGCTGTGCAGTGATCAGTTCCCCACTTGCAGGCTCACCAGCCAATAAACTAGGAACTTTTAAAAAGTGCAAATCAGCATCTCTTGCTGTGCAGCCCAGAAGTCTATGATTCAACAAACCCTCCAGGTGATTCTATGCACACACAGTTTGAGAACATTAATGCCAGAGAGCATTAATGCCAGAAGATTCCATCAGCCATTATCAGCTCATAAAGACAATCAAGCCAATGACCACTGGCCAGATCTAGCCCCCACTATTAGTCATCTGGAGGTATAAAATGGCTTTTTTTTTTTTTTTTTTTGGTTCTGGGAATTGAACCCAGGGGCATTTGCCACTGAGCTACATCCCCAGCCCTTTTTATTTTTTAATTTGAGACAGGGTCTCCCTGAGGGCCTAACTAAGTTGCTGAAGCTGGCCTTTAGATTGCGATCCTCCTGCCTCAGCCTCCAGAGTCACTGGGATGACAGGCATGTGCCACCATGCCTGGCATAAATTGCTTTTTTAAATGGCTACTTTCACATTTTGAAAAAGTAAATATATCTAGATTATCCTGTAAAATCAAATACTATGGCAAAACTAACCCTCAACTTCCACAGGGCCACATTTAACAGGAATGGAAAAGGAGTGTCCTTTCTAGAACAGGCTGGTACTCTCCAGTTTGCCATGGTCCCCACCAGTACCAATTACACCACATCTGCTTCATCATCCATAGCTAGTCACTGTCAGTGGCATTTGGTTTGGCCACTTCTGATCTAGTTCAACTCCTCTGCCCCCATTCAGAAAAGTCAACTTAGGATCAGAGAATTTGAGCAAATTTAGTCAGCAGAACAGGAATGGAAAAATGTATTATATAAATGGTAGCTAGTATTACAATATTGTTTGTATAAAAGGAGGACTAATTTGGACCAGAATGTCAGTTTTTTTTTTATACTTTCTATGCTATAGTTCTGCATCTTTTTGTCCCCCTTATCACTGTCTTTGATGTTTATTTTCATCCTCCCCTATCAATCAGAATGTTATTTGGAAGAGGGAGAAAGTGTGATTTGCTGAGTTTCAAAGGGGACAATCAAAAAAACAAACAAACAATTTTGCTTTTACTGTGACTAGATCTCATCTTGGTATTACATAGCCAAGGTGTCTCATTTCTAACAAATACCATAAATTATACTGGTAAATGGTATGCTTGTGTCTGTGAAAGAAGACATTTCTCAGGTGCTTATAATACAGTTATTTAAAGTTTTCCAGGTGGTTCCATTTTGCAACCAGGTTTGGAAAACAATGATTTGTACAACTCTGGTATAATCTAATTATCCATTCCCTGCCACCCCTCACAAATGACATAATCATCTCTTTCAATGTTTTCAAACTGATTGAATTATAAGAAAGTTCTTCTTCATACTGAATGGAGATCTACTACTGGCAATACCCGTCTTTCTTTATTTCCCTTTGAAAGACTTTTAGGACATTTTATACATCCCCACCCAGTTGTCCCTCAACTGTTATTTAAATGACTTCATTTCCAAACTGCAATCCATTACAGTCAGCATCCTAAGAATATAATAATGACATTTGTCCTTTATGGAAGTTGCATTCTAAGCCAAGCATAGAACTAAGAACTTTGAATCACTTCTTTTGTATCTTCAACAGGCCTGAGAAGTGGATTCTTTCTTTCTTTCTTTTTTTTAATTAATTGAGATTGAGGTAGTCATGCTAGTAAATCCATGGTGGCCAAATCTAGGCACAGCATTTTTTTTTTTTTTTTTTTTTAAGCAGAAGCCTCTAGACTAAACCACTATATTTCCAGGATTGAAGTTAAGGAACAAATCTTACCTTAATTTGCTTTAAACCCAACTTTGTATCTGTTTTTTTTTTTTTTCTTTTTTATTGGTATATTGTAATTATACAGAACTGTGGGACCAACCTCATATCTGACTGACTGAAAGATGAATCTTGAAAGGTACCGAATAGCCTGCCAAAGATCAATGCTTGGTCCATAATATGCACCCATTGTAAATGTGGGGTGTTGGTAGCTTAGCTTATCACAGAGGAGCTCTAACAGAAGGTGGAGCAATAGCCAAATATTCACTTGTGAGGAGTCTTCAAGAGGGGCTGGGTGACAGAACTCAAGATGAGTTTGAACTATGAATACGTGGGCTGTTCTGGAAATCTCAGAGAAAGAATAGGGAGAGTGCCTAGAATTAAGGTTAGATTGGGTTGGATTTTTAATGGCACACATTTATGAAGTAGAGCATGATTTATCCACAGTTGTATTCAATGTGCACGGTTTGGTGTGGTTTTTGTCACTCTTCTCTCTTCTCCCTGGATGCCTCATGCATATTCTATTTCCAAGTAATAACAGAAAATTAATTTAGAAAGGAATTTTGGCTTATAATTCCAATGTATATCCCCAATAATAAAAAAAAAAATAAGTACTTCAAGGTTTGCTCAACTAATGCTCATCTTCTTTTTTGTTAACTAATGGTACCTAGAGAGGGGACATATTAGGAAGCCTTTTGCATCGCCCCCCATGAGCACTTTGGGTGGAGTGAATCTTTATCAATATAGTTATACATAGAGAAATATAATAACATAACATTTTATTTTTAGAGATCCAAGTGATTAAATCTATCCATATATATATATATGTATATATATATATATGTATATATATATATATATATATATATAGTTTAGTTTCTGCAGAGAAATCTATGAAGATTTTTTATGGTACTGCACCTTTTGGTACAATAATTTTACTTTAAGTGCATTTGTAAAATATGACTTTAACACTCTTTAAGAGAACTAAACCAAGTGTGTTCAACATCTACACTATATGATAGGTACTGTGTCAACTTCTATCAAAGGCTAGCCATTTTACATAATGCTCAAAAGAAACTTAAGTCTGAAGTCCAATTTATGTCTTTATTTTTACATGGCTCATACTAATTGATTCCTTTTTCATTGAAAGGTAGTTTTAGTTATACAACCTCAATAACAAAAACAAAGTCAGCTTGTAATCATTCGATTTATTTCATGTTTTGCTACCCTGTCAATATTAAATTAATTCATCTCCTAATAAAAATAATTCCTAATGTTGAGAAAATACAGATAAGTAGAGAGAAGCTTTATTAAGATCATCAGTATTAAAAACTAAATCCTTTTTTCTCATTAAAGAAGATACAGTCAATTTAATTAATGCACATTAATCCATAGTTGACATTAAATTCATCTAAAAATCTACACTCATACAGATTATTAACACCAAGACATAAGACATGTTTTAAATGATTAATATATAGAAGAAACATTTCTAGAGATTCAAGTGATTATATCCTTAAGTATTCTATAGATGAACTAATCATTGGGGATCATTTATTTAGTTTATTAAACACTTTTAATTTTGGGGGGGAAAATAGAAAAGTATCTTTTCTAGGAAACAAATTAGAAAATTTTACTATGATGTTGATTGATTTATAGTTGATATTTTCTTTTAATTAACTTTAAGTCATGATAGCCTGAAAGTTGAGCACCAAATTATCTTTAAACTTATTGAAATTCTTATTTTGAGAGATGGCTATAATTTGTGAAACTTTCTGATTTTTTCCCTTTACTTTTCCTAGAAAAGGGACATTTTAATAAAGCAATGTATAGTTTTCCCCTAGAATTTTAAAAATCATTCTAGATTGCAAAGTGGTTTTATTTTAAAATATGTTTATGCATGAACTTATTGTAATTGGATTTTTAGACCAAACCTGACCTCAAATTATAAGTATATGCCAGGTAGTGTGTATTTTTTTTATTCTGGCCTTATCAATCTGTTTTCAGACTATAGGTCACTTTACAAAAAATACCATTATGTATTTTTGCACTAATTTCAAGTTACATTCTCATTCCAATAAATTCAGATCAGCCTTATAAAAGTTTAACTTCAATTCATGAGCTCATTTAGAGAAGGCTCAAATCTTCCACTGGAGCCACACGAGCCAAGCAAAACAACTGTCTTTCCAATGTACACAAGCTTAAAGAACTTACCTTTCACATTAATAACAACAAGAAATAGACTTGTATTTTATCCTGCTATTCAATTTAATGATAAGCTCTACAGCTAATTAATTTAATAGACTACAAAATGCCAATTTTCCTTATTTACCTTTTTTTGTCTTGATAAACATTAGTGTGCTTGAATGGACACCTCTATTTTCCTTGGAGTTTTAAAGCTTCCTTTCATGTGTGTGAAAAATGGCTAAATATGTCAGGGTTTATCAAACAGAGCCTTGCTTTTTTGGCTGGTCCTTTTCACCTTATCTAACAAACACATTACCCTCTCCATCAAAATATAGCAGAGCAAACACTGCAGTGGGCCTGCACACATAACCAGAGCTGCCTTTAAACAGTCTCAAGACTCTTTAAACTCAGCCAGAAAGCTGATTAGGTCCCAGATCTTTGGGCATTATCTTATTTTTGATAGTTGTGCTATGAAAAGGTAATAAAGAAAAAGCTGTCTAATTGAAAGGCAAGTTAAAGTGCCTGCTTACTTTGGGGCTGTACTTAAAAGGAAGGGGGAAGAAAAGAACTGTGTAGAGTAGTTTAACTACTTGCTAAATCTCAAAGGAGCAATGTTTTAAAAAATGAATTCATATGTGAGTTAAAGGAGAACCATGATATTTCCTTAAATCTTGGCAATTCACATTCAGGAAATAACAGGTCACAGTGGTTTATCTGTCTTTCTGGGAATAGTCTAATATCTTTGTTCAGTACCTTTTAGACAACTTTGAAACAACTTTTAGACGATTTTATTGGCCAGAATAAGAGAAAGTCAAAGATTCATTCCAGGCCTATAGAGCAATTGTGGAAAGACATAATTGGAAGGTTTGTATATTTCTGGAAAGTTACTTTTTGTCTCATCTAAATGAGAGAATTAGGGAAAAAGTGAGATAATGTCTAAAACCAAAGCTGAGTTTAAGCATCTAAAATTCTATTTTCATATCAAATAAAGCAGCAACTGATGATGTTTAGGAGGAAATATCTTATCAGCTGTGTAAGTCCATGGCTGGTTTGCAGGATCTTAACCTCACACAAAGTCCAGTTTCTCAGGACTTGACCCATTTTTGGTGTACATGCAGAGTGGAAACAAACCCTAAGTACACCAAACACACTGAAAAGACAAGAAGGGTGTGGTTCAAAGTTCGAAGTTAATGATAACACATGGATGGAATTGGAAAACATTGTGTTAAACAAAAATAGGTCAGATGTTTTCTCTCACATATGGAAAGTAAAGAAAAAAGGAGGGAATAGGAGAGGAGTTCTCATGAAAACAGAAGTGAGACCAGTAGGGCAAGGAAGAAGACTGAGGGAGGGAGAAGGGAAGGGCAAAGGAAAGCACTGGGGAATTAAATTGATTAAATTATGTTATATGCATGTGCGAATATGCCACAATGAAACCCACTATTCTGTAGAATTATTATGCACCAATAAATTTTTTTAAGAAATGAAAAATATTCAGAAAGAAATGAAAACTATCCTGTGATCTATCTGTAACAAAAACAAGTCTATGTTGGGTGACTCCAAAAAAAGGACAAGGTGCTGTTAGCACCTTTCAAACACCAGTTTCACTTTATCTCTCAAGTCACTGTCAAAAGTATCAGTAGACCAGCTCAAAAATAATAAGAAAGATATTCCATAGTCAAGGTAATAGTGTTATCATTTTTAATTGAAACTGGTTTTATCTTAATTCCTAAATTCAACATATGACTGGAGAAAAAAATCAAACCCTGGTTATTTTTATTATTTAAATCCATTCATTTTCACATCAAGATTGTAATTTTTAGTAACCATTCTAACATGTTGTTAGGATGTATCTCTTTCTGTTAGAATTAAAGTTAAACTTAGGCAACCTCATAAAGTATAGTGTGTGGCTCATATAAAATGTATATCCCAAAAGGGTGCTTTTAAGAAAGGATTTTAAAATATCACTAAATTCAGGCATCATTAATAGAAGATGTTAAAATGTGCTAAGAGGGATTTGAATGTTTAGCATTGGGCAAATGTGATGAAGAAGTGTGTGATACGCTGGATAGCAAGTGACACAGCTATTTGAATGGGGGGGGGGGGGTTGTCCTTGGTAGAGTTGGCCTGCAATTTATTGTCCTTGGTAGAGTTGGCCTGCGATTTGGTGCACAAAATTTTGGTAGCATTTCCATCACTTCCTGGAGCTGCATTTTAGCTCAGTATTTACATATAAGGCTGCTTAATGTAGCTGGGACTTGGAGACTTTGGCACAGTGCAAATTTTCAAGTTTTGGAGTCTGGCCACAACATTAGAGGTGACCATAACAAAAACATTGTTTATCAATAGTGATACTAATAAGACATTAGTGCAAATTATACTATATAAATGATAGCTGGTGAATGACTGGAAATTATTGCATGCCAGACTCTGCTTTAGAAGTTTCACATGAGTTAACTCACATAATCCTTACAGCAACCCCTGATGGATGTACTATTATTATTTCACTAGATGAAGAAACTCAGGGACAGAGAAATTAAGTAACTTGCCCAGGGCTGCACAGCTAGGAAGTAACCACACTTCAAAGAAGTTAATTTGTGTGTGCACATATGTATGAGCATTCTTTAAATATTTTCAAAGTGTTCCCTTGAAAATAAATAGGATCCCATTCAATTTATTTGATTCCCCAGGAAACATGTGAAATTATTTTCTTCATTATTACAGATAATGTAAATAGTATTCTATTAAAGAAACCTGGTAGTGGATGGTTTTAGAAGGTTTATTCCCAATGCAAAGCAATTATTTCTAAAACATTTTGGAAAATGACTACAAATTGATTCACACAGTATCTCAGAACTTCTTTATCTTGTGTGATTAAAATGTGCAGAATTTGTTCACCATGAACAAATTGTCCTCTCCTTTGCCTTGTTTGGTCTGCCTTAATGCTCCTGGCTGCCATGAGGTCATAGGTAAATATTTCCTTTGCCAGCCTGCCCTTTCTCTCTCTCTCTCTCTCTCTCTCTCTCTCTCTCTCTCTCTCTCTCTCTCTCTCTGGATGCTGTGTATGTACTTACTTCCGTTAATGGCTATTTTTTCAGCAGAAAGAATCATGTCCTGGAGTTTTGCAAATATTCTTCTTTTTCTCATTGAACATCATCTAAAGATAAATAGCAACATCTAGGGATAAAACGAGTTGCTGAACATGATATTATCAGCAAAAAAGGCACAGGATCTCCCAAACCTGCCCCAATTATAAGAAACTAAGAGAAAGACTTAGCACTATTGCAAATTAGGGACATTTAATAAGGAATATACTAAGTGAAATGGGGAAAATGTATCACATTTGGCTGATATCTTTATCATAATTTTAAGGTACAAAATCAAATCAAAAGTTACACTTTTTGAGCCGGGCGCGGTGGAGCACGCCTATAATCCCAGCACTTTGGGAGGCTGAGGCAGGAGGATCGCAAGTTCAAAGCCAGCCTCAGCAATGGCAAGGCACTTAGCAACTCAGTGAGACCCTGTCTCTAATAAAATACAGAAAAGGGCTGGGGATGTGGCCCAGTGGTCGAGTACCCCTGAGTTCAATCCCCGGTACCAAAAAAAAAAGTTACACTTTTGTAAATAATATGCAAGAATGAGAAAGAAAATTTTAATGTTCAATGTCACTAGATATTTTTTTTTAAAAAAAAAAAGCAGTAATTTTCCCCAAATATTAACCCAAGAATTGAAGGAGGAAAACTGTTTTGGACATATTGACTCAGGTGAGCAATTACGCACTAAGCCTTTTTTTAATGCTATAAATTCTCTCCCTTGACTGTAGCATTACATATCCATGCAAGTAACCATTTTGGTAATGACCTTCCCATCTGACTTAAACAACAGAATAAAGCTTTGATAGGCAAAGAGGTTCACACTGGTGTTAAGATGGCCTTTTCAGGTTTCAAGAATTTCTAAAAGACAAAAGTAAAAACACCAAGCACAATAAACAGCATTTCTTTCCATGGAAATCAGCATATGTTTAAAACTCTGTTTCTGTGTGAATGTGCGCACACACACAATTACCAGCCAGAATAAGACTAACCCAAGAAAATGCACAGAAATGTGTGTCCCACTTTTATCATGACAAAAACAATCACTGAATAAACACACACTAGTTAGTACATACACACACGTGTGCACACACACAACACATACACACACGACGCATATGCAGTACTAGTGTTAGAGAAAAAATTGTCAAAAAGCCTCCTTCTGAACCTTGCATGCCTAAAGCTCCAAGTTTGTTCCCCAGCACCACAAAAAAAGAAAGAAAGAAAGAAAGAAAAAGAAAAAGGGAAAGAGAGGTGGGGATAGGGAGAAAAGAATAGAAACTTTTTAAAGAAATATAATATAAAATAATTATTGACTGGCTAGGCACTATGTAATGCTAATTTCAGGTCACAACTTTTACAATTCCTAGGATGTGCCCAGACCATTGAGATTATTTACTTGAAAATACATAAATATTGTGAATGTTTACACTGCACACTGAATAGTTTGTCACCTGTAAAAATAAACAAAAATCATTCTTTGCCTTTGAACGTAAGTAATGGGAATAAAGATCCAGTTTGCTGCCTAAAGACTTTTTGAACTAAGTCCACAAAACACACTCAGAAGACTATCAATAAAAAGTAGCATTTTGTCTGCCTTCCACTGCTTCCACACCCCAAGCGTGTGACTGAGAATGGAACATAGAAGCCCACAGTTTTTGACATTGTCCTCATCATCTCTTCACCTCCATACCACCCACCAACTAAGGAAATTTGATCCAGCCACAGATTTAAAATGAATCATCACTCTGCTGGGAACTAGGGTGAATGAAGTTTACAAGTCCTGTAATTATTAATTATAAAAATTGAACACTTTCCAGAAGCATTTAAAAAATTTGGGGGTTGCAGGTAGAGAGAGGTTTGTTGGCGCTAGTTGTTCATTGAAATCTCTTACAGGATTTTTTTTTTTAACCTAGTCTGTGATGCAGAACCTGCTGTGCTAAATTATGAACCAAAGGCTTTGGGGTGGGAACAATCAATCAAAATACCTGGGGTAGTGTGTAATGTGCATGCTCTTGTCAGCATGAACAGGCTGCCCCTGAACACAGTCCCCCAGCAGGTTAAATAAATATGATACTATAGACAAACCGACAGGATCACACGCTGCATCAATCAGCTGTTGATAAAATACAATCTTCCTTTAATACACGCTGAGAAAGTTATTTAACACTTACAAAACCTATATCCATTTCTTGTCCTTTTCCCCCCTCTTAGTCTTCTTGGAAAGTGTAACTCTTTTAAAGGGCAAGGTGAAGAAGTTGCAAGATCCTGGAGAGAAAGAAGTGGATTTAATGGCGCCAAAGAAACAGTGAGGCACAACTATTAAACTAGTGGGTGTACAAATGAAAGTGGTTAGGGGTGAGAGAACTGGCCAGAGGGTCGGAGAGAATGCAAATCACACCTAAACATTTCAACGGATCTGGAAAACGTGAATGCCTTGTTGAAACAATTCCTGCCGCGAAACCCCTGGTGCATTTCAATTCCGTTTTTATTTCAGTTCATTTCGGCTCTGCTGTTTGCGTGCAGTGGAGCAAATGAGGAAACTACTGTATTCTGGATTAATTTGGAGGAAAAGAAATAACTGGGCAGAGAATAATTTAAAAGGGGAGCTCCCAGTGAACTTAAGAGAAAAGTGACCCCGTGGAGTTATTGGTTAAAGGAAAATGGTAGATGACTTCACACGAGTGAAACTTTGGGTCAGTAGCAGGGGAAATGGGAAGAAACTTGCCCTGATGTTAGCGCCTGTGTGCCCTGTAGCTTAGAAAGTTCTTCTCTATGATTAAAAAACTCTGCTCTCCCCACTTGCAAACAGACAAAAAAAAAAAAAAAAAAAAAAAAAAAAGAGAGAGGGGGGGGGGATTGGTGCCGGGATCCTCTTGAGCGTGGGCCCAGGCTGGGATCTTATTAAGTCAATTTTGACTTTAACTTCCATTTGCGACAGGCGTCTCCAACTTGCTCACGGCTCACCTTGCTCACCTGGGGCTCCCCGCCTCTGCCGTACACGGACCTGCGACACTCGGCGCCCTGACCAGGTGGGAAGCGGCTGAGTGCCAGGGAGGGCCTCGGACGTCGAGAATGGGAAAGCCCGTGGTAAATGTTGACAGCCCATCTCTTAACAAGTGAAGATTAATGTCCCATCTAAAACTAAATTCTCATAAGTGCCGTCAGTACAACATAAATACTGGGAGTGAGGAAAGGCGTCGCCTGCCACTCAAATACCGATCTTTCCCAGCCTGTTGAAATAACTCGTCGGGGCAGCTGGAGGTGTTGACGGCCACGTTTGTCAGCAAGCCGTGCCTCCCAGGACCCTCCTTGGCGGCGACTTAGGCTCAGAACCCACCCAATCTGGGCGCCCGCGGCCCCAGTTAGCGCTGCTCCTCCCAGAGTCTACGCACACCCTCCCCTCGGGTTCCCAGAAGATTCACGCCAGGGCAGAGGCTGAGCTGGCGGTCCCAGGGCCTAGGGTCCGAATGTCCACAGATCTCTGCAAAGAAAAGCTCTCCCGAGAGGCCGGTGTTGGCGGGGGCAGTTTGCATCTCAACATAGCACGGGGACTGGGGAAGGTGGTGGCAGCTGGCGCCAAATCCCAGTCCAGACTGCCCCCGTCCCCTCCCACACGCCCTACCCAGCCCTACGTCCAATTCTGAGGCGGATCCTTTGGGCAGAAGGTGGGGAGGGATCGAGGTGCCGGTGGGAGGTTGGAATCTGGCTTTCCTAATAGTGTTTTCAAGCCCAGAAATTCGCCCAGAGTGGTTGACACACGCGTTTGGGGTTCTCCCCTCCTCCACCTCGGTACGAACCCCTCCTACTGTAGCCGGGGCCCAGGCTGCGGAGACTTGGGGAGGCCCTTGAAACCCTTGTAACCTTTATAGAGACTTTGCCCTTTCAAGAGCTCTTTACCTGAAACTGACACCCGCAAGCACTCTCCGGGGGCCTGTTGGGCAGATGGAGTGGCAGGGCCAGGCGGGGCCTGTTGGCGAGACACGGGGACATTTGTCATGGGTGACCCGCCGCCTCGGCTTCAGAGCCCACGCCGGCGCGGGGAGGCCCGTGCTAATGTAATAAAGCGAGAGCGACAAGAGGAAAGGCCTCTCTCGCCCCGGGGCCGCCACATGCTCACTCCGTTTTACTGTCAGGGCTGGTCGAGGCTGTGGCTTCATTTCATATTCCATTAATATTTACAGCAGCTATTGAATTTCCCATTACAAAGTTCACCATACACACTGCTAATATGAAATTTTAATAGTATTGTGCACATTATAAAAAGTCCCACCATTAAAAGGGGAGGAGGGAGGATCCTAGGGAGAAGTTGCCCTGAGAAGTTACTTGCCACTGAACATTTGAAAGGCCCCCAAGTCGAAAAATGTATTCATTTGCAACTATTATCATAAAGATGTGAAACAGTGGGCATTTTATCAATATTGAAATCAAAGCAGAGGGAGGGAATGGAGTGGTTTAAAGGAGACTGACTAAATGAGTTTTTCAATTTTGTGTGTGTGTGTGTGTGTGTGTGTGTGTGTGTAATGCTTTTCCCTCGCTTATAGGAAATGTTTCTATTCCTCCACTTTGCACATTGTATTGAGTTCTGGCTGGGGAAAGTCATGGGTGGAGGCTCCTGAGGCTGCCAGAGGGCAGGTATGTCTCAATGGGAAAGTCCCTTCCCTCCTCTAGCCAGTGTTCCCTCCAGCCTGCTCTTCACTCACCTCCAGGACCATGCCCCAGAATTTCCCTAAGCTGAAAACCTAAGGGTGACCCCCAAGGGAATGGACTTAGCCAAGAACTGTGAAAATCATTTATTTCTCTCTCCGTGATGTTCAGCTTTTCAGAATTGGCACATTATGGTCAAGTGGTTTGCCTAGGAGAAAGGTAATCCTGGGGAATTTGGTTCCTATTTTGTGTGATGTACAACCCAGTAGAGAAGCACAAACCATAACCTGGAGTGGAAAAGAGAGGGAAAAGGAGAGAGAGAAAGAATTTAGCCTGGACACTTGGAAGTACTCTTGCCCAAAGCCCAACCCCAAAAGTGCTCCAGAAGGTGACAAATTCAGTAATGTCGAGTAGGGCCATTCTGAGAGATTGGATCCGGTTTCTCTCATCAAACTTCTCAAAGCTACTCTGTGAAGCCCAGGGGTTCAAGTGTGTGGAGCTTTCAGCTCCAGTTCCAAGCTCACCTTCCAACATTAATGCACAGCCAAGAGCATGCAGGCAAGAGGGTACACATGCATACCCATCTTCTTGTCCTGTCTGAGGCTGATCAGAGACCCTTCCACAGCAGGTGCTCACATGCCACTAGCTCACTGAAGTGTATTTGGCTTTCCTGTTTTAGTTGTGAGAACATTCAATTTCATGGGAGAACCCACTTTCCCAGGCTTCTCTGGTTTTGCACTTAACCTTGTCCTAGAGTGGGTAGATAAGTGTTGAAGGAAAGGCATACTTCATTTTGTTTGGGGGACAGGGTATACTGTGATTTCTGTTGTCTGCACCAAGCTTTCTTGTCCCCTTCCCAACCGCCCTCACACCATCCCCTCCTCACACTCCTCAGGGTGTAAATTAATGACGATACTTTGAGCACTACTGCGGTATCTTAATAAGCTTCTATTTCTGCAATGAGAGGGCAATTTCTGAATCTTTAGGTTACTTTTCAGCTAAAGGAAAATGACAGTGCCAGAAGGTAAAGATGGGTGACATTTCCACAGGAAGATCTGGTGTTGATTTTTCCCCCTGAGTTTTAAAAATTATTACTATTATTACTACTCCCCCCATTTTCTTTGTGTGGTATTTTTTTTTTCGTTAAAGCTCCTAAATGTGTCATGCTTTGTCACATCCTCTGTGTGTGTTTTTAGAGAACATTTGAATAAAAGGCTCGATGCCAGGTATTGGTGACACAGGGGGTGGAATTTTCAGCCGTTCCACAAAGAGTTGGCCGCCTCTATTTGCATAAGGTCAGAGTAGTGCTTCTGATAGAACTTTACCAGCATCTCTGTCTCTTAGCAACACTCTTGCACTCTTGGTCCCTGCATTAAATTGACTGGTCCCTTCCTTTTCTTCCTTTCATTGGGAGGCTTACAATAAAATGTCACCCTTCCAACCTGTGCCTGTCACCCAGTAGGTCATCTGTATCTCCCCCTCCTCCCTCCCCTTCCTCTCTCCACCTCCTCCCCTTTCTGTCCAACTCCAATTAGACGATGAGATTATTCACTTGGTGGATTCCCAAAACTGTTTCATTTTATGGTGTTAATTAATATTAATACCATTTCTCCCTTTGTTATTAATAAAAAGCCCTCGTAAACAGAGGCAAGATAAGGAGCAAATTGCCAGCACCTGCCAAACAATGGGCCTGGAGAGGGAAAATAAGGCGAGTGGAGATAGAGGGGGCAGGGTTTAGGTCAGTCTCTCCACCCATTTAGTTGATGTGGGGTTGAGCACAGCATGGAAGCCCTCGAAGTGCTTAGAATATGCCAGGCAGCCCTCTTGGCTCTGGGATGGGAACTGGTGACAGGATCCAGATGCTGATAGGTAGTGTTAATGGAGGGTCACGTTTGGACAATAGTATCCATCACTTGCCTCCTGGCTCTTCTGTCAGATGGAGTCATTTCTGACTACTCCATCACTCAGATTTAGGATAGATTCAATTATTACCTTCACCTTGGCAACAGGATATACAAATCTACACCCAAGGGACTAAACAATAATAATAGTTCTTACTATTATTATATTGTGCCTTTCTTTCTTGCTGATTTTAAAAGAAGAAACCCCTAAGCTTTCAATGCATTCCTTCCTATTTTATTCTATCAACAGCTGCCCAGTTACTCAACCCCACCAACCCGACCGGATAATGGCTGCTTAATTAGCACCAAAAACTTTTGTCTGAATGCCTGAATGATTATTGCTGATTTTTATAATCTTATCAGTTGTGCAAATTAAGTAGTCTTTGGATATTCTCTAAGGTTTTGCAAGAGTCTAACTTTGGAAGGGTCTGTGGGGTTGCTTTCAGAGTATACACAGAATGTTTCTGCCCTTTTGAGAAGTTTTTGCAACTGAGCGATAGCAGGAGTTATATATAGCAAAAAGGAAAGAGGCGGAGGAGGAGAATTCTTTATAGGATTCTTGTTAATAAAGTTAAGAATTAATTTAAGTCATGTTAAAGAAATTTAAAATCCTAACCAGCTCTGCCTGAAAGGAGTAGGAATCAGGGATAGTGCTGAATGTCCTTTTAATCTATTTCTTCTTTCTTCTTGGATAGAGAAACTGATCCCCTTCTTAGAGGAGTTAAACATATTACTCAGTCCCTTGAGTGTCACAGATGGTAAGGTAAAGCACCCTGTTTTTCCCTGATATTTTCACAAACTCCTAACTGTGCTTTCTCCTCTCTTCTTCCTAGCTTGCACACCCTGTAATTCTTGCAGTGTGTTGTCAGATGAATTTGCAGGTAATGGGGTCTGAGAAAAGCAACCAGGGTTAAAAGTCAACTAGCTCCTCTTTAATAATTCACGTGTCATATTTCTTCCACTATGTCAAGTTTGCTAAAGAAGATGGACAGGGGCTGACAGGCAGCCACTTGAGTTTATTATTCCAAGCCTCAGAAAGGAGGAAAACCGTAAAAAGGGATGCCCCCTACTCTTCTCCCAAAGGGGCTACAGCAGCCCACACCTTCCTTAGAGTGCCTGGTTCCCTCTATCTTGCATTGTCTTCCAGCACATCTCCAAGCTGCCTAGAAAATTTGCAGACTGGGGTGCAAAAATCATTCCTAGGGACTTTTCCTATTTTCATTTGCTCCTACTTACAAATTTTTGTACTTTTCTCTCTCTACCATTATCTTTCTTCTTAAACCCTTCCAAGTGGTGATTCTGTTCATGTTTTTGTCACAGTACAGAACACCTCAGCCCAAGCAATTCACTTACAGGTGATAGTTCTTATTTTAACTTTCTTGTAATGACCTTTTTTCTTTTTGCAACTGTTTTCCAATGGCATAGCTGCTGACAGCTTCGCATATCTTCAACATAAATCTCTCTAGTTTTTATTTTTGGAAGGGTGTGGGGGAATGTTTGAGATGTGTGACTTCCTTCAACAATTTGCTGTTTCAATTGAGATAGAGACTGTGTGTGCACAGGACAAAACAATGAAAAAAAAAAAAAAACTCAAGGAAGTTTCAAGCATATTTGAGTTTGATTCTCCAATATGAATTGATGTATTACCAGATTCCAGAGACGTAGAGAGAAGAAAAAGAGAAATAGAGTTTTACCTGTTAAGACTTTGCCCAAATACAGAAATAAACATTATCCTTAAATTGGGTAGCATTTTTGTATTGCTTGTTTTACCCCTCAGATTTTTAAGGCTCCCATTTATACCAACCAAGCCCAGAGAGTAATTTCGTTTAAAATTTCTCTCTCAAAATCTTTCCAAGAACAAAACACTAAAGGAAGGTTTTCTGTCATGAAGGTTAATTTTTCCATTAATCTATAGTTAAGCAAACTTTTTTTCTAATTAGTGGCAAAGAGAGAGTCATTTGAAGAACAACTAGTTTGCATTTGTTTAATTCTGAAATATTTAAAGCAAAAAACTCACATACAAAAAGATTGATTTTGGGGGGAAACAGTTTTATCTTCAAGGTACAATTATCACTAGCAGCACATCACGACAGAAAAAAAAAAAAAAGTCTCCCATTCCATTTATTTTGTGACTTCAATGCTATTGAATTTTTTCTCTTTTCTGGGGATCTTTTCCACTCACTTAGTTTTAAGGGTTTTTAATTTTAAGTTTTTGAAGCAGTTGCTGTGCATACAACAAGTACACAGGGCATGTTTTCCAGGCTAAGTTGTTTTAATATGAATTTTCTTCAACTTCTGTCACAAATAGGAGATGGAGTTCTGTTTATATGTCTGACTTAAATTGTTGTGAGGAGATGTAACTGAGAGTTCCAGAGGGAGAACAAATGATTAAGGTTATAAAGATCAGGCACACTGACAGGAGGAGAATAGATAGTTCTGAGAAAATTATAATTAAAAATTAGGTCAGGCTGAGAAAACAAAGTAGAGGCACCAGTTGTTTATGCAGTGTGTGGGGGGGGGGGGCAAAAAAGTATGTCCAAGATTCTCACTCCAAGAAATAGCCTATTTAAAACCAATATTTTAAATGTTTTTTAAGTTGTTGCATTTAATGCAGTTAAACCAGCACAACAGAGCTTGAGCAATTTTTCAAATACCTGTGAGAACTCAGTCCTCCCTCAGTGAATGAGAAACCAATTATAGAGGACAAGACTGCTCACATTTTATTTGCATTTTTTAAGGGGGGGGTGGGGGAAGAATCTGGAGTTTATTTTTTCAACATTTGCAAAGTGCCTTAAGTATTGCTGGCAGAAAAGTTTCCAGTTTGGGGGCTTGGATTGAGCTATAAACCTTCAAGTAAACGAACTTTGTAGGAAGGCCAAAGCGGGAAGCTGTCTTCTCATGTTTGGGGTTGTGGGGATGAAATTGGGATAAACATATACCACCTTTTACAATAAAAAGTTTCTCCCACATCCTTTCCACCAGCATTTCTCCAGATGACTGCCCTCTCCAACTAAGCTGACATCCTCTAGTCAACCCAAATCAAGCAAGTTCCACTTCTAGTTGGGATGCTGATTTTGTGTTCTGTACAGGATTCTCCACCCCACTCTGTTAAGGGCAGGACAAGGCTCTGCAGGTCTGGGCATTCTGGTACACACAGCTGTTCTCCACTGGTGATAGGTGATGAACAGCATTGAAAACCTGCCAGAGGAGAAGGAGGACATATTCCCCACCTAAAATCAGCTGTTTAAAGTAGGTGACAGGAGGAAACCTCGGAGGGAAACTAAAGCAAAACTATTCAGCTTAGTGGAAGTCTGTATGAGGCCGGACGTTGAGTTGATTACAGTATGTGCGCTCCTATTCTTACAGAGAACCTGAAAGAAACAGAGCCTGGGAAATACAAATGTAGATGTCCTGCGGACTTATAACCTAGAACACAATGTAGCAAATTTGAGCGGACGCGTGGGCCAGAATTTTCTGGGAAGATCATTGCAGTAGTGGCTTCTGACTTTCGGAAGAGGCGGAGGAGTCCTCTGTGTTGGCCCCAGGCCGCCCTCGGATGGTGCGCACAGCTGCCCGCCCCAGCGGCGGTCTCCCTCCCCGCCTGCGGGCGCGCGACGCCACGCGGCTCCCACCCGGCCCCAGTCCGCAGATTGTATCTCGAGTCCTGCTAACACCTATCATTGGAAGCCGTCTTCGTTCTGTCTTCCAAACATCTCGAGCATTTTTGATTCCACTCGCAGCTCCTTCTTATTGAGTTCTCCGCGTCTCTCTGCAACTTGTCATAACCTGTAATAAAATGCCCTTTCTGTCGGGAGTTAAAGTCCAGAGGGCAGCGGTCCTATTTTCAACTGACAGCCGAGAAAAGGAGCCGCGGCGGCCTCCCTTTTGTCTGCCTCGGGTTTAACTCCTGCGAGGCCGACTGGAGAGATCGTGCCCCGCGCGGTCGCCTCCATCCGCAGGCTCCGAGGTCGCAGGTGCCGGGAGCTCACCACACCAAAAGCACCCGCAGCTGAGCCGCCGCCTCCACTTTCGGGCTCAGCCCCGCTGGGATCGCTTCCTGCAGGACTGCGGCTGTGGGAGAAAGTTCTGGACCTCTGAAGCTAAAAACCCGTGCTGCTATGGCACGATCCTTAAAACGAGAGAATCCCATTCATTCTCAATTTACTTCTGGCCATGGCGGGGGTTGGAGGGGGGCGGGGAGCGGGGTGAGCAGGGGAAGAAGGCCTTGACCAAGAACAGAACCCGGTGGGGCAAAGGGTCACTTCGGTCAACACCCGGGAGCATTTCACAGGGTTAGTTATTAAACTGTTTCAAACTATTTCCTTAATTAGTCAGACCCATCCTGTAATTCTTTCCATAAGCCTGGAATCACAACAGGAAGATTTATTTGCTATTTTCTGTCCAACACATTAGATGTTAATGCGAATGGTGCTTTCATCTCACCTGGGTGGGAAGGGGAGAAACTATTGGGTTTGATATTCCCAGAAAGAAGCCAGGAGTTGGGGTGTCCCTCAAGCCTTCTGGCCTAGGTGCCCTCCTAAGCTTGACCTCTGGCTTCACATCCTCCTCCCCTGCTAATACTATGTATTTTGAAGGAGGACCCTACCACACCTTCACTTTGTTCTTAACTGACCACCCCCCCACACCAGAAGTCACTTTAGAATGCCCTAAGTTTTTTGATTGGTGCCAGCGAATCTCCCACTTTTTTCACGTGTTTTCAAAAGTTTGTGACAGAAGGAAGAGTCATGGTTGTGATGTCACCTGATGGAGGAGGAGAATTAGGAAGACTGGTAAGGAAGGGCAGGAAAAGGAGAAACACTGCCCCTGCCTTCCAGGCATCCTTTTATGTCCGTGGTTGTTTTATTTTTAAAAGGAGGTGGGGCAGCCCCTTGTGGAGTACCTGTCAGGGTGTCTGCTCCCTGACCCCTAGGTCTCCAAATCTAATTCCAGAACTCTTCCCAGAATGCAAAAGGGGGCTATGAGTTTGTTCTCCTTCAGCTATGGAAACAGAAACAGCCTGCCCTTTCCTTGCTCCCTAGCCTGCCACCCTGCCTTCTCAGGAGTAGACCCAAACTGTCTTGGGACAGAGTTTCTGATTCCTTCCTCCAGAGTCTTCACCCTCCCTTGCTCATTTCTCTCAATTCACACACTCTGCTAATTTCTTTCTGCACTTAGAAGCTTGTGAAAACTTAATACTTTCAAAACATAAGCCACATTCTATTCTCTAAAGGAAACCTGGAGAAATTGCTCAGATAAACTCTGCAGATGATTTCCTTCTGTGTGGTGGGAAAACACTGTAATAAACTGTGATAAGAAAGGAAAAGTAGAAATAGGCAATTTGAGAGTAGGGCTTATTTGATATTCCTCTACAAAGAAGGATGCTGTGTTCAAGTTTGTTTTTGTTTGTTTGTTTGTTTGTTTTTTAAGGCATTTTTGTCTTCTGCATCAAAAGACTCTAGTGGGATGCCATAGGGAGATGTTTAATATCTAGGAAAACTTACAGAGCAGAGAATTTTTATCCCCCAGAGGAAAAAGCAAGGAGAAAATTAGAAGAAATACAGACAAATAAAGTTGTGTTTATGCAATTGCTCTAGGAATCCTCTATTGCATTGTTCATTGCTGCCCTATTTTTCTTTTTGCTTTGTTTCTCAAGGTTGATCGGTGGGTCTCAAGCAAGATTGTTGATGTGAACAAAAGTGGTGTTTGCCACCAGTTCTTCGGGTGCTGCTGATTTTATGAAGGTGATTATTTCTGTTCCTTTTAATCTCTGGAAAAAGTCAGAGTCTTTTTCTCCTGTGAGTCCTACTTTCATAGAAACCATGTTCATTTAAAACACTGGTCAGAAATAGTCAGGACATATTTGAGGATGCTGATGATGATAGTCTTATTCTCCCCAGTTGGCTCACAGATTCTATTCAAAATGAAGCTATTTGGAGACATGTAAAAGCCAGTAAATTTCCTGGTGCACAAAAGAAAATGGTGCATTATGCCCACTGCCTATTTCCACTCAAAAGTGAATAATGCCCCAGTTACCACCAGGCCTGACTTGATTTATCTTGGTTAATAGGATTAACATGTCAGCCTCTCTCAAGAATTTCCAAATGCATATCCGGAGTGTCACTGACTCACTGGTGTCTTTTTTCTTCTCTGATGGGCATAATGACGCACCTACAAGCAGAGGGCCTTTGTCCAGTGGGAGCAGGCAGATTATCTGTCTCCAGTGAAATAAGGCGTGTTGCAGCCACCTTTGCCAAGATTCAAAGCCAGAACCCAGTCACTATAAAATAATCGTGTCACTACCTCACCAGTGCACTGTCCATGTTTCATTTATATTTTGACTGTAATTGAATGGTTGAAAAGCAAAAATGTAGACAAATTCCAGCTGTATTGAGATCTGTTTCTTCCTCCACTACCTCGGCCCATCATTAGATACTTTCCCTCTCTGCGCAGGAGGTCAGAGTGTATAAATATAAATTGCATTTTGCATTACTTCTAGATGAGTGAAGCTGTCAAAGCAATAATATGAGCTTTCAGTCCCACATTCTACCACTTCTTTCCCATTTTTTGGCCAGGAGGTCATGTGCAAATTGAACGTGACAACCCAGAAGACATGTCCAACAGACTCGTATTGTTACTCAGCTCAGCTGCCTGGCTCGTAACAACATTAAACCCACTTTAGTCCCCAGCCTCTGCCAGGCAGGAGCTCCTAAACACAGGACCCAGGCTTCTCAGAAAGTTCACTTCAATAGTAGCATTTCATTTGGAAGTAGTAGGCAGCACTGACCTAAAATAGTTTTCACGCAAAATTCGTGAAGATACCATGTCACAAAGACCAGGGCAGTATATGAAAAGACAAAGAACAAGGAACAAGATAAAGTGTCAAAGAGTCTTCCAACACACACACATACGCGCACACATACACTCTCTCTCTCTCTCTCTCTCTCTCTCTCTCTCTCTCTCTCACACACACACACACACACACACACACACACATATGGTTTTGTGTACTTGCTTCTGTGTGGAATTGTGCATATTTTCCAGAATGTAACCATGATGTGGTTGGAAGTAATTTTCATTGTTATTCCAACAATGAAGATGTCATTCAGGAAACCACCTGAAAATATGGGTTGACCTTATACTCTTATTAGCATGTTCTTCATAGCATTGTTTTGGAACTCCAATTTCATAACAAAAAATAAAGCTTTAGCAGCTTATTATCGCCATCATTAAATGGTGACCCTCATCAAACTACATTGTGGTGAAAAGATCAGAATCTTTCATCAATTTTAAGGAAGCTGAATGGCTTAGAGGAGCCGTAATTGTCTATGTGACCCATTCACGTCTTACCCAGATTGCAGTTAACAGAGACCTGTTGTTCAATGACAGGGTGTTTGATGATTTCTAGGAATTGAGTGGCTGTTTTCATTCCTGTTCCAAATGGACAGGTGTCTACATCAGAATTGGCAACCTGGTTGGCAGACTCAAAGTAGCCAACCAGCAAATTGTTTATGGAGAATAAACTTGCCTCCCTCCCATGATGACTGTGCACAAGTATGAGGGCTGGCAGTAGGGAGGGAGGAGAAATGGAGATGCTGGAGGCAGAAAGATTGATATAGGTCCATGAAGCATAAAGGGGCTGGAGTCCTTTGGTTCCAAATGGCACCATATGCAACTCCGCCTCTCCTGGAGCTCATCTTGTATTTAACCATGTTGTGTTCTAAGTGCAGAAATAAAAGTCCATGAAAGTCACTTAATCTTCATTAGAATGTTCATACCAATCTCAACAAATAAAATAAATTAAGTCAGAAGTTTTTACATTTTGTTAAATTAGCAATATTTCCATACATTTTTACTTTCTCAAAAAGCGTGTCCTAATTTTCATACCCTCAAGTGACTTGAATGAGCTTAAATAGTGAATGTGAAGATGTGGTAACTGCAAGAATCACACCTGGGAATACCTAATTCAAAGTAGGAAGTATACCTCTTGTTCTCTGTGGCTCATGTCACATTTTTAACACATAACACCTAAGAGTGATCATCAGATACATAAAAATGTTTATCTCTCCTTTCACTTTTACATATAATCTTTACAATCCAATTATTCATGCTGATTTTTTTACTGCCTGGATGTTATTATGAAGCAATGTATGTACATATACTTAAGAAAAAAAATTGCTATAAAAGAATCTGATATCCTTTTTATTGTTTAACCTTTGCTTTCATAAGGATTAAAGTTGTTTTAAGTTTTGGAAAATGACAATAATAATAGTAATAAACCCCTCTGATAATGAAACTGAGGCAGTGACTGTTATGAACACTGGGACAATTTACACTTAATTTTGGACAAATTTATCTGGATGTCTGCACATATTAAGAATTTTTAGGTTGTATGCATATATGAACATATCACAATGAATTCCACATTTATGTTTAGCTATAATGTACCAATTTAAATAAATATTTTTAATTAGTGAAAGAGGATAAAGAATGTTTAATCTTCCAAAGTTTTACATCTTTAAGCTTCCAATCACAAGAAGGTTTTGTCTCTTCTTTGTCTTTCTCATATATTTTTTTTTTTTTTTTTTGTGGTGGGGGGTTGCTGAGGATTGAATTCAGGGGCACTCAACCATTGAGCCACATCTCCAGCCCTATTTTGTATTTTATTTAGAGAGGGTCTCACTGAGTTGCTTAGCGCCTTGCCATTTCCAAGACTGGCTTTGAACTTGCTGGGATTACAGGAGAGTACCACCACATTCAGCATAATCTCATCTTTTTAAATATTTATTTATTTTTAGTCATAGGTGAACACAATATCTTTATTTTATATTTATGTGGTGCTGAGGATCAAACCCAGTGCCCCATGCATACCAGGCGAGCGCTCTACCTCTGAGCCACAACCCCAGCCCCCTCCTCTCATCTTAATAAAATAATTTGTGCACACCTGACACTTTTTAGTTTACTTTTACTCCACTACATTACCAGAAATTGTGACAATGAAGATGAGAGGCTTTAGAGTCAGACTAACTGCTCCACCTTTTCATGATGCATTTAGACCTCGGGAGAGAGAATTTAAAACTCTAGGCCTCAGTTTCTTCATCTGTGGGATGGCAATATCAATAGTCCTTACTTTAAAAACTTGTTTGAGGATTCTTGAAATAGCATACTCTCGATGTTTCAGGAACTGGGTACCTTCTCAATCAGAGTTAAGAACCATTATTGCTGCTGCTGATGACAATGATGATGATGATCATGTAACCTCTGTAAGGGTTACTGTCTTCATCTTCCTCTGTGAAACAAACAAAAATATATACAAAGGGTTGTAGAAAATATTAAACTTAGGTAAAGTGTATAAAGCATTTGGCATAGTGGCTAAACCAGGGAAGACGTCAATAAAATGAGAAGTGGATTTTTGGAAAGGAGTGAAGTATTCACTTTGGGAAGGAAATGTATTCTTCCAGCATCCCACTTGGTAGTTCTTCATGTTTGAATCTAGAGACTTAGTTGTAGAGGATGGCATGAATGAAGCCAACCTTGAAAATGATGCCCAGTTAGCTTCCTTAGTACTGAAATCACAACTTATTCCTTGCCTGATCATGAATTCATACCACTGGATATTAGTGAGAAACCTTAACAAAAGTGGGTGGGATTGAGCAGCCCAAGTTCACTACTATCCTTGGTACCGGGGATTGAACTCAGGGACACTCGACCACTGGGCCACATCCCCAGCCCTTTTTGTATTTTATTAGAGACAGGGTCTCACTGAGTTGCTAAGTGCCTTGCCATTGCTGAGGCTAGCTTTGAACTTGCGATCCTCCTGCCTCAGCTGCCCAAAGTGCTGGGATTACAGGCGTGCGCCACCACGCCCGGCTTTACTGGAGTCTTTAGGTGTTATCTATACATTCCAAATAAAATTTTAAGTTGAAAATAATAGTTGGGTGGTAAATTGCTTTGTATATCAAACGTCATGGTTATAATCTATAGTTTGGATAAGTGTCCTTCAAATACTTGCTTACTAGCCTGTGGTGCTCTTGGAAGGTGGTGGAAACTTTAAGAAGTGGAGCCTAATGGAAGGAAATTATATCATTAGGGACATATCTTTGAAGACTATATTAGGATCCCAGCCCTCTTCCTGCCTCCCCCCACGCAGCCCTCCTTCCTAGCTATCATGAGGTGTACAGGTCTTCTCCACCACACTCTCACCATGATGTGCTGCCTCTTCACAGCCCCTATGTAACAGGGCAAAGTGACCATAGACTGAAATGTCTGAAACCATGAGCCAAAACAAAAGAAATCTTTCTTCTTTTTAAGTTGATTATCTCAGGTATTCTTTTTTTTTTTTTTTTTTTTTTTTTTTTGGTACTGGGGATTGAACTCATGGGCACTTGACCACTGGGCCACATCCCCAGCCCTTTTTTTTTGTATTTTATTAGAAGCAGGGTCTCACTGAGTTACTAAGTGCCTGGCCATTGCTGAGGCTGGCTTTGAACTCGCGATCCTCCTGCCTCAGCCTCCCAAAGTGCTGGGATTACAGGCGTGCGCCACCGCGCCCGGCTCTCAGGTATTCTTTATAGCAGTGGAAAGCTAACTAATATGTAAACTCCATCTTGGGAAAGAAAAAAAAAGGACTTGAGTAACACACTAAGGTTCTTGCCCTGGCTGATTCTTTTTTTTTTTTTTTTTTTTAATATTTGTGTTTTAGTTGTTGATGGACCTTTATTTTATTTATATGTATGTGGCACTTGGAATCAAACCCAGGGCCTCATACATGCTAGGCAAGTACTCTACCACTGAGTCACAACCCCAGCCCTGATTGTTCAATTCTGTATTTTAAAAATAAAACCTTCATTAACTGATTAAATAGAAAAACAAGTTGATCAGATAGCTCCCTATTGCTTCAATTTGGTGCATATGTATTTCAACTGAATCAACATTGCCCAGTAATATTTAAAATCTCTAATGTCTTCAGTTCAGCTAGAAAGCCAAAAGGAATTGGGTTTGCTCCATTCTTTTTAAACCTAACTATCTCATTCTGTAAGAGTAAATTGGATTATGTGAAAATTAAAATCTAGGCAAAATGAAGCAACTCCTCTACCTAGTCACCATTGAAGAACCATACAGCCAAGTGCTTGGCATTTGCCTGTCATCTGCTTTTCTGACCATAGGGAACAGCCCAAATGACAGGCACACAGATGGATGCCTTGTATGATTAATGGTGTCTACCAGCCCTGGTGGTGAGGATGCAGAAAGTGGTGACAGATATGGGCTAGGCCCTTTCTGGCTTAGTGTTCCTTCCAAGGTTTGAAGTGGAGAAGAATCAGAAAAAAAATCCTGTCCCATTCTTTGCTAGAAAATCTGAACGTATCCTTCTTTCTTTTTTGAGAATCCTTTGCCAAGACCAATCCTTTAATAGGAAGCCATACGAGCCTCCTAACTGGCCTATCAAAATTACATTTGCTCTCTGCCCCTCCCTTCTCCTCTTCCTTTCTTCCTCTATTCTTTCCTCTCTCCCTTTCTTTGTACTTTTATGGGTCCTTATCTTCTTTTTTCCCCTTCTCCCAACACTGTCTCACCTTGATGATATCAGAATACAAACTGGACCACCAGAATGAGCTCTCTGCAGAGTCTCTGAGGAGAAAATTAAAGTACATGATGCAGAGAAGGTCAGGAGCAGGCAGCAGGGAGACTTATAAGAAACCCAACTCTTTGAATATGTCCCACCTCTTCCTAACCAAGGGAGTCATTCTTGCATACGGTGCTCTTATGTATAATGATCAAGATTTCATCATTAAAAATGGGTCAAACATGAGATCATAGCCTCAGGATCAAATCCAAAGTTGACTATTCTTTCTTTTGTGGCTTCTTGCTTTGTTTTGGTGCTGGGGATGGAACCCAGTGTTTCACAGCTGTGAAACACATGCTCCACTACTAAGCTACAACCCCACCCTGATGGCTTCTAAATTTTTAATTAATTTTGAATATGTAATACAGATATTTAAATGTTTTTAAAATTAATTTGTATCTAATAGGTAGTAGAAACATGCAAAACATAGAAAGACATGAAAAACATTCTTTTCATCTTACCTCCTAGGAGCCCTTCCTACCCAAGTTCACCCTTTTCAGAATATTAGTTAGGACTGGGGATATAGCTCAGTGGTAGAACCTATACTTAGCATGTGCAAAATATATTGAGTTCAATCCTCAGTATAGTAATAAATAATTAAATAAATAATTTTTAAAATAATTAATATTTTCTGAGCACTTTTAGTTTGATAAAATGTTTGAGTGGAAATTACAGAGAGTTCCCATGTATTCCCCCACTAGTTTTCCCTACTATGAGCACTTTGCACTGGTGTGATATACTTCTTACAATTGATGAGCCAATATTGATACATTATTATTAATGAAAGTATATAGTTCATTTTAAGATTTTGACAAAGGTGCTGGAACCTGTGGTGCATACCTATAATCCCAGTGGCTGGGGAGGATGAGACAGGAGGTTCATGAGTTCAAAGCCAGCCACAGCAAAATGAGGTGCTAAGCAAATCAGTGAGACCCTGTCTCTAAATAAAACACAGAATAAACCTGGAGATGTGGCTCAGTGGTTGAGTGCCCCTGAGTTCAATCCCTGGTACCATTTTGACAAAGGCATGATGACATATATCACATATATCATGATGACATATATCTTATACTACACTATCATAGAGAATACTTCCACATTGCTAAAATTCCTCTGTGCTCTGCCCATTTATTTATCCTTCTTTCCTTCAAAACAATGGAAAACACTATGTTTTTAATGTTCCTGTAGTTTGAGAATGTCCTAGCTGGGATAGGAAGCCTTTTTAGACTAGCTTCTTTCACTTAGCAATATGTGTTTAAAATTATTTCTATTCGTGAATAATATTCCATTGTCTCAAAGTACTACAGTTTGTTTATTCATTCACCCATTGAAGAACATCTTTGTTGCTTCCAAGTTTGGACAGTTATGAATAAAACTGCTGAAAACATTCACAGACAGATTTTTTGTGGACCTAAGTTTTCACTTCATGAATGAGACCATGATCACTGAATCATATAGCCAGAGTATGTTTAGTTTTATTTTTTTTAAAACTCCCAAACTGTCTTCCAACTCCTTTTTGTGGTTTTAATGAACATATTAGCATAATAGTTACTTAACAAAGATGGAGACCCAGGCCCAGAAATGGCTTCTGGTGAACAACAAGGGAAGAGCAACATCCATCTGGAGCACCACTTAAGAGAATAGACCTAATCAGGCTGCAGGGGTTCTTTCTTAGCCTTGCAATTTACTTGTTCTGTGGCCTCTGGCAAATTACTCAACCTCTCCATGATTCAGTTTCCTCAACTACAATTAGGTTGGGTAATACCCAGACACTAGAGTTCCAAGAATTAACTGAGATATCCCCACACACATCTTGACAGAACTCTTGGTACAAGCAAGTTGTACCACTTTTATATCTTATTGCACAAAATATTATCTTTTCCCCCAAAACAGCCATTACATTCTTTAGGGATGAATTGGTATTATAGTGCATTCAGAAGTACCAAAGACAGTGAGGATTTTATACACTGTGAAATCTGTTGAGAAAAAACAATCCTATCAGCTAAAATAAAAGTAAAACAAAACTAGGAAAGAAACCTTATAAAGTAAGGTTTAGAATTGTCTCCTTCTCTGAGGTCTTGGTCCATGAAATAAAGTTCCTCTCTCTGCATTCAAGCCCAAGTTCTTATTAGTGTCTTGTTGGCTCAGGATCCTCTGGTGTGAGTCCTGAATTATGAAATACCCTCTCTCTGGTGGCCTGCCAAAGCCTGTTCTGCAATCACCCAGGCTAACTGGCATCCTTACATGTGAGCAGACTCTTCACCCCAAGGGCCTGAGTAATGCTCATGTTTTTTCCTTTTCTCAGACAACTCCACAGGCAGGTGGGAGGAGGGCCATATTAAGCAATCCATGTGGTAATATTTTTTTAAATTTCCTTGGCCAGTTCTTACATGATGACATAATGATATATGCTGACAATGAAAATAAATGTACTATAGCTAAACCTTCTTTGTATTCGGTTTATTTTGGAAATGAATAAATAACAATAAAATTCTCTCCTGTGCATTCCTAATTAATAATCTATGGCTCCCCGCAACACCAACATACCAGTGGGGATGGAAACACTTGAGTATTTCTAACAGCTGATTTGCCTTTGTGATATCAGATAACGAGTTTTCCTGTTTTAGCTGCATGCTCAGGGTTTAAGTGTCATGAGGTCAGAGCATATGGAATTTTTTTTTAAACTAAGAGTAAACAATGAAACCTGATAACTTATGCAGGGCAAATGGCTGCAAGGCAGTCGCTCACTAATATGAGTTGTACCCACATTAATAAAGCATGACACTAAAGGCATATTTAGATCAAAATATTTCGGAATAACTGGAAATCTAAAATATGCAAGCTGGGGATGTAGTTCAGTGGTAGAATATTTGTCTAGCATGTGCAAGATCCTGGTTTGATTTCTAGCTCCACAAAAATATTTTAAAATTAAAAAGAAATCTGAGTACAATTGTACATGTCTGTAATCCCAGCAATGTGGGAGATTGAGGCAGAAGGATTTCAAGTTTGAAATAGTGATACTCTATCTCAAAATAAAATATAAAAAGAACTTGGGATATAGCTCAGTCATAAAGTGCCCTTGGGTTTGATCCCCAACATCAAAAAATAATAATAATAATAATAATATTTTAAAATGTTGCAGCAGAGATCAGAATCCTGCTAGGAATTACAGACAAGGTAGGTTTAAATTTTTTTAATTTTTTTAAATTATTTTTTTAGTTAGAGATGAACACAATATCTTTATCTTATTTTTTTTTTATGTGGTGCTGAGGATTGAACCCAGTGCCTCACGCATGCAAGGCAGATGCTCAACCACTGAGCCACAACCCCAGCCTCAGTGGGTTTAAATTTTGAACCAGAGGATATGTGGTTCTGCTGGAGTCCCCAAAACAGATGGCCAAAGCCAGGTTTTAGAATTGTCCAGTCCATCAAACCTGAAGGAAGGAGAAAAGGTAGAAGGCAGGAGATCAGAGTGGGCAGAGTCTTTCTTACGTATCTCCTTCACAATATACACAACAGTTTCTGATACAGCTTAGTAAAGAGTTGTGGGGGAAAACAAAAGGAAGAACAAAGGAGACAAGGAAAGAGTTGATCCAAATATCTTCCAATTAAATTTGCTTTTCATGCTCTAGGGCCCAGGGAAGTCTCTCTTCTCTTTTAGAACTTTTTGTGCTATAGTGTCCAGCTTGGTGAATGTAATGATTAAAAGCACAGAATTCAAAATCAGACATCCAATTTGGAGTCCTGGATCTGCCTCTTAACTCTATAACCCTGAGCAGTTCTTCCCTAAACCTCAGTTTATTAAGTGTAAAATAGAAATAATGATAAAAACATATCCCCTTGACCCACTATAAAGCTTACATAAAATAATAGTGCTTAGCACAGTCCCTGATACACAGTGGCTGCTCAGTCTAGGTCTTCATTGCATCATTCTTGTCATCATTGCTATTCTGAGTTGACTACTCCCATAATGGAATGTTTTTCTATCTAAAATGGGAAAGGGTTAATAGCAGGGTTCAGGCATAGACACTGGAGGTGGATATTTCAGCATCCTTTGATGACACCAGCTGTGCTGGGTCAGCCATTTAATTCAGTTCTGAGGAACTTCTCTGCAGGAGACTCAGTGGTAAGTTCTGGGGAATTTGTAAAAATAGAGGGGAGCACGATGTTACCCCTGCCTGACAAGCACCTTCCCTGCACAGGAAGATTCCACAAACATAGATGTCCAGTTAAAATTGCTATCACAGAAAGTACCCTTCAAATTAAATATCCCTCAAAATAGAAATTGGCCTTTTTAATCTGAATTAGCCACATGTTATTTGAACCCTGTCCTTTTCAAAACATATACAATAGTTTAATAAAAATAATTTTGGTTTAATTTTTTTTGAAAATATTATCTGAAAGCTAGTTTAAAATATGTCAAAGTGGAAGCATTTTTGTCCTATATACACCTTGAAGAAAAGACTGCTCCAAATGTGTAAGCAACACATCTGACTCAAGGATGAAACACGACTGAATATTGTTTGGCCCTCTGCATCTAAAATATTTGTAAGCCACCACAAAGACATGATTAAGACATGACTATTTGATAACTTGGCATACATCTGCTCTAATCTTTTTCTTCCTTCCTTCTTTCCTTTCTTCCTTCCTTCCTTCTTTTCTTTCTTTCTTTTGTTCTTTCTTTTCTGTTTAATAAAAAGGTGTTAAAGGGTTAAGGATGTAATCCAAAGGTAGAATAGTTACCTAGCATATGTGAGGCCCTGCACTTGATGCACACCACCACAAAACAAATTTAAAAAATTGTAAAATAAAAAATTTTGTGATAGTCTGGGACTACAGTGACTGCCCCAACCAAGCTTCAGAATATATTCTTACATTTTCTAAAGAGAATCTATATCTTCAATGTCTCACCTAATCTTTTGCTTTTGTTAGGCAAAACAAAACAACAAAAACAGTAGCGATTCAATTAAAGCATGTAAACCTACAGATAGATAGATGTTATAAATTGGGAAGCTGAATGGAGTCAGCAAGATTTAGAGAGATTTGAGAGATGGGTGTGGGCCCAGACTGCTTTCTTTGGACAGTCAGGCAGAGCTATGCCCAGTTCTGCATAGTCCTTTTCCAGCGAATTTTCTTTCTTTCTTTCTTGAAGCCAAATGTCCTGTGGTCTGCTTTCAGCCCTGAAGATACAGTGGAGGATAAGTGGGAGTACCCAGGCTTTTATTTCCAGGTACAATATGAGCCATGCAATTATCTTTCTGCACCAATAGGATAGGGATAGAGGGACTATTACCCCAACCTTTAATTTTGTCTCCTTGTTAATAGTGACTGTCTGCCTGAGTGGGAAATCCAAAATTGCTTGATTTTTATAACTTTTATGGATTTGACTATGGAAAAAGAAAAAAGAAAGTTTGTTTTGAGAGATAGTTCTAAAGGAATTAAGTACCCAAAAAAAGTATTTTCAGTGGTATCTCTAAATTAGTACTCAATGCTGAGAACAGGACCCTTAAAAAGAAATCTCTTTGCACCTATGGGATGAGCATCTTTGCCAATTCCCAAACACAGCACCCTTCACAGCACCCAGCTAACCTCCCTGGATTGCCTGTGTCACAGATTCAGATCCCTGATTAGGAAAGAAGAATGAATGTACATTGAAATTCTAGCATACTCTTCTTTAATGTTCTAAAGCTGCTTCAAAAGATAATAATGCCAATTCCAGCTGTTAGATTTAATTAAAAAAATACATTTTTTGTCCCAAATAGATTTTCTTTCTTTTTTTCTTGTTTTTCTTTTCTTTCTTGCAGTTTTGGGGATTGAACCCAGGGCCTTGCACATGCTAGACAAGTACCGTACCACTTAACTATACCCCCAACCTACCTAAACTTCTAAGTATTCTCATTAGTTTTCTTTTTAAAGAAAAAAAATGGATATAGATAATCCAAGCCATGATGACCTTGCAAGAGGGATTTCCAAATAGATCTCTGCCTCTAGCACTACTGGACTTCTTTCAGCTCCTTCACTATGAGCTTCTTGTGTTTTGGGAATGATTTCTTTTTTCTTCTCCTAATTCCCCTGGCACACTTATAAGCATCCTTTATGTGTTAGTTTCAATATCATCTCTCCCTCTCAAATAGGATGAGTGCTCCCACTCTGGGCTCCCATGTTCCTCTAGGATCACTCCTAGTGCACTTGCTTTTCATCTGCCTGACCCTGCTCTGTGAGTTTAAGACCAGGTTTGTCTTTATCATTGCATCTGGTACCTGGCACAAAACATACATATAGTAGGTGCTTAGTAATCTTCGATGAAAGTAGAAGAGAAGGTAGAGGGGAAAGGAGAGAAGAAGGCGGAAAGTGAAGAGAAAAGGAAGGAAAGGAAGAAGGTAGTGAGTAAGGCAGAAAAAGAGATCACTGCAGAGTCATGGCCTCTTTGTCACACCCTTGCTCATGGCCACACTTTCCCTCTTCTTTGTTCCTTCGGATTTTTCTCCTCTTTACAGAAATTCCAAACTTAAAATTAAAACCACCCTTGCCTCAGTATGTACTTTCAATTTGATCTGCCTTTTTATTCTTTTATTTTGGTTTGCTTGTTTGTTGTTTGGTATGTGTGTATTTGTGCATGTTGTGTGTGTGTCATTCTTCACCCTCACTCCACAAATTCAAATATATTTCAAAGCCCAACTTATTCAACAAGCATGAACTACTAGGTCTCTCTCATATATATCTCAATAAACAAATGGCAAAATGTATTTTATTAAAATGCAATTTTTATTTGATTTGAATTTTACAGGGGTTTTTTGTAAGTCATCAAACAAGTTCATTTTGATACTGACATTGTAAAACTAATGGAAGGAAGACACTAGAAATGAGATTATTTGGGGGTAAAGCAAGAAGAGACACATTTGGGGAAAACCTAAAGAAAATGTGGTCTTTGGATAGCTACATATTTTATTTTTATTTGATTAACAACTAATGTTTGATTTAATAAAATGAATGTATATTCTGCTTAATTTTTTAAAGAGAAAGCTTTATCCCTCCCCCATACACATGGAATGTAGAAATCTGAACAAAGACATGCCCAAGCTCCGTTAGGGCTTTTGTCACTGAATAAAAACTATCCTAAGCAGGGGTTGGAGATGTAGTTCAATGGTAGCATGACCAACAGGCATGTACAAAGTCCTGGGTTTGATCCCCAGCAACATGTGCGTGCACACACAAAATTCTAAGGTATATAATACTGTAAGAGGGTGATATTGCACCATACATGAGGAAGAACTAGATTAAAAATCTTTCAAAGGAAATTTTTATAGTATTCAATGGATTTCCCTTTTTTTTTGCACAGAGAAATCAAAAAAATAAGAAAAAGAAATAGAAGGCTAAATATAATATTGCATTGGGGGAGAATATATGGTCATTTAGATTATTGTCTTCATCTTTCACTTCCTCACCTTAAGAAATTTAGTGCAGGGATGGCTGAGTTCCAGAGTAAGGAAAGAAGTGAGTCCCATCTACATTTGTTCATGATGGGATATTTCAAAAGTTAGAATTACTAACTCCAGTCTGGAAAATAAGATAGATTTACTTAGGCATTAAAGATAGGTACTAGGCAGTAAAACTGATAGATCCTTATTCCATTGTCCCATAAAGGCTGGGCCACTCAGAGAAGTTAATTCTAAGGAAATTTAGAGCAAGTTATAGGAAATACTTCTTCACCTGCTAGAATTCATGCTGAGGAATTTGCTGCCACAGGCAGTCATAAAATCAATCACTGAGTTGGATTTTTCCAAGGGGCAGGATAATGTATGACCCACTCTTCTGACTAGTTGGGGAGGAGAGAGGCAATCAATTCGCCTGCTTCTAGGAGATCACAATTGATTACAAGTGGGGTCAGCAAAAGGATGTCCCCCACACTTGATCAGGATAATTAAAAAGTGTTTGCCCATGTTCATAGATCCAAGAAGGACAGTGAAAATAGGCTATAGAGATAAAAATGACTTGATCCAATGTAAAAAAATGTTTGTTTGATAGGAACAAAAAATTAAACAATACAAAATGTCAATTCCAGGAACAAATGTATAATGCACCTTATAGGAATAAAATTTCTCTTTTAACATAAATACAACACAATGTTTCTCATTTTTAATCTAATTCTCTGATCAGTATTCTTGGAGTATGTCTGACAAATTTGGAAAGAGTTAACATGCATGGCAGCTTTTTTTCTAAAGGGAAGTAGAGTATAGTTGAAAAGTTGTGAGTGCACTGCAAACATTAATAAAGTAGTGTTAAGTTTGAGGTTGTCATGTTGAATGTCAGTAATGAAGTCCTTTGATACAGTCGTCACAGTTTAAATTATTTTTAAGCTATCATCTTCCCCCACCTCTTTAACTTTTCTTTCTTTCTTGAAAATGTGATGTAGTTTCCAAGACTTCACTTTATTCTACTTCAGATACATCAAAAGCAATATTGCATCTTTGGCACTCTAATTTATGAGCTTCTGAAAGAGAGATTAAAAAAAAAGGCATGTCAGACATGGTTAGGGTCTGTGTTTTTATTTGGGGACAAAAGAGTGTCACACAATTTACTAAAAAGAAAGTTTTACTTCAAAATTTACAAAACAAAATAAAATCCCAAGTAAGTCACGATAAAACTTTGTCTTCGAATTTAAAAAAAAAAAAAAAAAAAAAAACCTACACCTTCCTAAAAACATAAAGAAAATTCACCTCTGGAGAAACAAGAAATATTATTACTAACTTTAAGAGACAATAACCTAATTTCATTATCCATGCTAAGAGAAAGTAAAAGTAAAATTACAAGTTGTTTGAAATCTCCTTCGTGGCAAAGCACCATAATTTACATTAGTCATTGTAACTTTGGAACTTAACAACATCTTTATTTTTATAAGCATGTTTTATTTAAACAGTGCCCTGACTTTCCCCCAAAAAAAATAAATGCATAAGTTGATGCCTTAAATCTGATATCAGGGGGTCTTCTAGAATTGACATGGTACTGTGTCTAAAGCTCTGCAAGGCTTTACACAATCAGCTCATACCTGCTACATACTGCCATGGACATGCAACCTCTAGAGCCAGTGCTGGCTCTGCCTCTCATCAGCTGGGTTTCCCTGGGGAACTCATTTCACTTCTTGTAAAGCAAGTTGCCAGTGTATTGCAAATATCAATAAGATAGTGTTAATTTTGAGGTTATCTCATTGAATGTCAATGATAAAGTCCTTTGATAAAGTCATCACAATTTAAATTTAGACTTTTTAAAGCTATTATTTTATTGCCTATATATGATGGCCTTAAGTTCAAATTAACATAAAGTAACTTTAAAAACAATAACAACACAGTGCCTGTAACATCGTTAGTGCTCAGTCATTGATTTTTGTTTTTTTTTTCCCTTCAGTCTCCAGAAAGCCTGGAGTTAGTGAGTGCACCTGTCCCCAGGAAGAGAGAGGGACAGTGGAAGTCACTTCTGCTTTCACAGATTTAGGGTAGGATTGGGGAAAGTTTTCACTGTTACATGTGCTCCTTATTCTGGCCCCTACCCTTTCTTATGTCCCTTTCTTATGGGACTTCTTCCTGAACTCTGCACTCCACAAAGTCAGCTAAGAATGCTCCCTGCTGCAGATCTTCCATTTCCTCTTCCTTAGACCTCAAATAATGGCCTCTTCCTTTCTCCCACCAAACCCTAACTTGTCTAAACTCACACTGATGGGTTGGTCCTTGGCTTACATGCCACCATCTCTGAGAAGAACTATCAAAGTCTGAATTAGGTGCTCCTTGTATGGAGCCCCACTATACTTTCATCACCATTTTTCATTGTTTACTTGCCTGTATCCACCATTAGACTGCAAGCTCTGCATGGCAAGAATTTGGTCTAGCTCTTTCAAAGAGCTCCATTTCTGATAGACTCACTTTTCAATGGTTCTGAATAGATTAAAAAAAAAAAAAAATCTCCAGGAAAGGCTGCTGCTGCTCAAGGCCTTTGGTTTTCATTTGCCACTACTCTACAAAACCACCTCCTAATTAGAATCTGCCAAATGAAACTGAAAATTTCCCATTGTATTCAAAGCCAGTGTGACAGAAGAACTTGTGTTGGAATCATGGCAAAGTAACTGGTTGATCTTTCATGAACCTAATACTGGGAAAATCTATAATGCAGTATATATTGGGGAAAGTTGAAAAAAAAAAAAAGGAGACATAATTTCCTTGGGTTAATTTAGCCTATAATGGAAGATTCAGATGAATTATGTGGGTTGTTTTTTTTTTTTTTAACATAAGTCTAAATTTAATTGTTTAATCAAATTGCAGTTTACATGTATCTCGGAATATGCAAAATTGTCTTAACCTTACAATTGTGTCAGTACATACAGCACATACTTGGTTTGGTGGTAGATGGTCAGAAATGGGGGGGTAAAAAGCAATTGGAAAGCCCGCAGACTGAGTTAAACAGCAGATTGAGGCAATTCGCCCTCCCATTTTACCAGAACTTGAAAGATGCAGTTAGTACAAGCAAAAACATGTTATGATCCATAGGAATGATTCATTTCTTTGTTTCTCTTTGGAAATGCAGGTGAAATCTGCGTTTTGAGATATCTGATGACAACAATAACAATAACTGACACATTTAAGCAAGAGCAAGATTCAGAGCCCCTGCTAAGGGCTGTCCAGGCATTATTTCATTAAATCATTACAAGAACCCTATGAGGTGTGGAATTATTTAACAAGACAGAAGAGTAATACTTGAGGCTAAGTGATTAAGGAATTTGCCCAGGGTCACACAACTAACAATCAGCAGAGCTAGGCTTCAAGTCCTTGGTCATTCGATTCCAGAGTTTTTCCTGTTAGCTTCTAGCTAACACTGCTGCCCTTGCCCAAACTCAGATAATGAGATGTAGTGAGAAAAACCTGAGGTCTAGATCTGAAGCTTGGCATTAATTACTGCTCACATCAGCTTGAACAGGTCACCCCATCTCTCCATTCTCTATTTCATCGTCTATGATATAATAATAATAATATTATTTTATGCCCTTCCTGCCTTCCAAAGCTCCCGTGACAATCAAGTGAGATAGTTGACATACAAGAAGTTAGGAAACAGGAATGTACTACACAAATATCAGCTGATAAAATTTATTTAAAAACATTACATTTGTGAAATTATATGAATTTAGTTGTTATTTAGGGAGTATTTTATGTGTGACAGTGGAAAATAGTTCTATCCAAGCCAGATAACATACATAAATGTAAATGATGCTTTGCCCACGTAAACAAATGGGTGTGGCTTGAAGGAGGAAGTGGCCATCCCATAACCACGCATTCCAGGCTTGAGGAAACAATAATTGGCACCTACAGAAAAATAAGACATGAAGATAAAGTTTTCATTCTGAACACACTTGTGCTTATAACCATCACTGCTTACAGAGTAGGCAAATTTGAGTAATAGGGATTTCCTGGGAATTAAAAAGTGGTTTGTTCTTGGGTCGCAGTGAGGCATGACTATAATCCCAGGAGCTCTGGAGGCTGAGGCAGAAGGAACACAAGTTCAAAGCCAGCTTCAGCATCTTAACAAGACACTGTCTCAAAATAAAACAAGAAAAAAGGGAGTCAGGATGTGACTCAATGGTTAAGTGCCCCTGAGTTTAATCCCTGGTAGCCCCCCCCCCCCCAAAAAAAAGTGGTTTTCTCTGAAGAGTAGGCCAGCATCTCCATATTTACTTATTTAGAGAGGACTGATCACTTACAAGATTATAAAATTTTGTATTACAGCCTATATAGCACCTCCTAAAATATTTTCCTATTAAGAATGAAAATGCAAAAGATATTATCTAACTCTATTATATGCTATATGTGCAAGTCTCTGGAAAAAATGTAATATTAAACAGAATATAACTTGAACAAATTAGAACTATCAGATTTTTCCACTTCTCCTTAGCATTGTGCTCTCCTTGCTTTTAGTAAAAAATAGCATTGTTAACTAAAATACTTTATTTTTTTCTCCTGCATTTGTTTTGTTCCTGAGCATATAGTTGAATACTAGAAAACATACATAAAATTTTTCTCTGCCAAACATCCATTCCTCCTTGAAATAATGCCTTAATTTTTCTTTAATACACTATTCTCTTTTTTGATTTTTAGGGTTTAAATGGGGTAATTCTATTCATTGTCTGCAGTAGTTTACAAGTGCTATAAGCCTGGCCAATCAAAATGACAGGGTTTTTTCAGGTTTGGTCATGTCACCCAAACAAGACCTATGAACATCCATCCTGGCCTGTTTGGTGCAATTATAAGGAAAGAAACTAAACAAGTAAGATATGATTTTTGGTATTTTTGCTGCCACTTTGAAGAGAATTTATTTGAGAATAAAGCCAAAGGAAAGGAGAGCCGCTGAATAAAACAATAGTTTCCTAGTGGCTTCATTTGCACACTTATCTCTTCCCCTGATTCTTTCCATTATGTTAGTTAACACATCCTCTTTTTTGTTATACCAATCCCTGGTGAGCTTCTGTCATGTTTAAACTGAAGTCAAGTTTACTAATTCAAAGAGATTTAGTTGTGCAAAGTTTCTATGGATGTCATCTTTCAGGACTCCTGCAGCTTTGGGGGAATAGGAAATGGAAAGAAAATCTAAAGAGCTGAATTTACTCTTTTTCATTTTCCTCTCTGTTTGTTATCCAAGAAATGTTAAGTATTAGTAACAGCAAATATACATAGAGTGACTGTAATCTGACAAGCACTATTCTAATATCACATAGTTGGTAAAAATTATTAATACTTCTTGCCAGATAAGGACAGAATTTTTTGTAGTGTTTCAAAAGATATCCCAACACAGGAGATAAAAGTTAAGCCTCAATGGAATACTTTCCAGATGTCAATGTGTGTTGTAGTTTTATCAATATAAGAATCTAGCCGGGCGCGGTGGCGCACGCCTGTAATCCCAGCACTTTGAGAGGCTGGGGCAGGAGGATCGCGAGTTCAAAGCTAGCCTCAGCAATGGTGAGGCACTTAGAAACTCAGTGAGACCCTGTTTCTAAATAAAATACAAAAAAGGGCTGGGGATGTGGCCCAGTGGTCAAGTGCCCCTGAGTTCAATCCCTGGTACCAAAAAAAAAAAAAAAAAAAAAAAAGAATCTAGAAAAATCTGGGTACAGTGACTCACGCCTGTAATCCCAGCAATTCAGGAGGGTTGCAAATTCTAGGCCAGCCTCAGCAATGTAGCAAGACCCTCAGCAATTTAGCAAGACCCTGTCTCAAAATAATAAATAAAAAGAACTGGGGATGTATGTAACTCAGTGGTAAAGTGCCATTGTGTTCAATCCCCAATACAAAAAAAAAAGAAAAAAAAATTAAAAGCATCCTAGATTAGGACTCAAATTATGCTCCTATCCTACCACTGAAATCTGTTGAAGCTTGAAGAAAGCCACCAAATTATTTTTTCCCATACAAAATCTGTAATCCCAGGAAAGAGGAAGGAGCAAATGATTGGTTTGTGCTCTAACATTGGTGTTGAAAATCAAGTTTGGATTATAGTCCCAATGTCATCATTAACTGACATTTTGAGCATGGGTATTTCATAACCCTGTGTGTCCACAAAATTGTCATTGACAATAAATCTGCTTATTTTACCTAAATTATGTATGGAGCAAATGAGAAAATTTATTTGAAAAAGCCTGGAGAAATTCAAGGTTCTAGGTATATGCAAGATATTGTTATTACTACTATTACTACTAGTAGTATTACTAGTAGATTATTAGGAGGATTCTGTTCCACATACCCACTCAAGTCCCCAAGTAGGAGACTAGTAGTATTACTAGTAGTAATAGTAATAGTAGTTAAGTGTCAAAAATTCACATTTGTCTGATTAAGAGAGAAGATTTCCTTCTTCATTATATCAGAGGAAATCATATGACCTGAAAATCACAGTAAGGTCCTCATTCCCAATTTATGATTAATGCCTTATTCCACATATTTTATAACTTTGCAACATTTTTGTGTCATCAACTCCCATATAGGAAAGAGCAGCAACAGAAATAATACCTGGGATCAAAGAACTGGGTTCTAGGCCTGACTCTGCAACTAGCTTACTTTGTGACCTAGAATACCAGCTTCCTTTACCTTTCAGTTTTCTTATATACAAAATGAAGGGATTAAATTGTAGTGTTGTCCATCACTGGTGCTCACCTATACCTGGCTCTCCTCTTCTAGGCACACACAAAACTATCTCAGATCACTTATATTTATTCTTGACCAGGTAACTAATTCCAGCCATAAGGATATAAACAGAAAAGACATGTATCACTTCTGAATATTTCTTTGCCCAAAGGAGATTATCCACTGTTCTCTTGTATTTTTGGAGCCACAGAGGACACTGCTAATATGATATGGTCCATATTATTGTTAACAATAGAGTCTCCTGCTTGGGGCCTTGAGTGGGTATGTGGAACAGAATCCTCCTAATAGTCTGCAGTTGATATGTAATGGGAATGAGAAATGAGCCATTGTTATGGTAAGACTCAAATATTTTAGTGCTATTTTTTCATAGCAACATATCCTGGCTTATTTAACTAATACAGTTAATTTGGGGGGAGATTTGCAAGTACCAGGGATTAAACTCAGGGGTGCTTAAACACAGAGCCATATCCTCAGTCCTTTTTCTTTTTTCTTTTGAGACAGTTTCTCATTAAGTTGCTTAGTTCCATGCTAAGTTGCTAAGGCTGTCTTTCAACTTGTGATCCTCTGCCTGAGCCTCCTGAGCCATTGCAAGTACAGGTGTGCACCACCATGCCCAGTTAGTATAGGTAATTTCTGTAATTATCCTCAACTTTCACATACTACAATTACTTTCTATATGTTTTCCATACATAAAGATGGAATTAGAGCAAAAAGATGCTATCAAACCCATAGATTTGCTAGAAATTTTTTCTTTATGTGTTATAGAGAAAGATGGGGCTAAGGAGAGGCCCTATGGAGTTTTCATACCCCCAGAAGAGGCCATTCTATAAAATCTCTTTGAACATGACTTTTAATTCCTCCAATCAAGACCTTAAAAAATAGATATAAAGATGTGATTTCTTACCATAAAAACAGATACCAAACTAGAAAGACACGTGTGCTAAATAAACATGTACAGAACAAAAATGTCAATTTAATAGAATCAGATATTGCATTTACTTTATTAGGCATGTTCATTTGTAGATGTGTTTTAATTAATTTAATAAGTAATATCATATCCATCATATCTTTATTCTCATAACCAAAGACTATAAGATAAATTTTATATATTTGCATTTTTGGACCAGAAGACCCATTCAAGGAAAATAACAAATGGATGAGAATCAGAATAATAGTTATTCATAGTCAAGGAGAGAAAACCAAATTAGAATAACATTTCGTGTATTTTATCAAAGTCTTACTTGCATTTTGTTGACATCCACATAAGTTCTTGACTTCTATATAAAATATTAATGGAACCACATAAAAATAAATTCATATGCTTGGCAAATTCCAAAGTGCCTTTTTCTGGGAGGTGGGTACTGGGCATTGGACCCAGGGGCACTCTACCACTGAACTACATACCTAGCCCTTTTTCATTTTTATTTTGAGACAGGGTGTCACTAAATTGATTAGGTTCTAAGTAAGTTGCTGAGGCTGGCTTCAAACTTATGATCCTCCTGCCTCAGCCTCCCAAGTCACTGGGATTATAGATATGCAACACCATGCCTGACCCAAAGTGCCTTTTTTATGAAAATACATAACATGAATAAGGAAAAAGGAGAAAATGAAGGGACCAAAATTATTATAGACCTATGTGTTTACTTCTTTCCAATCTCACCACAATGAGATATAGAACCAAGGGGAAGAGGGAGTATAAAATGAGGGACATTATTAGAGTGGATGAAAGTAAAAGAAATTGTCAAAGTGTGGAAGGTTAGTTTTAAAAAGAAAGAAAGAAAGAAGTACAGTTTAGCTCATGCAGCTTCAAATATGGTTAAGGTCCTGTTGAAACAGCCCAGTAATGAAGAAGAAAATCACTTCTTCATTTGACAATTTCTCTAGAGAGCCCTCGAGTGAGTGTTTTGGCTAAATTGTTTCTGCAATGGCCCATGGAGCTCAAATCTTAGAAGTGCAGCTTAGAGATACACAGGACCCACTATAAAGGTCCCTTTAAGTCAAAAACAGCCTTGAAAGGGCATCTTAAGAGAGAGCAGTCAATAAGCAGAGGCACAGCTGGACAGAAGATCAGTGGAGCATGAAAGTTCAGCATCTTCTCAGGAGAACAGCCCTAAAGAATTTCATTGTGTCCATGTTATACTTATTACTCCTCACCGTGCTCCTCACAGGGAAGTTGAGAAGTCTAAGAACACTCTAATCATCTTCTTGACTCTAGATTTGCAGAAAATTCCACCATACTGCACATGGTTAAAGGAATGGGTGCATGTGAGCAAGAGAGTGGTCTAACTGTAGCATGCATGAAAACTCACCATAAAAAAGGATCTGGCAATTGTTAAAGTGCTTATTTCATGTCAACCAATTACTTGAACATTTTATATACCTCATTTTATTTAAAATCTCTGTATTGTATGTTTATTTTATTAATGTATAGAGGGAGAAAATGAGGCTCAAAAGGATCAAATAAATTATTTAAGGTCCCACAGTTGGCAAATGGTAGATCGGGATATTAACACAGATTACCTGAACCCCAAATTCAACTTCAGCACACTTCACATCACAGAGAGTGTGAGTGAACTACACTTGTCCCAAATGGTTCCTGTGACTGTTGAATACCTTGAGTTATTCATACACCTTAGGTCAATGGTAGGTCTTGTGCTCACCTTTGATTATCTTCAGTATGTCAATAACAACAGTGACTTCTCTCTTCTCATTTATCCTTTATCTTTCTTGGTCAGCTGCATATATCTAGCCGAATATCTGTTTTTTTCTCCTTTATGGACAGAGATTTTTGCAGTGAGATTCAATAGATAGTTTGTAAAAGTTTGGCAGATGCTCAATTGGACTCACAAATATTTCATAGTTGAAGAGAATGAGTGGTTCACTGACAAATAGCAGCAGCAATAAGTGTTTATTGAATGACTGAACATTTAATAATTAAAGAGATGTGTACCATAAAACTCTTCTGTGACACTGCTTTAAAAGAGGCTACATGACGGGGGCTGGGGTTGTGGCTCAACGGTAGAGTACTCGCCTAGCACGTGCGCGGCCCGGGTTCCATCCTCAGCACCACATAAACATAAATACATAAATGCATTGTGTACAACTAAAGCAAAATAAATAAATATTTTTTAAAAAGAGGCTACATGAATAGAGAAATGTATGGAAGAATATAAATCAAACTTTTCATTTGTACATCTTAATTCATGGGTTCAACAAATATTTAAGTGCCTTTTGTAGTCAATACTGGACACTGTGTTAGCACCTTCAAAGAGTTGTACTAGTGATCTATTGCTGTATAACAAAATAACCAAAAAATGGCACATTAAAACAAGGGACATTTGTTTTGTCACAGTTTCTGAAGGTCAGATATATGAAAATGACTTTCCTGGGTGGTTCCAGTTATGATCTCTCATGAGGTTGTAGAAAGATATTGGGTGGAGCTGAAGTCATCTTAAGACTTGACCGGGGCTGAGGGTTCTGGCATCCAGTTCACTGTTAAAGTCAGCAGGCCTCCCTCAACTCCTCACTGGCCCTGTAGAGACCTCAGGTCCTGGCCACATGGACCTTCTTGTAAAGCTTCCCAGAGTCTGTGATCTAAGTGAGAGAGGCCTAAAATCATGTTCCCAAGTCAGAGGACACAAGTATCACATGTGTCCTTTCACTCCAAAGGATCATGATGTCACCTCCAAGAATTTGACTTCACTTCTTGAAGAGAGCAATATTAGAGAATTCATGACTATTGTTTAAAAATATGAAGGGGGATGATTAGAAAGAGAAATTGTTAAGTTTTACTTCGTATACCTTTTGATATTCTGACTTATTACTATTGACACCTGTTATTCTGTAACTTAATTTTCTGTTAATAAGACAACATACATATAGTCATTTGTTGGCAATAGGAAGAGAGAGAGATGGACTTAGATCAGGGGTAATCCTCTCCCTTTCTCAGCCTCTTCATAAGACACTAAGAAAGCATCAATCTTCCATGAAGATATTTGGTATCTTTAGATAATAACAAATATTTTCAGTCACACGTCAAGGTATTGCATAGGCAAGAAGTTCTAGTCAGGCTGGGTACCTTGTAGCACAAAGAAAGTGAAGGAAACTTGAGATGACACAGAAACTTAAGATCATGAGGGAACTTAGAAACTGCCACATAAATGTGTTTCCCGATGAATTATAATGTTCCAATTTATTTAACTTTTAATGGTCTGGCTGTATTTTGACCTGTTGAACTGTTTCGCAGATTCAAATTTTCACCATTGTCCTTCACATCATATAATGAATTCTGAAGCAGAATTTCCATCTGTCAGTTTAGAGAATGCAGCATCTCATCTCTGCATTGAAATCAAGTTCCTCTCACCTTTCAAAAGCCCAAGTACCACTTCATCATCAGCAATGTGGAAAGCCACAAATCAATTAAACTTACCTTGCATTTATGAGTACCCATGAATTGCACTTACAATGGTTTTACAAAAAGGGATGGCAGTGCAGGGTTCTCAACAAAGACATGCAAGTCAGGTAATAGCACATTTGGGGTCAGTGACACTTTTCCTCTTTGTCCTGTCTGTGACTTATGCAGAGTTCTTCATTTCCCACCCCCCTCAGGCTCACTGCCACATCAACATCGCAATATTCCTTGTTGCTTTATTTGAATCTAAGAAGAAAACCACATGCAGGTTTCTGAAGAGCTGCATGTGGCTAAGACAGCCTCAGGTTGGAATACAGCCCTGTAATCCCCTCACAGGGGTGGAGAGGGAACAACTCCAGAGAGGGTTCCAAATGTACACCAATGCCCCTTCGAGCTAAATTTTGCATTTAGTTTTCTGCTTTAAAATCTCTATTGGCTACACATCTGAGAAGGCTTAAGAACATAATTTATTCCATATAAGGTTTCCAGTAATTTATGCTCACTAAATTGGCAACATAGGAAGAATTTTTTCATTGACTACCATGGAAGATTATTAAAGGCCATCTTGCACCAGAAAAGATTGCTCAAGCTGTCCTACTGTATACATAAGAAATTTCCTAGCATCCTGGATTTTAAAAGAAAACAATGTTCATCTTTTGAATTTGTACAGTAATAATGTTAGTTTGTAGATAATTGTCCCTCCACACAAAATCCTTCTCTAGAGAGTCTAACTCAGGGATAGACTTCATCTTTTTTAGTCCCTCTTCCCCAAACTAGGTAAATACAAGAAAATCTTGTTTCTATAATTCACTTTACTTCTGTATTTTTTTCCAATTTCAGATTTATACCAAGATAATAGCTCACTGCCCTGAAATGCTTGCTTTCTTGACAGGTAAATATTAACTATTTGTTTTCAGCTTTAGCTTTCTCAGCAAGAGACAGAATTAGAACCAGCTCCTTCATTGTTTTGTCTTTGAATGTAAAACAGACAGGATCTATATGCACAAGGCCAAACCTATGGTTACAAAGTAGAAACCGTGTTCCATTATTTAGATAGAAAGTCTGAAACATCTAGTATTTATAGTTTCTATTCAATTATTAATGAATTTTTCATTTTCTTCCCAGTTTGGTTTTGCATCCAGTAAATGTAATCATGGATTGAAGCATATTATTTGTAATTATTTTGTAATGAAGTCATAGATCTTCCTTCCTTATTATTTCTTAAGAATGTTTGTGCTGAAAATATTAATCTGATACATTTGTTATGATAACTATTTATATTTCTAGGTTTAGCCATTTGTGTATAAACATAATTCCCTGAGGTAGTAGAAGAAATTATTTTGGCTTCTGTATTCATCAACTTTTCGTCACTATAACAAATACCTAAGATAATCAACTTGTAACAAGAAAAGTTTTATTTTGGCTAACAATTTTGGAGTTCAAAATTAGTTGGCCCTATTACTGTGGGTCTGGATTGAGGCAGCACATCATGGCAGGAGTGCAAGGTAGAGCCAAACCTCAAGGTAGGAAAACAAAAGAGAACCAGAAGGGACCTGAGGGTTGACACTCCCCTTGAGGGCACACCCTGAATGACCTAAAGACTAAGTAAGCTCCACCTCTTAAAGTTTCCACTACCTCTCAGTAGTGCCACCCCAGGGGCCAAAAGAGTAGCTAAAACATAATCTATAATTTCAGAGGGAGCTAATCATGTTTTTATTTCATTTAGTCCTGTAACACCTGGGCATTTGGGGGATATTGAAGATAGAAACTATAGCAAATGTACCTCAGAATCAGTAAAGTTGGTCTACATTTTATAGTCTGCACAAGGCCAGCAGAGTGCCAAAGTGTTGGAAATTGACCTAAAGCCGGATTTTCTATCTTTCATTTGTGTCATCCAGTCTCATCTGAATCTCTTGTAATGGGCTCTCTGAAATCACATAATAATATTGATAAAAGAATTTGCTTTTGTCCTTAACAATGGAGGCTCACAGTCTTCAAAAATTTGCCTTTCTTTGAGTCATGTGCTGATGGTTGGATATTTGAGGAGTAACTCAATTGCCTGGATTCCAAGACACAGGCTGGTGTTTCCAAGATGATTGTCAAGGCTAATATGGCCTTTTCAACTCAAAGCAAACAATAGCTATAAACTTCTTTACTGAAAATTCTGAATGCTCCCTAGAGCTGTGAACACCAGTAAACATGTTCAAAAATGTATTCTATTTCACCTTTGAAGTCCTTCACAATATGAATTCTTAAAAGAGAATTCACAAGAGAGATAAGGTGGTAGGAGGAATTTTTTTTAAAGGAAGAATATATTTAGAAAAGAAGAATGAGAAGATGTCTTAATACTAAGCCAGTGGGAATTTGAAATTTCTCCAAGCCAGGGAGCCAGTAGAGTAGCTAAAACATAAGGTATAATTCAGAGGGAGCTGATCATGTTTTGATTTCATTTAACGCTTTTCTTCATGCTTGTTTCCAAGATCTAATTGGTGCCTATGTTGGAAAATGTTAACACAAAGCAGTGTTATAACAAGGGCATCACAACATCTGAGGTGAACCCCTCCTCCTGTATGGATCTCACCCTCTCCCTGGGAAAGTGATTGTAAGACCCAAGCTTTTAAGAGTCCAGGTTATTGACATTCCCCAAAGACATCCAACAATTATATGGAAGCCATGGGCCAAAGAAGATATTGTCATCTTCATAATGCATCCCTTAGTCCAACTAAAAAAGCATTTTGGCAAATGCTTAGGCTGTACATAAAATGACTAATATACAACAACAACAAATTGCTGAACATGGTGGTGCATGCCTATAATCCTAGCAGCTCAGGGAGCTGAGGCAGGAAGATCACAAGTTCAGTGCCAGCCTCAGCAATTAAGGGAGGCCCTAAGCAACTTGGTAAGACCCTATCCCAAAATAAAATATAAAAAGGGGATGTGGCTCAGTGGTTAAGCACCCCTGGGTTCAATCCCTGGTACCAAAAAAAAAAAAAAAAATGTATGCACAAAGTTAAGTTTTAACTCTGTGAGATTTTACCATGACTCTGAATGGCTGAAAAGCCAATATAAAGAGCCATACTGAGGAGACAAGCTAAGCAGTGACTAGGGAAAAAAAAAAAGCAGCATTAACTTGAAGCCTATTGGGTAGTATTTTTCACACTTGGCACTTTTGAAATTCTTAGAAGTGACTGTCCAAGGTCTGGGCTTGAGCCCACAGTTTAATAACTTGTATTCAGGCTCTTTGGTTGTAGCAGGTAGGTCACACCATAAATAAGAACCATTTGACAATGACTATTCTATGTGATTATAATTAAAAAACCTCAAATGATGAACATAAACTGATATTGAGATGCTCCAATAATCATTAATACAAATTAAAAATCTATATGCCTTATTATAAATATTAACACATATTAATTATACAAATTAATGGGTTTCACCATGGTATTTTCATAATATGCATAAACCTGTATTCTTAAACTTGCATCATTCATTCATTCATTCATTCAAAATGCTCTGAGCTTTAATTATGAGCCTGGCACAGGGCCAGGGGCTGGGAACATAAGTGAATCAGTCAGAGTCCCAGCCTCTGAGGATCTTCCAGCCCTGAGGGAGAGACAGACCCATAGAGAACTAACCAAAACAGTGTGTTTCATCTGTTCTGGTAGAGGCATAAGCACTGAAGAGGAAGCCAAAGGTACAGATACTTTTGGCATACGTGCATAGTTAGCAATTCATTCTGGCACGAGTTCTTTTTGGCCACCATTCTCCATGTACTAATCTCTTCTGATAGTTCCACAGTCTTGTCTTCTTTAATGTGTATGTCTCTCTGCCGCAAACCTTCAGGTAAATGTCCAGGACATGATGAGCTGAATTTATTCACTATAGAAGGGAGTGTTAATATGACTTAAAAAAAAAAAAAAAAAAAGAACTACATCTTGGAAACCATTGCAAATCCACTCCTCTCCCCAACCTCCAACCCCTGAAAATGAAAGAGAGGAAAAGACACACTCTAATTAAGAACCACGTGGGACTCTACAGCTTCTTTACACAAACCCCAGCAATCTAAGGAACAATGACCTTGATTGTCTCCCAGAGGACAAAAGGACAGGGTCTGACCTCCTCTACCTTTTTGCTCTGTGCTTCCCACCATTCAAATTCTCATATCTATCTATCTCTCTCCCTCTCCCTCTGCCCCCCATTCCTGATCTTATTCTGCTTGTACCCCACAACTTTCTGAGTCCCAAGGCAGAATCACCTCTACTATGAAGTCTTTCCCAGGTAGTTTTCCATGGCAAAAGGACCATTTTCTTTAGCAAGTTTCCAAAGCTCTTGGTATCAGATATCAGAGTGTATTCTATTGTCATGTTTTCTTACATCTCCCTCACTAACCTAAAAACCTTTCAAGGGCAGAGACTACAACATTCATATTGACAAGTACCTTGTATGATGCCGGACACCTCCTACATACTCAATAAGTACATGTGAAATAAACACACAAATGATAATTTTCCATGAGAAGCAAGAAAGTAATTGCTCTTACTCTCCTACAAGATGTCTGCATTCTCCTTGCTACACACTCAGACCCACAGCTCTAATCACATTCCCACTCTTCCAAATATCCTATGACTCACTTACCAGGAGGGGAAAGTCTAAATTTAGAATAGGCCTAAAGTATAATCAGGTAGGTACAGTTGACCTTGACTTTCAATATTTCTGTAGGACAGGCTGGTCTAGGCTGATCATATTCAGCCAAATGTGTAATACACATGGGTGGCTCCTCCCAACAAGTTATAGATTTATACACTATCTTTCATTTTGTTGTTTTGAATCAATACAATAATAACTAGGTGCACTAAGTTTTCTTTCACAATGGCCTTAGAAATATTAGATGCTTAGTTTCATGGAGAGATAAATTTAGCCTGTATCCGGCCACAAAATTTAATCCTGAATCAACAGTTTACTTTGCTTTAGATTCTGCCCTGTGTTTGGTTGAACATGTACTTTCAGTTTGCTTACAGTGACCCCACTGACCAGTCAAAGAGCACAAGCTGAGAAAGGTGTCCTATTGTGGTGAACCAAGATGCAAAATCTTGGTTTGAATAAATGGGCCTGGTAGAACCAGCCTGAGCTGGCTTCTGGGAGAAAAGAGGTTGACTCCCTAGCATATGGGCATCCACATAGGTCCTGTTGATCACGGATTCTTTCCGTGCATGGTCTGTGTGTTCAGTAGCACCCTGCCCATCAAGAATAGGCAAAGACCCCTCTCACAGAGGAGAAAATGACTCTAAGCAGGTGGTAAAAACAGCAAATAAACCCAGGCACCCTTCCAAATATTTGTGAAGACCTACACTGTGGCTTGTGGCATTATAGCCAAGGTGAGAAAAACATTTGGACTCTTAAGAAAGTGTGGATTTTGAAGACAAAGTTACAAAAGTGGGAAGTGATATAATTGGGCTGGGAGTGGAAGTACAGCTATCTTTACTTTCCCACCCTTCAAGTCACCTATCTCCATGAAAAAGAATATATTTTTACAACAAGAAATGTTTTTAAATATAGTCTTCCAATAGACCTAACCAAAATGTCACATTTTGTGATGCTGATTTTATGATTTGTGTAGTCAGATGACCTTGGTTCAAATCTTGCTTCTACCACTGACCAGCTGAATTTTACCTCAGGCCTCTGTTCCTGAATCAATAAAATGGGGATAATACAATTAATTGTCATGTGTTATTTTAAGAGTTAAGTTTAAATGACAATTAAATGAAGTAGTAACATGCCTGGATCACATAGCTAAAAGGTTGTTCAGATAAAAGATAATAAATTATGGTATAGGTCTTAATCTTAGAAATGATGAGATAGAGATGAAATTATTCTCCTATTCTTCACTTGCTTCCTATTGCTTTTTCTGGGTCTACACAACCACCATAGGCTATGTTTGTTATTTGATTTATATCTATTGAAGGATGGTATTTTTTTCAGTTCACTGAACATGGACCTGCATAGCTTAAGAAACCATGAAAAAGTTGAAAAAAAAACAAAAATGAAAGAAAAAATATTTAGGTGAAACATTCTTCACACCAATTTGATGGAATAATTAATGGTTTCTGTCATTGCTACTTACTTATTCTGCATACTCTGTTGCAGCTGCTTTCAAGGTATTATCTGCTTTTCTAGCTTAAAAAAAAAAAAGCAAGTTTAAAAGTCTTTAATTCCTCCTAAAGCTACTGTGAAAAGAAACTGAAAGTTGATTAAAAGGGAAAAGTGGGAAGATGCCATCTTTGCCATTTGTCCCTCCATTAATACTTGCAGACAAGCACTTCTGATAACATAAATGAAGAGCTCTGTGTCCCAACCTGAAAACATTTTTCTGGATCCCCATGCAGAGACTGGGATTAGTTAAGACAAGGGAAATTCTCCTGAGCATGTTTATATCAGCATCTCTCTCCATAACTGGGAGCACATTGGGGTGCTTGAAATGTGACCATTTGTTTTGATGTTGCAAATTGAGTTGTTTACTGTACCCTAATCTGCATCCATCTCCCAGGAACAATACACGCCAGAGTTGCCCCATATTGTAAATGCTTTCCTTTCTTTTTCCTTCTTCTCCTCTTACAAATACAAGTGCTCTCTTAATAGATTCTCAAAAAGGAATAATTATCCTGCATTTCTTTAGCAAAGATACAGAGCACCCCTGGTTCATCTCTAAAATATGGAAAGAACAGGGTCACACTGACCCTACTCTGAAAGCTGCAGGCTGCGCCATGGAAGGGGATTCCTTGCCCTCCTGCCCGCTGACTCTGAGCCGAGCAGTCAAGACGCTGGAGACAGCCAGGAATCCCCTGGCTGGCTCCCTGCAGATTAGGACAGCTCTCAAGGGATAGAAAAGCTAACCAATTTCTCTCCTGAGTCTAGTCTAGGACAGGATCTGGCTGCCAAAAGAGCCAGCCTGGTTTCTTCCAGGCCTGGCTTGTTCCTAGCTGGTTAGGCTTGGGAGGTCTCTTCACCTCCTTGAGCCTGTGTACCCGCAGCAAAAAGGAGAGAAGAGTAGTACTGATGTCGTGTGTTGTGAGCCTGTAAAGAGAAAACGCAGGTAAGAGGCCTAGCTGCGGGCAGGTCTCTTGGCTCCTGTCTGTTTTCCTTGTTTCTATTTTTCTCCATATCTTCTCCAAAAGAATGTTTGTACGTTGGCAATCAACTTTGTTCACGAAGATTAATAGGTTAAAATTGCTGCAGAGCCAAATCTAGAAATGAAAAAAGTCACAAATGCAAGGGCACAGATTCCGTTTAGAATGGGGGCAGAGGGAGGGGGCAAAAGTAGAGCGGTGCAGTGAGATGAGAGCTGGGCTGGGAAACCCAAGTCCAGCCCTGGCTGTGGTTTGGGGTGCTAGGTGTCGGGTGTCTGAGATTAGCAGGACCCGCTGCTGTCCTACTCTTGACCTGGGAAGCACAGAATGAGGTTTTGCTCTGAACTCCTTCGCAAGTTCTGAATCCCTTTTTGCCTCGGGTGCCTCCTTGCACTCGCTAAGATACCAAGAGGCAGGCTGGGGCCTGTCCCGTCTGGGGATAAAGAGGTGCAAATCGAATATTCTAAGGTTCCCTGCAGAGAGAACTGGGTCCAGATGCTTTCGGGCTGGATCTGCTTTTCTCCTGTCCTCAGCAGAACCTTGAAGCAATCTACCCCACAACCGCCTTTTGTCAAGCTGACCGAGTTTTCCTAGTACAGCAGTTATTGCCGTCTTCTCCAACTCCACCTCCAACTGGTTCTCTGCCACAGGAGACTTCTTGGGGATTAGGAGGGAATCCTTCCCCACTCCATTTCCCCCAGCACTTAAGAAAGAAATTAAACTTTAAAAATAGATGTAGGCAACTGCGGAAGGGTGCAGCAGGCACCCCAACTCTCAGGACCAAAGAGAACACACTTGGGTTGATGCCTCCAAGATAAGTGGACTTTTTGCTTCTAAAAGACCTTATGCCTAGTAAGCACCCAAGGAAGCCGAAATTCTCCCAGGAAAAGAGAAGTTCAAATGGAGTCATGTTTGCGTGTGGTGGGTGCCAGAACTGCCCTCCTGCCTAAGTTCCTATTCTTTTTTTCATCTGCTCCCATGCAGATATGTCCTCCCCCCACACACACACACACACGTTTGATAAACTCCAAATGACAGTCATAAAGTTTCCAGACCTGACAGCGAAAGACCAAACCTCGTACTAGTTCCTTTTCCCAAAAACTTCTTGCTTCTCCCCTGTTCTTCCCTTTGGTAACAGTACCAAACATCCTGGGGACTATTTTCCAACCACCTTTATTTCTGCAGCGCCTTCTATCTGACTCTGTTTCAAATTTTCTCGTCAACCTGAGGGAGAAACTGAGGATGCTCCAGTTACTACGTGTATCCACCGGGCTCAGATACCTCTTCACTGCCAGGGTCAGTGAAATGCACTGTACCCTCAACTAATTACCTTCCCCTTGGAGCCTCTTTAAATCAGCTAAAAGAACCCTGTTTGGGGCAGTGAGGCGGAGAGATCACCCCTTCCTTCTGCCACCCAGACACTTCTTTTAATGTGCTGAGCTTCTGGTGACTGTGCCAAAAATAGCGCTGAACACTGGGAAACTGTGGCTGTCCTGAAGGTCATCTGAGTCTATGGCTTGCTCTCTACCCCTAGAAAACTGTGGAAACTTCCGCGAGAGGGGCCAACAAGGAGTAAGAAATGGCAGAGAAAAGGTGTCAAACTATGGGCACTGCTGTGGGATAAAAGAGACACAAGAAAGTGTGCAAAAAGTTGAGCAAGCATTTGAAAGGCCCTTGGTGGAAACCACAAGTTGTCACTGGAAAACTGAGGTGGTATATCCTATTGGCTCCGATGTTCTTCCTCCCTTGGCAAAATGGAAACCCCAGGCTGGAAGCTGGATCGGAGTTTTGTGGGGATGGTGAGGGATGAGCGCAAGTGAATGGTCATCTTAGTACCACTCCCCAACCTCTGGCTCCTAGTTCTAGGGCAGGACATTTTCTCATTTCCTGAGGTGAATAAATTTTCTAAAGAATACCAAGGCTGGCGAAAGAAGGAGAACAAGGTGGCGCTTTACAACCACCACGGCAGGGGCAGCTCCAGAAGTCAATCAAATGGAAAAACAAAAGCAAAGGCTTTGGTGGCTCGGGATTTATTCCCTATCAAAATATTGATTTACCCCATCTCTGCAATTCCAGGCCCTGCCCCCCATCCTTCCTTCAGGTTCATTCACTTGGTATTCTGGCTCATATGGGGTTCCCAGCATCCCCAGAGTATCAGCAAAACCAGGGACATTCACTTCCCAGCATGAATTCACCTGGGACCAGGTCTCTGGCTCCACCTGGGGCCTAGCAAGCCGAGTCCCCATTCCCTTGGGGCAGCTCTGCTTGGCGGGTGGCGGGCGACGCCAGGAGGTGCACAAGCAGTGGAAGGCTGCTTCGAGAACAACTTTTTTTGAAACGCATTGCTGTCCCCCTGAAAGGTGTTATAACAGCAATTCAATTACAGTAAATGGCTCGCAACGTCTTCGCAGCTGGAAAGTCGGTAACTGTGACGGACCGATGTAAAGGAATCCTGCTAGACTTGAATTACTTTCATTTTCCTCCCTCCTTCTGATTCCCTTTTTCTGTTTTTTCTTCTCTCCGTATTAATTGTAGGTGGACCACGGGTTAATTAACTCCAAAGAGCTTAGTATATCTAGACAGAAACACACTGAGAAATTGGCAAGAGATCCTAAAAATTGGACATGGCGTCAAAAAGATCACCCAAAGTTTCTTGCATTCCCTTTCTTGCCTCCAAGAAACAGAAGCAAAGTTGTGCGAGGCGGTCATCTGGCTGTGCGTGGGGCTAACTCCCCATTTTTGCACTTAAGATTATGGAGCCTCGTACCAGGACATGGTGCCCACTAAATCCCACGTGGCCTGGTCTGCAGGCATCAAAAGAAAGATCAGGTGCTCCTGATATTTTCCACTCCGAGGTCATTGGAGATAACTGACACATTTGACACTTGAGTCATGGCTCATACATTTCATGATCAACTTTAAATAGCTTCCACGGAATTAACATCAACAAAAAATGAAGTAAAGTATGGGAGGAGGGGAGCTGCTTACTTTTCAGAGCACTTGATAGGTTAAAATCCACAGGGAGGGCTTAAAGAGGGGAAATCTGCTCACACTTTGGCAATCATTTAAATAAAGGTAAAATTAACTTTCGTTCCTTTGAAGTTAAAGTGATGATGGCTTGAAAGAGGATTTTATTTAATGGATGTCATAGCAAAAGGAGAAGAAAGGGGTTGCCTCGCCTGGAGTTTTTAGTTTCATGGTATTTTTAAGAACATACTTTTAGAAGAGGCCAAGTTGGCCACGCGGGTGTCCTAGCATGTTTTTGCCTCTCTGCAGGACAGACCCTTTCCTACAGTGGAAGGAGGTTTCCAAACACTGGAAATGTTCAGTTTTTTGCTCTAGAGGTAAATGGAGCTGGAAGATGCTTTGGGAGGTTCCTTTCTCATCCAGCATTCGACTAGGCCCTTGAATGTTTTTGGCGTTTGACTCCTGGACAGGGCAGCGGTTGGGATGGGGCCTGGCCCTTACTGCCCAGCCTCTAGCCCCGCTAGTTCCCCACCTGAGCCCAATATATTCCCGGCGACCGGTTGCGCCCGGCCTCCGCAGTCAGCTTGTTGCGAGGCGACGAGCAGATACCACAGGAGTGGACTCCGGGTTTCCTGATTCCCAGCCACCAGGCAAAAGGGTGAGGGGGCCTGGTTGGCGTTTGGCCCCTGATAGGAAGGGAGCGTGGTGCTTTGTTAAGCGCGCGCTCTGCCTCAAACGCACGGAGAGAGCTCCAGCCCTTGCCCGACCAGAGGCGTTTGGATTCTTTTCAGCTTTGTTTGCTTTAAAATCTAGAAATTTAGAGGCACCGTTTCATCTCAAGCTCTCAGACTCTGACCTCCTGTTTGCAATCCTTCGCTGAATCCTGACTCACCGCGCGCCGCCCCCCCTCCCGCCCCCAATCCCGTCCTTGGACAGACGAGGATGCGATGGCGTGAGCAATGTTGCTCCTGTGTCCTCCTAGGGCTGACCACGGTTAGGAACGGAAAACCTGTGACTATCACCGGAGGTCTCCTGCAGCCTGAAATGTAGGGTTGCTGCCCTTTCCCCCTTGGAGTTCCGTATTAAGAATTCTCCGAGTGGACGTCCTGCACAGTCCCTGGAAGTGTACAAGTTGCATAGGTCTCACCTCCCTGGCGGGAGAGAACTCCTGTTTTATGGGCAAAGTGGGCAACCCTCAAGACTGTTTCATTGAGGTGTTTTTGTTTGTTTGTTTGTTTGTTTTAATAGAGGCTCCTACCAGCTCTACATTCAGCTCTGCATTCATACCCTTAGACCTTCCTTATTTCACCGGAGGAGGCTTGACTCTCTCTGGCCTGGTTCAGCAGAGATCTGGTACACTTGACCAGCCCACCCTAAAGTGGATCTCGTAGCAAACCAAGCTGGCTGCTTAGTCTCCCCGCTGGGGTTAGGTCGCTTCTCGGGCTCAGAGGCGACACAGTCCGCGTTCGGCCAAAGATCCTATTTCCCCACTCTCTTGCTTTTTCGCGCCTATGCTTTTTCTTTTCCTGGACGCCAGGACTGGCCCCATCACATTCACTGCACAAAACCTCGCTTTTAAAGCCCAGTTGGGGGCCTCGATCCTTCTTAGACTACTAAGAAAGAGCAAGATTGAGAGCCCTGTAGGTGGCCCTTCTCCAAAGTCTCCCCTTAATTTGCGTCTTTGCTCAAGTGTTTTAAAGTTACACTTCGGATTGCTCTCTATGCCTTTAACTGTGGATAGGGGGGGGGGGGAATGTGTTTTTGGAGAAGCTGGATCTAGGGGCAGCTACAGCCCTGAGGACATCAAAACCCTGTCTCCAAAACCTCCAGGGTGAGAAATTCCCTGGCTAGAATCGGCAACTTGGGTGTCTAGGAAGGTTCTGGATGTGGGACTTGAAGGGCATTCACACTCCACTTTCCTCTTCCTCTCCTATTCATCAAACCCAGGGTGCTAGGGGTCCAGTTCTCCTTTACCTAGAAGCTGCATCTGGGGCCTGTCCAGCCTGCCAGGCATCTATGGTTTGCCTTTGCACCCCAAGCCTGGGGTGGTCCCAGAGCCTACCTATGGCAGCAGAAGCCAGAGCCACCAAAGATTTGGACTTATAAAATCAGTCTGAGCAATTCTTATACTTTTTGATTCCTGCCCACCTGTGAAGTTATACACATTAATAATGATTTAAGTCAATTTAAAAGGGGACAATTTTTGTACAGGTCATCTCTTCCTCCTCTGTGGGGTTCCCTCTTAGAGATCTCTGAATATATGCTGTCAAGGGAAGTTCTCAGGAATTCAACTTCTGCTCATCTTGGCTTTAGAGCCAATTAAACTAAATAATTCAAATCATTTCAAAAAATATCTTATTCCTTTGTTTAAGATAGCAAAAATAAATAAATAAATAAAACTGGAAGAGTAATGCTAAATTAGTCCTTTCCTCCTGCTCTTCCTAAATAAATTTTGCTGAACCAAATGCAATTAATTTTAGATGAGTTCTGATTTAGCATATTTGCCATTACTCTGGTTGTTCCCAAGATTGTCTCTGTTTTATCCCTCTGGCTGTCAAGCCAGCTTCTTTGCATCTCCTAAGTCTAGCCCCACTTCAGAGTTCCTTAGTTTGACCTATTCTCATAGTAACCCTCTCCTCAGCTCCTTTAATTCTCCCTCATGGCTCAATCAGAGAATTTATTTTTCTGTCTTTTGTTTGAACCAGAAAGTGCTGACTTGTTGGACAAGGGGAACAAAATATAAGTGAGCATTTACTCCCACGGAAAGAGTCAGGTTTAGGGATTAAAGATGTCATGGGCACAACATACATGTGTTCGTGTAATCATTTTATACATTAAAATATGCATACAATTTACAGTGGCAAGAAATTGTCTGGGATGGATTTTCAATATAATACCAGACTATAAACTGAATGAAAAATCATCTTAATCTGAATAAATGAAGATTACAGCCAAACCTAACCGTCTAGGAGTAAATTATTAACTATGAAATGCAAAACTCTTCGAGCTTCCTATACTTGCTAGAAATGAATTGTCTTCTCCCCCCTTTTATTGGAAATAAGATCCTGAATTCCTTTGGACTGAAAGGAAGTTATGAGACAAGATGCAATTTTCTCTTTCTTTTCTGACAACTCTGTCATCCAAAGGATCACAGCCATGTCGGGGTATCTATCTGGGGGTGGGGGGAGAGGGAGAGTGAGAGAGAGAGAGAGAGAGAAAAACACTAGTGAGAGAAGCCCTGCAGCCTATGGCCATCTTTGCATCAAAATTTTCCAGACCTCTATTTTTGATTGTGATCCCACTGATCTGAGTTTGAAATGCGAGCGCAGTGAAGCCCCTAAGCCTTCAATCGTGTGAAATTTTCAAAAGATCTCTAGAAGCAATCTCAGGCTGCCTGACCCCTGACAGGCACCGATCTCTTTATTCCTCTCTCTGCCAGCACTTCATTTGTTGGAATATCTTTCAGATTTGCACCTCCGGATGACAAACCCGAGTGTTTATTATGTGTACATGAATCGGAAATCTTCAAGCCCGCACAAAAGCACCATCTTAAACATAATATTTAATTTCCCAGCCTAAGTGCCTGCTTCTTTATTTGCTTTTCATTAGCTTAAATATTTTTTCCAGGTCTCCCCTGTGTCACTTTGATATTTAGATGATTCTCTCTTTTAATCATGATTTCCCCCTTGAAAAATCCCCTGTTGCCATCGTCTGCGGGGCTCACACAGCAACGTCACTGTGCTGCGGTCAGTGAGGACTCATAGCCCAACACGTAGCAGCTCAGTCTGTGGGGGGCACGTCTCCAGGCGTGGTGGGTCCAGTGGGGTGCCAGAAAACAGACTCGCTTTTTAGCTAGCGGCCAGTGCTGAGTGCGGACCAGTGACGACCTCCCATCACATTCCACATTTTCCCTCCAGGCATTTTTAATTTATTTTATTATTTGTTAAAAACAAAACCAAATCTCAGGTGGCTTACGAAGGTGTTGCTGTAGCTTTAGCTGCTCGGAGTGTGCTCCGCCCACCGCTGGCTTCTCGGAGCGTGGGCGTCGGGTTTAGCCTTTCCACCCAAATCAGTCCCTTACTCCTTCCTGTCCCGGGATTCCTGGGAGCTTGAGGGCACTAGAGGGAAAGGGAATGGGGGCATTTCTTGGGAGAAGGCCGCTTCGTTAAAAATTTCCTTTACCAAGTAATTCCTTCAAGACATTATAAACCCTTTCCCAAATTCAGCCCCTGGCGGGGAATTTAGAGCCCAGTGGGACACCCAGGTGAACTGAGTTGAGACAGTGATACCCTACTCCACTCCTGAAAACCTCAGAGGTGAATTGTTACTCTCAGGCACAGTCCCAGGTCGGGAGGTGTTAGGCTGAAGTCTGAACCCCACCCCCACAGTGTTTGGTAGGGCCGTGTTGCTATGATTAACTTATTAAATCCCCCTCGTAATTATTTTAATTTGACTGGAAAAATACTTTGGGTGGCGTTGGGATGTGTTTGTATTTACCCACCCCCCCAAAACCTGTGTTAAAACAAATGTTACTTTTCTCTCTCTGTACATAGACCCTCCCTTTTTGAAATAGACCGCAGGGACTGCCATTAGATCGAATGGCAAGTCTTTATGGAAAGTGTTTTGCATAATTACATACCAAAGCCAGAACAGTCACCTCCACATTTTATGGGTCACAAACCATCAACAATTGCCACATTATTGTCCACGAAACCTTAGTCCCTTCATTGATGGAGCGGACTCCACTGCCTAATCTAGAACGGGAGAGGATGGAAATTTCTTCTAATAAGAACCCGAGAAGATTATGTCCCCACTGACAACGTGTTTACATATAGTTATAAAGTTCAGAGGACCGACAGGGAGAGGAAAGGAAATCGGACTAGGCCTGATTAAGCGCGTTCATCGGTCTAATATAGATAGTGCATCAAAAGGAGCTGGCTGAATACCTCTCCCCTTTTCAGATTCGACCCCTTTTCTACCTTTGTGATGCAGTAATTAAGATATTCTTATTTAGACAGACAGCTCCTCTGGTAACTGAATAATATTAGCTCCTTTGATGTCAAACTTTTGACAGTTATCACACCAGCACCGGGCAATTTAGCACAAATACCCTCCTTAAAAAAAAAAAAAAAAAATAGAAAACCCCATCGGCTTTGAAGAAATCTAATAAGTGTGATCCTTATCACCAAATGATCTAAATTGCCGCAGACAGGCCGCCCAGCTATAAATTACACTCGGTTTGTACATAATGAAGCCGAATTTGGGTTTTAGATCATTGAGGCAATACTGGCGGAAAATAGGGTGGAAACCCCACAATTGCAGCTTCCCCCATCCTGGACCCCTGAGTAGCTACCCAGAACAAGAGAAAACACCCACAATCTGAGGGGTCCGGGAGGGATCTGGCAGAGGTGGGGACGGTGCGGGCAGAATCCATCCCCTTTGCCCTAGCTCCGGGGAATAGGGCAGGACCGGCCACCTACTCCCGGGATGAGACGTCGCTGTTGCTTTCCGAACTTGGTCGCCAAATTTGGGATTTGCCAGATGGCCGGATTATCTTCGCGTCTGTTATATTATGTGTTTGTGATGAGTGGGGTGGGGGGAGGAATAGAGAGCAAAGACAAGGAAGTCCAGAGAGCTCTAGTTCCTTTAAAATGCACGCACGTTCACTCTTAGCCCACTCCCGGGCTGTCGCCGCCTGGACCCTCACCCGAGCCTTTGGCATCTCCGATGGGCTTCGCGGCAGGCAGTAGGCGGAGTCCCAACCACCCCTGCCCCTTGGTGCCAGCCCCCTGCCAGTATCTCTAGACCTGAGGCCCAGTGCCCAGATGCGAGAAGCTACAAGGGGGTGGGGGTGGGGGTGAAAGAACTTCTCCCAGAGGAGAAAAGGGGGTGGGTAGGAGAGTTGGAACGGAAGGGGGCAAAAAGGGCGAGTTAGTAGGGATGGGACTGTGACGGTGACACCTGGAAGGCATTGTCCTTGCGAGCGACACCTGTCAATCTTGGCTCTGGGGTCCTGAGGCCAGGGGCGGGGAGGCCGCGGGTCTCCGCGGTGATGTCATCTCAGAGGCTCTTCCTGACGGAGGGTGGGAAGGCCTGGGAGGGGTACAGAGCCCAGAGGGCTAAGAGAAGTGTAGGAGAGGAAAAGGGAAAATAAACAGAAGTCGCTCTCGCTCGCAGCATCCTTTGCAATTTTTATAGAAACCAATAATCCAACTTTAATGTTATTTCTAATGTTGATTGACCGCCTTGCCTTTTCATTGGGGGAGGAGGAATAGGGTTAAGCATTCCATATTACACCCCAAGTATCATTGGGGAATTTCTGTTGTCCCAAAGCCCTGCGGCGGTCGACCCTTCTTTTAGACCCAACTCCCCTCTTTTTCTAGCGGTTATTTTCAAGCGCAGACTTTAGGCTTAAGGAGGAAAACACTTGGGGATGAGTTTTGAAAGTCTTCTGATATTGCAAGGGGCAGAGGGGGAGTTAATTAATGCTGGGCTTGCTCAACTAGTGCAAGAGCTGGCCTCCGCGTGGGTGGGCGGGCCGGGTCGAACGTGGGGATACGCGCAGTGCGGGAGGCGTGTGATCTAGACGACCCTGCTAGAAGGCCAGGGCTGGGAGGAGGTGATCTGCTGTGGCTTGGGCGGTCGTTGCTGAAGTGCCCCAAGGAGTCTCCGGATGGTCCTAGGGAAATTCTGATCTCCCACCTACTGAGCCCCCACCCCCACCCCACCGTGCGCTATGGAGTTCTCATTCTTTTCGGCCCAAGCTAATTAGCAGCCTGCCAGCGGCCTGATTTATGGAAACGCTCGGGCGGGCGGAGACGCGCCACTAGCCGAGATCGGGCTGCCTCGGGGCGGAGTGGAGGAGGAGTCTCAACCGGCCACCTCCGAAGAGTTTCCCTCCTCCCGGCAGGAAAATGGAAGTCGCCGGTTTCCTACCACCACCACACAGACCGAGTCAAAAGGCGCGGGGTACCCCAGCTGCTATGGGGCAGGCAGGGGTCAGTGGCCAAGCGGTAGCCTGTTGTCGCCTGCAACCCACAGGTTGCAGCTCCTGTTGACCCTGAGACGGGCGGGGCTCGGACAGAGCTGGGGCCTCAAATTCCCAGGGCTGGGCTCCGCCCTTCCCGCATCCGGGTCCCCAAAGAAGGGAACTCGGACCTGAAGTGGTGTGCTGCCAGAGGACTGTTATCAGGTCCCCTGGCTGTGGGGAGGCATCACAGGCTAGAGTGGAGCCGAAAGGAGTCAAAAGATCAGCACGCCGAGGAGAAGCTGGCTAGCGTCTCCGGAAAGGGCGTGGTCCTCTCCACTTTTCTCGGCGGTACTTTCCCCTGGGTCTCATCTCCTAAGGGGTCCTTTGAGTCGGAGCTTTCAGCCAGGAGTTTGAAAGCAAGGGGAGTGTGGGGCCATCTCTGCAGCCACCCGGCATTTACCCAAGGACTGTTATGGGTCTCCAAGGAAGAGAGGGGACAAGGAATATGTCTTTTTTTCCAGTTAACCCCAGAAGTGAGAATGTACAGGGAAGGAGAGGAGGATTCTGCAGAAGCTGCTCAGCAAAACCTGTTGCTGGCGCTCAAACAGCCTCGCACTTCTTTGGGGGGAATGCTGGTGGCCAGCGTTTCTTCCAGATGCAGGGGGCGGGGCATAGGGTGCCCATCCAGAGGAAGCGTTAGGACTAACTAGCAGATCTAGAAGGACATGTTTGGGGTGGAATGTTTGGGTGGGAAAGATAGAAGTCATTGGAAAGCGGACCTACCTCAGCACAAGACTTATGACTGAAATGGCAGTTAAAGAGAGCTGAGATCTCCAGAAATGTGTGTGAAGTTTGCTATAAAACACCACATCAGATCGCCTTTATCAAAAGTCATTTTTTGGTCCCCTGACTGGGACAGATGCAGAATTTAGACCTTTCCCCTCCTTTTCCCCAAGACCTGCAGACAGCTGCCCAATTTCTTTGCAGCCCCCATTCCCCCTTTCTCACAGTTTTCCCCTGGAAGATGGAAGCCATTCAATGTCACCTAAAAACCCCATACCCTCTCCCAGAGCCTGGAGAAATTTGGTATTCTCCCACCCCCATCCCTAGCAACACTGCTGCCACCAAGTCCAAGGAGTTAGTAAGATCATTCAGGGAATCATGCAGGAACTGACCCTTCAGCAAGGACTGCAGAGCTGGGCTAAGCTCCCAGCTATTATGGTGTGGCTTCAGTTTCCTGGGTGACCACCCTTCTGAGTTCTCCACTGTGCTCACAGTTGAGGTCACCTGCCCAGACACACTGCAGTGGCCCCAACCAGTGGCTGACATCTAAACAGAAATGGAGGCACACACAACAAAATGTCTCCTTTCGGTAGCAGAGTCCCAGACCTCCCAGTCACCAGAGAGCCATGCTCTAGAGACTCAAACCACCACTATGGCACTGGCAGGCCAATTCAAAGGCCAGCAGCCAGCACAACAAATGGTTGCAGCTAGGTGCCAAAATAACATTATTCATTCATCTTTTTCAAAGTTGATTTATAGCAATCGACAGGTTAAAACCTCATCTGACTTCATTACTTTTAAAAGCTGTCTATTTCACAACTGTCACTTTTCATCACTTAGCTCAAATAAATACTTGAAGAAATTAATAGAAAGAGACTTTTAGATCATGTTTATAATTCTTGGTCACCACATTAATATTCCTAATGACCTGAGGCTCGGAGTTTCTAAGTAGACTCCTATATTGTGCTGCAAATTCCTCCAGTTAGGCTACAAAACTTCTGGGAAGGTGTGGTGGCTAGAAGATCTGCAGCTGTCTACAAGTCTGAGACTCAAGACCTGAACAGGTCAAGCAAAACTTCCCTGCAGCTGGGAGGGCCCATGCTTGATACCCAAGGCCACTGGAAGAGGGACAGCTCAGGGACCCGGGGATTGTTATGGAACAGCTGCTGAGAAGAGGGTCCCAAAGTAACAACCCAGCCACCTACATTGCTGCTGTTCTGACAAGCCTTGCTGCAAAATCATGAGGAAATTCAGGCAAAATGGAAATATTGTTCATTACAACTACTATTATTATCATTACTATTATTATTTCTATTATTGTTTCAAAAACGGGTTTAAAGGGTCTCCACAACCACAGATTAGTAGTACAAAGTGAGAGACTTTTCCTCCAGGTCATCTTTGATTTAGAGGCTGTGAGGCAGACACCAGGAAAGGCAGGAGTTATGTAGAAACGAAATCCCATGAATTGAAGTCCGTTCAATAAATCAAAATAGTTTCTTCCTCAATCTTGCTGTCATTCACTCAATGCTGGCTTTTCTAAGACTGAGAATTCTCTCTCTCTCTCTCTCTCTCTCTCTCTCTCACACACACACACACACACACACACACACACGGCTTCCATAAAGGAAAGGGAAATGGAAAAATAAAGAACGAAAGAAAAGGGAAGGAAAAGTACAGAAAATGAAAGGGAAAGGAAGAAAAAGGAAATAGAAGAAAGGGAAGGGAAAGGGGGAAATCAGGAAAGCTTCTTATTGTGGGAGACAAAGATCGTGCGCATCAGATTTTTTTTCCTTTATTTATTTTCCATAAAAACAAAAAGGAAAAAATTGTGAAGTTCCCTGAGTCAGAGTGGATGGGTGATGCACGAAACTCTCCGCCTGTTTCAGGTCGACCTCCCGGGGTTAGGCGGAGGCTGATTCCGGCCCTTGAGGGCCCGCAGCCGCAAACGCAGCCGCAAACGCAGCCGCAGTCGGGCCTGGGTTGGGTACCAACGGATGGTCGAACTTTGCAGATTCCCCCAGGACAGCGGCGCGCAGAAGATGCAGCGTTCTCTGCCCTGCCGTGTTCCCCGCCGCCATCAGCCTCTCTCAGTAGTAGCCTCGGGTCTTCTCTTACCCTGAGGGCCTCTCGGCCTAAACGGGTCTGAGCACTCCTGGTCTCTACAAGGAGGCTTTAGAAACCCTGCGTTAAAGTTGCTCGGTGGCGGCCGCCTTACTGCGGGAAAGCGGCAGAATCGCACGGTGGAGAAAAACCGGGAGCGCTGCAGTACCCTGGAGCGCCACCTCGCTTCGGAAACTGGAATTGCGCGGCCAAGCCTCTCTAGCCTCCTGCAGCCTAACTTGAACGTCACTCGGACTTTTTCGTAATTAAAACCGTAAGTGAAGCCGAAACTCACAGGCCTTCTACCCATTGGTTAAAAACCATTATCTAAGAGCGATATATGTATATATATAGTGGCTGCATTGGAGTGAAAGAAAAATAACCAAAGAAGAAAAATATATACAAGTACAATTTCATCAAACTCAAGGTAGTCACCCAAACTGTGAAACTGCTTTCGTAGAAAGGACAAAGTAAGCGAGAAGTGTTCTTTAGGAGGCCACCAATTCGATCTACCATGTATGGGGTAATTTAGTGGTGGCCAATGCAAATATCTCCCATGAGACAAGTGCCTATGAAGTCATCCCCTTGCAATTATGATTTCCACGGAAATCTATTCATTCATTCTGGTCAGTCAGGCATTAGAGAGGCTTTGCCATACCAGTCGCCAGTCCACTGGTATCTTATTTTTCTCAACTTTTGACTTTACCACAAAATGCAATCATCAACATATCCACCTATCAGCCAGTGAAAGTAGCAATGGCAAGAATTACAAATTACAGTGTTTCTCTTCAAGATGAGACTGGACATTTGGCTCTATTTTTCCCCCTTGGTAACTAAAGATGTTTGCCCCACTCTTAAGTACTTCCACTGGACTATAAAACACAGAAAATTTAATTCACTTATATGGTTTCATGAATTTTTTTTCCAATTCACTTTCAAAAGTGCACTATCCCAGAGATAGGGGTAATAATAAAAATACATTTCACATACCAAACACAGTTTTGAAAGCAGAGCATCTCTCTTACAATCCAGTGAAAACTGATTTTTTTTTAAAGGTACAGAACCTTATCTGTTATAATTTTTATTACAAATTTCATCTTTTAAAGGGGAGTGTAATGGATTATACACATAAAATTGTACAGTGGGAACTATGGTATGGAAGTAGTGTGTATGTACTGTTGCATAAGTCCCTTTATTTCCCTGCCTGAACAAACTTAAGGTGAAGACAATTTCTTGAGACATTATGCTCCTGTGTTGGCAGGATATGCCCCCAAGAGCCAGGCAGGGGATGGAGTGAGTGCCCTTTCTCCCTATAACCAGCCAGCGCTCCTCATTGCAGATTAGAGGGCTCTCAGAGTTTCCCACTCAGAAATTACAGTGCTGCAACCAGGAAAATAGCCAGGTTAGCTTTCTGGCTGGCTTGTCCCTTTTCCATCAAGCTAGGAAAGATTCCTGAGAGACCACACAAGAGAGGCCCCAATTTCCTAGCAGGACTTGAAGGCACATCCCTCAAGCCAGCCCACTGAGAAAGGGGGTGGCCAGAGCCCTGGAAGTTTGGGGGCTTCCTGGGAGAGGGTGCTAACTTGGGGAGAACATAGCTGTTGAGAGATCCAGGGGGCTAAGAGACAATTCCAGAGAGGGTCTTGAGGCCCTTTGAGGGATGGCAGTGAAGAGAAGGGATAAAAGCATTGGAGAGGAGATCATAGAAAACCATATGCTTGAATCTACTTGCTCACAGTTTGGAGAAGAAAGGTTCTAAACTGAAAGATGTTTAACCCCCCTCCTCCACTCTTCTTTTTCCTTTACACCTTCCTTTTTTTTTTTTTCACATTCAGTTCTTCTGTGCACACCCCCCCCACACACACACACACACACTGAATAATGCCTGGAGATGAAAAATGGTTTTTATTGCTATTACACTTCCTACCACAAGATGCAGTGCAAGACGGCAGAGTTTGTATTACAACTATGTCACAATGTTTCACTGATGCAAAACATGTAGCCAGAGGGTGTTGCTAATGACTCCTGGATTAGAGTGAGACTGAGTCCGGGAGAAGGAGAAATAAAGAATGGGAGACAGAGGAAGGGAGGAAAGAGAATTGCATTAGAGAACAGGGAAATCGCCACATATTTGGTTCTAATATTCTATATCAAGATATTTCCAGATTTCAAGGTTCACTCCATGCTTGAGAGTGAGCTAGAGAGAAACCATTATCCTTTTTAACACTAAAAAAGGGTTTTTGCATGTTAATAACTAGTAATTGTTTACAACCAGTGAAGTGAAGAACTCTCTTTTAGAAAGAAGCAAACTTTAGAAAACGCTTAATATTAGGTTAAAGGCTTTGCTAGGAGCAAAGGCCTTTTGGAGGCAGGTGGGGGACCGGTAATCACCAAAGGGTGTACGGAGTGCAGGGTGGCCAGAAGACGCTCAAAGCTAGCGCCCATAGTAGTGCACACAAATGTACCAATGCCTGTGGTTACCTGGTGGGGGCCCAGGGGGACCCGTAGGGGCCGCGATGGAGCCCCGAAGCGTAGCCAGCCGCCAGGCTCGGCCTCTGCCCGATTTTGGCGAAAATGTCCTTCCGGGCTCAGAACTCCCCAGTATCCTCCCCAGGGACCAGCTACTCAGGGAAGAGTGAGGTTTCGTGGTTCCTACCGTGACCTAGGCCGGTCCCACCGCCCTGCAGTCCGCTTCTGCACCCCGGACACAACGAAGAGGGCATTCCCTCAGGGCTGCGGCCCTTTGAACCCGGGGAGCCTTCGGCTCCCTCCCGGCCGCCCGGAGCTTGCTCCCGGCCCGGCCGCAGAACCGAGTGCGGGTGGAGGGTGGGGTTGAAGGGGACTGGGGGAGGGGGAGGGGTGGAGGGGCGGGGGCGGGAGCCGGGCGTTAAGCCTGGAAGCCTGGCTGTTTACCCAAACGATTTTCCTTTCAGGTCCGAGACGCCAATGAGACAAGATCAAACTCCCCTCCTAATAGTGTGTGTGTGTGTGTGTGTGTGTGTGTGTGTGTGTCCTCCTCCAAAAGCGGGGCTTTGTGAATGCGGGCACCAGGCGCCGCCTGGGAGGGAACATAGGCCGACCCGGGCACCAGCGCCTCCTCCCGGGGCCTGGGAGAAGCCAGGCGGAGGGCGCGGGGTCTGAGCGCATTGAGAAGGGCGCCCCAGGCGCTTAATGGTGTGGAGAGAGAAGCAAACCACAGGGACACAGGCTGCGGAGAGCTAAGGGCCTCGTCCCCAAAGGCCGAGTGAGAAGATACATGATCCTGTGTAGGAGGGGGAGAATGATATGAATCACATCATTCTTCCAGTCCCCTAATTTCCGATCCTTCCAAAGCTTAACTCTAGCTCCTTAGGCCACTGGTTTCTTCCTGACTCCCTCCCTCCAGACCTATTAACTGCAAATTAGGCCAACGTTTTGGCGATTACCGTACAAGGCACGCTGTGCAGTTAGAACTGCGTCAGGGTCCTTCGCACCGAAAAATGGTTAGAAATAAAGAGGGGATGGATAGTCTGTATTAACTAGACATTTGTCGTTTTTAAACAGGCTCAGGCCCAAGAAATATCCATCAGGCTCCTGCAGGCTGCAGGAGAGGGAAATGGAGAATGGGGTAAAGTCTGAGCTGCACAACAGCAGGTGACCGTCGTCCTAGGAGTGGCTCTTGTAGCTGCTCCAGGGGCTGAAATGTCGTTTACAAAATAATAATAATAACATTACTACTAGTATTATTGATAATAAAAGAATCGGAAAGTAGAGTTAGATTTATTTATTATGGCCCAAAGCATCCAGTTATATTGTTGCTGTATTTGCCATCTCCCTCAACACCCGCCCCCCACCACGAGAGGCTGATTAAAGGCTTACCTAAAGAAACGTTCCTGGAAGGAAAAGGGGTCATTCCAATGCTTATGCCTCAGTCTCTATTGCTCCTCCTGCCTCAGCCTGCTCTTGAGTGTCCCCATCTTTCCCAACCATAAATATATTTCACTGAAGAATTCCTCCCTTAAACAAACAAACAAAAAACATGATGAACCATTATCCCTCTTCCCAGGGTCTTCTTATTTAATTAAAATTCCCCTCATCTGATGCTTACTTTTACAGGGCACATTACAGACCTCTGTCTCTTCTGCTCTGGTGGCCCAGGTCTGGACAAACACCTTGAGGGAGGAACTGTAGGGGCTGGGGTTTTCTCCCAGCATGTTAAGGATGGTGCACTCCACAGTGCTGGGGGGAGGGCGGAGGGCAGAGCTCAGAGGGGGCAGAGGCAGCTGATGGGCCCCTGGTACTAGTTTAAGGACTGTTCCAGGATCTTAGTTAAGCAGCGGTTGGTTTGGGATAGATGGTCCTGGGATTGGGAGGGTGCACTTAGAGGGAAAAGATGTGCCTAATAATTGTAAAAAATGGCAGCTAATGTTTATTGAGTGCTTACTACATGCCAGTCACTGTGTTCATATTCCTGAGAATATCCAAACCTAAGGACAAACAATCGTAGCCAAGGGTAGTTTTCAAAGCTTGTGTGACCTGACCAAGGCAGGCAACAAGGTAATTGGAGTTTCACGACTGGAGGTCAAGGTTTCTGCTCCTCAGTGCACTCCAGGGCCCGGGGCAGCAGGGTGCTGTAGTCATCCATCAGCCTTGCAGAAGAGACCTCCCCACCTGACCTCGGTGTCTCCTGACAGCTGGTCTGTCCTGCGTGGCCCCAAGCTTCTGGCCTGGGAAAGGGAAGCCAAGGAGTTCTATTCGTGTTCGTTCTTCTTCGAGCTGGAATCCTGAGAGGAAAGTGGATTGGGCTGTGGGGGCCACGGAGGCCAGGCCTGGGCAGGTGGGGAGCCTCCTGCTCTACTTCCAAGGTTAGGTCCACGGGCAGGTCCTGGGCTCTGCGTCCTACGCCTCCTCCCGCCCAGGTCACGGCGACACGGTTTCAAATGAGGTTGGCCTCCCTCGGGTGCCAGGGGGCGCTTGACTGACTCTGGCGCCTCACTAGCCATGGAGGGAACCTCAGGCGCCCGCCGCCTGGTGCGAGTCTAGGGCACCCGCATGGGCCCCGGGCCCCCTCTAGCCGCACTCGACGCCCCACCCTGCTGGGTATTCCAGCCTCCGTTCCCAGGCCAGTAGAACGGGAGTTTTGCTCTATTCTCTGCTTGTCTTTCCCATTCCCCTAAGTCAGAGGCCTAAGACTCGCTGGTAACCGGGTGCTGTGCCCTGCGAGAGTGGGAAAAGCAGGTGCTGCTCTCCGGAGACAAAAGGCCTCCGCGCTGGGGGTCCTCCAGGCCTATCCGCTGCGCCTTTCGCATCCGCCTCCACCTGTGCAGAAGAGGCACCAGCAGGTGGAAACGTAGATGTAGGGAGGGCTCAAAGCACTTTTATTGATCGCCGAAATTGGACGCCGAAATCGGGCATAGGCACGACCGGGTATCTGCATTCGGGTATATACATTCGGGCCCCCAGCACTCTTTGCCAGAACCCAGCCAGCCATCCTCCTGTAAAGGGGCACGTTGTTTCTGGGTTTATTCCTTCTCATCTCGTTGCAAATCACCTGGCAGCTAGAAAACGCTGGCCCCTGATATTGACCAACAGACGTTCCTCCTTTCCCTAAAAATGTCTCTGTCTTTCCTTCCTCAGCTAGACACCAGGGAGAATTCACTGGTTTTAACATTTAAAAAAAAAAAAATCTTTAAAGTCTCTCTAGGGTGTAAGGTGCATTAGAAGAAACTCGAGGAGGCTCCCAGCTTCCTACACTCACTCCTGCTGCACCTGGAAAGCCAGTTCTGCAAAGAAATAGTCTTTTCCTGCAGTCTGATATTTACGTATCATAAATAACAACAGTGGTGGGAGAAATACCCGGCTTGAGAATATTGATAGATGATAGTAGCGATATTCACAATCGATCCTTTAATAGGCAGACGTCATAAATCATGTTAAACGTCCTGACAGCACAGTACTTCACTTAATAATATAATTAAGATTAAAACTCTAGGGGTATTGGAGGCAGCGGGTATTGATAGCTTCAAAAATTGCATTCTGGATAGGATGGTGGAATGCAGTAAGAAAAAACCCCTTCCCAAAAGATGGGGTCTTTCTGATATCTCTCTCTAGCTCCTTTGTCCCTGTCCCCCACATACACACCTCTTTTTCCTCCCAAGTAATACTGACTTTGGATGGGTCTGAGCAGAGAGCAGGTCAGCTCACACCCCCCCCCCCGCCCCTTAGTATAGAGGATAAGGAGAAACAGGACTTGAGTCTGATGAGTTTCTTGGACTTGGGAATCATTTAAAATCTTATTCCTTAAGCCTTAAATATGGAGTTTTAGAAATGTTCAGGAGATCTAACAAACATTTGTTCTTTCAATATATTCAGGCCTCTCAACAAAGTTTTCAAAATTACATATAAATCGCTGAACACAGGAAGCTGTGCCAGTCCACTGTAACCCTGAAACTGTGAACAGCCTGTGGCACTTTCCCAGTTTCCCTGTCAAAGCCATGTACCTTAGAATAGAACCCAAAACTTCACTTAAAGAGTAAAACCTGGGATCAGAATTCCATGCAGGGGTGAGAGTCTGGTCTTGGTATCTGGAGTAGAGCTGATTGTAAGTGCAGCTGAAATTATTTCAAAGACTGAAATATTAATCAAATTAATCAGAGCTGACAAATGAGAAATATCTGAAAGTCAGTGGTAATTTACAACTTTGTTATTAGTTAAAAATTGTCTGCCTTGTAACATTAATTAATAACGCTTAGAAAGGAACCATTTGGAAATCCCCCTCCTATTCTTTTCACTTTCCTCTGTCTCTTAAAGAAGGAAAGAGAGAAAGGAAGTAAATGAGTGATCAGTAGAAACAGGAAAAACATTGAGTCGTTTGTAGGGAGAACAAAACTGGAAAATATAAAAGAAAGGGGGAAAAAAGATTAACCCCATGGGAGGCCACCAGGAAATAAAGAAAATGCAGGAGGAGGGGTAGTAAATCAGAAAATGAATTCTGTAACCATAGGCCATGGGCAAGCTGGCTAAAGGTTGAATTTCAAATGGCCCAGAAACCCCATCAAAATGAACAGTGCTGCTAAAATATCTCAAGAGTAGCTCAGCTCTGAATCCAGGCAGAGCTCAGGGCATTGTCTGTTTTGTTGTTGTTAACAATGTATTTCTTTAGAGTCCGGGAGCAGACGTGTGCAGCCTCTTTCCCAAATTCCATCCCCGGAGACCAGACTGACTTTCATGTTTCTGGTGTCAACTCCCTTGGTCATAGACAATCCCCTCACCACACACACCCGTCTTACATTGATTATTAGATTGTTTTAGCCCCACCTAAACTGCATACCAAAATAATGACTCGTTGAAAAACTATAAATCATCTCAGCATATGAGTTTAGAAAACCATTTCATTTAATTGGCTTGCTGTGAAAATCCAAAGAAACTTCCTATATTCTGCTTGCTGAAGAAGGGCTACTACTTCACAGTACTTTTATTTGTCAGATGAGAAATTTTTTCAGGTTGTTAAAAAAGAAAAGACGAAGGAGGGGGAAACCTAACTTTGGTAAACTTTATCTGGTCATTATTATAAGCCCCAGTTTTGTCTCACTGAGCCCAGACTGGGTCGACAAAAGGTAGCTAGAGATTGAGATTTATTGGTCTCTAAATGAAAAGATTCGTTTGATATAAGAGGTTAACTCAAAGTTCCTATACTGTGACTAGCTTCGGTAAATGCCTCTGTGGGGTCAGCACAAAAGCAGTTTCAAAGAAATCTTTAAAATGCGCAGATATAGACACACAAACATACTTGCTCACTTAAGCCACAAGTGAAATTCTTTATCATTTTTTTTCTGTCATTACAAACCTCCAGCGTCTTTCTAGGTGGCTGGGATTGTCTGTCCCTTATCCCTCGGACTTTTTCATTTTGTATCTTTGGCTTTTACGGCAGCCATTGAAAGAATAGGGGGAAGAGGGAGCAAGTAAAAAGGGAGGAGTGAACTAATTCAGATAAAGCAGAATACATTTGTAAATGAGGCACATGGAAGGGGAGAAAGAGATATGGATGGGGGCAAGGGTCTCTAAAATAAAAACAGGCAAATTGGTAAGAAATGGTTTGCAGTGATGAGAGCCTACGGATCCAATAGGAACTTGACAGAATGGAAGGTTTTGATGGGGGACAGGAGTGTGTGAGGGGGTGGGGAGAGAACATGCCAGGGACAGCGAGAGAGGGGCTAGGGGCATTGGGCGAAAACAACAGCCAGGACCAGAGATCCAATGCAAGGAGCAGACTATGGAGATGCTAATGAGGGAAAATTAACCTTCGGGTTGGGTCTGTGACATGGGCTCTCCACAGAATGTCTAACCCAGGGGCTGCCAGCAGCTTCTCCCTGCACCAGAGAAATGAGATAATCGCCTTGAAACCCACTAGCATTGATGCAAACAAGCTCCAAGCCACGGTTGTGGTGCATAGACAGCAGCTTCTTCCAAAGAAAAGAGAAACAAAAAACGAACCAGAGCCACAAACAGGTATGGAGAGAAAACCTGTAAATGTGAGGACATTTATTCTAGCCCAGAGACAGACTTCAACTGGCACATTAAAAGAAGGAAAGTGCAGGGCCTGGGAAATAAGAAATATCTTCATCTCTCCTGTTCCAGTCTGTCACTGGAGGCTCGGATAACTGGGATTTAGTGAGGCCACACAAGGTATAAATGGATTTTATCTTCAGGAACATGGCCACTGGGCCAGAGGACTATTGCTTAGCTAGAGAAAATGCAGTGGGTATGTGAGGCAGAGATCAGAAGAGGATACACAAAAACAACAAGAAAAAAAAATTCAAAAGGAAATTCTTTAAAGTGGTTCGCTGTATGTGTGCACTCACACAACTTTAATAAACAAGCCAACAACCAAACACACATCAAAAATATATTTGCCATTTGTGTCATAGCAAAAGGGGGTTTGGAATAATCGCAGGGTTCTGGTATGGATCCATCTCTCTGTGTCAGCATTTTTGACTGGAAACCTTGAAGTCCCAGATGGAGAAAGGGAAGCTGCAAAGCAGGAAAGGACTCTCTGTAGAAGGCTAAGGGGTCATGTTTCCAAGTAGAGACATCAGCAAACCGCAATCTTAGTGACAATGACAGCACAAAATTATGTTTAATGTTAGAAGAGGGAAAGGGGAAATATAAAATTAGCACAGAGAAAATGTTTCCCAGACCTTCCTCGCAATTAGGGCAGCAGCATATGGATAGGCACAACTGCGGGTGTCCATGGAGGGGGAGGCTGTGACTGACCCTGGCCACCACACTGGGTGAGGCAAAGGCCCCTCCCTCTCCAGGAGCCCTCTCTCTCCGGGAGGTACAGGAAAGCTTTTGGAGGAAAATTAATGGCACTCCAACCAATCATTTTACTTGGTTAGGATCCTTTTTGGGAGAAGGGTTGTTCCACACTTCTCATCCTGGTGGAGATGACAGTTCAACCACTGACCTGCTTAGTCCCAAAGCCACAGGGCTTTTTAATTAGTGATGAGGCTGACCGAGGCTGGCTGACAGAGAAGAAAATGGGGGTGGGGTATTTGAATGCGCAGACCCAGACCCCTCCCCCTCCTTTCAGGAGCCTCTGGAGCTGTAGGCAGAAGATGCTGAGGGGAAATAAGAATAAATTAGCTGCCCCTCTTTGGAACTGCTATCAGCCCTGCCTCCTCAGCCACACAGGTGGACAGTACCCCACAGTCTTCCCCTGGACTCACTCAGGTCTTGATATGCTCACCAAGGTCCCAGACCTGGGCCAAAGGCATGCAGACAGGTCAGCCAAGGGGACTGACCCAGAGAGGGTCAGGGGGGTGAGAATAGTAGAATTTTCAATTTTCTATGATGGAAGAAGCAATTTTTGTTCAATCCAGGAGATTATTCCCTAAACTGCTTATTTACAAACAGGAGTGTGGGGGAAGGGAAGGATTCCCTTTCTGTTGTGGTTATAAAGAATATAAATTTGCCTTTTTCTGGAAACCATTATTATTGTGGTTATTAAACAATATGGTTTCTTTTCATAGTGTCAGGCAAGGGGACAGGGAAGACAGTGGTGAATGAAAATTCATTTTAATTAATTTAATAGAATTTTAAAATAAATTTATTTAAAAACTAAGTCAGGTATATAAAAGCAGAAGAGAAACTGCAAGGAAAGAGAAAAGAGAAAGAAAAAAATCCGATATTTAAAGATGAATTTATAGAGCACAATCAGGGAGGCAAAATTGGGAGGAGGAGGAGCAACTGCCATTAGTTATGTGGTAGCTACATAACCTTAGGAAAAAAAATGGGGGAAACAGTTACACCTACAGGTTGTAGTTTTACTCTTTGATTTTAGCAACAAGTATCAAAAGATCTAAACTAATTGATTGCTGAGTTCCTTGGCCCTTCTCCAAAGAGCAATATAGATTTAATTGTATGTTGCTTAAAACTCCATTTCTCCAACAGTGTGAAGCATGTAATAAAAGTCATAAACTCTATCGGAGATTTTTTCCCCCACAAGCATAAATACTCAATTGACACTTGGAAATCTTAGCTAATACTCCTAATGGGTTAAAAAAAAAAAAAAAAGCATCTAAGAGGGGTGGCCACATAATAAAATCTAAACTGTTAATCCATTTTAACTCATTCAAAAGAACCTGTGGTTGCGGGTGGGTGTTTTGCAGAGGAGGGTTCAGTGGTGAGAAGACCCCACATCAGACACCTGACTTGTTCAAATGCAGTCCCTCTAAACCACATTTCCCTTAAGGAAAGAAATTCTGTCCTTCAAAACGACACCAGATATCTCCACCAGAGAGAACGGATCTGAAAGTTGCAGCCGAATTGCCTGGCCAAGCTCTCTACGGCCAAGAGCCGGCGAAGCAACTCCGCGGCTGTCACTCTCTGCCAGCCTCAACCCAGCTTCCCTCCGGGAGAGAGAAAGGGCTGGAAACACAGTGAGAGCTCTACTAAGCAGCTGGGCGAAATAGTCCTGGCCGCTCCCAGACAGCCACCCGCCCCCCGCAACACACACACACACACACAGTCCTCGGTTATCCCTGACCACCAGCTGCAGTTTGCCTCCAAAACCAGCCGCGCGGCGCCCCCTCCGCCAAAGGCATCGAGGAGAAGGAAAGAGAGTCCCCGACACGCTTGTGATTTGGTCCGGGATCAACCGCTACAGCCAAGTTCGCGCCTGCCATCAAGCTGGCGGCTGTGAGCGTCTCGGGCCGTGCCCTGTCGTGGCCACGCGGGCCAGCTGCAGGCAGAGATCTGTAAAAATCCACGTGAGCTGCCCCCTCCTCCTTCTGCCCGCGGCCCCTGACATTGCAGCATTGAAGCCGGCCCGGAGGTCCCTGAGGTCTCTGAGTGTGACAGTACTCAACATAGCGGGTAGATGGCACAATTTTCTAACATTTAGAGAGAGGAACCCACGCTGGGAGCAATAAGTCCATTTAAAAGCCCTTTATTTAAGAGGAACAAAGATAACTGACAAGCGAAGTACAGAGACATCTCAATGAAATTTCCAAAGAAGAAAGAGAAATCAGAGGCCAAAGCAAATGCGAACTGGGCTTGATGGAACAGGCCAGCACTTTACTACCCCTCGAAAAAAGAGAAAGATAAAAGACAAAAAGAAAGAGATGGTGGTCAATGGGCTGTGCCTGTTAACGATCACAGTCTAAAACTAAATTCTGAAAAATCCACAGCCAGAAGAACTTTAAAATGACCGGGTGGGCTCGACAGGGGTAGTTGGGGAAGAAGCCAACTCAGTTGAGTGGAAAAGATTTGAAAGTTATGCTCCCATCTTAGAGGTTGCTCCCTAATCTTTGATAAAAGCTGCCTCTGCTTTGGCTTGTGAAGTGCAGGGAGCCCAAGAAGGATGGGCATGGAAAGCATCAGCTTAGGCACATCCAACCCCTCTGAAGGACAGGGGACAAGACACCTCTGAGAGGTGTCTTCCTTAGAATAGTTCAGAGGGCTGGCCTCAGCCTATTGAGGAATTCAGGCCTTAAGATTCGGTCAAAGCCAGGACTCAAGCGCCCTCTTGAAAACTCAGTAACAATAACTCTTCAAAAACAAGAAGGGCATGAGGGCGCTCAGTTATGTCTCCGGGTAAAGCAAAGGCAGTCTACACTTAACCATGTCTCTGGCACCGCATTCACCCACTCCCCAACTCCAAACCAAATGTTAGGTAGAGATGAAAATCACAGGCCAAGATGAGGCAAAGGTTGGGGGAGAGGCCACGAGATAAATTGAGACCTCCCCTTTGGTCCTCCTGGCCCAGCTTTGGAAAGGGGCACGCAGGCTAGTGCCTGCAAGAGGTCAAACGATTGTATTTGGGTGGGTGCTCGCCGACATATTTGCTGAGTAAACCTCCCTCGCTGTGCTGAAGGCGAATCCCCGTTGATAAATCCATCATTACCGTTAGGATTCAGGGAGGCAGCCGCGCCACTAAATTCATCTTACATTTGTAGCGCTTTAATAGACATTTATTAAATGCTTTTAGAGAGAGGCATGGGGCGCGTGATTACATCCTAGTTATAGACAGAACATAAAGACCCACGTTAACACCCATTTGCAGGAAGGAAGGAAGAGATGGGGAGGAGGTGGTAAGGCAGAGGGATGAAAGGAGGAGAGATGGGGTGGGCTGGGGCACAGAGCCTGGGCGTTATTAGCAAGGGCTGCCTGGTGGGGAACAAGGCAAGAGCCGGGAAGTCTCAGGCTGTGGAGAAAAGTACCCATTTCCCTCTCAGTTCCAGAGTTTCCCTTCCTTTGCTTCCCTCAACTCCCGCCGGGGAGGGGGCTTGTATTCTTTCTGCCAGAGCAGAAGGCACTCCTGTACTGCGTCCACTGACCCTTTCTGTCCCCAACCCCCACTCCTTCTTCACTTCAGGTCTTTCCAACTGCAACTTTCTGGAGCAAACTGGGGAAGAGGCGGAAGGGAGCCCCTGCACTTCCTTCGGGGTCCCAAGGACCCAGTTAAAGCATCCTCTTCACCCCACTGTACCCCACTAGCCACAGAGCTAGGCCAGACCTCCTGCAGGATAAGGCGCACTTTCAGGCCATGGGGCGGGAAAACCCCCGATAACTCTGAAGGGTCATTGGCCTGGCAAGCTCTGCTAGAGGATCCGTTCTCTGCTTGGCGCAAGCACAGAGCCAGGCCATCTTTGCGACTATCTGGCCTGGGAAGTTTCCCTGGACTTGTCCCTTGCCGCTCGACCTTATGCTTTGGAAGCTGGGCCTGAGGGCTGACTGGGCCTCCAAAGAGCATACCGCCTTCCTGAGAGCCCTAAGGGCCTCACCTACAAGCCCAATCCCCTGGCTTTGCCAGCTCTGTGCGGGCCCTACGCTGGCCCTATCTCCCCTGGGACGCAGCCACCCACCCGGGCTCCGACAGTAACCGGCTGGACTCCGGGCCCTCCCTGGCTCTTGGTAAGGAACACTTCCGCTATCTCAAAGTTGCCATAAGAAAATAAATACAAGTGACATTGTACTGGGCCAAAGCTCATTAGTTCGTTGTCCAGGCCTAATAAAGGAACAGAAGCGCAAATTATAGAGTTCAGCTTCAACACACGCTCTGTCACCCGAGATCAGCGTACCGCGAGCCTGATTCCAATTGCTCCGAACTTGCTGCGCAGTTCGCCCCCACCCCCTCCTCGCGAGCAGGAGGTTGGGTAGAAAAATATAGTTCCAAAGGGGGTAATGATCAAGCTTTTCCTCTCGGAAGCCTGCGCCACCTCATTTCCCATCAGTAATCCCAATAAAATTAACGTCGTGGCTGCAATTGAAAAGAGGAGGGCCCGCGACACTCCTGAAATAACACACTCTCCCCCAGCAAAAGGTAAAAAGCAAAACGGCCCTTTGTTCAGCTAATTAACGAAGGCCCAACTCCGAAAGCAGATGTGTTTGCTTAGCTAATCACAAGCATGTTTCTTTCAAGGAACGTCATTTCAAGGGGACCACTGGGGGAATTGAAGAAGGGGGACACCGCCCCCCTAGGCCCTATCTGCCTGGGGGTCTCTGGTCCCAGTCTAAGATCCAGAGGCTAAACTAGGCAGCTCATCTCTCACACCTTTCTTCCCATCCGCCCTACCCTACAGGCCCAACAGGCAGGAACCTCCGTGCTAGCCTGAAGGCCAGACCTGCAAGACGCCAAGGGGAGGGGGAAAAAAAAAGTTTTAATGACATAGATGCCATATGAAATGAGGCAGTTTTACAATTCACTTGGAATAGGACGCTAACGTATTACAAGTGTGTTATCAGAAGAACGATAAGATTTATAACTCTAAGAATCAGCTTTGCACCTTAATGACAATGGATATTAAGGAGAGGAAATCTCTATTAGAGATGAGAGTCTCTTCCTCGTTTTCGGGCATTTACAGATGTATCCAAGGAGGACACATACCAAGCCCTTTGTGTCACCATATGAAGGATTCTCCCTTTCCTCTTTGATTAGGTCTCCCTGTTGGGTGAGCACCTCACCCAGTTTTTAATGTGAGCATGAGAGAAAAAGAGACAGGAGGCAAAGGAGATAGTATAGGAGGTGGAGATGGAGGTGGGGTGGTGAATGGTTCTCAATTCTCCAGTTCATGCAGCAAAACTAGTTCCCCATCTTTCTTTACCATACAAAAAGATAGCTTTCCCCTAAAACAACACAGTAAGCAAACTTTAAAAAACTGGGGTCCTATTACAAACCAACGCCCAGCACTAACTGCTTTAAAATTACTGCATAATTAGATTTAGTTGAATTTCACCATTAATTAGGCAGCCGCACTGCAGGGAGCCTTTGAAATCTGAGAAAATGGGAAAAAAATAATCTGAAGCACGTTTTTTAAACCCAACTTCAATAAATCTTGACGAGGCCTGGAATTCGGAGAGTACTTCGCTCCCCTCCCAGGCGGCTCAGAGATGGGTCCTTTCAGGCCCTGGTAGGGCTGGAATTGGTCGAAAGGGGCAATTCCCTCTTTGGCCGAGAGCGGGCTCGGCCTCAATCTACTACCTCTGAAGACTGTCTCTGGGAGGTCAGGTCTCTCCCACTGCCGCCCTTGGCCGCTCACAAACCTATTTGACAAAGAGGATTCTCCGCTACAGACGCGCCCCTGCCAAAGGCGCAGTCCACGCGGGCTCTCGCATTTCCTGGGCCTGAGACCACCCTCCCGGAATCAGCCTTCGACTTCTGTTCGCTATCACTCTTTAGTTAAACCTCAGACTAGAAAGCCACCTTTCCTATAACTTTGACATGCAAGCAGCAAGTTCTGCCCACGTCCGGCGGGGTTCGCAGCCCATCCCCGCCCCCTAGCTGGGCTCCGGCCCGCGCAAAACCGGGCGCAGCCCTTGCATTAATGAGCGCGAGAACTGACAGAGATCTGTAAATACTGGCGTCTCCCCCTCCCCCTATACCATTCAAATATTTAAGATCATTTGTAGATACAGAGTTTATTTTTCTAATTTGGTTCCTGGAGAAAGAGGAGACATGAAATCAACTCTCCCGAATATAAGGGGTGGGAGAGGCAAAAAAAAAAAAAAAAAAAAAAAAAAAAAAGGAGGGTTCTGCTTTACCAATATTTTCCCTAGGAATTCTGTTGCTTTAATTACAGAATAATCGAGGACCTCACTCACTTGCCAGCAAGAGTTTAAAAGAGGATTTTCTGCCTGCAGAAGGAATGGCCTTTACCGCCGCCCCCCACCACTCCCCCCCCCCTTTCTTTTCTTTTTAGTAACCAATGTGTTTTCTATTACCCGGCCCTGCCGTGCCTGGCAGCCCGGCGCTCGCGGTGCAATGGGAGACGCCATGTTGGCTCAGCTCATAGGACCAAGTCAAAAGCGAGCTTCAAGGCAGAGTTTCACACGCTCGAGCTCTCCCTGACCGCCCCCCGCCCCCGCCCCCTGCCTGTCGCCGCTTAATGCACATCCCAGGAGTGCAGCTCCGCGCGCCCGGCACCCCGGACTTTCCCCGGGCGCTGGCGGAATTCTGCCGCACGTTAAGTGGGGGCGGGGGCTGGGGGGCCGGCACTTTCCCGCATCTGCTGCCAACTCTAGGCCCCCAGCCCTGCAGCCGGCCGGATGCTAACCCAGCCGTCTCTGCGGAACCAGCCCCGGACGTCGCCCGCTAACTTTCAGCCCCAGCCTCTGGCAACCCACAGAACGCGAATCGTGAAAGGCCAAGGCAGGGCGACCGCGAGCCGAGCGAACAGGCTAGAATGCCCCCCTGCTCAGTTTTTCCCCAGGTTTGTTTGAAAGTGGCAAGAAGCAGCGATCGCCCCTCTCTCTCCTTGGACTATTGTTGCATTTCGCGTCTAACTGGGTTCTCTCACACCCCCGAGCGCCAAGAGGAGGAGGGGGAGCGGGGTTGGGAAAAGAAATAAAGCGAGCTCAGATCAGATGGAGGAAGGAAAAAAAAAAAAAAAAAAAAAAAAAAAAAACCCAGCAAGGAAAAAGAGACACTTAAAGGGAAAGAGTCGCCATGTTTAGCAGCTTTTTTAAAGATCTCGTCAATTTCACACAGAACGCATTCGCTGGGTCCCAGCCCTCGTCTTTTGTCCAATTCAGTCGCAGCAAAGATCTTTTGTTCTAACTCAGCGTGAAAAGAAAAACTTTCTTTAAATGCAATAAACTTAAACCGAACTCAAGACTCTAAACAGATCCTCCTCCGGCCACTCTAAACATATACAAGGGATTTTGTTTTTAACCGGTTGAAAATTTTTGAGTCCTGTTTTTCTACCTTGCAGACCCCAAGCTCATTGCTGAAACTTAAAGAGATTTTCAACGTCTAGAACACATGCTTAAAGCATAATAAAACAGGGACTGTCTTTTGCTTTGAAAATCATAAATTATAATTTAATGCCAATAATAATTTACAACAAATAACTGTTTACAATAAACTAACACAAAACAAACAAGGAAAAGGGCCTTGTTTTACTTATTAGAAAAACTTCACATACTCACATGGATAGCACTTGCAAGAGCAGAAAATAAACAACTGACAAAACCTCCATCTAAAGGTCAAAGATACTGTGCCGTAAGAAAATTATATATATATATATCTATATATATATATATATATATATAGATATATATATATATATGATGAGGGTCTAATGGAGAACTCTGCTCAAATGCACAAATCAGACAGATTTTTCTGGTCTGCATGTATTGACTAGAACTGAGTATCAAAGTTTAATAGACTTTAAAAATGATCTCTCTTCTTTAACCTCCTTCACCAGCCCCCACCCCCAATTTTAAGATTAAACCACAGCATGGTAAAGTATATTGAAGAAGGGCAATTTGGAAAGTCTAAATAAGAACAAATTGCAAGCTCCCAGCACTAAGCTTTTTCTAAACCAGGAAAAGAGAAGGGGGGGGGGGGGCTGAAAGAAATAGTTGCTACTTCCAAATCAGCACACCCTGTAAAGTTTTCTTCCTTCTTTCTTTTTCTTAATTTGGCTTCTAAGGACAAAGGATTCCAAGAGCAGTACAGATTGTATCTACACAATCTGAACTGTCCAAATGTCGATGTGTTTTTATGTACATAACCCACTGGAAAAGATTCCCTTGACCTCTGGTCATGCTCTCACAGACTGAAGGTAAAGGGGGAGGGGAGAGGCAGCCCAACTGCAAGTTATCATATATACATTAAAAACAGACACTTCAGCACTATAAGCTATACCACTAAATTTGAAATCCTCTCAACAACCACGCTAGATGAGAACCATAGAATATTTTAAAAATCACACCTACTTAAGCAAAAACTCATTGCAAACAACTGCCCTCTATTTACAATGCTGTGATTAGCTTGCTTGAACGATCTTTTGCGTAACTGTCAGAAATGTACAAAAGAGTATTTTTTCTGATCATAAAATAGATACTGATCTCAAGATTTCTAATACTTTTCACAATACCTTCCCTAAGCAGGCACTTAAGTGTGACAAATATAAGGGCCTTTTTTTCCTGGAAAATCCATTTTTAATTAAAAGGAGGATTAGGTGAATGGAGGTGGCTTACTATATCAGTGTGGCACTTCCTAAACCATAGATAAACCATTAACTTTAGCTCCCCCCCACACCCAAATTAAACAGGCAAATACACTAGTCCACCTTTGAATAAACTAACTGAGGGGAATAAACAAATGGAGACCCCAGCCGGCTCAGCAAAAGCTCACAGGGGCTCTGCTCGATGGAAAGACAGTGAGTGGGGACAGCCAAACAGGTTTCAGATATCAAATAATATTTTAATTTCTGAATACTTTCAGTTTTCCTTGGAATATAACACACAAAGACTCGACCAAACAGTTCAGTTATTATAACTTTTACAGTATACAGAAATGTTGCACTTAAAAAAAAACCTTCAGTTTTTTTTAAAACACAAACTGTAAACTCTAAGATACTGAATCAATCACGTTACCTATAAGTGCCAACAGTGTTATTTTGTCATGCTGATTTCAATGGTATTTTTTAAAAAGGGAAAATATCAACAATTATAATACAAAGGGCTTGCAAATATACAAACAGATATAGGATTTTCATAACAATTCAAGAACTAAGCGGGGACCCAATTCAAATTACAAAAGTTCACTTTTTATTCAAAACCTCAGCATGTGTCTTGGACACATTCCTTGGCTGCCAATAAATTCCACAGTTCATTCTCTTTCTTAAAATATTTTTAAAAAGCTAAGTTTGTCTTGGTGTCTTTTTTGTGGGGGGAGGGTAGGGGAAGTTAAGTGTTGTATGTGGTTCCTCCAGTTCTCTAATTAGAGTGCTCAACTTCACCTAAAATTTTTGGTTACCACTTGTAAGTGCGTTTCCATCATCTTTAAGTTGCCTTTTAAAGTTTTATGTCTTCCTATGATATTTTCATGGACTCAGTTTTAATTCTTGCAGAACATATATTTTAATGATACACAGTTTTTAAGAAGCCAAGATTATATCAAAACTTATTATAGAACCACAGAATAAACTGGTTTGGAACCAGAAAAGTACAAAAAAGAACAGCTAGAGGTACATAGACACAGGACAATTAATAATTTGGAAAAAAAAACTTACTTTCTCCATTCTGCTAATTTTCTCCCAATCTCCTTAAATGCACTTTTAGCAATATTTTTCAAAATTTTACCAAAAAAGAAAAAGACTAATTTCCTTTTTATACAAAAATGATAAGTATCAAGTTGTTCTGACCAACACAGGAGTTTTTTTAATGCATTCTGTAAAAGTTCATTTGACAGTCTTTTTTTTTTTTTTTTTTGAAATTCACAGTCCATTAAATTCTTCCCCTCTCTTCTTTTAGCAAACTTGTAACATCCTTTTATATCCTTTCTTAACAGAAGGAAATTAAGCAAACAAACCAGTCTTTTGCCTTTTCTTTCACTGTTTCACTCCCCCTTCTTATTTTTTTTTTATTTATTTATTGAATTGCCATATACGGCCAGTTAAAACTGCTGCCGGACAGTAACATATCCCGGATGAGGGTTTCGATGGGGGTTTTACCTACCAAACGGACGAAAAACAATTGCTCTATGACTGAGGAGGAGACCGTGCGTAGGGAAGGGAGGCGAAGCAAAAGCTTTCCAAATCGCGTCGGCTGGTTGGGGTACTGGCTCCTAACATATTCTTCCAAAGCACACTGGGACTTTTCCTGCAAACTTTCCACATGGGCTACATCAGAGAGACCACAGGCATCTGGAAGAAAGTTAAAAAAAAAAAAAAAAAAAAAAAGAAGAAGAAGAGGAAGAAGAAGAATTCAGTCATCAGATTAAGAGGTTTGAGATGGGTCACATGAGGTGTGTGTACAGTGCTCTGTCAAGCTGCCCCTACAGGAGTTGGAGCAAATATGTATACACTGAAAACTTTGTGTGTGTGTGTGTGGGGGGGTGAGTATATATGTGTGCATGTGTGAGGGGTGGGGAGAAAGCATGAGATGGTCTTAGAGTGTTTGCTTTAAAATAAAACATACCTCAGTGTACTATATAGTCTTTCACTGCCTCAGACCTCAGGCGGGGTCACTGGGAGGCCCAAGCTAAATGCATTGGGTTTATCCAGGCCCCAGTCAGTACACAGACAGAAAAAACAGACAAAACCCAAACTGCCAACACTCCTCCCCCTCTTCCTCTGTAAATAATAGTTTGGCTTATAATTATATAGTGGTGGTGGTGGGGCAACAACCTGGCCCAGCCTCAAGTAATGGCGCCCACGACCCAGCCTCAGATTCTCCCCAAAGAGGGCGACTCGTTTTTCTCCAGTCTTTGAAACTGATTTAAGTGGCCCTTTAAAACTGATCTTGTCAGTTTAGCCTATTGAAGGGCAGCCATGCAAACTGTGATCTCTCTGTTCATTTGAGCTGTTTCTTTCCCCCCCTTTTCTTCTCTCTCCCTTTTTCCCCCACCCCCCTTTATATTTTTAAAATCCAGGTCCCTCCAAGAAGCACCCCCTCCCTGTTATCTTCAGGAAAACACTTTTCTTTTTCTGATACGTGAAAATACAATAAGTGCCTTTGAAATGAGAGGCTTCTTGGTGAAGGCAGTTCAGGTTGTGACCTGACCTTTGGGGGCTCCCCAGACAAGACTGGGGTTAACACATGCATATTGTGAATCATTAAAATAGATATTGAAAAACAGCCGCCACCATCTCCACCACTAGAACCAGAACACATGCAACCTCCTCAAATATGTGTCTAGTACTCTGAATGTCCACAGAATGCCTAGGTGTCTGTGGTCAGGAATTAAAAGCTGTTTGTCTAGGACTCCTTCTCTCTGCATCACATCAGTACTGTGTGTCTCTCTCTGAATCAGATAACAGGAACCTTTATCTCATTGTGAGGCAATTTGCATTCTCCACACAGGCCTCCACATTTTGCAAATAGTAATAAATTAAACTGTTGGGACAGTATCAGGCATTTCTTCCCTTGAAAGACCAAGGGTAAGGCAAAGAACAAACAATGATACCAAGAAATCAACAATGACCCCCACCTTCTGAGACCATGGGATGGGTGTCAGATTGTAGAAAGGGGGTGAAGGTGGCTCTGGGACAGGGGACTATCCTCCCTGGACATTTGCATCAGGTAAATGTTCTTAATCTGACAGGCTCCTGAGAAAAAATAATACAGATTCTAGCTTCTGAATTCAGCAGTTCCCTGCCCAAATGCTGCCCTCTAATTGATTACCTAAGGACTTCCAAAGGCAGGATTTGGGGTGGCTGTCAGGGGAGACTTTATGTGAAAGGCAGCAATGTATAAAAGAGAGTTGAGGCTGGAGAACTTGCAAAAGATTCTGCTAATGACTTGGCTCCCCAGACTTTGAAACAATAAGGATCTCCTTTTTGTTTATCACACAAACTAAAATCTTTTCTAGTTCCCAAATTACAAGCTTAAAAAAACTGTGTGGGTGATGAGGTTCCAAGTCCTGCAAATGTTGTTATTCTTAGTTGGGAACCCCATTCCCCTCTCAGCCATGACAAAGGGATCAGCTGACAACTTAGTACAAGAATGTGAAGAGAGGGGGTAATTTCCACCCACCTGGGCTATGCTGAACTCAGCCTGGAGGCAGCCAAAAGGCTCAGGTGTGGCCAGAAATGGAAAGTCAGGCACTTTAAAAAATCATTTGGCCTCAAGAGTTAATTAATATCAGATCTATTACTCACACAGGTTAAACTACATGCAAACTAATTAGATTTCATAATGCAGTCAATGATAGTTTTTATATCACCAGTAACATTCATATCCAGCTTAAGTTGGCATATACTTGGGATTGTTTGAAATTGCCTTAAGTGTTTGTCTGGGCCTGGGAAACAAGAGGCCAGATACTTCAACCCCCTGCAGACATTCTGGCGTTATGATGGTCCCTTTCCTCTTCTTGCCCCTTAATGACAGCTCTTTCCTCTTCTCCTGGCAGTCTGCATTATTTTAATGAAAATGATTTTTGAAAATTGCTGCCCTCAGGTTGAATTTGCCTGAAGCTCAAACTCCTACTGAGTTAGCAGGCAAACTTTTCCCCTGCAGGGGCAAACTTTCTCCTACAGGATGATGCCATCTCTGCTCCACTGCCCAGGGGCATCTCCTAGAGGCCCAGCCAGGGTGCTAGAGAAAGCCAGGGGCTTGAGGATAGTCCCTGAGGGCCAACTAGCCCAGAAGGCCTTAGCTCAGGGAGGAAAGGGAGGGTGTACATTCGAATCTGGTCACCACAGGAGGGGAATAGGCCTGAGAGGCTACCCTGTTGCCCATTTGGGGACACTGTATCTGAAGCATCCTGTGTGCAACCCAGCCTTCTTCTCTGGCCAAGCCAGGTCTGGTGGCGCCCAAAAGCTATACAAAGTTCCCACTTTAAGTTACAGTCCACAGTTTGACCTTTTGATGGGGGGAGGGTGGTCTTGCCCTGGTAACTCCCAACTTCGCTAGGCCCTAATTCTGCACCAGGACTTTCCGGGCATGAGGACAGGACTTCTTCCTACCTGAGGTGAACAGGACTATGGCCTTGAGGCAGCTGTACTCGGCCGAATCGACGTGCAGTGCCTTGAGCTTCTCCACTTGCTCTTGGAAGATCCGTATGTGGTCCATAAAGGCGACCACCCGGTCAGCCGACATGGGTGAAGCGTGCAGGCCAGCAGCGGCCAGAAGCGGGGCTACGTGGAGGGGCATGGAGCACTGCGCCGCATTCAACACGAACAGCTCGCTCCAGGTGAGGCGAAGCAGGGCCACCTGGTCCGTGATCTGCAGGTCAGGGAAGAAGGGGATGTTCCGGGCCCACTCGACGGCGCTGAAGAGCATCCGCGCGGCCAGTTCACAAATGTTCTCGATGCCCATGATGTTGTTAGGCTGCATGCACTGGCTGCCGAAGCGCGACGTGGGATAGGGCTCGGCGCGCAGCAGCAGAGAAATATATCCGGACAGGTACGAGTGGCAGTTGAGGGGGTCCCCGTTGGTCAGTGCGAACTGCCCGTGGGTCGGCTGGGTGGGCGGCATCCTGCCCCTCTGCACAGCTGCGGGAAGGAAAGGAGACACTCGGCAGTTAATTATCAGCCTGAGTACCCCGGCAGGATCTGCCCCAGCCTGGCCCCCAAGTGCCCTAGATCCCTAGCAATGCAAGAACCAGGCAGGCCTGCCACAATCCTGGGAGTCGCTGGGCCCCGGCAACACGGCAACACTCCCCTCAAATCATCACCCAGGCAAGCCCTAAAGGTCAGAGCTGCATAGTTGCATCCGAGGCCCGCTCTGGCTGATCTGCCTAGCACCCAGAATTGGCCACTTTGCCTGGGGTCCCTGGCGCTGTGGGCGGGATGTAGCATTCCGGGGGCATCTTTCTTCCTTACTGCTAAACAGCTGATATTTCTTATTGATTGGAGGAGAGGGAGCGGGAGGGGCGAGTCTAGGGGGAGGGTGAGACGCGTTTGCAAAAGACACAGGGTTTTTACCCCAGACGGCCTGTGGCCACCCCGGATCCACTCTACACAAACCTTGCAGCCCCAGCCCCAGCCCCAGCCCGGCTGGGAAGCCCGGTAACAGACAAGCAGATTGTCGAGGTCTAGCGTTTGCCTAATCAGTGTACACGGAGTAAGAGACAGAGGGAGAGGGCGGAGAGAGAGGCCGACTAAGGCAAGAGGAAGCCGGGGAGAGGCAGGGAGCTGACTGCGGGCGCCGGCGGAGCCCGGGCAGGGCCCGTGAGGGCCTGGGAAAGGCGGCAAGGCTCCGGCTCCGGCTGTTATCTGACTCCGGACCGGGAGAGTCGCTCTCGCAGAAACACAAAGAAACCCCGGCATTGGCTCGCCCCAACCCGGAGCCCGCGCCCCGCACAGAGCGCGCCATTGGCAGAGCACTGCTCGCGGCGCTTGGTGAATTTTATATCACAAAGACCCAACTCGCGCAGAGCGAAAGCAGCCGCCTAAGGCCCCTCGAGCACCCTTTCCTACACCCTATAGAGGTCTCCTCATTTCAAAAGTGAAAGGAAAAAAGAAAACAGCTATTTTTTTTAGCAGAACGTTAATCCACGGAGAGTCACATGAGCGCTGCCCAGGCAGCGGCGTTAATACGGCGAAGTGCATAAAATTGCCATTTGTAATTTGAACCTCCTGTACAAAAGTACAATCTCAGATTTTTTTTTTTTGAGAGGGTGGGGGCTAGGGAGAGGGGTGGGGAGGAGGGACATATGTTCAACATGCAGGAAAAACAAGGGGACACAGAAAGAGGGAAAGAGTGAGAGACCAGGCTTTAAAACAACAAACAACACCCATCCCTTGTGAACTCGAATGAACTCGCAATCAATACATAGGAAATGAAAACAGCACGAAGAGAAAGAAGGAAATCAGTCTGCCAAAGCATGCGGATTTAGGGGTCTGGGTTCCAGTGCAGAACTCGCTTCTAGTATATAAAACCCCTTTCGACTGCAATATGAAGAGAAGAGCTTGGGGCTTCTGTGTCCTTACCCAGAACAAGCTAGTCAAACGCACCCAGGGCCCCGGGACCCCGGGTGAAGGGGGAAGAAATGAGAGGCCGATACCTTCCCGTCTCATGCCCACTTTCAGGCACTTTTTGAGGCGGCAGTACTGGCACTGGTTGCGGTGGTGCTGGTCGATGGGACAGTTCCGGTTGGCGCGGCACGTGTAGCTCAGGTTCCTCCGCACGCTGCGCTTGAAGAAGCTCTTGCAGCCCTCGCACGTGAACTGGCCGTAGTGCTTGCCGCTCGACTTGTCCCCGCACACCACGCACTCAATGTGTTGCTGCTGTTGCTGTTTGTCGCCGCCCGGGCCGCCAGGGCCGCCCTGGCCGCCAGCCGCTGTCTGAGCCGGTGTGCTGGCCGGGCCCCCTTGGCCAGGCGTCTGTGGCGTGTGCGGGGCGCCAGGCGGCGGGCCGGGCACGGGCGGCGCCTGCGAGGCCTGGCTGCCCTGGGAACCGGGCACCTCGTCCTGGGGGTCGCGCCACGTGCTGACTACCATTGCCATATCTATGGGGGCTGAGTCCGGACTTCCTGCTCCCCTGGCTGCGGGCGGCGGCGGGGCGGCGGCGGCTCCCGGGTCTCGGGCTCCGGCGCGCCGCCTTTTGTGTGTGCGAGGGTGCGAGAGGGCGCGGGAGGGCGCCCCGGGTGGCTCAGGGCTAGTTGATTGAGGTTGGTTAGTTTTTCCTTTTTTGTTTTTGCTTTTGCAAAGTTTTGTCGATTGCTTGTCTGGCCCGGTGTGTTTGTTTTGTTTGTTTCCCTCGGCTCAGCTTTGTTGGTTTCGGGGGTTTCCGTCGGGAGGGGAGGGGAAGGGGACAGGGGAGAGCGAGTGGGATCAGAACGTGGAGAGAGAGGGAGGGGAGGGAGAGCTGCAAGTCGATTGTCTGGCTTCAAGACAGAAGTAGGAGGCAAAAAAAAAAAAAAAAAAAAAAAAAATCTCTCCAAAGATCTCGCTCGCTCTCACTCTCTCCCTCCCTCTCTCGTTCACTCTCTTGCTCTCAGATCTGGTGTGCAGCCGAGGAGTTGGAGGAGGAGGAGGAGGAGGAGGAGGAGAAGGAGGAGGAGGAGGAGGAGGAGGAAGAGAAGGAGGAGGAGGAGAGGCGACTGTCCGGGGGCCAAGTCCAGGGCAGCCCACAGTCAGCCATTCAGGAAAGCCATCGAAATCTGGAGGACTAGGAGAGCGGAGGCGCCGGGTGCGGGCGCGCCCAGGGAGCCAGGCAGGCCGGGGCGGAGGCCGGCGGCCCGCTGAGTGGCCAGAGCACTGCCCGGGTCCGGGGGAATCAGCATGAAAGTGGTCCGCGTCGGGCGCTGCGCGGCGTCGTCCTGGCGCTGGGCCGCCGCCGCCGCCTGCCCCGGGCGCCCGGCGCGCGCCTGGCTTGCTCCGGTGGCTGCTGCTTGCAGTTGCTTGGTGGAGGCCGCTCTCTGCTCCCTGCGGGCCGCCCGGGCCGCCGCCGCCGCCGGAGCCGCCGCCGAAGCCGCCGGGTCGGGCCCGGAGCCGCCGCGTCTAGCGCCGCCGCCGCCGGTGAAGTCGCTGCTGCCGCTGCTGCCGCCGCCGGAGCCGCTGCTGCTGCTGCTGCTGCTGCCGCCGCCGCCTCACACACATAGGGAAAGAGTCAACTCGCCGGCGGCGGGGGAGAAATGATAAAAGAGAGAAAGGAGGGCAGATCACCACCTAGAAGCACATCCTTCGTGCGCAGAGGGGGGAGAAAAAGACGGAGAGAAAGAATGAAAGAGGGGGAAAAAGGCAGTACAGCAACCAGAGAAAGGAGGCAACTCGGGGAGAGGAGGAGGAGGAGAAGAAAACACACACGCGCGCACGCACACACACACCGCGGAGAGAAAAGAACAGAGAATCAAAGTGATCAAATATGCTAAAAAGGGGGGCGCGGGAGGGAATGCGATTTATAGGCGCCGGGGCTGGCAGAAGTGGCTTCTCCGCGATCAGCTCACTGAGCTCTCTATATAGTGAACTTTGACACGACTGCTGCAACTTAGCGCACGTTGCCATGGCGACGGCGCGCCTTATAAGGCAGCAGCCGGGGTTGGCCTGGCCAGGCGCGCGCGCGCCGCCCCCTCGCCGTCATTGGCCGGAGCGCAGCGGCCCCGCCATGGCGGCCGTGGGCGCAGCCCGGTCCTAGCGCGAGTGGCGTCCCGATCGCTGCGCGAGGAGCGCGGGGGATGAAGGGGGGCGGGGACCGGGTGGCCGCGCCGCCCCTGCCGCCGAGCGGGGGATGGGCCCGAGCCAGCCCTGGGAGCGCGGCCCCCGCTCTCCCCCCACACCTCGCACCCCAGGTTTCTATCGCGGCGGGGAGAGGAGCGCGGCGCGCACACACAACGTCTCTTAAAGGCTCCGCGAGAAGCTTTGGATGGAATCGAGGACTTGCCTCTCTCAACTTGGCGATGCCACGAAATCCGCCGCTAGCGCTCAGCCCGGAACTCCCCGCGCATCTTGGTGCCCACAATGCCAAAGAAAAGGGAAAAGTTCCCAGGTTTCATTGTAGAGGGGTAGGGAGGGGAGATGGGAAGGTACCACAAACTGAACTTGCAGTCATTTTCCAAACGAAATATTTGGCCAAATCCGGGTGATGGTAACCCTTTCTCATAATCAACTCTGGTCATTTGCTCGGTTTGGTAGCTCATTTTTGTTTGTTTATTTATTTTTTTTTTGCGGGGGGGGGACGTTCAATGTCCATCTTCTCCTTGTAGGGTTAACATTTCACAGGTTTATGGCCTGACATTTTAATTGCTCAAATAAAACATCTCTGATGCTAAGAAGCAGAAGTAGACTTCATCTTATTGTCATGACGCAATTAAAATAAATTTCCCTCAACTTTATTTTCTCTCGTTGATTTTAGCTAGCTCACAAGGCAACATCCTGCCACACACCCACTCATGGTAAGAGGGAAAAGACCATTCTGCCCGCTGATGGACAGGCGGAGGCATCCGCTCAACCTCCCCTGTGCACACCCTCTCCACACACATGTAAGCGCACATGTATCAGATACACATTTGTCAATGTACACAGACAAAGACTTCCACGACTATGCTTCTAGATTATAGAACAGTTGAGTACGGACTTCATTGTTCTTCAAGTTCCTTTTAAGCATTCTTATAGTCATTAAACACACCCAGATATTCTGTCCCAAATTGGAACTACCAGTGCAACTCACAAGAACCACATATAAGCTATATTCTACTTCAAGAGAATCGCTGCAAAAAAGAATAACTTCATAGCCTATGCCTTTCTATTCAATGTGCTAAAATCATTGACACGGTTGTGTTTTTGAATTCCAGGGTATTTGATTTTAAACATCAAACATGTAGAATCACTACCTCAGACCACATACTCTATTGCAGTAATCTTGCTGTTTGATTATTACCAGTCAGTGAATTATGATTAGTCCACATTTATACAAGAAAATTGTGTTTTCATCAGAGACACTTTACACAAAGAAAACCTGTAAACCTGTAAGCCAAACAGGTTTATGAACAATTACAATATTTTGAACAAAAGATGATCCAGGGAAAAATGAATGCCATAAAGAGTAAATCGATAACTTCCGCAAAGGAACCTTGATAGCTCAAAAAATTTGAGAAAATATTTTTTAAAAATAAGCCATACATGTAATTGACATGTTTAGATTACACTTTGTGTCAGTTTCTTTTACACATATTGGCAAAAAATCGAGGTAAGGACTAAGTGCAGATATGAACAGAAAGGAACTGGTTTTCAGGGAATGAAAAATTCCCTTTAAGCTACAACCTTGAAAACCTCTTAGCTTTGTCTTTCTTTGCTGAAATAACATATTTCACTTAAGTTTCAAGTGCTGACATTAATTAAATATTTAAGAAATACCAACTTATAATGTACACTGAACTATCATAAACATGGTATGTAATAAGACTGCCACAAAGTGAAACCAGGGTGAATATTTCAGGCTGATTAGAGACACAATATAACTTTCTCCTAAAGAGCATAAGAGAAATGGAAAAGAAATCATTTCAGAGGGAAATGTTTGGAGATTTTTTCCCCCTTTCAACTTCTATGATTTGAGAAATTGCCTAATGCTATAATATCAGAAGTTTAGGGGCAAGCACAGCCATGTAGTGGGGCTGGGGTTGAGATAGGAAATCTAATGTGTATTCCCATCTCAATTTAATAGAAGATGAGAATAATTGATTATAGGGAAATTTTAATTTTGCCTCTTGAGTGTGGACATGTCCATAGCAAGATCACTTTTCATACACATATGAGTTGATGATTTTGAGGAAGAAAAGCTTCATTTGGAGATTTTTTGGGGGGGAATTTGAAGACTCTGATGGCCTTGTATTGAAAATGAAGAATTTCCCAACTATCTCTCCTACAGAACTGGAGCCTGTTACACATACGAACACAGGGCTACCATGAAGTCAAAGGAGTTTCACTCTGTATTTCAGGACTCATTTAGTTATGGAAATGATGTATAGAAGGGGGGATAATCATATGAATTGTAGTTAATTTTATTGCATGGAAGAAGAGATAGCGGCTAAGAAGAAAAAGGATGTAGAAATTTTAAAATGTCTTCTTCAGAGATGCTCATTTGCCTTAATTCTAAGTTCATAAATTTCTCAGATTAAAAGATAAATATCAATATATTGTTATTGTCTTTTTAAAATCCAGCCTAGTCTTTTATTGAATGTAAATTTATTTTAATGAGAGGAATGGCAAGCTTTAATTTGGCCAGTGAAAGTTGGAAAAACATTTGTCTTAATATGGAAAAAAACAAAATTCAGGGATATGATTTTCTTGCAGAAAGTCACCGATGGTCTGTAATTCTTTACAGATTAAATCACAATATGAATACAGACCCCAGCACAAGCGGAGTTTAACTCTGAACTCAGTAGAAACCAGTTCCGTCCACCAGGATTCATTGAATTCCTCCTTTCCCCCAATCTAGTCCGTGTGTGTTTTTCTCTTCCACCACACTGGAGCTCCATGAATAGGGAAAGGGGCTTCCATTGTGTCCCTCTGAACTTCCAAGTCAATGCAATTTTTAACCACTGGCTTGTGGTACTTTGAAAATCACCAGGGGCTGTCAGAGTTGGGTCCTCTGAAAAATTTACAGTGCTAAATCAGAGCATATGCTGGGAGGGAAAAAATTGCTTAAGATTGGAGCAAGTACAGTATCTGTCTGCCCCCTAGTGTAAGAGTCCTCTCTGCCTAAAATTCAACTTTAAAAGAAAAGGAGCTCTTAAAGGGAAACGACTTTGGGCTCACGTAGGCATAGGAGAATGAAACTTCTGTACATTTTAATCTGAATAATTCTTCAGGATTTAAAATTAATTGGCTCTGGCTTGGCTGGACTGTACTCGGATCTTGCTGCCTCTGCATTTCCTGAGTCACTGGTGAAGAGGTGATGATTTTTTTTTTTTTTTTGAACTGGGTTTATGTGCGTCCCCCTCACCCCCTCCTCTCTCTCTCTCTCTCTCTCTCTCTCTCTCTCTCTCTCTCTCTCTCTCTCTCTCTCTCTCCCCCTTTCTCTCTCTCTCTTTCCTTTCTCTGTCTCTGTCGTCTCTCTCGCTGGCTTTTTAAAAATGAGGAACCATTCCCTGAACGTTTTGGACAGAGCACAGAATTGCTTCTTAAGTCAGCCCAGCGCGGTTGCAATAGACAGCAAAAAGGTAAACGTTTTCCTGAAATCCGCACGCCAGCTCCACCACCCCGCCCGATGGTGAGTACCCTTCTCCTTGCGATTCTCCTCCTAGCTTAACCGAGCGCTCGCCTTCCCGAACCGCGGCCGAGGGCAACCGGCAGGGCTTTCCTCCCTCCCTCCATGCCTGCCTGGCTGTCAGTAGCACAAGGTTACAAAATGAAGCGCAGAAGCAAATCGAACAGTAAATTCTGATACTTAGTGCGAGCCTAGCAGTTCCTTTGATAGAAAACCAAGTCGTCTGCTGCTTGGAAAACCAGGCTCATAGGACTGGTTTTCAGTTTGCTCTATAGAAGGAAATGAGTTTGAGAAGACAGGACAAGGAGATGGAAGGCACCGCAGTCTTTATGCTTGGGTTTAATCATATTTTGGCAGCTTTGCAATTGTATTCCCCCCCCTCCTCTTTCCATCACTTCTTCTACCACACACATGTAATAAAATATGGCAATGCACTGAAATGACTCTCTTCCCCCTTCCCCAAACCCCTTAAACCACAGTTCTAGGCATTTCACACACATTAGCAAACCGGTTTTTTCTGAAAAGCCCCAAGTCATCCCCAACCCCACACAGCACAAGGAGAAAAGTGAGAAAGGAGAGAAAGAGGAAAAAAATACTGTAAGTAAACATACCAAAACCATATTTGCCTTGTTCAAGGTCCCAAACCGCTTGCATCTTCCTTCTAAACTGGAATAACTCTCCTTTAGTTTGGCGGGTGAAATAAACGCTTTGTTGGCCCCCTGAAAAGATGTGTCTTTGATAATTAAAGAGAATCTCCTCCTCGGTGTTTATCTAAGCGATTGTGCAAACTGATAAAAAGTAGGCACTAGCCTGCAGGGAAAAAGAGGAAAGGTGAAGGGAGAGATCTTCCACCTCAAGGAAGTGCTTCCCCATGTATTAGGCACTCTCAGCCTTGGAAAACCCTGCACACTAACTTTAGAGAGACAAGGTTTCAGGGAGCTTTGTACATAACTGCTGAGGAATGCAAGCCTCGCCTTTAAGAAAAAAAACCCCAAACCGTAGGTAGGAGATGTCTGGAGTGATCCTTGTCTCTCATCTCATTCCTTAGAAGGAAGAGTGCGTTGTTACACCTTGTTTGGGGCTGGAAAGACGAGACTTTAAAAACACCCGTCCAATTGAAAAAAATCTCCCAACTTAATGAGTTTAGTCGGAGGCTGGAGCAAACGGCTCAGTCTTAGCAGAAAACCGCCAACAACTCTAGGCGATATTGCAAGGCAAGACGACCGGAGGCACAGCCAAATTCCACTGTTTGGGGTCGAGAGGGATGGAGGCTAATCCTAAAGCAAGTTGGGAAAAAAATAGAGGTGGGAGAGGAGGGGGAAAAAGCAGCAGCCTCAGAGACTGGCAGACAGGCTCCTCTCACCCTGGATCAAAGATAGAACTTGAAACAGGAGGGCAATATTTTCCTAGGAATCTGCTGGAATCCTCATTTTCTACTTCTAACTCAAGTCCCCCCAAGTGATTTTTCCCTCTCCCCTGTGGATCAGTGCCTCCCTCCCCTTTCTGGTGCCCATTCTAGAACTTTCCTGAAGAGGAAATGATTTCTTTTGGGGGGAGGGGTTCCCTATTTCATGCCTTCATATAATGAATGCTTAATTCACCCCTCCCTTCATCAGTCCCCAAGATGAATAAAGGAAGCAGGAATACAATAACTAGCAAAATTTTAGAATAAACTATGCTGCCTCTTGCTGTTTAATACAGTTTTAACTAATGGATTTTTTTGTTTTGTTTTGTTTTAAGAGAAGAATAATGGGGAAACACGGATCTTTTATTTTAGGAAACTGTTATGGTAAGATGTATGTCAGACTTGACAAATGGAACTAACGCTCTTGGGCTGCTTCTTGTCCTTGTCTTAAACAGGAATTAAGTTAAACACAGTGCTGAATGTTAATTACATGTTTACTGGCTAATGAAAATTACAAATGGTTTTGCCACCTCAAACAATGATGAAAACTCTGAAGACACTGTAATTATATACTTTGAGGGAAATAACTCAGAATATTGATCATAAGAAGTGTAAATCTTTTTTAAACTATTCATTAATACCATAAATATGGGCTACAGAAGTTTTTCCTTGCGGTTTGTCTCATCAGTTATACTGAGTGGATGGATGGTGAGGCTCCTCTGGGGAGGTGGTGAACTCGTTCTCTTACTAGAAGGAGGCCACTTGTGTAACTCAGGGGTGCCCCCTCCCTTTCGTCCCACCCCCTTCAACCCTAGTTGAAGGTCGAAGGATCGTTGAACCTGAGGCCCAGCCCAGAGCAGGTGAAGGTGATCATAGTCGGGCCTCTTTCCTTCCCTCTTCTGCACTCTTCTCTCTCTCCTCCCCCCTCCATTTTTTTTTTTTTTTTTTTTTTTTTTTTTTTTTTTTTTTTTGCCAGGTCTGATCGATGACTGCCTTCCCCAGCCTGGGCGCCTGTGGGATAATCTGGCATTCCGGTTTCCTAATGGAGGACCAATTAGACTGGGCAACTCACCGCAATCTAGAGATGCATCCCTGACAACTTAAAGTTCCCTCCTTCAGAGGTGGTTAAGGCAGGTCATTGCAAATGAAGAAGGAGGAAAATTTGGGGATGGAGGTGGCTATTGGGTAAGGTGGGGCAGGTAGCTGAAGCAGAACTGGCTTCTCGGGGTTTAGGAGTAATGCTTTTGTTGTCGTTTTCTTTTAACTTTGACCAGAGTTGTAGCACTGGTGGCCACTCTAGTCTGGGGGGGGGGCGGGGTCAAAGGTGAAGGCTGCAGTAACCCTAAAAGGCTGGCAGGGTTGGTCAGAAGGCCAAGCTGGTAAGGGAATCAAGATTGTTAGCCTGACTGGCTCTTCAGAGGGGGCGTCTGTGAAACCAGCATGCAGAGGGCACAGCACAGAGTCCAGGTTTAAAGTGGAATATTGAAGAATTTTTAAATAGTGCCCTAGGCTTGTGGGACTGGAGTCCTCTTTTCCCCTGAGAATTCCCAAGGCACTGGTCTTTGTCTTAGAAGGAATGGAGTTTCTGAATGGTGTGAAAGGGACAGAGAGGGTCGCTTCAAATCGATTTTACTTGTCCTTTCTGTCTTTTCGGATCAACGCCCTTCAATGGACACAGAGGTGCTCTTTCAACCAAAAACTTGTGCTACATTTTCTGCCTGTATTGGTGCTAAATACAATAAGCATTGGGCAGATTTTTTTCTTTGCTCTCCAAAGCAGGAAAGTACCCTAATTAAATTGTTTTATAGGGACAGTCAAGACCGACCAATTAAGTATGCATTAGTATGAAGATATAGTCTACAGATAAGGCGGTTTAGAAAACCATGTGTAGGACAAAGAGGAGGGCGCTAGTGCTTGGGAAGGGTGTGTGGACACAGCAAGGTCGAGAGAGCACCTTCCTTTTGGGCCCCAGGGGAGTTGTAAAGGTCCAGGTTCCAGGTGAGGGGGACATGCTGGCTAACAGGTGGGCACCAGTGCCTCCAGTCCAAGAACCGTGGAACCTGAGGGGTTTGTCTTCTTCACATACTACTTTGGCAAGGAAGCAGTCCGAGGTAGAGGTGGCGGGTCTCCTTGGACACGGTGAGAACTTGCGGTGCCCCACTCCATGTCGGGCCCATGTCCTGGTGTCCCAGGTCCAGGGTGTGGCTCTGGAATGACTAGGGCCAAGGGAATATTGACAGTGCCATAGCGCGTAGCAAACCTTTGGCAGCCAAGATCGCGGAAGGAGGTCTCCTCTTAATACCTCCAATCTGAGGGCTTCTTCGCTGCTACGGAAAGAGAAATATTTCGGAGAGGAAAGTAAAGTTTCCACCCGACGCCACCGGGCCCGAGAGGCGTCGAGAACCAGACGGTGGAGTGGGGGAAAGGCCGCGCGAAAGGGTAGCCAAGAAAGGAACTCCTGTTCAGCAAATATTGCTCTAGGTTACTCCACATGCTCTCCTCTCTTTGAGGTGTGGGCGGGCCGAAAGCGTCTTGCCCCGAAGGAGTAGACCCCGGTAGCAGAGGCTGGGGCCTCCCTGTTTCGCGGGGAGGTGATAGGTGGTCCCCAAGCCACAAGGGCGCGAGCGCAGCGCGCGGCTTCAGGAAAGGTTCCCGGGGTGCGCAGCGCCCTTGGTAGCGGGAAGAGAGGGGAGGGGGCGAGAATTAGAGTCTAGGGAAGTGGCTGAATGTCAAAAGTAAAAAGGTTGAAAAGCCAATTTTCCAGGCGCTCTTTGCAACCCCCCCACCCCCATGCGGGTTGCACAGGCCGTAAATCAGCGGCCGGTAGCAAGGGCGGGAGGAGCCCCATCCGCGGGCTAGGCGCTGCCCCGCCCGGACCGTGCACACCTCCCGGTGGGCCCAGAATCGATCCAAAGCCTAGCTGAGGATGTCACCGCACTAAATATTTACTGATCACACACAAATAGCCGGGGCTCGAACGATTTTCCTCTGTGAGGAGAGCGCGGAGAGAAGGGTAAATCATTTTATTAGTGTGGATAAAGCCCAGAGCACACTCCGGGCTGGAGTGTTTTAAGATGTGTCTTCAACGGGATGAAAAGAGTTAGGAAAATCGATACGGAGTGATTAGAAGCCCCCGGGGTGACGAAGGGGGACGAGGCTTTCAGGGATTTGGCGGGGCTGGGAGGGGGGTTGCAAGTCTCAAGGGGGGCGGCCCGACCACCGCCAGGGAGCTCCTGGACGCAGGCCTCGGCCCTTCTCTCATCGACGGGAGATGCGAGAGCGCAGCAAGCAGCAGGAACCCGCAGCCACCCGGCTTCGCAGGGCAGGCACCGTGGGAGGGCTGCTGGGCTGCCTCGGGGCCGAGTGCTTGGGGGTCTTGGACTCCACGCCTCCAGTGGCGGTAGCCAGGTGGAAGCAGGCGTGACGCAGGGACGCGGGCACATTTCGCCACACGCGCTGTCTCCAGGCAGCCTCGGGTTGCAAATGTGTAGCCCCAAAGAGTTCCTTTCTCCTACTGGGATATTTTGGAGTCTTCCCAGCCGCGACCCGAGACTTTCCGAACTTTCTCTTTGGGAAATCTCTCTCATCTCCTTTAGTATTTCTAAAGAGGGCTCAGTGGCTCAGTCCCCAATAACTGCTTTTCCACCCACCCACCCGGAGAGTACCCGCCGGATGGCGGATGGCGCAACCCGCTGGGGACTGCAGGGCGAGTGGATTTCAGGTTCGTCAGCCCTGGGCAGGTGGGACGAAGTCTGAGGCCGGGCTAGAAATCAGGAGGCAGGATGATACACATCAGTGAAGCCCGGGCAGGAAACCAGCTTTTGAGGGTTCAAGGCCACACCCCAAGGGATGGGAATCCGTCTTGGGCCCCAAGGCTAGGTGCAGCTAGCTAAAGTGGAGGTGTAAAGGCTTACAGAACTTGCTGAAGTTCGCAAGGCTTTGGTGGTGGGGATGAGATTTGATGGAAGGGATAAAAAAACCCTTCCCTCCCAAACTCAAGCACCAGAGTCCAGGCGCGAAAATGGCTTTTCACTTCTTGAAGCGCTAGTCTTTCTCGCTACTGTGAACAAATTTCGAGGTTCGAGAAACAGCTGCAAAGAATCAAGAAAGCACTAATTTCTAGGGGAGAGAAGGGGCGGAAGGCAGGGAAAGAGGAGAATCATTTTCGTTTATTCTTTTCCCGTTCCTAATGTTTTCTCCAAAATACACTCTTCCTGAAGAAGCTGATAGCTACCTGTATGTATGTACGTGTGAATGTATTGAGAAACGTTCATCACTCCATTGCTTTATTTTCTTGGCAGCTTGAAGGATTCAGTTCAGGTTGCCCTGCTTGGCTCTTCGGTGCAACAGGAAATAGAACTGCAGATCCAATTAACCGTTTTCCAGAAAGGAGATATTATATAGATATATAGATATATATATGAATCCCAATGGATTGGAATGTTGTGTTCAGGTGTGAGGCGCTCAGTGCCTCGAATTCCTTCCTTAGTAATCCTCTGATTTCTGCTGGAAGCTCGAAAGCACCGCGCTGACCTGGAGTGGTGTCAGGAGTCGGTCTCCATCCATTAACCCTTTTTGGTCTTGGCCAGAGTGAAGGTTAACTACACTAAGCAACCAAAAGGGGTTGTAGAAAAAGGAAGCAAGGGAGTAAGGGAAGGAGGAAGGGAGAAAAATAAGGAACGATGGAAGGAAGGAAAAAAGGAAGGATAAATACACTCTAGTTGCAATAATTTTAGAGCTCTAGTACTTCACTGGTCCTCCCCAACCTCCACCCTTCTAAGACAACCGGGTTCCCACTCAAAATAGACAACAGTCTGATCCATCAACACAGTATACTCCATGAAAACTGAACTTAAGGGAATAAGAAAATAGAGTGTAGTGAAATATTCCCTCTATTTTTAACTGAGTACCCAGTTCACTTTAAATATATGGCTAAAATGTATATAACTGATTATTGTGTGAGGGGATTTTAAAAACAACAAAGCCCCAACGTATAGTTTACTTTGTTTCATCAAAGTAAAACCTAATTTAGAATCTTTTCAGCAGCCAAGTTACATCCATAAAATCTAGATGAGATTACAAAAATATATTCTGCTGGCTTCAAACCTGGTGGCATTTTAATGAGTTGTAATATGATAGTCATGTGCATGAGGTGTATACACTTAGGTGCATATATATTCTTGTGGTATTAGAAGTTCCTTGATGGATTACAGGTTCTTTTACTCAAACACTAGATAGAGGCTGTCACTCGTGTACATTCTGGGAGTCTGGCAGAAGGCAGTGCAAAAGAGTTTTGAATGAGCTTCTTGGAATCACTATTGTTGAAAGAGAAGCTGAAGCAATTTAGCAATGGTAAAACTATTGTGAATTGCAAAGTTATAGAAAGGCACTTCAAAGTAAAAACATCAGATTTATAGCTTGGTAGCTTTGGCAGGGCATTTAAACAAAAATTGAGCATCTTTTACCTAATATATTGATTTTAAAAATCAGGTATATGCTACTTTTTTTTTTTTAACTTTTCAATGGATTGCACAATTAAAGGAGAATAGGTTAGAGATGATGGCATATGGGGAGCACTTTGCCCATTTGACCATGTCTGATATGGGCTATACACATGCTTTTAATATTAATATTATATTCTAAGACAACTCCTGCTGAGAAAGTTCTAAAGACATTTAAAGCCATGTGGCTATCAATGTGTATTTAAAAGGGGCAAAGTAAGAAATGATGGTCTGATTCTATATTTTTCACTTTCTCAAGAGCCTAGTAATGAAATATTTAAAATGACAGTTAATTTTTGGCATGTAAAAAAAAAAGTATTAGTCAAATGGTATCAAGTGCCACTCACTCAAATGTGAAGGTGTTAGGCACATATCCAGATAAATTAATATTGTTAATTAGCTGCATCAGTGTACTTCAAGAAAATAACAAGTAGAACAACAAATGGGGATTTATTTGATTGACTTTCTTTTAACCACAAATTCAAGGTGAATTTCAAAGTGAGGAATATGATTTAAGAAGTAATTTCTACTCAGTTGGTTTTTAGATTTCTTTTAAATTAAAAAAGACAGTTTCAATATAAAGCATATGACTTGAAAATAAGCTGACCAGAGACAGACATGCACCTGATAGGGACAGACACACAGTAAAGAAACATTGTGCATGAATTTAGAAAACATTACAATACCAACCTCATTTCTCTTCTTAGAAAGGGTGATTTCTTGAAATGCTGAAAATGTATCATAAAATTAAAGACCTGTGCAAAGTTAAGTGGAAGTTGTTTAACATCATGTTCAATTTCTTGACCATAGGAAATATTAACTTGAGAGTTTACAAAGTGTATTTTTTGGAGAAAATTTACATTGGACTCTTTATTTTGCACACAGGGTATTATCTATTATAATTTATTATAAATTAATTAGTCTTTTTCAAGAGATTTTTGTGTACCTGACTATGGCAAATTGATTGAGATGATGTCACTTTAAGTGATTAAAGCAAAACTGAAATCATTAAAGGAGGGGAATATTGACTTCAGTGACAAATGTCACATAGGGTATTTCTTGACAGGATCACAGGACATCATATGTTAAAGAAAAGCTAAAATATTAGGGAACCGTATTTCTTTGCAGAATGTATGTTAATAACTTGTTTACTTATTCCCAGTGATATGTTGTGGTTTTCCATTTTGCATACACTTTGTTGCCACGTGACAAACTAATTAAAAGTTTTGTGAGATATAAGCAGTAAGGGGTCTAAAAAGTAGTTTTTCTTCATGATCTCCTGAATGATGAAGACTTAACCTATTTACTCATTGATTTTCTTTATTGTGATTTTGGTTAATTTAATGGCTCTTGAAGTCATGTACTATGTTGCAAAAGTCTGTACTGTATATAAATTCAAAATAACTTTGAAGGCATCAGACCTTTTTAAAGAACTGCAATTGAATGTTCAGTTACTGAAGAACTACTATTTCAGTCCCAAGTTCTATTAAAAACAAACATCTAAACCTGTTCTTCTTTCCTAACAGGTCTTAAAATTGTAACTGGCATGACTGTGGATGAATATTTAATATAAGAGCCTTTAACTTTCTTTTCCTATTTACCCTGGAAATGTCTTTAATTTGTCTTCTAGGCTTATGTAATTTAAAAAGTATTAGTCAGTATACAAGAACTACCCACCCCCTTTTAAAAGCCAGTGAATAAATTTTCTAATTATAGAAAAGAGGTGTGATGTTTATTCTGAAGTTTCAGCAACATACAAAGTTTTCTTAGTAAATTAGAAGAAACTATCCCTGATAAATTAAAATAGGGAAGCTGTTAAGTATGATTTTTTTTTTAATTCATATCCTCCTGCCCTGTTGCCATTGGTACTATGGTATTTGAAATTTTGTCTTCATTCACTGTCTATTGTTAACAGTGAATGTTTGAAATATACAAAAAATCCAAATTGTATTGCCTGTATAGTTGGATACATTATTAAATTGAAAAATAATATTCACGTTAGTGTTCAAATTTGTATGTCCAGGCAATAATGAGGTGAGTTTTTGCAAAGTGCATCCCCTCTAACAAACAAAAAACAAAACCATTGCATCTGTCAGCTAAAGAGAAAAAAAAAGTTCTCAGGATTCAAATATAAGCACATTGTTTTTATAATTGAATTCTGGATAAGATTTTATTATATCTCTGCTATTTACAAAGATGGAACACTTCTTTTTATATATATAATTTTTGAATTTCAAAATCAAGTCCTATCAACACATGATTGTAGGTTTTTTGAAGTAAAGGAAAATTTGAAAAGTAAGCCTCCAAAATAAGAGATAAGTTTCAGGGCATGATGGCTTACCTTAGTTTTTAGATATGATACAAAAGTCATTTTTTAAAAATAACAATATCATGCTTTTTCTTCAAGTACAAAATGAGATAATAATGGGAGGAAAAAAAAAAAAAAAAGCTTCCCTCCAACTCTTTCTTACCCAAACTGCCGGACAACAGCAAACAAAACAAAATAAAACCCAACTCCTAAGTTCCCCAGAAGAAGCCCACTTTGGAAAAGTTTCTGGATAAGTGGGGGTCCTACCAAGACTCCTACTTGGTCAATTTTTGTTTTTTAAAACTCAGTGGCAATGGATAGACTGTAGTTAGCAGGCTAGAAAAGGAGGCCTGACATTGGGAGCTCAACTCCAGAGACCTAAGGCTTAGAGATAAATTTGGGAAAGCAACTGTTGAATGTTAACCTCTCCTTTCTGAAGGGGGGTTTGCAGAAGCAGGACACTGAGAGCTGATATAGTCAATTTTTTTTTCTTTCTAAGGCATTTCTAACTTTTATGATTCCCCCCCCCCCCCCACCCACCTCCTTCTTTTACTATCTCTCTTTGTGCCTTCAGGGCCAGTGAAAGAACAGGGCAGATTCTAGATTGCTTTCAGAGTTTGCCTTCTCTGATGATGGATTACCATGTCAATTTAAACGGCATAGGATTAATTTGTTTCAATGATTTCTCTTTAGGCTGAATGCCAGCCGTTTTTCTATCTCTCTTCTTGCTCTTCAGAACACAACAACCAAAAAAAAAAAAAAAAAAAAAAGACAGAAAGAAGGAAAAAAAAAAGGCTTCTTTCCATATTCTAAGTTGAGAGACAGTAATAGAAATAGACAAGTTAGGTGTAACATTGAAACAGTTATAGGTTTGAGTGTTTTTATCTCTGCCTAAGAAGCTGAAACATACAGCCAGTCACATTAAAATGAAATTGGACTCAACATTTATTCAATAAATACTTGTGTTGTAGATAATCCAGTGCCGAGTGCCTTTGACACATAAGGACTTAATTTGTCTTGGATAACAAGTTATTAATATGACACATTTAAACTCGCCACCTACAATAAGGTTATTGAGATCTATAACAAACCAAAATGATCATTGTGAAAAATAGTTTGGGTGAGGGAGAACACATTTTTTGAGATTGCATAGCTTTATCATATACATATACATATGTATATCCACACACATACTATCAACACATAGGCACACATGCGTGTGCCCCCTATCTCCAGATCACATATGACAAAAAATTCAGTGAAGTTAAAAAGTTCCATCCATTATGCAGATGTAGCTAACCTTCCAAAAATAAGCCTGTGTCAGAGATTTTTCTCTTTTGAATTATTTTTGACATGCACAGGAAACATGCTGTTCAGATCTACTCTCTTTGCAAGACCAACCCCATTATGAGGTTGAAAATGGCACCAAAATGCATGAAGGTGCAATCTGAAATCAAACACCCCTCCATATTTTTCACCCAAAGTTGCAGCCAGCCAGTGCATGTTGCTGATAGAATAAAGGCATTTTATGTGAAATAATCTCTCTCTAAAGTGATTGCTTTATTTTCCTCTTTAAAGAGAGGTCATCCACTGAATACAGAAGTATAGGAGAGGGATTTCATCCTATGGGCCAAATATGATGGGCAAAAGTGGTTATTTGAACATTGGACCTCTTTTTTTACACACTCTTCTAATTGCCTCTCTCTGCTCCAACATTCCCCTACAGTAAAATTTAGCATTATAGTTCAGAATAATAAATTGCATTTAGATTATGAATACAAATAGATTTTGTAGCTTCCCCCTCTTTCTCAGTTCTCTCAATGCATAGGCAGGCTTTATTTGTGTAATTCTACTTTCTAAGGACATCCACAATCAGAGGCCAATCAATGACTGTCAGAACCTGAATCTATGCAATTTTAATTTGTAAAAAAGTTGTTGGTTGCTAACCTTGGGGAGATTGTGCATCTCTAAGAAACCAAATCTTTGAGAGCTCTCCCTGGGAAATGATGTTACACATGAGCAGAAAATCCAGGCAAGAAAGGCTAATTGAATGAAGAGAGAGAATTAGGTTAAAAAATAGAGTACAATCTAGTATCACATTTTCACTAGTGTAACTTGAAATGAAGGTGTCTTCAAGTCGCCAGTGATGCCAGAGTGTTTAGATGTTGGCCACAGATGGGAACACCTATTGAAATGTGTCTGAAGAAGATTAATAGGGCTTGTCACTGTTGGGAAAGCACTGCTTTGCTGTAAATTTCTACCAGCACAAGATGAATTACCGATGAATGCTCACTTATCAACCCCATCACTATCGTTCGACACTAAATCAAATTGAGAAGTTATCTTCAATCAGAAAATTTCTTTTTAAAATAGACATACACCTTTAGGCCCCAACTCTTTAATAATCCCATGCACAAAACAATTGTCTATCCCACAATACTTCTTTAGCTTAATTGGAATTATTCTCAATAATGAATATATTATTAAGTTCACACACAATGGACAGCTGATCAAAAAGCAAAGTTTGGCAGTATTTTAACCAGAGTGTGAAGACTTCTTGGGCATCATCATTTAATACTTCATAAAGCATATTATTTTTACTTTTAGATTTTTCTTTCTTTTACTGGGAAGGCAAAAAAAAGTGGGTTTGCTATTTCAAACCCTGCAATCTAAGAGCTGTTATGCTCTGTTAAAATTATGAGAATTGCAAGTTTTATATAGAGAACAGTAGAATAGCATTAAATGGATCGCACTGACAATGGAGGACAAGCACTTTTAAAAAACAATATAGGGATGTTTCATATATTTTAGTGCAGGGAGTGTTGGGGATTGAGTCCCACACCTCCAGAATAGTAGACATGCAGTCTATGAGAGAACTGGTCCCCAAACCCTTTGTACCTCATTTTTAAGTTGGTTTATTTGAGAAGCAAAACACAGTCATTTCTTTTTATTTTCTGCTAACCAATTCTAAGCATCCAGAAGTTTTCCAACCCAGGGATAATCGTATTTTGGTAAAATCATCAACTCTTGCATTTTTACAGTGCTCTGCCTATTTAAAAAGTGTCTGATACCTGACTCATTTGATTTCTATTGAAATCCTGTTCAGGCAGATATTCTGAATTCCTATTTTGCACTTGAGTAAACTGAGGCTCAGAGTTTTTCAAACTCAATTGAAGTCAGAAAACTAACAGAACCACCATTTAAACTATGTTTTCTGATTTCCTTTTAGTATTTTTTCACTCCAAGTCATTATGTATATAAAATTATGTAAGTGAAGAATAAAACTATGACAATGATGCTTACTACATACAGTTAACACTATCTGCCAGAACTATGGTTAACATTTACATGTTATTTTATTTAATCTCTAAACAGTTATTTTAGATAGATACCACTATTATTTCTATTATCCAAGGGAAAAATGAAAACAAAACAAAATGATGCTTACAGAGATTGAGGGTTTGCCTAAAATTCTTATTGCTAGGGAGTTGGAATATGTTACTTAAATCCAGGAAGTCTGAATGCAAAGCCACTGCTCTATCCTATGTTCCTGTTTTCAATTTTAAGGAACATTGAGTTATACTGAATGGTCACAAGAAATCTCACTTATTTTTCAGAATATAAAAATTTCTCAGATTCTGAGGCAGTATTATGGTGAATAGGCCCTGGTTTGGAAATAAAGAGAGCTGGTTGTATTCTTTCTTTTTAAATTTATTTAACTTTTTATTTATTTTTGTTGCAGTGCTGGGGGTGGAACCCAAGTCCTTGGGCATGCTAGTCAAGTGCTCCACCACTGAGTTATACCCCAGTCCTGTGACCCAGGTTTAAATTCTGGCTTAATTAGTTACTAAGTGGGTGACCTCAACCTCACTGATCTTTTTTTTCCTTCATCTCTAAATTGGGGTGACTGCGCCTAATGAACCTTTGTACATTGCTTTTGGGTGCTTTTCTCACTCATGATCTCTAAGAGGAAAGAAAGGAGGAATAGAAAAGAAATAGCTATCTCTGAGGTGTTTGGAGACAGTGACATTCAGAGGTTGGAGAAAGTGTGGCTCCCATTTCTACAAGACAGGCATTGAGGACACTCAGCATTAGAAGAGGTCTCTATTTTCTTTTTCTTGTCTCCAGAGAGCACTGAACACAGTCACTCCTTCATATCAGATGGGGATCAGTTCCAGGATCCCCATCAAATATCTATCAGAGGATGCTCAAGTCTGTTATATACAATAGTGTAATGTTTATTTGTAACCTATGAACATTCTCCTATTTAAATTGTCTCTAGGCTACTCATGATACTTAATGCAATGTAAATAATTGTTATACTTTATTGTTTAGAGAATAATTACAAGGAAAAAAAGTTTGTACATGTTCAGCATGAGCACAATTTTTGTTGTTGTTGTTTTTTGGCCCTCATTGATACAGAGAGCTGACTGTACCTGAAACAATGAAGGTTCTCTAGAAAACCATATAGTTTAAACTTGATTATCCAAATACAAGCAAGAAGATAAGCCCGAGGTCGGTAGAAGTTAGGGGACTTGCTCAGGATCATCCAAATAATTGGTGACACAGTTGAAACTGAATCCTGTTCTCTTGGTCCCAAAACCAGGAATTACCACCCCAACTCCCCACTCTGCCCTCCAAAGAGAACCCCCCAAAACCAAAAAACCCAAATCTCTCCTCCTCCTCTACACTATGTTCCTTATTCAATAAAATACATACTTTCCATCAGCTGGTCATGTCCCTGTTCTTACTATTTCTCTATTGTATGATGTGACTCTTTGTGTGGGTTATTATTAGTTGTAATATGAAAATTTCCTAAGTCTCTCTCACAATCATTTTTCATAAAACCTATTAATGTAACCAGCCAAACAGTGGAAGCTTCAATGAAGAATCACAGTATAATAAGAATATTCTGTAATCTCCATTAGGTCACAATAATACTCCAATCTGTATTTATTACAATCTTCCTCTGATAACTTCCATAACCAAAATTGCTAGATTTATATTCTCTAATGGTTCCCAATGGGAAAAGCCTGTGTTTTTTATCTTCCTTTTCCTGTCCCAAATCATCCTTCCAGATACATTGCCTGCTTTGGGAACCCCCGTCTGGGTTTGATCAGAAGTTGCAAGACAAAATGTGCATTATTAAGAAATATAAATATTTTCAGAAGCAATCAAAGGGATGAAAGATTGATTCAGCATGTAGATTGGACCTAATTTGAAGCAGCTTTGTTCTAATGAGAGCTACTGGGACAGAAAGTTAGGAGCTGTCATGGCCACCAGTTGGAATTTCCAATGCTTTGGAATAACCTGTCAAGATTCCTCTTGCTAGATATGCTGAAACTTTTGCAAGGTACAGTTTCCAGTCTGTGGCCTAAACCACCTTCCTTGCCACCCTTAGAGACTTGTAATAGTCAGCTTTGAGAAATTATGACTAATTCCTTCTCCTTGGAGTTTACATCAGCAAGTACCTCCCTTTTCACAACACGGAAGTTGGCTTAGCATTAACTTTCATAAGAACATTTTGGCCTGAAGGCATCTGTATTACAATTTCTTTCTTGGCTTAATAAAAGGTATCACATTATCTACCTGGTCAATCTCTATTGCTTTCAAAATAGAGACATGGAAAAACCTAATAAGCCTCATTAGTATATCTGCTTTAAAAACAACAGGCTGCCTCATTTAGAATGTTGCTTTGAAACGTCCCAGCAGAGCTGGGTGGCCATTGCTTGAATACAGGTATTGCTAATTTGGGATCTTTGTTAGTCTGGTAGCTCTGGGGAAAAAAAAAAAAAAAAAAAAAAAAAGCCTAATGTATAGGTGGAATTTTAATACACAAAGGATTAAACCCTGATTGTTGTATTTTGTTTTTGTTTTCTTTCTTTCTCTCCTTTAATCCTACTTTTTGTCCGCATGGCCATGTGTGAGAGATGGCTTGATTTTCTTGATATGGTTCACCCATCCACAGCTGGAATTCCAAAGAGGACTGAAAATGTCTTTAAAATCAACACAACTCAGGGAGCCTGAGAGAACAAGTTTTCCTTTGTTGTAGGGTATAGTATTATTTGCTGTAGGTTTTTTGATATACATTCTAAATTAGGCCTGCAAAGGCATGCTTCATCTTTAATTCATCACTCTCAGCTGAAAGAGATTAGCAATGTCTAGCACGCACCCCTCGTATGGTGCTGACCTCATCAAGTATGGCCTGAAATTAATTAGCCTCATTCATTCCAAATGGAAAAGGATAATGGAGCAGCATTTTAGAGATGACCATCACAAATTGTATGCAGCATATTTAAAAGGCCCTATTTTCAAACCATGTAGATTAAAATTCTTTCCAGGGCTTACAATATGCCTGAGTTATCAAGGACCCAGAGCAGAGCCCAGTCAGGTTTCACGTATGTATGTATGCATGCATGCATAAGCGTGCAGAGTTGTATGTTGCATGAGTACCAGTGGCTGTGGATAGATATGTCCATTATTTAGCTCACTGGTTCTCTAGGATGACACCTGGCATATTTGACCAACAAAAATCTGTTGTTTAATATTCTTTTAAATGATTCAGTAGTGGAATATATTAAGTGGACATTTTTGTTTTTTGCTGTTAAGTGGAACATGCCAGCACAAACTTTGCTGTTTTTCAGTAAGATGCTATTCATTCTCTAATTTAGAAACAGAAAAGCTTCTTAAAGAAATGCTCAACTTTCTATTTTGAGTTATTTTTGGAACTTTTTATGTCTTTTCCCATTCCCTACTGTTTGATCATAAGTTAGATTACAGAATCCCTTAAATTTACCATCTTGCTAAGATTAGCTGTTTTTTTTTTTTTTTTTCCTTTTGGGGATTGAGTAAGGGAGGTCAAAATTTTGAATATCAAAACTGCTTTTTTTTTGAGCCAACAAAATCTTGACCAGGGTTCTTTGGGATTCTCAAAGATGTTGTAAAGTTTATTTTTATGAGCAGTAGTTTGGGGACTAAAAATGGAAGGAGGGGGGAAAAAAGCATGACTTTTTTTTTGTGCGTGTTTTCACCTTTGATTTTTTTTAAATTAGTATGAAAAGTGGCCAGTGAATGAAAAGGTATTAGTCATATTTGGGGGGAATTTTATATACTGTACATTTCTTTCTTTTCTTTTTTTCAGTACTGGGGATTGAACTCAGGGGCACTCTACCTCTGAGTTACTAAAAAGAGCTAAGGATCCCTTTTTATTTATGCAATTTTATTTGAGATAGGATCTCACCAACTTTGCACATGTTGGCCTTGAACTTGCAAACCTCCTGTCTTAGTCTCTCAAGTGTCTGGGATTATAGGAGTAGGCCACCACTCCTGGCTTATAGACACTTTTCTTAGAAAAAAAAAATCTCAGAATAGTTTTGTTTCATTAAATTAAAATTGGTGTTCTGAGTAATGTAACTGAAAAGCTTTCCTTTAATTCTTGAAGGGGAAATGCATTTTAGGCAAATAATCTTTTCAGAGTTCATTGATAGAAGTTTCATATATGTTATTTAAGGTTATTTGGTTTTGTAATAACACAGAAACTGCAAGTATATTTCTCATATCTCTGCAAAAATTAAGATTTATAAATTTCTCTAAGCTCACTTTTGCCTAATCTTCTCATCCCAGAAGGCCCTTTTATCTAATGGGCAGTTATCATTTATATGTACAGGATCATCAATCACAAACTGTGAACCTATCATTTTGATATAAAAGATCTATTCTTAAATCTTCCCAAACCTCTAGCATATAATTTGAGGAAATTAGCTAGCTTAAAGTCTGGGCTTCTGACTTCTGGAGGATAAAATGCAAAATTGGGGAAAGCTTACATTATGCACATTTGATTTTAAAGTCACAGTTTAAATGCGCCAAGGATAAAAGGATGATGTGATACACATCTTTAAATATTGGCAGAAATAGATCATTTTGCTAATCATCATCTAAACAATTTGGAATTTTATGGCAAATAAACACAGTAGTAAATAAAGAGGGATATTCTATAAAATTACTTTCTCATTAAAGCACATATTACCAAAAATATGATATTCCTCTAATAATAAATGTGAAATTTTATTTATTATTGAGACAAAGGAATGCATAGATTCTATAATATTGTAATTTGTTCAGAGACTGAACAGCCTGTCTCAATTTTTACTTAATATTTCTTGCCTAATGAGGTAAAAATGGCAGAAAAACTGTAAATATAAGGATTAGGTTGCATGAAATTTGAGTTCCTTCAAACGAAAATCTTAAAGTAAAACTCAGATGAACTTACTCAATTTCATTTGGTATCCACCTGAAGCTATAAATCTTTTGCTGGCATTTGAAAGTAGAAAGGAGGTTCACTAAAATTCAAACCAGGTTTTTCTAAACCCTAAACTAGACTTGCTAACTTTGGGGTAAACTGTGATTCCATTTTGGGTTCATAATAAAACATTCATCATATTTTAGCTAATGATGAATGGATGATGGGTTAGAGGAGAAGGAATTAGAAGATATTTTTGGAATTGTTTTATTTTATTTCATATTTCCTGTCTTGTTCTGTATTAGGGAAGAACAGTATAATGAAACAAATTTTCAGTATGTGTAGAAAGATGATAACATACAGGAGACTCAGAGCAGGGAAACTGGCAGTCTTTGAATTGCCAAATATGCATAATTTTTTTAAAGGAGAACTTAGATGAAGTATTATGAACTAACATTTGTAAGGTTCATAGTATTTCTGGGCATTGTTCTAAGTGTTTTACGTGTATTTATTTAGTTTTCTATAGCAGTACTTGGCAAACACTATTATTTCTATTCTCCAGATGAGGAACACCAGGCAGAGGGAAGCTGCATAACTTGCTCCAAGTCACACTGCTTGTAAAAGTGATTTGACTCCCACGACAACTTGCTTTTGGAGTCTCCACCCTTATGTCTAGTACTATATTGCTTCTCAAAGGAAAATACAGTTACAGTGTTCTTTGGAAAACGAACTGCAGCAGACTATGAATGGGAGGGATGTCTTTCCTTCTTTTTGACTTTTGAGGGCACTAGTAAATTTATGGGGAAAAGCCAATTTTATTATCCCAAAAGTAGGAGGGGAATTGGTTTCCCAAACCTCCACTTAGAAAAACTACATTATATGTAGGATGCCTTAGTCTGCAAGACAGAGGGGAACTAAGTGAAATTTAAAGAAAGTACGGAATGACAGGGTGAGAGATTGACTTGGAAGGAAAGATTGAAAGAACTAAATAAGTAGAATTGGCTAAGCAGTAGTTGCCAGAGAACTAGACTGCATTTTAGAAATATTTAGAAGAAAAATGAGGGCCTAAAAATGTCAGTAGGGAGGTTGGAAAGAAGCAAAAAAGAAAGGTGGAAGAGCAAATCAAATTAAACTCTAAGAGTCTGTCATTGTCTTGAGAGACCCACAAAGAAAGCCATATTTTCTTAGAATAGTGAAGCCAGAGCCAGAGATTTCATAGGAAAAGAAAATTTCATTTCCTGTCTTGTGTAGGTTGAAGCAGAAAAATAGGCTAAAAACAATGGTTTAGGGCTGTGGATGTAGCTCAGAGGTAGATACTCAACTAGAATGCATAAGGCTCTCGGTTCCATTCCCAGTACCATTAAAAAAAAAAAAAAAAAAAAAAAAGGTTGAAAAATGCTTTGCATAGATTGACACGGTTTGTGTGCACCTATAATTCCAGTAATTCAGGCGGCTGAGACAGGAAAACAGCAAGTTCACAGCCAGCCTCAGCAACTAAGCAAGTCCCTAAGAAACTTAGTGAGACCGTGTCTCGAAATAGAAAAAAGCTGGGAATATTGCTCAGTGGTGAGTTCTACTGGGTTCAATCCCCAGTACCCCCCCCCCCAACAACAACAACAAAAAGCTTTGCATAGTAATACATGGAATGCTTCCATATCCTTTATGTTTCCTATCTCATTTAATCCTCATGATATATTTGTCAGGCGTATATATTATTATTTCTACCTTACAGATATGGAAACAAGAATCAGAGAGATTATGTTACCTGCCCAGGGTCAGAAAGCCAGAATCCCTCTAAGTCCTCCCCAAGCCTGGTCTCCTCCCAGAACAGTACTCTGTTTACTCCCACACAACACCCCCACAGTTGTGCTCAGAAGGTGATGTTGTAAGACATCGTCTGGTTTTAGTCCAAATTCATTATGGTGCATTACCTTGAAGGAACGTACCAATAAGAACACATTATGCAGCCGGGCGCGGTGGCGCACGCCTGTAATCCCAGCACTTTGGGAGGCTGAGGCAGGAGGATCGCGAGTTCAAAGCCAGCCTCAGCAATGGCGAGGCACTTAGTAACTCAGTGAGACCCTGCTTCTAATAAAATACAAAAAAGGGCTGGGGATGTGGCCCAGTGGTCAAGTGCCCCTGAGTTCAATTCCCGGTACCAAAAAAAAAAAAAAAAAAAAACACATTATGCTAGAATGAGACATAGCCCTGCTTCTGAAATCTGGCTGACATCTTCTATGAGGTTGTCCAGTCTGCTCAGCTTGCTCAGAAACTATGCATGTTGATTAAACACACAGCAGTGGGCTTGGATGTGGGACCAAATGAGAGACGGATGCACATAAGAAAATGAAGAGTAACTCTCAAAGGAGGCCTTGAGCATCCTGTGTCTACAGGCCCCCAAATGAAATCACCTGGCTGTTTATAGGAATCTTAGTGCTGATGAAAAGACTGAATTAACACTGCAAACTGTTCCCTGCCAATAAAGAAAAGTTCCAGATTCTTTAAAAAGTATGTAAAGCATCGATCTGTAAAGTGGCAACAGCATTTGGGACCAATTACCCAGATTAGGAGGCAACAATGGTCTGTTTACACTTTGTAGCCCAGAGCCCTTTGGCTCTGGTCCACAAGCTGGGGATTGTAAATTATAGGAATTTCAGCCCAACATTGACTTCTCTTTTGACCTGTGTGTCTGAGTACAGAGAAAAGCAGGTGAAAAAGTCCTGTTGTGACTAGCCTGAAAAATGTCAATGAATAGGGAACTGAACATTGTCTTCAGGTAAAACACTTAACACATAGAGCCTCTGTAAAGGAAGCCTGGGTTTTATCACTCAGAGAGGAGTCTGGCTGACTACAAAATGTGTCAGGATATAGTTTTTCAGTTTGTTGTTTCACAAAAATGATTTTCACAAGAGAAGTTAGGAAATAAAGGCTGCCCGTCATCTTTTGCTTACTTACCATGCCCCTTCAATTTAACTCCCTTTTCCAACATTGTGTATTAGTAACAACTGGTAGATAGTGAAATTTTTACCACGAGAACTGTATTGGAAATGATTAGCCTAGGTGGTGGCAAATATAGATGTGAGGGCAAAAAAAAGGCATCTAGAACATTTGGACAAAACTCACAAGTTTGAATTGTTTGAAACTGAGATGTAGATTTCTCCCTCTTAAGAGGAACTGTCTTCATTTTTCATAACTCTGGTAATTCTAGAACTTTTTGAAAGTACTCTCTTTCCTTTAACGTAATCCTGATGTTAAGGCTTTGACCTTGTGGGTAGGGGGCAGGGGTGAATATCCACAGAGTTCAGGAAACAAGAAGAAATGGGGAAAGTAGTCATTCCTGAAGAGTAACATGCCAAACGAGCAGTGTGGAAAAGACAGGTTATCATCTTACCTGTGCCCATAATGCCATGTGTTCAGAGTCTAAACATTCAGCCACACCAAATACAACTGTTAGACCATCAAATTGGAAATAACAACAGTCAAGGACTGAATTCTTGCTTTTCAAGTTCTGTCACTTGGACAGTCATTTAGATGAAAACAGGATTGAGGCTGTGATAGTACAGTGCTGTGGGAATCTCAAAGCAGAAAAGCATTTCAGTTTTCAGCAAATCATCCTGTATGTACTTAGTCTTCTAAGGCAACTCATAGATGACGCCATTCCAGATCCTTCATATGTCAACATATTTTACTGATAAAAACTGGTTGTAAAGCCAACTGTATTCAACTTTCGATTTTTCTGACTCCAGTTCATCTAAAATTTTTTTTATCATTTTCTGCAATGTCAGAGCTTCCTGACATTTACAATTAACTCACAAATTAACTTAGAAATGATAGTAAGCTCTCAGCTAAATGATATAGTGGCCACTAGGGACCAGACCAATTTTCTAGAATAAGGTTAGGACTGAGTTGCTCTGTAACAATGCTAAGGTTGGGTGTATAGAAGCAGTCGTTCAAATGTGAGCAGGAATCTAGGTGTGAGAGGACAGACATTGACTGTCTCTGAAGTTGGCTGGGTACTTGGCACTCTGACATTTCTTCAGCTAATAAAACAGAGCTAATCCATTTACTTTTTTTTTTTTAATTCAAGACTTCATTACAAAATCAAGAAGACATGGAATCCTACTACTGGAAAGAAAATTGAGCATTGGTCCAACTTCCAGCTGAACCCAAGGTTCTGGAGATGGACAGATGAGTGCAGATGAAGACTGAGAAATTTGAGGAGTTGCAGATTTAAGGCAGGTAACATGTGTGGGAAGGTCTGGGCAAAGCCACCAGTTGGCCCAGAGCCCATCTAAAGAAATGGAGGGGTAGGGCTCAGTCTCCCCAAGCTGCTTGTATAGGAGGAAGCTTTGTTTATAGAAATCTTTGTTCCTCAAATGGAAGCCAAAATCCACATCTCTGCAACATCAATCCATCAGGTCAAATTCTATCCTTAGAGGACATACAATTGAATCTTGTCCCTTTACCCTGTGACAGACCTCCAGATACTTGAAGATAACAGTCATACTCCCCAATCCACTGCTGGTGTTTAACAGTTTTCCATATAACTCAGCAACTTTTGCTTTCCTGAGTTAGCCTTGGCTTTCCAGAATCTTTTTTTTTTAAATATTTATTTATTTACTTTAGTTGTACACAATGCAATGCATTTATGTTTATGTGGTGAAGGAGCCCTAATTAGGAAGGGCTGTTGTAGCTAGCTGGAAGCCATAGGTTCCACCTGATATGTATGTGACGCACCTGTAGGCACCCGAAAAGCTGAAGGTATATAACCGGGTGAAAGCGGTCCGAGTTAGGAGAACGGAGAATTCAGTCAGCCGGGCAGTCACTCTGTCGGTCAGAAGAATCAGCGGTCAGAACGTAGGCAGAGCGGTTACAGAAGAGAAACCAGATAGAAGAAGTAATGACTGGTCAGAGTTAGGCCGAGACTCCTGAGGAAGACAGAAGACAGAAGACAGAAGAAGGAAGAAAGAAGAGAGAAGAAAGAAGCTCTAACAAGAAGAAAAGCTTGCTTTAATCTTTCTCTCTAAAAATCTTTCTTTCCCTCTCTAAGCTCTAAGAAAGTAGAAGTAAAAGTAGTAAAAGCTTAACTCTGCCTCCGAGAGTTTTTATCCCGGTTTACGGTACCAGGCAGCTTACAATGTGGTGCTGAGGATCGAACCTGGGCCATGCATGTGCAAAGCGAGCGCTCTGCCGCTGAGCCACAACCCCAGCCCCTTTCCAGAATCTTTTAAGAAGTTTCTCTCTCTCTCTCTCTCTCTCTCTCTCTCTCTCTCTCTCTCTCTCTCTCTCTCTCTCTCTTTGTGGTGCTGGGGATTAAACTCAGGGCTCTGTGCATGCAAAGGCAAGCACTCTACCAACTGAGCTATATCCCCAGCCCTTAAGAAGTCTCTTGAAACAAATACAATACACAGTAGTTCTGTAACATAGATAGTGTCTGTCCACTGTGTCCTGTTTGTTACTGGTCTTAAAGAGAGCCCTCCACCAGGGAAGAGCTCTGCACCCCTGAGTCATACTTCAATCAGCTGGGGCTTATACAGTGGATTTAATGCATTTAAGAATGTCTCATGTTTATCCCCATTAAATTTCATTTTGCTTTGGCTTTTTGTTAGCTTTTAGAATCTCTCTCTCTCTCATCTTTTGTTGTTTTACAAATTGTCCAGCCTTTTTAGAAGTAGTTTTCCCCAGTCATTGAACTAAATTTTACAGATGTTGAGTTTCCAAAGTTTCTGGGGTCTTCCATGTCACTAGTGTTATGTAGAAAATAGTTTCATATTTATTTCTTCAATCAGCTCATAAGTAATGGTTAATAGAGGGGTATCTGGAATGAGATTTGCTTGGATTTAAATGTTGCATTCGACAATATACAAGTTAGATGTATAAGCCTAGGGCTTGTATATTTAGCTGTGCCTCAGTTTCTGCATCTGTAAAATGGAGATAATAATGTAATTACTACATGTAATTGTTTTAATGGCTAGATGATTTAATATTTTTGGAGAGCGTGGGTACCAGGGATTGAACCCAGAGGCACTTTATCATTGGGTCACACCCCTTTCCCCTTTTATCTTTTTTTTATTTTGAGACAGGGTTTCAGTACATTACTGAGGCTAACTTTGAACTTGTGATCCTCCTGCCTTAGCTTTCTGAGCCACTGGGATTACAGACTTGCACCACTGTGCCCTGATGATTTAATATTTTTAAAGTACTTAAACTAGTGTCTGGCATATGGCATGCATTATTTATTATAGAGATAAAATAAATTGAGACAAGATACTTATGGAAGGGGACAATGTTGTGCATATCTGTATCTCTAAAGAGATACAGGAGCTGGGCGTGGTGGCGCATGCCTGTAATCCCCGTGGCTCCAGTGGATTGGGAATTCAAAGCCAGCCTCAGCAAAAGTGAGGCACTAAGCAACTCAGTGAGACTCTGGCTCTCAATAAAATACAAAATTGGACTAGGGATGTGGCTCAGTGGGTGAGTGCCCCTGAGTTCAATCCCCACTATCCCCAAAAAATAAAAAATAAAAATAGTTACAGGGGCATTTGGTGCTAATATATTGAGAATAAAAGTGAATGAGTTTCCATAGTGTTCTAAACACTGAATGCAAGTAGACAATATAATCAATACTATAGTTTCTAATGCTCACAGATTTTCAATATTATTATAACAAAGAAATCTTGAATACAGGCTCATGCCTGTAATCTCAGCTGCTCAAGAGGCTAAGGCAGGAGGATCACAAGTAGAGGCCAGCCTAGGCAACTTAGTAAGACCCTGTTTAAAAAAAAAATTTTAAAGGGCTGGGGACATAGCTCAGTGGTAGAGCACCCCTTGGTTCAATCTCCAGTAGTAAAAGTACTAAACAGAGAGAAATTGACCATGAAAAGAGAAGTTGTGTAGATTCAGCATCTCTCTGGTGGTTATTTTCCTACTAACCTTTCTGTGAACAATAACATCAATAGTATCTTTATTGAGGCAAATTTATCATGCCTTCATTTAGCACGGAAGACCAGAAAAATCACACACCCAAGTCCAATCTAAATTCAGAAGGGGAGAATCACACTGCTTAGTTTGTATTTGTTCCAGGCTGAGAGGAGATGACATGTATCTTTATCATGAAAAGGAGCTGAACAGGAATGCTAGTGCTTCTTAGATATTAATTTCATTTAAAACTTTTGTAGATTCCCCAGGCCAGAGGCAGACTCATTCAATAATATATGCTAAGAAATAGATGTTTTAAAACTTCATCCACATAGTGGAAGTCTCTGCATGGTCCTACCTTTTCATTAACACAAGCCATGAAGCTGCTGATGTCAGAGTGGGTCTTGATTTATGTCGTGCATTGCAACCTAAGGCTCCCCTTGGTTCAGCTTCAGTGTGTCATATCCACTTCTCATCAGGTTGAAAATTTAAATCTTTCAGACATACCTTTTTACAGGCAAATCTCTTTGAACCTCTGTCCATGCTAATTTAAACACATTGGGTATTTTCTTCCTTCTGAATTAGTACAGTTGAGCTCAAAGAATAAAATTCACCACTGTTTTCTCCTTTGTGTGTGTTCAATAGGTACCCCAAGCAATTACCTACTGTGAGATGTGGGAGGAGCCATTCTGTAGGAGTAGGGGCCACTGGTAACATGATATGTGGTTGTTGTGTGTGTAATGTGCTAATACTTTTGACAGCAACCATCTGAAAGGGGTGTAGCAAGTCATTTGAAATTTGTACACAGACTGCCCTATCCATTACGCATCGCCCATATCATACCAATAATCTCCCAAGGCAGAGATGCTGTTACACTCGGCGGGCCATGGGCTGCCGTGTGGGTATGCACACAACTCCTACTGACTGTGCCACCGTGACACTTCAATGGGAGTTGTCAGCAGCATAAATTTAGCCCTGTACAGTCGCAACCACAGCGGGCGCAGCTAAACAGAGACCTGGCTGTGTGTTAAAAAGGCTGAGTAAGAACAAAAAAGCTGCCAGTTTTCATAAGAAATCTTATCCCCAGAGCATTGAGAACTGTAGCCTGATACTCACCGCACTCTTTATCCTTGTCCCACAACCTGCGGATCCCAGGCTGGGACTTGGAAGCAGCGAACAGAGTGGGCATTAAAAAGAAAGGTCTGCTACAGGGCATCAAACCGTGCTTTGCATGCAACCTTATTATGTGAGGGAAAAAATCCCCATAGAGGGTCTTTAGAACATTTATTTATCAAAATTTAAAGGAACACCTTGGAACCGAATCATTTTTTAAATACAGAAAATTTAAAACACATAAAACAGGCGCACAAAGGTGCTCAGCTTTTCAAAGTCACTCATCTATCCAGTTTGAATACCATAGTGTTATAGGTGTTCTAATATATAACACATATATTGTCATGCTAACATGATCATTGCTGTGGTAGGCCATTTTTAGTGTTTTCCAGCATGTTTTCTAATGCAATTCTTTGGAAGTTCTTTTTTGGCCACTTGAACATCCCCAAATCATATCTTCTAAATTTCCAGGTGTCACTAACCTCGATTCCTGATTGCAGTAAACCTCAGGAGTTAATCCTTAGTGCTCAAAGTCCCAGCCCTCACTGTTGTAAACACTGAATTCTATTTATTCATAATCAGTGGCAGTAGTAGTTTGGCAGGCAGAGCCTGGGTTTGAATCCCTGCTTTGTGCTACAATAACTGTGTGTCTTGGGAGTGTTGCATAACATCTGTAAACCCCATTTTCCCGTCTATATCTTGAAGTTGACAAAAACTTCTTCATAGTGATGTTGTGAGGACAACATCAGAAATGAAGTATGGAAGCACTTAGCTCCAACAAATGACATGTGGTACTTAGTAGGCACTCAATAAAAGCTTCCTTGTTTACTTCTTCCCCACCATTAACTAGCATGTTCATGCTCATTCAAACCTATGTATGTAAAGAAAAACACTGCTCTTAAAAGTAACTTAATTAAATATTATCTCATGAATAATAGATGACCATCCATTTAACAGAAAGTATTTAAAGCTATATTCATCCTTTGATTTTTGGTACAGAACAAATAGGAATGATATGTTCCCAAGGAAAAGGAAAGGTAAAGAGTAAGCAAAGAACCAAATTAGACATTCAGTAAGGTCTGAATAATGGCTACTTCCAGTGGCAATTTTAGCAGAGTTTAGATTCCCTGCCTTTCTACCTGTTGTGGGCAGTGGTTTTGGTGTCCATGAAGAAATTGAACAGAGGACTGGGGATGTAGCTCGTGTAGCCCTAGCATGTGTGAGGTCCCAAAACAAAAGAAAAAATAAAGTTAAATGCTTAATTAATTAAAAGTTCACATAGATTTTTTTTTCTCTCAGTTTGGGAAAGACCAGAAGTTAGGTGCAATTCTTTTAATGCTATGAAACTGGTAGGTTTCATGATAATGAATTTACATACACATAATTATCTTACTTAATAAATTTAGACTTCTAATTTCATTTTTTTTCAACAGTTCACAATATAAGGACCCCAGTTTGGAGTTGGATTAATCTTGTATTAAAAAAAATCGCATTGCTCCAAAAGACTTCTACTCATTCTAAGAAAGGTAGTCTAGGTCACATTCAAAAACTAATGTTCTTGAATATGAAAGTGTAATAGGTTAATTTGAAAGGTATGAATAATTCAACACGCAATCATGTGTTTCTTTTTACACATTTTCCCACATGAAAATGTTGCTTTATCATTGTTAGGTAAATGCCTATTGCTACATACAACTCACATATTTGCTGCTTGGTTTGCAGATCCAATGGTTTTTTTTTGTTTTTTTTGGTTTTTTTTTTTTTTTTTTTTTTTGTTGTTCTTTAGGAGAAAGAACTAAAATTTAATAAAACTGAAAGAGTATGTACAGTTTGTGTGTGTGTATGTTCGCCAGGAGTGGACTATTTTCAGATCACAAAGTAATCTTCCTTGGTTTGCAGTTGCAGTTACAAAATGTTGGAAGTAAAAAAATAACAACAACAAAAAATTTAACAGAATTTGTACAAAATGCAGGGGCTTTGAAAATTGTGTCTGAGTATTTGGTGATAGCAGTATAACCACTTCTGTATGTGTAATGAAATAAAAAATAGAATAAGGCTTACTCTAAACACAACTGTAGGTGGTGAATCAAGCTCTAAATGGAAAATAAAATTGTCATACATATATCAAATTTTGTGCACATCCATGTAACTCTTATACATGTATCCAGGTATAAGAGTTTGCACATGACAAACTCTTTAAGTTCTTTTTGTTTTATCAAAGAATATATAAAAAATAGAAAAATTCAAATCTGCCTTCTGCCTTCCAACCTCCTGTATTTCTGTGTAGGCCTGGCCCCTCATGTTCTGCTAAATTTGTGGTCAGTGAATCTTGTCTAATCTAACAGAAACTCTTTTTTTAAAACAAGGCATCCCCCTGCCCATCCACATTTTGCCTTAATTTTACTTGTCCCTCCAGCCTCCCATGCCTGTCAGAACATAGCATCGCCTCAGCTGCATCGAATTGATTTAGGACACTAAATATTTTCTCAAAAATTAAATTCCCCATGAAAACTTAGCAGGACCAATAATGGCATCAAAAAAAGAGTTATGGGAAAAGTGCCAGAAGTTGAGCTAAAATGAAGGCTGATTCCTTTATATCAGGGAGGAGGGGAAAAGGGTCAGACAGAGAAGTGAAAGGAAAAGCAGGGCAGGAGGAGAGGCATGAAGGAGAGGAGGGACCGAAATTAGAACAAGAGGCTATGTTTATTAATAACCTTACTGACCCACAGGCCCCTGACACAAAATACATTAAGGATTCTTGGGACACTCTGGTCTGTCACTCATAGGAGGAGCAAATAAAATGGTGTTGGAAGCTGCAAACTTTCTGAGAACAGATAAAAAAGGAGGGGGATGGGAGCCAGAATAAGGTGAAGGTTTAGACTCACAAGCTTAAGAGGTCGGGTGGCCTGGGCTCTCCTTTAGTCCCCTGCAGCATCCTCTCCAGGGAGTTTATCTTCCATCGACACACTTTTAGCAAACTAGGATTTAAAAAGCACAAGAAAATATTTTTTTTTTTTCTTGGTTGTGAAAAGAATATACGTCCATGGCAGAACATTTGGAAATTATGGAAAAAACAAAATGAAGTGAATAGAAATTGCCTTTGAATGTAAGTGGAGTGTAAGTGGAGTATAATCATTGCTAATACTTTGAAATGCATTTTTACAACTTTTTCCTCTACTTTTTAAAAATACCTTTATTTTATTTGTTTATTTTTTTAATGTGGTGCCAGGGATCGAATCCAGTGCCTCACGCTTGCTAGGCAAGCCCTCTACCACTGAGTCACAACCCCACCCCTCCTCTACTTTTTTTTTACAAGCATATATTTGTTTGTTTTGAAAAATAGGAGTGGGGCTCTGATGTGTGGGCCATTGTTTAGTAAACTGCTTTTCCCATTTGATAAGACAGAATTGATGATATGCTAAAATTCTTAAAACAAATCTAAATCATGATTTTTATGTCACCAGTGATTCATTTGACCTCTTGTTAGATAATTATGTCGTCTGTAGCTTTTATAAAATCTCTGTGTGTATTTTTGTTTCCTTTGGCTAAATTACTCTAAGTGAAAATCCTGGGTCAAAGCCTTATTTATTTATTTATTTTTTTTTTTTTTGCCACCTTTTGTAGGGTTGCCTTCCAAAGTATTTTTGCCAGTTTGTATTCTCATTTGCACTGAATGAGAATGTTGATTTCAGGAAATATTAATTCTTCCCAAAGTAAGGAAAAAACCTTAGTGGCCTGATTTTTATTTTTTTGGTTATTTGTGATGCTCCCTTTCTTCACATTTTGTGACTATTGGTCTTGCTTTGTGTGTACGTGGTTTGTGTGCTTGCTTTCACTTTTTCTTTTTTTTTTAATAACTTTATTTTGTTTATTTAGTTCTATGTGGTGCTGGGGATCGAACCCAGGGCCTCACACATGCTAGGCAAGTGCTCTACCACTGAGCTACAACCCCAGCCCTTGCTTTTACTTTTTTAAAATATTTTTTACTTATATATGGACACAATATATTTATTTTGTTTGTTTATTTTTTTATGTGGTGTTGAGGATTGAACCCAGTACCTCACATGTGTGAGGCAAGTGCTCTGCCACTGAGCCACAACCCCAGTCCTTGCTTTTACTTTTATTTGCTTAAGTTTGTCTCATAGTTCTATAGGGTATTACCTGATCTTCTGTTAAATTATAAGTTTTATTTACCTTAAGTTTATTAACCCTTTCACCATGATGTACTACAAACATTTTCCATTTTGTCAATTGGTTTTAGTTGTTGAAGCATTAACATATGTTTATGAATTTAAGTGCAAAATTTTTCTTTTATTCTTTCTACCTTTGCTTTTACGTTTAAAAAGGCTTTATACATTCCTGCATGAGATCAGTATTATTAACCTTTATTTTCTATTAGTGTTTTTGTGGCTCCTTTTAGTTTTAAAAACATTTAAATCTCTCATTTCTCTGAGATTCTTTTTAGTCTATGTGGTAAGAATGTATTTAATGAAATCTCTTTTTATTATATATTGCATGTTATTGGGACCTTTTTGAGTTTTTATGTTTTATTTCATATCTTTTTGTCTTCATCTCTTTCCCCCAAGATTTTCTTTTTAATTATAATTTAAGAAAATGTTTTCTTAATCAGTAATGCAAGTTTTTCCTCATTCAAGTTAGTTTTCTGGGTTATGTGTTCCTGTTTGTTAAGCTTTAAGAAGTCATCAAATTCCAAAATATCTCTCTTTTTAAAATACCTTTAATTAATTAATTAATTAATTAATTAATTAATTTTTATGTGGTGCTGAAGATTGAACCCAGGGCCTCACATGTGCTAGGCAAGCACTTTACCACTGAGCCACAACCCCAGCCCCCAAAATATTTCTTAATGGGTGGGGATTTGAGGTCTTTTAATATTGGGTTTACTCATGTAGAAATAAATGATGGCTTCTCATTTAACTTTTCATATGATCTTCTGTACAGTTAGAGTTTCTTCACTATAGTCTCAATTTTATTTAGTGCTATTATACATGAAAATTTCCTGTTATATTTATGACAGTTTGCTGGGAAGTAAATGTATTTATACATTTTTTGTTTTCTATTTGCCATTTCATTGATTTTCTATGCAAGTAATTTGGCCAATTTGGTTATTACTTTCATTTATAAATTTATATGTATATTTTTCCACTGGTAGGGATCAAACCCAGGGCTTTGCTCGTGCTAGGCAAGTGCTCTGAAATTTAATTCTATTAGAGTTATCTAGGCAGATGAGATTATCATCTGCAAATAATGATCTTTCTTTCTTTTTTCTTCTTTTTTTTGTTTTTTTTCTTTTCTTTTTTATTTATAATAGTAGTATGTATTACAATTCATAATGCACATATATAGCATCTTTTTACGTACAACTGTTTGTATACAAAGTATGTAAGTACCATTCAGGTCTTCAATCATGCATTTAGGATAATGATATCCATCTCATTCAACCACCATTTTTTTTTTCTTTTTTCCCCCCTCCCTCCCGTCTTACTCCCTCCTTTTCCCTCCCTTTCTTTTGACCATTCTAGTGTTCCTCTAATACTCCTATGTACCCCCATCCAACAACACTGTGAACTAGCCTTCTTATATCAGAGAAAACATTCAGTATTTGAATTTTTGAGATTGACTAATTTCACTTAGCATTGTATTCTCCAATTTAATCCATTTACCTGCAAATGCCATAAATAATGATCTTTCTATCTCCTTGCTAAAATTATATAATGTCTTTATTTTTTTTCCTGTCTTATTGCAAAAGATGAGAACTTCCATATCACTTAAAGATATTCATCATTAGGAACGCTTCCTATATTTTGACATTAAGTATGAATGTCTGAATACATGTAATTTTGCTGAGCTCTGACTTTCATATGTTTCTAGATTCAACTTTCAGCCTCTTTTCCTGAATTTTTTTTTCTGACCCCATTGTCTGTCTACCCCGCCCTTCTGCCAAGTCCTGAATAAGTCTTATAGTTGCTTTACTCAAGAGTGTTCACTCTGTGCACAGACATCCCCTGATTTTATCTGTTGATTCTTCTTTTGAAGTCTAAATACCCACTGTTACTCCTTTAATTCTCAAACATGTTAAAAACCTGAACTGCTCCTATTTTATTTTAGTAAATCATATGAAACTTATCAGGCTACTTTCTGCCAACTTAAAAGTTAGTGTCTTGCCTACGATTCTTTTTATTTTTCCATTTTAAGAAAATGCTAAAGTATTTTCTCACATAGAAATTATCATTTCATTTGAATTTGCTGACTTTTTGCCAATGAGAAGTAAAAATATCCTGGGATTTTGCATATGCCATGCAAAAAGGATTGGTTCCTTGGGTTAAAACAATATGTGAAAACAGACCTAGGGGAAAAAAAAAAAAACAGCAACAGTTATCAATAGTGCTGAGGTTGTGTAAAGGATGTAGATTGGTGAGTGCTTTTGTGGTAGGCCAGGCCTAATAAGGGTGGATCCTTGGAGATGTCATTGTATCACCCTGACACTCACATCTTCACCTGTAAATTGCAAGATAATGCAAAAATTAGAGACAACTTCCAAAAAATTTAATTTGACACTTATCACAATAAAGAAGGCAACTGGTAGATTCTTCCTGTGGGAAACTATTGGGTCTATTTTGTTTGAAGATAGGTGTATGTGCCATGTTTTAGATAACAAATGGAAATCAAAGACCCTCTCTATCATGACTTTCTACATAGAGCAAATCCCAAGCATGTTCAAAAATTTGCAGATTTAGTCAACAGCATGTGCTGTACTGGGGGTGTGGTTAAAGGGCCCCCCAACTTCTGCCCAGAAGTGGGAACTCTGTCTTCTTTTCTTTCCTCTGGCATGGGCTTGTTCTTGACTGTTCAGATTCCTTGCACCCTACTTCCCCTTCCATGCTAATGGAGCATGCCATGTGAAGGTTGAGATTCTGTCTTCCTCTGAGGGACATTTGATAATATAATAAATTGAATTGTTGTAGTCATGTGTCTGCATTTAAGAAACTTGCAGCACTCCTTAGTTTTCCCAATTTGTTAGCCTAGGAAACACTCCTATTACCACCAAACTTCAGTGTTAGGGTGTCAGAATAAGAATTTTCTTCTATCATTCCCAAAGATAGACATCTGTATCTTTTAATGTGGTAGGAGGTATTTGTATTATTATTGTTTAAAATCAATTATCCTTTACTTCTAATTTTTTCCTGTTGTTTATTTTATCTGTCCTGCTTTCCCAGAGGGACAGAATTAAGGCCCCCATTTGGTTTTTATTAGCATAATCAGTTAATAGCTGTTCTATAATGCTTTACTTATTGTGTTAATTTTCTGTAGTTATGTCCAGAGGCAGCTTCCTGAAAGACCACATTTAAAGGAAAAAAAAAAAAAAAAAGACCTAACTTACTGCTTTAATGGATCCAGTTACCATTTATACTTTCAGCTAAGAGTTTTGAATGCTATTGATCTATAAGGTCATTGATAATATGTATGAACTACAGCTAGTATTTTAAAATTTATTTGTGGTGAGTCTAAACATTTCATTAGCATCTTGATGTACAAATGCTAATCCTAGCGTCTCTGGTGACTTTAGTTTATCACACCAGTTCTTTGGATTTTCCCTGAGTATGTCAGAGTTGTTAGTGTTTGCTATTACCATGTATTCTAACCTAGTAACTTCAGTTTTTCTATATGTCTAAATTCTGAGATCTGGGGACCATTGTCCATCATGTTGGGGATTTTAATGGGAATGTATCCTATGTGGATATTGGTATTCAAAAGACTAGTTCTCAAATTAAAATGGAATTTGCAAACAGACCATAGTGACAATGTAACTTTCCTAAAGGATAACAAAGGAAATATTTGTGATAAATGTGATAAATGTAATTGGACCAACAAGTTAGGTTGCATTCTGAATTACATAAATGTACTGGAATGAAAAGAGGACTCTGAGGTTTACATCATGGATTCTAGACCTTTCTCTAACCTGAACTGACTCTCTGGGCCTCTGTTTCCTCTTTTGCAAAATGAGGAATTAGGATGAAAGTTCTAAAGTTCTTCTCAGCCTTTGCTCTTGCTGAGATGTTCATTCTGTACTTGCTTTGTGCAGTGACTCACTGAGGGAGGAGCATTAGTGGGCATTGGATCAGGATTAGGATAGGTCTCATTCATTGAGTCTCTGGAGATGAGCATGGCACTTGATGCAAAGTAGGGGCCTGTCAACACTTTTATACAGGTTGAACATACCTTATCTGAAATGCTTAAGATGGGAATTGTTTAAATTTCAGATTTTTTTTTTCAGATTTTGTAATATTTACATGTACATAATGAAATATTTGGGAATGGAACCCAAATCTAAACAAGAAATTCATTTGTTTTGTATATGGTTTATGCACATAGCCTGAAGGTAATCTTATGCAATATTTTTAGTGCATCTTCATTTTACTATGACTTATTACATGAGGTCAGGTGTGGAATTTTCCCTTTATTGCATCATGTCGGTGTTTGAAAAATTTTGGATTTGGGAGCAATTCTGATTTGAGATTTTCAGATTAGGCATCCTAATCTGCAATGAATTGGTGTTGATGATGAAGCACAAGTAAAGTTCCAGTTTGAGAACTATTATTCATAACAGCAGTGAGAAAAAGTAGAACACTAGATCACAAATTGTAGGGGCCACCTGTAGGACCCTGGGAAAATCACTGCACTTCTCTCAATCTTTTTTCCTTCCTTCATCACTGAATGGTCTGGGGAAGACTACCCAAGAAGCTCCTTACTAAGAAAAATCAATGACCCTATAAGAATTTCCAGCCATGTAAAGTAAATAAGAAAGTTCAGATGTTCAACTACCACCCGTGCCCAGAGTGGGTAGAGCAAGTTATCTATGATTTAATGCTCACTGGGAAGAAGTTCACAAGGTTGTATGGGGATGTGCTGAAAAGAGAAGAAGGACAGGGGAGCTGTATGCTAAAATTTTGCTGGGAAATTTGTGCAAAGAAGGAAATGAGGTCTCCTGGATTGCCTGTTAAGGTACAGAACAGATCAAATGCTGTGTTTAAATCAGTTCAATACCGAGCTCTAAGGTGTACCACCTGCTCTGGCTCTTTCTGTATCCTGCCTACATTGGTGACGTTTGACATCTTTCCCTTCAGGCAATGCCATCAGAGAAGGTAATGGATGGCAAAAGTGTATTTGAGACGGAAAGAGAAAGGGTTCACATACAATTCAATGGAAGTACTTTGAAGGCATTTCAAGGAGGAATCTGAGAAATAATTACATAGTTTGAAAAGAAAGACTTAACTTTGATCTGATTTTCTTCTGTAAAGCAATTTGGAACATAATTTTTGAAGTGCTAAGCCACAAATTCAATGTCTGGACCTGACTGCTTTCATTTGTGTCTTGGGGCTTCTCTTCCTTCAAAAACAAACACTTAAAAACTTAAGATGATTTTTTCAGATAAATTAATGCATACAGCATTAGTCGGTCAGCTCCCATAAAAATTACAGCAGCATAGAATAGCTGAGATTAAGTGCTAGATTTAAATCATGCAAAAGCCCAGTTAATATCAGTGCCTAATTAAGAAATCTGTAACATTGGTATGGAAAAACTCTATCAAGGTGTGATTGGAATTTTTCCTTTCAGTTGCTATTGGGGATTTTAATGGGAATGTGTCCTACATGGACTTTGATAGTCACCAGACTAGTTCTTAAATTAAAATGGAGCTTCAAATCTGAGCATGGGGACAAACTAATTTACCTGAAAGGTAATAAAGGAAGTTCTTACATAAAAATAAATGTTATAGACTGCCTCAATTTTAGATTACATTTCTCCTTAATTTTTTAAACCTGAAATTCTTCATGGTTCATATGTATGAAACTTGCTCTTTGGTAGATTGATGGGCATTATTCCTTCTTTAGCATGCACAGTGCCTAGGTTCCCATTAAGTGTTTATGAAATAGTAGAATATAAATATTTTGTTAGTTTCTGAGTTATTGCTGAGCTTGGTGCTCTGTCATGACACATTTTCTTTCCAATAAGTAGATGGATGGGTCACTGTGTACCAATTAGGAAGCACTGCAAAGCAGGCTATAAGCTGAATTTGGTTAACAATTGTCCATCCATTAAAAATTGAGAAACTTCATCTTCAATATAAATTTCTGGATTCCTTTGAAATTTCTGAAGTTGTGGCACAGTTTGGTTCATAGCTCCCCATGGTAACAATTGGCTGGTGCCCAATAGTTGCTATTCCCATTAAACAGGGCTCCTTTTCTACCAGTCACCATTAATAAATGTGATTGGTTTCATGTTGGGTTGCATGTTGAAGCAGATGAATGGACTGAATCCCCTGCATAAGACTCTAGGCTGAATTCCCTTTTTTATTTTATAAACTTGCCTGTGGAATAGGCCCTGCTATAGTTTGGACATGGAGCATCCCACAAAGGTCCACTTGATAAAGGCTTTATTGTCAACCTCTGGTGCTATTGAGAGGTGCTGGAACCTTTAAAAGGTGGGGCCTAGTGGAAGGAAGTTAGGTCATTGGTGGCATGCTTCAATGGTGATATTGGGATCCCAGTCCTTTTTCTTTCTTTTGCTTCCCAGCCACCATAAGGTGAACAATCCTCCTTCACGTGTTGTCACCATGATGTATGATGCTGCCACAGGGCCCAGAGCAACAGGGCTGAGTGACCATGGACCAAAACCTTTGAAACCATGAGCCAAAATAAATCTTTCCTCCTCAAAAGCTGATTTTCTTAGTTATATTGTGACACCAATGGAAAATTGAATAACATAGGCCCTCAAGATTGGGTTACAGCATTTGGTATGTATTTCTATTGCTGTTGGATTTGAATGAGTTAAAGATCTAAGGGTGAGCTTAACTGTTTTTTCCAAGCCCCACAAAAAGAGAAGGCGAGACTGTAAGTACTGGACTTGGAGTGAAGCTAGTGTGTATATTCCTAGTACTTCAATGTGGCTCCAGTGGGAATTGAGCAGGATCCAAGCACTAAATAACCCTAATGATATCGGGTAGGAGCTCATCAGGGAGCTGTTCAAGAGTTTGTCAGAGCATATTAAAATACAATACATTCACATAATCAAAAAAGGTACATCAGTCCATCTGTCTCTACATTCCTTTCTGATATTAGCTTTATCCAGGGACTTTTCAAAATTACATCATCTACCCATACCCCCTACTTTAGTGAATAAAAATGTGGACAGAATGGAAAGAAACTCAGAATAATGCACATTGGAGTAAGTCCTGTAATTGAAATCATTATTGCTTAAGACACCGTTGCTTTAATCAGCTCCATCATAAATCAATGCTTTGCACTAGTGAAGGTTTAAAATAAAGTGCTGTTAAACAAATTGGGCCTTTTAAAAGGCATGATGCAATTGGAAAGCCACTGAAAATGAATAAAAAAGTGCTTTCTGAATGGATACACTGGTTCTAGCATTTTATCTTCCACTTAATTTAAAAAAATATATTACCTGGTCCTTTCTTAGAAATTACATATTGGAGGTCTATAATGGCCAAGACTTTAACCCATTAAAAAAATTTACTCCCAGGAACAGTTAATATTTGACATTTAATTGCTTTTTCTTGTTGGAGGAAAAAAATATGTTTCTTTCCTTCCTTTCTCGATTGACTGTCCAAAAATCACCTTCTGAGCTATAAAGATAGAGAAGAGTAATTTATTTCAAAAACTCAAGTTCATGTACATGGGTATGCATACACATGTGTGTGTATGTAAATAATATCTCCAAAGTAGCAGGAGCTGGTTCTTCCCTCCCAACAACTCTGCAAGGCAGGGTGTTATGATTGCTGTTTGATAGATTTGGTGACTGAGGTCTAGAGAGGTCACAGAGGAAGTCAGGAAGTCAGGAATTCAGGGATGAGAGTCTTTATTCCATTGACATTTTGCCTACTTCTGGGTGTGCTTCATACCCAGGCATGGAGATGTTTATGGAGCCATGACAGAATGTCATCTCAATGGCTACCTTCAGGCAGCTAATTCTTTCAGCCTGTTTAGCCACCCCCAGATTCTGGGATTTAGTTTATAATGTAGTCCCACCTACAAATGTTGATGGGAAACTATGATTTGAACCTTTAATATGAGTCCTCTATTTAATGGAGCTAGGAGAAGCCCTGGAACCACTCTTTATCTATCATATTGACTTAAAAGAGATTTCTCATTGGAGTTTTGTCTGGATGACCAAGGAGTTAGTCTTCTTAAAAATATTCTGGCTCCTCCTCATGACTTGTTTGAAGACAAAGAGGAGGCCAGCTGGAAATTGGTGTGGAAACAATGAGGAAAACCATTCATTTGGTTGCCTGAAATTAGAAAATTTCCATTTTAACATCATTGGCCTCTCCCCTTTCTGGTGCAGCAAATTTACTACCAAAGGTCAAAGTGTTCTCTTGCTTTCTTTTATTTATTTTTTCTCTTTGCACAAAACCAGGTAACATTTAGTCTCTTGAAAAGCTGCACAAACCAACTGTTCCTCTACAGATTATCCCTTTCAGAGCTCAGGTGATATGCCTCATTGGGTTACATCTCCCGTGACTTGTGGTCAGATGGGGCTGTGTCATACTGCATTATTCTTTCTTGCAGGAAAATATTTACATGTTGGCTCCACCAGGTCCCATTTCCCCTGGGAATGGTTTTGCATGCACCATCTTCACAATGGTGGTTGAAGTCGAACCACTTGTCTTCATGGGACCAATGGACATCTGGCAGAAAACCAGAAAGTCAATTTTCCCCTCCATGATTTCATTCAGCTGGGAAACAAGTTTACAACTGTAGGAATACATGTTTCTGAGATGTGGAGTGCAAATACTCTTTGAGAAAGCTCTTGGAAGGAAACTGAATAGGGAATGGAAATTTGTACTATTCACAAAATCCTGCCCGCCCCCCATTCTAGAAACAAAAAAGCTTAAGTATGCCTTTTAAACATATTTTTCCTTTTCTTTCTTTCCTCCCTTTCTTCTTTCCTTTTTTCCTTGTCTTTTCCATTTCTTAAAAAGCATGCCTTTTAAACATTTTCCTCTTTTTTTCCTTCCTTTCTTCTTTCCTTTTTTCCTTTGTCTTTTCCATTTCTTAAAATTATAATTAAAATTAATAATAATATTCATTTTTCACAAGGAGTGGTGAATTAGACACTCTTATACTACTGTGATAAGGTATATTGGTAATACCTTTTTGGAAACTCATTCATAGTGTTTATCAAGAGAGTCATGAAACATTCATGAGAACTACTATGGTTTAGATGACAGGTGTCCCCATGAAGCTTATTATAAAACAATGCAAGAAAGTTTAGAAATGAAATGATTGAATTATAAGAGCTTTAACCTAATTGGTGCATGAATCCACTGATAAGGCTTAACTGGGCAGTAACTGTAGGCAGGTGGGGAGTGGCTGGAGGAAGTGGGTCAGTGAACATGTGGCTTTGGGGTTTACATTTTGTCCCTGGTAAGCAGAGCTCTCTCTGCTTCCTGGTGCTGTATGCCTATCTTTTTTTCCTCCACTGTACTTTTCTGCCAGGATGTTCTGCATAATGTTGGGCCCAGACCTATGAAGTCAGCCATCTATGGACTGAAACCTCTGAAACCACGAGCACCAAATAACCTTTTTCTCCTCTAATTGTTCTTGTTGGGTCTTTTGGTCACAGTGACAAAAAAGCTGACTCAAACAAGAATGATGTAATAATAAGGAAACAGGAAATCCACTCCTAATGCTTAAACATATAAAGTTAAAATGTGCATCATCATAATAATAGACAACATTTGTGTTCTTTTTTTATTGTATAAAATTTTATTTCATTATTTTTTTTTTTGTTTCTTGGTTACTGGGGATTGAATGGGGGGTTTTATCTCTTAGAAACATCCTATTTATTAATTTTTAAAAATTTTTATTTTTTATTCATTTTTTAAAAAAATTCAAAGTTGTTGTATTTATAACAGTAGCATGCATTACAATTCATAATACACATATAGAGCATCTTTTTACATAACACTGTTTGTATACAAAGTATATTTATACTATTCAAGTCTTCAATCATGCAACAGGCTCTGAGCCAAATGCTTTTTGGCATTGTCTCTAGGTTTAATCTGTACATGGGTTTTATGTTATAGATATTATTATTCCTCCATTTTACAGATGACAAAAGAGAGACATAGAGGGTTAATTGGTTTATCTGAAGTCATCTTGCTAGTGTGAAACTTCAACCTCATCCCAACTATAGAGTTTTCATGTTTAAAATAACTTGGAATTCCTTATAATATGTGGTTAATTTTAAGGGAAAAAACATTAATAACAAAAAATGTAAGCTATACTCTATAAAAACCACATGAAAAAGTAAACAGGAAAACAGACCACAAGGAAAACACCTAATTTGTAAAAGCTTGTCTGTAACCAGTTAATGAAATGATTTTTAGCTATCTGAAGTGAATTAAATGTTTCAAGTCTTTCTTCTGGATGAGAATCATATACTATAGGAATGATCTTTAGCTAAGAAAATCTAATTGATATTCTGCCAATTTAAAAAAGGTCCAAAGAACAAATCTTACATGTAAGTCCAAATGACTTCGAAAGGATTTCATCCAGATTCATTTGGGAATTTTCTTTTGGACTGGGACCTAGACCAAGATTTCTTAGTTTATTTTGTATGAGAATGTATCTGAAAATATTAATGGAATCTGTGGTCTTTTTTTCTGTTCAGAAAAACCTCTATACTAACACACCTTGCTGGATATATGTTGACTTTTATTCAAGGATTTTAGAAATTTTTTTTTAATTTTTTTTTATTATATATTTACTTATTCATCATGCACAAGTATAGTATCTTTTTACATACAACTGCTTGTATACAAAGTATATAAGTACCATTCAGATCTTCAATCATGCATTTAGGATAATGATATCCATCTCATTCAACCACCAATTTTTTTCCAACCCCCCCCTTACTCCCTCCCTCCCCTCCCTTTCCGTTGACCATTCTAGTGTTCCTCTGATCCTATGTACCCCCTTCCAACAACTCTGTGAACCAGCCTCCTTATATCAGAGAAAACATTCGGTACTTGGATTTTTGAGATTGACTAATTTCACTTAGCATTAACTAACTAATGGATGAAGTTAGAAATTTTTTAGATTGGTTGCTGGCTTGAGGGATTAAATTAAAAGTTCCCTTTCTGTCTTGGCTTGCAGACTCTTTTTCATAACACAGTTTGGTGGATGTTCTTTTTCTAATAAGTCAAGCATGAATACACTTTCTTTGGAATATTGTCAATACCTGGACGACTAAATATTATAAAGTAAGTGACTATAATGAATAATTTAGTTTCAACATTTTCATTAATATGATATCACATTATTATGGAACTTGTATCCAGATATTTGGCTAAAAACTGCCTTTTTTTGTTGTTGTTGTTGTTGTCCTGTTTAGGGTTAAGAAAATGTATGGCATACATTACCAAGAATCAAAGGTTGTGCCTGGCAGCATAATTGACTGTGTGACAGAGAGAAGCTGAGCAAGGTGAGTAAACAGAATTATGAATAGCAGTTTTCCTGTAGAGATATATTTTTTATAAACACATATATATATTAAGTGCATATGCATAAGGCAAAGTATTAGATGGGCTCAGAAAATGGGTGGGTGATGCTTTTGCATAATATGTAGTGCTCAGGAAGCCTCCAAGTTGGCTGTGCTACTAATAAGATGATAGCCAGGGCATGATTTCATTCCATGAAATATTTTTATCATCTAGAAGAAGGAAATTATTTTTACCCTTTCTAAAATTGAAAATTTCTCAGGTCCTGTTCAGGATTGTGCAAGAAGGAGTCAGAAATATCATGTTTAGAGGTCACTGGTCCATCTACCCTAGGAACTTCCCCTTGGCAGTGGTCTCTGTCTATGTTACAGAAGACAGCAAAAGTATAAACCATCATGCATCTGACCAATTATGCAATGCTCTATCAACAGGGGGAAATTCCTTCCTCACTTCAGCTGGTGAACAGTTATGCCCTCCAGCCCAGGACAGACATGCCTTGTAACTTTTTAACCTAGTTAGTGTAACTGCCAATATTATTCCTATTCATATAAATGTCTAATCCTTTTTTGAATCATGCTTGACTATTTTCCTCAATAATATCCTGCGGCAGTAAATTCCACAGGTAGATTATACGCTGCTTTAAAAAGTATTTCCTTTTATTCATTTTAAATTTGTTGCCTTTTAACGTCACAAAATGGCCCTTGCTCTTGCATTAAGTGGCAGGGGATAAAGGCATTTCAAATTAAGCTTTAATTTTCCCAAGCACTCTCTTTACTGTTATTAAAACCCTATCCTCTCTATATATTTTCTATTTTAGCACCTGTAATCTTGATTAAATGAGATGATTTGAGTTAGTGTTTTTCCACTACTTTGGACACATCGTGGGTGCCAGAAAAGAACCTTCCAAAATATTCAATGTTATTTATCGGACAAATATTTACTGAGCACCTACTTTTGAAGGAACTGTTGCCACTGGAGAGTAAGACTGGGTCCTTATTTAGAAGAACCCAACTTTCTAGAGAAGGAGACATGCTGTAAAATAATGAATAAGCATTTGAACTGCCTGCTTTGGGATGATATTAAGTACAATCAGCCCTCCATATTATGGGTTCAGCATTCTCAGGCTCAGCCAAAATTTATTTCTTGTCATTATTATCTAAATAATACAATACAATGACTATGTACACAGCATTTACATTGTATTTGATTTTTTAAGTGATCTAGAGGTGTATAGCTTAGATGCAAATTATATACCATTTTCCATAAGGGACATGAGCATGCTCAGATGTTGATTTCCATGGGGTTCCTAGAGCCAACCCCCCATGGACACTAAAGGAAAACTATATTGTGGGAAAAAAATTTAAAAGTTCCTGGGAAAGGATGTCAGGGGCCACTTTAGTTTACACAGTCAGAGGGTGACTTTCTGAAAAAGGGACAGTTGAGACCAGTCACCAATGAGTCATCTATGTGAAATATCCTTGAAGGTGAGCTCCAAGTTCCAGAGCAATGCCCAGTAGTTGAGGCTCAAACTTTTGTTGAGGGCCTAGATGAGTCAAGGTTGAGAAGGAAAACCTTAGTTCCAGAAACTATCCAGTCAGTGACTCAACAAATCCAGGAGCAAGGTATCTTGTACTCCTGTTGTAACTCCAAAGATTATCAGAGTAGAAAAAGCAAGAGATTTAGTTAGTGAGACTCATGTTTCAAGATTCAATCATGTTCCCCAGTAACCAGCTGTTTGACCTTGGGTCAATCACCTAATTGCTCTTTTGCAAAGTATTCTTCTTTACAAAAATGGAAGTACAACTTCTTTTTCTCATGGGGATTGGAGGAGTGGAGGTAATATTATATGGAAGTTCTTTATAAGCTGCCAATTGGTGTGGAGATGTTGGTTCTTTTTGCAGGAATCAGGTTTTGCCAGTACTCTGTACTTTGGGCTCTCATTCTTTTTTTTCTTCCATCCTTGCTTTCTGAGTACCCGATTACATCCCTGCCTCTGCTCAAAGTCCACCAGCGGCATCCATGGTACTTAGCTTTCTCTCCCAGAGGTGGATTAAGCATGGTAGATTTATCTTTCTGAAATTCTTGCCACTTTCCTAAGGACTTTAAAAATGGAATCAGATGGAGAAGTCACTTGTTGATATCGTGGACTGGATATGGATTTAAAATAATGATTGCTTTTTGTTTTTGCTTTTGTGTGTTCTTGTTTATTGCTTTGTCTTCTGGGGCCAGGTCAACAAAACTTTCTGTATAAAGACAGAGTCTCTGTCTGAAGTTCAAAGAGAATCTTCCCCCAAATCCAAGACTGGTTGACATGATCTCGTTCCCTGTGTTCAACTTCCCTCTGTGCTCTAGCATGGTAGGTACATGCCATTTTCTCACATTGCCTCTTGAAGTTATTCTTTTTAATTGCCCCTTACTTTTTTTTTTTTTTTCTGTTTAGGCAATTTAAAATAGAGGCATGTGCAGCTCTGCATAATAATGTGTTATAAAGGCATTTCAAGGAATAAATTATTAGGATTGTTTACATGCATGGTTCAAATTTACTGGCAAATTGCTTAGGCCTCGGTTTTATGATGTAGCTGCCAGTTAGGCTCCTTCTGAGTAAGAGTCTGAAATAGGAGAAGTCGCCCTTTGCTGTCCCTCACCAGCACTTCCTCTGCCTTGTTCCTGCCCTTTCAACACCTCTCTCCTTTTCCACCCCCAAATAACTCTGTGGAGCTGTCAGGCTTTTTGCACCTTAATGTGAGGACACTTTGTGGGTCCTCCCAGACCTGCCCCCAACAAAGGTGAGGTGTGCAAAGGAATAAATCTTCAATGGTATAATTTTAGATGCTGTGGCAACTGGGAAGGGCAGCTATTTTTGGCTGTGGGGCTTTCTCCTTGACCTGAGATGATACGGCTTTGCCTGCTGCAGTGTGGCCAGCCAACCCTGCTTGTGGTCCTTTTAGTGACATGTCTGCCATTCCTGGGGGTGGCTTCTTTCTTTCCTCACTGAGCACTTCTCTGCTCACTTGGAGTTCTGTGTATTTGTGCAAGGGAATACATCTATTGACGTGTGACCATGTTGGCTTGTCACAGGCTGACGCTCCAAGGTGGTGGTCCAACATCCCTGGGTGCAAACAGAGGGAAGCAGACTCCTTTCCACATAGGAAGTAGAGAAAAATTGCTGGTCTAGTTTCTGTGTATCACTCAGCCTCCATGCTTTATCAGCTGCTCAGTGATGGTTGTATGAGTCACTGCTTCTCTGAACCAGGCAGGTCTCCAGGCCACAGTGTCCGAGCCTTCCCACCAAGTCTGCCTCACTGAAAGTTGTGTGCTCACAGTGGCTCTTCTGACCACCCTGCTTGTTCTCTTCCCACTCAAGCTCCTGATGCAGCTGCTGTCTGCAGACCCCCTGTACTGCTTAGGGAAGGGAGTCTGGCACTCCTGCAGCAGATGGGCGGAATAACTACAGGAAGATTCAAAGGGGGCCAAAACTAACAGTGCTTCCAGATGAGGGTGATATTAGAGCCAAGATCATCACTGGGGCAGGGTATCTTGTTCTTAGTTTTACAACCTAAAAAGTACACAGAAGATTCAAAGATCATTTGGAAAGGAGGAATAAAAACAGGGGAAAACAAACAACAACAGGAAAATGGGACCAGTCTGAAAAAAAAAAAAAAAAAAAAAAAAGAATTGAATTTCTTTATGCCCAAATACAGAAAACAGAGGCCTTTTTTGGTATGGAGAGAGCACTGGATCTTTGGATGATAGTTCTCTTCTCCATTTTCCCTAGCTAACAAAGCAGAGAATTCTAGATTTGGAAAGAGAGAGGGGGCAGAGGATGAGAGCAAGAAAGGGCAGAGGAGAGGGAATGAGACTGTAAGGAGAGTCTGACCAAGGAACAGAAAATAAGGGAGGTTGTAACAAAAAGGGAGAAAACCTTCAAGACAATGTTGTCTTTCCTTATCTGCTACAGAAATAAATTTAGTAGAGATTTATTTGGAACCAACCATGTCTGGTTCACTTATCTTTATGCACGACAGATCACCCTAAAATTTATTAACTGAAAACCACAGCAATCAATCTGTACTGGTTTGGAGTGTTGACTGGGATCAGCTGGGTGGCTCTCATGCAGTCTACATGGTCTGATGGTGGCTGAGGCTGGAGCCATCTCTAAGTGTGTCCTGTGGTTGGTGCTGGTCCTTCCTGTGACCTCAGATGGACAGCTACATAGAGTCATTGCATGTGTTTTGAGCCTCCTCACAGTATCTCATACTTGCCCTTCTTACATGGCTGCTCAGGGGTCCAAAGATGAGTGTTTCAAGAAAACAAGGTACGAGCTGAATCTTCCTTTTCAGTCATATCCTCTATTGGTCCCCCAGTTACTGAGGTCAGCTCAGACTCCTAGGTAGGGCATCAGAATGCCTTCTCTGGATTTAAGGAGTGCTAAAGAACTTGTGGGTGTGACTTAAAACTGCTAAAATGTCCAATCACAGTGTCAGGTGCTTCCAACATCCGACTTCCAGCCATTTCCATCTAGTTGGAGCTGTAAAATTCCACCAAATATTCAGCAGAATGTAATGAACTATTCATTTATCAGGGGAGGGAGATGATAGAAGAATGAATTCCAAGCAGGGCTCAAGATGAACACTGTGTGCTCAGAGATCATAGGCAGAGTGTGGGTAGGAAGACTGGTGGTCACTTGTCACTGGAGAGCATTGAAGGACAACAGGATACAGTGACACAGTGGCCAACATTCTCTAACTCTGGAGTGGGTGTTGCCAGTTTTATTTGAACCTATATGTTTGTTCTCCATAACCTACCTGCTCATTACCTCTTTTCTCTCCCTCTGCCTCACCTGGCTCCTACCAACTCTTCTTTCTTTTTCACTGCAGTATTCTGTTATGGTCCGAAAACTCTTCTCCATCCGTCATACCCCGGGGTCATGACTTTATCTTTTGGGGCATAAAGTCCCATCCCCTTCCCTTCTTATTTGCTGCTCCTTTCCCATCTTTCAGATCACTGAACTTCTCTCTGCTTTTCTTGTTCATTCCTCAGTTGATTACTTGAAACAGGCATTTTTTATTTTGTTTTCCTCCCTTTATGGCCACTGTCTCCTGCCTTTTTAAATCAGATCCTATGTTTGGTGACTCATGCCTTTCTTCCCCGCTCTGTCTTATCCTAGGGACCTGTTGCCCAGAACAGAATCACAGGACATGGGTCCAGGTGCACAGAATACCCTGCACCTCCGCCAGATACCCACAGCCATCTTCCTGGGGTTGTGAGGGGGGCTTGCTCCGGGCCAAGGACTTTCAGGTGAGATTTGCTGTCCCACTTCTCATCTTGCTTTGGTAAGCATTTCCTACATTCCATCATCACTACAAATACTTTTCTCTTCATCTGGGCTCTGAGTATCTAAATACCACCCACTGTGGAATTCACTTTTTAATCCTCATGTAGGCTGGGTTTCTTTTCTTCTCCTAGTACAAAAGCAATAGGTGTCCACTACTTCTCTTACATAGAGAAGTAAAAATTAAACAAGCATTATAGATAGAAAGATTGTTAAGACCTTGAAGTGAGGCTTTCTTTCCTCCCCTCCCCAACTACATTTATGCTTTTTATTTTTTATTTTTTGGTACTGGGGACTGAACCCAGCAGTGCTTTATCACTGAGCTACACCCTCAGCCCTTTTCATCTTTTATTTTGAGATAGGGTCTCACTAAATTGCTGAGTGTCTTGCTAACTTGCTGACGTTGGCCTCTAACTTGTGATCCTCTTGATTCAGACACCTGAGTCCCTAGGATTAAAGGCCTGCACCATTGCACCTGGCTGTATTTATGGTCTTTTAGAGACAAAAAATAACACCCACTCAGATGGTCAGTACTTTCCTCCAAGCCACTTGCTGCTTTGTAGAACCAGTTCTACAGTTCTCTATTCCCTGGCCCTAGCTAATTGGAATGGGGCTGGACATCTGGACCCGGACGGACTCATATCTGCTCTTTCCCTGAGATTAAATCAGATGGCACTTGGGACTAGATCTCTATCACATGGAGGTGGGATTAGTATTTATACCTAGAAACTGAAAGCTTAGCTGGAGAAGCTGGTTTGTAAAAGATGAGTAGACAGTGAGAAGCAGAGGAGGAGATGGTAGAGTTACAGGGGAAGAGACTTATGCTCTGGCATCATTCCTGCAGTGACTGATGTGGAACTGGTGAGGGATGTTTCCATCCTTACCTTATATCTGTCTTAAATGGAGCAGTGCTATGGGACTTTGAGATTTCCAACTACCAATGCCTGTGCAAGGTGAACTTTTTGTCTAAATATGCTTTTCTCACCAAATAATGTATCATATTTTTTTCTATATGTTAAATATTCTCCCAGATTATAATTTTGATGAGTGCACAGTGATTACTGTCAATGCCTTGATATTTATGGGAGACGTGCGATTAAGGGGTGAATCTTGAACTCTGTGTTAAATTGTACTGGATTCAAATGCCTTCTTTGGCCCTTGTTTGCTATATGACTTGGACAAATTATTTAAATACCCTATGTCTTAGTTTCTTGGTCCATAAAATAGTAAAAAAAAAAGGTTAAAGTGTATCACGAATCTTAAAGTTCCTGGCACATCTGTCACAAAGGTAAGGGTTCAGTAATGCCAACTGTCATTACTAATATCATAAAAGGTGTTCTTTATTATCACTCATGTAACAACCCCACTATTTTCTATATGATTTAAACAAAACTGCTGTGAACATCCATACAGTTGAATATTTGTGCATGATTATTTCTTGAGCTAAATGCCTAGAAGTTGAAATAATGGATCAAAGATTATGAACATTTAAAAAAATGTTTAAAACATGTTTTGTCATGCTGTCTCTGATCTCTTCTAAATTGTCCACCATTCCACCCTTTCCTATCTTCTTCTTGGCTTCAGATTTGAAGACAGTATGTTTCCTTTTGTATCCAGGATATAGTCTGTGCTTACCTTCCAACAAAATTAAAACACTGTCACATCTGACCTTTGAGTGGGGGCTCTTTCAGGTAAATTTAATTAAACCAGTTAGCAATTCACTCACATGCCAGGTGCAGATTTAGTTTATGTATAGACAAGTCTTAAAGATTAGATTTATGTTTTGAGAGCTGATTTTTGTTTTGAGGGCTTTGCAGCCATCATAGAAAGAGTACCAAATGGTTCTAAAGAAGTCAGATATTGACTAAGACTTACAATAGATATGACATTTTTCCTCTCTAGAAATTGGAACATCTGGAATGTGAACATCTTTATTGCTTGACCTGCCAGGAACTACCTTCTGCCTGTGGACCCTAGCCTGGCTTCAAGGCTTGGAAAAATATATCAATATGGAGTTATGTGAGATTTGTCTTTGAGCCATTTACAGTGCTGGACACTGTGGGAAGCAAAAGATAACCCAACAAAGTCCTTGTCCTCAAGGAGTATACTGGGAAAATAGATATGTACATAATTATAGAGCAAAGGAAAAATTGCTAGAATGCAGGTAGGCACCTGTAAATCTGTAATTAACACCTATAAATCTGAAATTTTTCAGAATTAACTACTTCAAGAGCTGAGTCCTGTGCAGTTAGCCATTTGGTCCTTGATGATTTTGTTATATTTGGTCCCAATTTATGGATTTAATTTTTTAAAAAGTTTCCAACAATGAACAACTTGTAATTTTTAGGTAAAAAATCAGATTTCTGTCTTACCTTTGGAAAATGGAAGAATTGGCAATAATGAGCCCTCATTCTACCATAGCAATAATGAAGAAAGGCTGACCTTTAGGCCAAGGAATAAGATTTCCTTTTTTTTTTTTTGCCACAGTCCCTACCACTCCCTACTGTCTTAGGCTATACTACTTCCCTTATTTGTGCTGTGTGTGCCTTGTGATTTATGGCTGTGACTTAGCAGAAGGAGGCTCTTGTTCTTTCACAGGGTATCAGAGAAAGCTCAGAAAAATCTGGTAGAAGGGAGACCTGCAGGCTGAGCAGGGATTTTCTGTGTTTATAGATAGACAGTGAAGTACTAAAGGCAGATGGAATAGCATGTGCAGAGGTCTGGGCCTTGAGCACAGAAGGTCCACTTGGAGAGTAACACCCACACAGGATGGCAAAAGTGTTTGGTATTTGAGGAAGGGGTTTCAGAGAGAGAGAACTGGAGAAGTATGTGCAAGTCCCAGCTCATACGTAGCATGGCATGCCAAAAGGAAGACACTGGAATTTGGCCAATAAGAACTGGATTGAATGATGGGTAGGATGACAGCTAAGATAGTTTCTAACAATGCTCTGTGTCCATGTGGGTGTCATGCCAACTGCATCGTGTGCAGGATCTCACTAAATCCTGACTCCAAGAACATGAGACATGTACTGTCACTGATGAGAAAGTTCAGGTAGAGGGAGATGGGTTAAGTGACTTTCCCAAGGTCACAGCCAGTAAATGGTAAAGCAGGAAGTGGGCCCATTGCCATATTACAAGATTTGCAACTTTATTGTTAATGTGCTCTGCTTTTTAGATTGATCAGTGCTGCAGAATAGGTACTCTGGCAGAAAAGTTGGGTCTGCATTAGAAGTGAGTGCAGGAGGCTGAGATAGCTGGGCGTTGGAGGCCACTGCCTTGGCCATGCAAGAGAGCCAATGGTCCTCCACCATGAAGGCCTTAGTACCAGCACTGAGGAGGGGTGAATGTGAGGAACATTGAGCATAGGATCCTCCTTTATGAAGCCTGCCAATTATGGAATGTTTTCCTCCTCCTTTATATTCTCAGAGTACTCTGTGTCTTTTTCTCAGGTCCTGCTTGTGCAGTGTCCCCAAACAGCTGTTTGCCTCTTACTACATCTAGTATAGTTTGAGTTCCTTAAGGGCAGGAGGAATTATTCTTTATTTGCCTTCTTATATATTTTTTTGCATTGCTGAGCACAATGCCTTGGTAAATGAATGAATTCCAAAATTATCTTTTTCAGATCATTTCTCCTTATGTATGCATTTTTCGAAGTTAGTGGCAAGTTAAATACTCTTTCTTTTAAGATAGAATAATTTCCTTACACAATCTACTTGAAATTATTTTAGAACACAAGGAAAAGACCAAGAAGTTGTTATAAACAGCAAACCCTTAAAGAGTCAATGTCACATTTATTGCTATAAAATATTTTTCTCTCTCTGTTTGACATCTGGTTCCCATTACATACAGTACTGGGTACTTGAGTTCACCAGCCATTTTGCATACTAAACAGCACACACACACAAAAAAATCCCCACCGACATCCACCAGTACACATTTGCACCATGTAATTCTTACTTTCCATTTACAGACATCCCTTCTGTAACCAACTTAATGCTTACCAATACATTTTTGAAGTTATGTTTTCATATTTACCTTAAGGACCAAATTGCCTACATCTGAGAAATTAAGAACTACAAAACCCCAAAGTCTTTGCTTTCTGTCATTGTATGCCCCAACTATCTATAATCTAGCACTGAAGTCAATGAAACATCTCAATCTTAAGTCTATATTTCCTAGTTACATTGACCCAGAAATGAGAAACACAATATGGAATGTTTGCTAATGAGTCATGAATTTCATTATAATTGCTTCCACATTCAGGATAGCTCCCTTAAACCATCTAATCTTGACATATCCTGCTACAATCCCATGTGTTGTAAATGATTTTGTTTTATTTCTTTGGTTACTGTTAAGGGCTTATTTTCTGGTTCATTTCTTTTTCTTAAAAAAAAACCACACACTTGTGTGAACCCGCACTCATACTCAGACACCGTGCACATACAGGCCACTGTGGCTTTTGCCTCAATCTGTATTTTTTTTAAAATAAAATAATTATGAAACAAAAAAAGAGCCCTCATCGTTTGGTTTGGAAGTAAAAATAAACACTCGTGAAGAGAGTCGAAATATGGTCTAGTTTAAAGTCCTCATTCAGGTCTCTGAGAATTAAAGCCAGAATTGAGCAATGGCCCAGCAAACAGCAATCTGTCCACTCCACAGACCTCAGAATCCATAATGGAATAGACAGACACAACCAGCATTCAGTACAGTAATAATGGAAAATTAAATACGACTTTTAAAAACTGCTCACATTATAAAGTGATCTATTAGTGTTATATGACTTCAGCACTTAAAGTGACTGATTCTAATTGCAAGATTTGGCCCACAGCAAGCATTAAAGAGCTGCATGATCTTGAAGGCATTTTTATCTCTTTTGGGATATTTTAAAGTGGGTTTTCTTTGGAATCAAGCTTTATTTCTGCTGCACAAAAGATTGTATGGATGAAATCTCTCAGTTCAGATAGAACCAGAGGTAATTATAGATTTTCCTCTTTGATTCCAAACTGTTTGTCCAACAGCCAAACTGTTTTACTAAAGCATTCCTGCATGTATTGCCCCTTCTTCCCCATCTTTTTCAGGGATTGAACCCCAGTCTTCACACATGCTAGGCAATCACCCTACCACTCAGCTATATCCCCGGCCCTACCTGTCTCTTTACTAAGTGATGTTATATCTTTACAGATCATGGGTGTTGCCCTGAAGAAGTAAGGCTGGATGCCCTTCCCTGGGGAGCATTTTCAGCAAACAGAGGCACCCTCCTCCTGCTCCTGTTATCACACCGTATCCTTCAGAACATCTTCTGGACACACGGTGGGTCTCTAAGATAAAGCTGCCATGCCATAACTTGAGCTCAACTAGTTTTACATAGGTTGTCACACCACTATGGGAATCCTGAGCACATAGACTTCTCAGATGGATCTACTAAAGAGTTTTTATGTTCCACAAAAAGAAGGAAGGAAATGGAGGCATGCCATTCATCTTTGAATTTGACTTTACGTTTACGATATTTATAGCATTTTAAATAGTTTTCATCCTATTGATTATAGGAACTTTATTAACTAGATGGTATTGAAAACTGTAGCTCTTTATGTAAGAGAGTCCTGTTGAACTTAACATGTTTAAGCAGTTTTCACCATGTGCTATACATATATGGATATCTTGCTGGTGGTTTTCAGATCTCCCAGATAGAACAAATCATTGACTATGCTTTAGATTTTTGATGAGATAATCTACATCGTTATTCATGTAATCAACAGTGGAATCTTGGACATGTAATTTAAAATCCCCAGTAACACTGGGGGAGTATGAACATCAATAATATTTTATTTTAATTGTTTACTTTTTGTGGTATTGGGGATCAAACCCAGGGCCTTGTGTGTGCTAGGCAAGCACTCTATCATTAAGCTACAGTCCCAGCCCATTTATTTATTTAAATAACTATTTATTTAAACCCTATTTATTTAAAACATCTCTTTCTAAAATTGGCATTATTTTCAAAAGGACAACACTAGGTAGAAAGAAGTTTAAAGGCATTCTGACTTCTTTTTTTTGCTAACAGATCCCTGTAGCTTGTAATTGCTTTCTGTCTTCCAAACTCTAGAATTTGCAGAAGAGAGCAAAAATGCTTGTTGTTGACCAGTTAGGAAAAGAGAAGAAGAGAAGATCATAGCTCTTGGTACTTTGTTTATGGAAATATCATTTTGCAGATATGTTTGAATCAGGCAAAGATAATGCATTTATCTATCTGTGTAATTTTATTCAATGCTGGAGATTGAACCAAAGGCCTCATGCATACTGGGCAAGCATTCTACCAATGAAGTGTATCCCCAAACCTCTCCTATAAAAATTAATTTCATCCATTTATTTATTTATTTTTGGTACCAAGGATTGAGCCCATAGGCGCTTAACCACTGAGCAACATCCCCAGCACCTTTCTATATTTTATTTTGAGACAGGGTCTCACTAAGTTGCTTAGGGCCTTGTTAAGTTGTTGAATTAGCTTTGAATTTTCAATCCTCCTGCTTCAGCCTCCCAAGCTGCAGGGATTATAAGTATGCACCATCATACCTGGGCTTCCACCATATTTTAGATGCCAACTTGGCCAGACAATAACAATCAGTGCTTAGAATTAGGTTGCATACCATTCCTGTATGTGGTGTAATATGTGATTATTTCATGTAATCTTTACTATCTTTCTTAGATATTTTAGGAATATATAAAAATAAAAATATAAAAAATGTAAAAATAAAAAAGCATTTGCTTAAAAATTACAATGTTTAATTTTAAAATAGTTTAAGACCTACAAGAAGTTGTAAAAATAATTTGGAGAGATCTCTTTGTTCTTGCTATCTGGTTTTCCTTGAAGATAACGTCTCACTTAACCATGGTACATTGTCAAAGTGGGAACTTGATTCAATACTGATAATTCAGTGAGAGATATTATTCAAATTTAAATTTTTATGTGTACTCTTTTCTGGGTGTGTAGTAACAAGTAGAAATGCATAAAATACCAGAAATTCCTTTTTTTTGAGGTACTAGACAGGGCTTCACACATGTTAGGTAAGAACTCTTCCACTGAGCCACACCTCCATCTCTCATAGAGCAGTCTTAAGGGAGCATCTCTCCACAATGAATATTGATGGTATGCAAGATTCTTAGATGATGTGGTTTTATGCATCTTGTGGTTAACTAATGAGGAGGTAGAGCTGGTTGCATTAATTGAGTTTCTTTATATTTAATTGCTTTCTCTTTCCATTAATGAGCTAATAAACTAATCAACCCTATATCAAGTGCCAACTGTGAGCCAGCCCCTTTGATAAACTGGAGATAAAAAAGGTAGAAACATGGACTCTGCTCTCAAAGAACTCACAGGAGGAGATTGAAAAAAAAGTCCACAATTACAACATAACGTTGCATACCATAGCACAAATGAAACAAACCAACACTGTAAGCACCTAAAGGTGCTCAGCACTATGCCAGGCATTAGGGACAAAGTGGTGAATGAGAAGAATGCTTTTTTTTTTTTTTTTTTTGATTTTTAAAAATCTTGTGGAGCTTACTGTAAAGTGGAGGAGAAAAGCAATGATAACAGCACACACTGACAGGGGACTGTGGTTCTGAGCTGGTAGGTCCTAATCAAATCAGGGGGTTTAGGAAAGTGACTCACATGGTCAAGGTCGGCATCTCAAGATGTTGAGATCTTAATGCGATCTTTAGACCAAGTTCTACTCCACTTAATAAGACCTTATATGGGATCTTCTAGCACCTGCATTTTAGCAGATGACTTCCTATCACAAGAACAGTCATTGTTTATTAGAGCGGATTCAATGGCTCTTTGATATCATACCTAATAGCAGATCTTTCCCACTAGATGTTGGAAGACCTGGTGTTAGGCTCACAGAAGTCATGAGATGGAAAGGGAGTCTTCTTTCCAGCAGTAAAGAAGATGTGATTCCCTTGAGTGTGGTAGGAACATGTAGGGTACATGCAGGGTGTGATATTCCCTTGAGTGTGGTTGGCAGCTGGCGATGGAGAAATTGCTGTATGTTTCTAGCCTAACAAATTAAGGATCTTTATTCAAAACAAGACAACACCATCATTCTGTAGCCTTCTGAGATCTGATTGTATGCCTTTCCTGCTTAGAACTTCCAGTTGCTTTGCATTGAACTTAAGTGGCTTCCAAAATTTCTACCTAAGTGTACAGTCTACAAGGCCCCACCTATCCTTGAACACTTATATCCTTACCTCAGCCTCTTCACCTTCCATTCTATCATCAGTTCCCAGTGGCTCAGTCACACTGGCCTGTTTAAGGTTCCATTTGCTTGCCAAGCTGTTTCCAGAAATACTTAGCTCCTTCCTTCTCAATACCTTCATCTATAACTGCATGCTTTAGGCTTCTCTTTCAAGATTTTCTGCAATGAAGCACTTATATATATTGTCTCCACTATATGTCCCATTATATCCTTTTTTATACTTTGTGCACATATTAGAGTATGCTGTTTTATATTCACTGGTGTGATTACAGAATATTAATTTTCTCTATTAAACTGTAAGTTTCATGAGGGCAAGGATGATTATCTTCTCAAGGCTCAATAAGTATTGGTTGAATAAATTGTTAAATGAATAGGTAAAAAAAAAAAAAAAAAAAAGACATACCTTTTCCCCCTGTAACTGTAGGTAATGTTACATCTGAGATTTAGAAGTATTTATATGTTATTCTGGGCTCATTCATTTTGGACTCATTTCTGGGATTTTCTTTCTCAAGTCCAGGCAACTGTAGTTTCTTATGATAGGCCATGGTTTACATGATTTTTATGTCCATTGGCTTCTGCTTTGTATGTACTATTTGTTGTAGTTTTCATCTCAAGATCACTCCAACAAGGACAAAATCATGCATTGAATGCTCACCTCTGTCTGAAATGGTGGCTACTTTTTTGCAAAGAGTAGCCCAAAGCTGCTTTACTAAGAGTTCTGTGCATGGCTTTTTTTTTCCCCCGACACAGCAGTATTGAGCTTGGGAGATACCATGGGAGATAGGTCTGGGCATCCTAGAGAGAGTATATATCTGCTACATTTGAGATCCAAATCTGGTCTTTACTGGCTTCAAGAAGAGAGAGGCATTACTGGGATGAAGGAGGCACATTGTGGAGATAAACATCCCTGTATTTGGGGTAGAGAGAAAGGGATAGAAGTCAGGGGATGTGTCTGAAGAGAAGTGATTTTTGAGTTGCATCTACATTGGTGCTGAGGGTTGGGTGAGATGGGACTATGTAGCATGACTAAGGCTGGGGCTGAGGGGGTGATGTGAGCAAAGACCTGTGGGTTGTTTGCTAAAAAAACTCAACTAAATCTCTAGACTTAAAAACTCATGTCTCTTAGAATATTCAATTCATGAATTACGAGAAGAGCGGCCATCCCCTGGACCTTCAAATTTGAATAATTTAGATAATGACTTCAATTCATGGCTGCGATGTACCCAGTCTATGTTGTAATCTAACCCAGGTTTTCTACCTTATTTAGGTAGTAAGTAATGATGCAGTGTGAATTCCATTACTTTCTTTCTAGGTTTTTAATCAGGATGTGCATTTGTGTGTGTGTGTGTGTGTGTGTGTGTGTGTGTGTGTGTGTGTGTGTGTGTGTGTTTAAATCACCTTTTTAATCTTTCCCAGATATAAATGAAGATCACAAGATTTGTTTATATGGAGAGCTGTGAGATTCTAAAGAGTTCCTGCAGGTGATGGGTGTGCAGCTATGGAAGAGACAGCACTACATTCCACAGGGGTCTCAGCCTTTAGAGGCAAAGCCCTGGGCATAAGGTCCAACTTTGCATTTACTAATGTGTGACTTTGTGCAATCATATAACATCTCTGACCCTCAGTTTCTCTCCACTCACTTTGGAACATCATGAAAACGAGGCATTAGATATTATAGAATGAGTATACTCTTGAAGGATTTTATTTTATTTTCAATTGTCACCTAATAAGTGTATACATTCACAGTATGCAACGAGACATTTGGAAACATGAATATATTATGTAATGATCAAATCAGGGTTATTTATCCATTACCTCAAGCATTTATCATTTCTTCAAGGTGAGAACCTTCAAAATCCTTTCCTCTAGCCATTTTGAAATATACAATATATGATTATTATCTATTGTCATCCTATAAAAGACTAGAACTTATCCTTCCAGTTAACTGTACCTTTTTGCCTATTGGCTAGTCTCTTCCCATATTTCCTTCCCCAGCCTCTGATAACCACTATTCCACCCTCTATGATTTTTTATTCCCTAGGCACTGGGGATTGAACCTAGAAACTCATGCATGATAGGCAAGTACTCTAGCAAGGAGCAACAACCCCATCCCTTTCTTTAAATTTTATTTTGAAATAGGTTGTTGCATAGTTGCCCAGGATGGCCTCCAACATTCCAACTTCCTTCCTGAGGAGCCAGGACTACAGGCATGTGTCCCTGCAATTACCTGCTCTCTACTTCCATGACATCAACATTTTTAGATACCTCAAAGAAAAAGTGTATCTTGAAAAAAAATATGACAGGTGACGTAAGTTGTGTGGAGGAGAACTTCTCAGCTCAATGTCATTTGAAAGTTTATAATGACATATTTCTGATATGGCAATATAGTGAAACATTGAAAATTTCTAAGAGCAATGAAAATGTACTTATTATGTTGTAGGTTTATAATTTAGAAGGTAGTTTAAATTTATGAAGCTGAAAAGTAAGCCTCCAAGACGAAGATTGATAGAAAGTCTTGATTTTGAGTAAGGAAGGTATAAAGTGAATGTTTATGAACTATTTTCTGGTAGTTCGTTTGGGTTATATTTGTAAATTAGTTAGCATTAGAATGTCTTCCCAGAATATAGTATCAAACTTGGCTTAAAATGTTTTATTTAACCGGGCAGAACCTAGAGCAACTAGGGGAAATGAAAGCTCATTTTACATATAACCAAAGATGCTTAAAAATTAATATGAAATAGCCCCGTATAGTGGTGCACACCTATAATCCCAGTGGCTTGGGAGGCCGAGACAGGAAGATCATAAGTTCAAAGCCAGCCTCAGCAATGGCAAGGTGCAAAGCAACTCAGTGAGACCCTGTCTCTAAATAAAATACAAAATGGGGCTGGGTATGTGGCTGAATGGGCGAGTGCCCCTGAGTTCAATCCCCAGTACCCCCCCCAAATTAATATGAAAATATGACAAATCTAAAAATGTACATCATCTGGGTACAGTGGTGTATGTAATCCCAGTGACTCCAAAGGCTAGGGCAGCAGATCTCAAATTTGAGGTCAGCCTCAGCTACTTAGGGAGACCCTACCTCAAAATAAAATATGAAAAAAGAACTGGGGATGTGACTCAGTGATGGAATGCCCCTGGGTTCAATACCTAGTACCAGAAAAAAGTACACCAAAGTCAGTATTAAAAACTACTAAGATCTTTTCGATACAAAAATAATTTTCTAAAAACTCAAATAGGATGCGTATCAAAGAAGACAGGGATTAATTATTTTTCAGATAACATAAATTTAGAAAGCATTTGGTGGGTAAAATAAACTGGGCTATTCATGACTGGCAGGGAATTGAAATGTAGAATCAGAACAGTAATTAACATCTTTGTAAGTAACCCACCACAAAACAATTTATTTTTTCCTTCTATTTCTATTTTTTCTATGTTGTCATTTGGGGCACATTTTTTTTTCTCTATCTAATCTCAAGATCCTCATGAACAAAAAGGAAACAAATACTAAAGTATTACCTATGAAGCACACAGATGGCTTTGGTATGCACAAACTACAAGTGATAGGATTCGTTGGCTCTCTGGTCAAAACTTCAGTCAGTAGGTACATGTAGATGCTAAAGAACATTTTCTTGCCTTGAGAAACTTATGAGATCAAGTTGAAAAGATAAGTCTTATTTTGAGCTGGGAGGAATGATCTACTAAAAGATGACCGAATAACCACTGTGTAGGAAAATATTCATCCACCCAAAAGAGAGGCTGAGTAGGTGATTCACAACTAATTGGGGAGATGAAATACATAACATTGCTTGCTAGACACAAAGTCACTACTGGCCACTTTTCCAAAGTGCCCTGGTGCCCGAGACCTGGCATTTTTACTTTGTACCTCATCCATTCAGAACAGCCCTCTTGGCCAGATGCCTCTTGAATATCAGAATACTGCTCTCACTACTACCTGGGAAATTCATTTCCCTCCTCTTGAGTAGAGTCCTTTGCATGAAGGTTAACCCACAGTTGGGGTTGCTTAACTCAAGCTCAGACAGCACACACTGCATCTTTAAGAAATAGTTTACTTGTGAATCAGTAAACGTACTAGACAAAGCAGCTATTACTTATGCATTCCTGCATACCCAGCAAGGTGAGAATAATAGAATAAACATCATATACTTCATTATGATATCGGTTTACACTTCCAGGGTACACAAAAAGAGGCCATTTCATCAAGCTAATTGCCTGAAAGTAAAAGAGAGAGAACTTTAGCTATTAGTCTATTATGGGGCTTTTTTCTTAATCACAAATAGGGGCCGTGTGTCCCTGGGGGGATGTGTATTCTAATTTACAATTGAACTACAGATCAGAGCAATCAATCTTGGGCAGCACTTTTACAGTGTAATTGCTGCAACATAACAAATAAAAAAAAAAAAAAAAAGAAAGAAAGAAAAGAAAAGAAGAAGAAGAAGAAGGCCTAGGCTGAGCTTCAGCTTGAGGTAGAGATATTTCCAGGCACTAGCTCAGGGTGGGAGGGAGAGAAGAACCACGGCGTACATGAATATGCAATGAGGGCTCATTAGCGGCCTAGTGTTGCCATGACGAATGGCATTATCCCCGGCCTGGTGCTGCCTAAACATGAATTTTATAACGACCCATTTATCATGACTTGTCATGGGCTTCTGTACTGTGCTTTCTTCCAGCTCACACACCTTTCCCTATTATGGTGGTAGAAATCTTTTCTTTTATTATTATTGTTTCCTTTTGTATTGATTTCTGGCTCTTTGAAGGAAGTATTCAAACAGGAGCAACATGCTAATGAGTGATTTGTGACTTTCAAAGTTGAAGAACTGATATCTGATTTTTCATTCCATCTTCATTATAGGCATATCATGGGGGGTGGAGTTGGGCTAAACTTTGAGAGGAGTTTCCCCATGGTGACCTTTTGACATTACAATTTTAAAAAAATGACAATGAACTAAATTATTTTCCCTTCTTTTGTTTTATTCCCCTTTTCTATACTTCACAATTCTTTCAATAACTTCAATGTACATTAAAACTCAGAAAGTTTTAATGTCTTTTCCAAAAATCTTGGAACTGTTCCAAAAAAGTGTAAGATTACAATATCTGAAAGATTTTTAGTGGTTAGCATTTTCTAAGCACATGAGTTGATTTCTCACTTAGAAAGCTTGTTATATTATTGGGGAGAAGGGTTGCCCCAAAGCTTGATCTTTGATGACAGCTTACCAATAACCAAAAAACCTGAAGACACTCTCCCATGACAGACACCATGAGGCATGTAGGGACATTCAGCAGCAACACACTTGCTATTTGCAAAGGAAGGAGTCTTTGCCATTAACCAGGAGGGAGGGCAGCGTATAAGTCCAGGAAAGTCAAATCCAGCAGTCAGCCAAGAATAGGGTCCTAGGTTGGCAGAAGCACTCTACTACAATCAGAGGAAAATCTGGGACTTGATGATTTGTCTATTTCCTTATAATATAAAGAGCAGTGCCAAAACTGGTTCTTGGGTTCAAATAGGCAAAGCCACAGAAGCACAATTAGAATCTGGTAATGTTTTGCTTTGCCAGGGATTGTAGTCACTCTTGTATATAATTTACAAACAGTAAATAGTTTTTCAGGTCTCTTCAGTGTGGCTATCTCTCCTGTGAGTCCTTGGATTCCATAATCCTAAGAAGGACACATTTATGTAGTGATACTATTTTTGTAATAATGTTTTATAAAATTAATGATAAAATATTTTGTATATTAATAATACTTTTATTTTTATAAAACATTTTGACTCTGCAGAGTTATTTCATCAGATTCTCAGGTTATTATTTCCTTGTATTCTTTATCCACAGCTAAGGGTCAAACCCAGGGTCATGAGAATGCTGTGCAAGAGCTCCACCACTGAGCTACACCCTCAGCCCTATTTCCATTTTAAAGAAGAGAAAATGGAGGCTCAGAGGTAAAGTGATTGACTGGCTTAAGATCACACAGAGAATGAAAGTTCTGGGCTCACCATCAAGCCTCTAGATCCTTAGGTCTGAACTTTAATGTACCTAAAGTCACAGAGCTGAAATCGTTCTTAAAATTTCAAGTTCAGTCATCCCTCAGGATCTATAGGGTCTTGGTTCCAGGACCCTCAAGGATATAAAAATCTGTGGATGCTCAAGTCGCTTGTATAAAAGAGTATAGTATTTGCATATAGTCTCTATATAACCTCCTGTATATCTTAAATCATCTCACTAGGAGTGGTGGTGCATGTCTGTAATCCAAGCCACTTGGGAGACTGAGGTAGGAGGATCACCAGTTGGAGGCCAGCAACTTAGCAAGACCCTGTCTCAAAACAAAAAATAAAATGGGCTGGGAATGTTGCTCAATGGTTAAGTACATAAAAATGCAGATATGAACGCTGGGTTCAATTCACCATACCCCTCCCTACACACACAGAAAAAGATCTCTGGATGACTTATAATATCTAATACAATGTAAATATTAGGTAAATAGTTGTAATACTGCATTGTTTAGGGAATAATAACAAGAAAAAGTCTATACACATTAGTAAATACACATTTTTTCCTGAATACTTTTGATACATGGTTGATTGAATCTGCAGATGCTGACCTCACGAATATGAAGGGACAACTGTAGTCTATTTTAGGATTTAGTAGTGAGTGAATAGGTTGGGAAAGAAGCCTACTGAAAAGATGGTTGTCGTTTATCCCTGAGAGCCTGTGACTCTGACATGGCCTACTAGAATTGAAATTAGAACATGCATGTCAATTAAAAGTAAGGTGCCAATTCCCTTTATTTAAGCTGAATTACCCTTCATAATTTAAAAATGCAGATATGAAATGTTTTGATAAAGACTTGGGTACAATTCTGGATAGTATTCTTGTATTATAAGTCTATTGGGCACTAGACTTAAGTTCCTGAAGAATATATCCTTTGCTTTCCCCATGAGTGAATTAAATAGGATTTTTTGGAAATGATTCTTTGAAGAAAGAGTTCAGATATTGACAAATGATGCTTTAAAACACTGTGGTTGTGACTGGAAAGATAAAGGCTGTGTCTATATGACACTAAGCATCTGGATAAAAAAGGAAAACTAGTACTAAAAAACCTCAATGTTTTGTTTACTTGACACACATCTGGAACTTTAAAAACATATGGATTTTTAACTCATCCCCCCCCCACCCAGGTTTCATCTGGGTGTTAAAAAAGGTGAAAAAAGAAATTCAATGCCATTATTATGAAATTAATAAAATTATTGCATTCAATTAATCTGAAAACACTAATTATTTTATTTAACATAACATATAATGAATAGAATTACACATCATGCAAATAGATTTAAAAAAATGCAATTAGGTGATTTAAGGAAAAAACTTGGCTTAAAGCATATGTAAATCTTGATTATAGTTTAGACATCTATTTGAGCAAACATCTTTTTAGGTTCTCAGACAACCATTTTCTCTCTTAGGGAATAGTTTTGCCATGTATTACAAGGCTCTGTGTTTTGACAATAGTAAAATTTAGTAAACACTTAATAACATATGAGTTACATCTAGTAATAGATGTTTTCTTTGCCAAATGAATTATCCAAGCTGATAAAATCAGTGTAAACCCACTCTCGGCAGCCTTCTGACATGCCCAGGAATGAACCCCAAAGAGAAATCAAGTGAAACTGAACTTCAAAGACTTTGTAGTAGTGAAAAGCACCTTATGTGATTGACATTGTGTGTGTGTGTGAGAGAGAGATCTCATCTAAAAAGTTATCATAATTATTGAACATTTCCTCTGTAGCCTATTCTCAATCCAATCAGTTATAATGAAAATAGTCTGCTTGCTTTTTATAGTTTCAAGTTTTCAAAATGATTAGTGCTTCCTTGAGATATCCCATTAATTGGACACACAACCCAGATGAAAAGGCTGAAGCCCAAGAGTATATGAAAAAACATAAGGTTGTTGCAATTTAAGTGCCTTCAAAAGATCTAATTTGATTTTTAAAAGCAATTCTGCAGATGTGAAAATTAAAGGCACGCAGAAACAAGATATGGTTTAATGACTGTGTAGGTTAAGAAACATTTAGAGGTTTTAGTAGCCTTACACCAAAAAAAAAATTTTTTTTTTTTTTTTATTTAGCTGTTAGCTTGAAATGATTGGGTCCACAATACAATAGATATTGCTAGATTTTATGGGCCACTATTTCCTTTATCGAATGCTCCATTCTTCTCCAATGTGTTTCTGAAGCAAGTTGGTATTTCTGTCTGCAGATTTTCAATCCCAGTCCCCATCAATCTGATTTCAAATTCTAATAAAGTAAGTCTCTCCACTTGGTTTGTCTGTTTCATCTATGAGCCCATCCCCCATCTCCCCCCACCCCCACAAATTGTGCATTTATTCCCACTTAAAAAAAAAAGAAAGAAAAAATTTAAAAAGCCTTTTGCATTGGCTCTAATGACATCTTCAGTCATTAATGAGTTAATAAAAATCTCAAAATCATCTGGGCTAGATAAGGAGGAAGAAAGAAAAGTATTGTGCTGTAATGACAGGCTCTCGGCTGCCCTCTGAGATGTCATGGGTCAGTCATGTTAAGAATGTGTGCGTCCAATCATCTGCTGATTTTTATCAGCAAGCCCTCCAGCAGGAGCCGACAAGAGCCAGTTTGGGAGTCACAATGAATAAACAATGGCTTTTTGGATTGTTGGGGGCTGTGTAATAGAGTGAGGGGTTTATATATACTAAAACATGATGACATTAGCAATCAATATACCAATTACTGGACAAGTTATTGCATGAGGCATTCACGTGTCTTCAGACATCTAGTGAGGAGAGTCCTGGTTCACAGAGGCAGACAGGAGTCTAAGACCTGAGGCCCTGATCTAACAGCCAAGCCCAGCTTCTCTGGCTGAAGGAATCAGATCTGGATGATCTGAATCACTTGAGGAATTTGTTAAATACACAGATTCCCGAATCTCCTTCCTAGCGATTCCGTCTCAGGAGTCTGGGAATGGGGCTTCTGGGGCTTGGTGATTTTAACAAAGGCTCCAGGTAATGCCAATCAGGCAGGTGACAGAAGTGCTATACACTTGTGATTGTCAGCCCAGCAAACTCAGGGGAGCTTGTGAGAAATGCAAATGCTCAGGCCCTTCCCCATACCTGCTTGGAGCAGTCTGCAGGTGATTCTGATGCACTTTGCAGTTTGACACTCCGGGTTGTAGAACAAAGATTCTCACTTTTGGGCCCTTCATGAACAATTTATCTCTCTGACTAGTTAGCAGGGTAAAATTTGCAAATGATTTACTTAAAAAATTAAATTAGGGTCAATCCAAGATTATCTTCATAATCATGTCAGGTTCATTCATTTGTACACTGCTGGATTTTCTTGAATGATCTTGATTACAAAAAGGAAAGGATAAACATAGACCTTGTCTATTCTTTAAAACAGAAAAGGAGGGTGGATTTGCAAATAATTTTTAAAGAAAACAAAACAAGGGCTGGGGATACAGCTCAGTTGGTAGAGTGCTTGCCTCACAATCCCCAGCACCACAAAAAAAAAAAAAAAAAAAAAAAAAAGAAGAAGAAGAAGAAGAAGAAGAAGAAGAAGAAGAAAAGAAGAAGAAAACAAACAGGACTCCATAAGGAAAATTAAGCATTTTTATTTGGTATATAACTAATATTTGCTGGGCATTCAATGCCATTTGAGAAGCCCACGGGCCTTTGTATAGATGGAGTGAGGTCTACTGTTTTTATTTTTAATAGTCACCTGCTTTAATCAGGAAAGGAGAATGACATGGCTGACCCAAGGTTGATATATCAGGAGAAGGTACGTGGCAATGACTTTCTTGTAGCAGGGTTAGGGACTTCTTTTATTTTGCCTAAGTGTCTTCCTGAAGGGGTTTGCTAATCTTTTTACAAGAGGTGGACTAGTTTGCCAGATAAACCCTAGTTTAAATCAATATGCCACAGAGTATGTTTCAAAGAACATGATTCTAAGCATTAATAAATAAATAAATAAATAAATAAATGGTGTCAAGTGAGGAACAGTAGGCTAATGTGAGTTAGATAGGACTGTGTCCAGTGGGACTACCCACGCACTGTGCATATCCAGGAGAGATCACTCAAAGGATTTGATCATCAAAATCTTTTTATAAAAGGTAATCTTATAGAATTTGTGTCTCAGGATCAAGTTTGAAGACTCATGAGTTTAAATATTTAAGATAGCAAATATCTGTGTGTAGAAGTGAGTTCTGTGTTTTTTATAGAAAAGAAACTTTTTATTATAATTCATTAAACCATCTGTATCTGGCATCAGGATTACTTATGTGGTGGCTTTATGCCAATAAGAAGGTTCATGTAACCATCACCAAAGAGTTAAATAAGTTGTCTAGCTGTTGATGGTTTGGCTAAATTATCCCTGAGTTGTTGGCATACCTCCCAGAATAGGTACTCAGGTACTCATTTAAAAAAAAAAAAAAAAAAAAAGAAAGAAAAGAAAAGAAAAAGAAAAAAAAAAGAACTTGGGTTTTGCTAGTGAGATTACATTGTGTACATTGTTTTTATATATGAAGGATAATTTCATCCTGATTCCTTTTAAGTACCCAGAAACTACATGCAGAACCAGATGTGTCTCTGACTGGTCCTGATGTTGGAAAGTACTCCCCCACCCACCACTTCATGGACAATATTGTCCTTATCCTTTCCATCTCACTGGGTTGCAGGTAGCCATGACTGTGGCAGTCCTCTTTGTTTCTATGCTGGCTATTTCTGAAGGTGATGGAGTTTGGGGGTGTATACTAGGGAGATCAGGCCAGTGGGGATTTTAAACACATCACTGGTTGTAAAAATTTCTTCTCTTGAAGTTACAGCCAGAACTGTGCATTAATGCCAAATGTTAATTCTTGCTGAGGACGTGGTGTCTTATAAATGTTATGAAAGAATATCATTTTTCCTGTAGAAGTGAAGGTACTTTTAAGGCCATGTTAAGAAAGGGGCAGGTTTCCCAAGTTACATCTGCAGGTCACCTGCTTGCCTATAAATTGCTTCTTGGCTCACTGCATCCCTTCCCCCACTGTTACACAATAGTTAGGAGGAATTCTCACATGGGAGACAGAATGGAACACCATTGACATTTGAAAGATGTGTAAACTTTAAAAAATAAAACAAAACAAAACCCTAAAATAAAAAAATCCCACCCATCCCTGCTAATATTTGTCATCTTTCTACACAGTCCTAGGAGTCTACACAAGATGCAAAACTCATTAGGATGTTTCCTGAACTAAAAATAATAGAGCAGACTCGACTTTGGGAGGTCTTAACGGCTTTTTTTCATCTCCTTTGTAAATATATCCCTGTTGACACCACATGTGCTTCCCAGCTTTCCAGGCACAAGGCGTTTGCATGAAGGGATTCACTCTGCACCCTGGCAGAAAGGAGCAGAAGTTCAGCAGAGTGAACTGAGGTCTACCCAGTTGCTTGTCTGGTTTGTTATGTAGTTGAATATTTCTCCCCTTTATACTCTTTGAAATGTTTTGAATTAAAATAGCTTACTCAAGGTCACTGAAGGCATATGGTCCTGCTCAAAACTTTAAACAAAACATTAGTTTTTACAACCTTTTGTAATTTGGTATTGTATACAACATGGTTATATGCAGAGTTTCTGTAATCTTTTCAGTGGGTGACAGAAATATGAGAAGCAAATTTATAAGCCATTTAGTGAAGCATTTAATCAATTTCATGCATAGGAAATAACTCCGATTGCTTGGCTTTATCAATCTTTCTCTCCAGTGGAATTGGAGTCAATGCCATCACCAAACACAGCCCAGTGGGGGAGGGGCAGGGAGACGGGGGAGGAATGGGCAGGAGCCTTCTCCAGCATGCACATGGAAATGTCAGGGACTTCTGAAGTCTGCCTGACACTGTTACCAGTGTCTATGAGCCTTCTGGAGGCTGTTAATGTATTTCAGAAAGAGAACATGGTCTAATGTTTAGAGGAAGTTTTCAAGGCCTTTTACTGTAAAGTTATTCATTAAACACCCTTTTCCCAGAGTGACTCTCACGTGCTCAGCCATGCAGATTGTATTCAACTTTAGGCTCCAAGAAGTATTTTTTTAAAATCCATTTGAGTGCTTATTACTTTCAAACACATTTTAAAAAATAACATGACTTCCATTAAAATGCAACTCATGATTTAAGGAGTTGAAGCTATGACCGAAATAACTGAACTACTCCAAAGTGCCATGATACAAGGAGAGCCTTTTTCAGAATATTTAAACTTTTAGGGTTCATGTTTTGATTCTCTTTTGAATAGCTTGAAGGATTAATCCAGCCCGTGGCAACAGAGTGGGTTAATATTTTCTTTACTGTTGTGTGCTGGAATTCCTCCTATGACACTTTACCCTAAACACCATCAAGTTCTTAAGTGAAAAAAGTCCTGAGGGAGCAAAAGCTGATCTTGCTGATAATCATTATCTGCTAAACTATATTAAAATTGCATTAGCTCTACCTTGTCCTCTAAAATTGGAACTGTTATAAAGGTTCTGTAGACATAGCTTCTAATTTAGAAAATAATTTGCTTCCACTGATTTCTGAGCCCAGAAAAATATTTCAGTGAGTAAATTCCTATCCAGATTAGTTAGTTCTGATTTTAAATCAGTTCCATTCATGGATCTCATCTCAGCCTGCTGATGTTTCACACTCTCTTTTAGTAATGACACATGCTAGGATTTTCCTGTGTTGGCAATTCAGGGCATGCCATTTGATATTTTCTTTGCCACACTACTTAAGTTGTGGAGCCCTATGATTATACTGAATAGAGCTGCATTGGTAATCCTGCATAAAATTGGCATCTCTCTAGGAGATTGGCAGAAGGAAGTAGGGTGTTTGGTCAGTCTCTCTATCTACCTACCTACGTACTGTTACTCAACCATTAACTTCTCTATTAGACCATCAATCATTTTGGAGGACAGATGTATTTGTATAAGATCTAGTAAGTCAGAAGATCCACTCTTTAGGACTAAGGAATTAAAAATTCTCAAATGTGAAACACACAGTTGCCATATACATATTCTTGTAATATCATAGTAATAGAGGATAAAAGTGGAGTCCTCCTTGCCTCCACATCCAATTCCAATTGCTTTCTCCACCTCCCTGATGTCAGAAGAGTGTACTCACCAGTTTTCCATCCAAAGGAATCTCTAAAACAAATATCATAATGCATGTATCATAGTGCACTTGATATTTTCTTTCAACAGTGTCTTGAACATTTTACTTAGTTAGCAGAAACAGGTATAAGTCATTCTTTCTAAGTTCTTTAAGAATTTCTTATGGAATGGCTAGATCAGTATTCCCTGAGTTATTCCAATATAATGTGCATTTAGGGTTTTTGTATCTTGTAGCTATTTGTAAATAGCATTGTAGTGAATACCTTTTTACACACTTTCTTTAGTGATTCTCATAAGCTTTTAGATATAACACAAATAGTATTCATAAGTAGTTCTCTAGCATGAGTACTTAAAGTGGAATTACAGATCATAAATGTACATATTTTATGTCTTATTAATTACTTCCAAATTACCTAGAAGTTTTAGTTTTAAATAGGAGTCATACAACAATTTCTGACACAAGTTTTCAACTCTTCTTAAATCTGTACTTCAGTACTCTCATTCTCTGTTATTAACTGCTTCTGCTTCTCCCAGAAGATGGAGGCTATCCTTGGGTATCTCTTCCTCTCAGGTAAGCTGGGTCAGGCAGCCTACCACCAGGGCCTAGCCAGACATTTAGAAACTAGGCTGCACAGAGCCATCAAGGTGGCCTTATTCAGAGGGTGGGGAGCATAAGGTCAAACCAATAAAACAAGGGGGCTGGGGTGGTGGCTCCATGGTAGAGTGCTTGCCTAGCATGTGTGAGGCACTGGGTTCGATTCTCAGCACCACATATAAATAAATAAAAATAAAGTTCTATCAACAACTAAAAAAATAAAGTTCAATTTAAAAAGAAACAATAAAACAAAACAAAACAAAACTTATTCATCCTTTGGGCATGCATCAATAAATCAATGACACACATCCATTTCAATCATAATATGAGTGTTCAAATTAAAATAATAGTTTTAGCCAGATTTATATATTTTTATTATGTTCTTTTCTTGGGCTAAGCTCTAATTAATATGATTGGACCAAGTATAATTAAATAAAGTTGAAGCAGATTCTAAGTACAGGATGTGATTTTGATTTTTTGGTCTAAGACAATGGGAGAATGTAGTCAAATTGCAGCTGTATTAAAACATTGTGCTACAGTTAGAGCTCTGTTCATTTCTGCTCTAGTCATGTGATGACATGGAAACCAAGGCTTGTGGTAACTCAGGACCTTCAAGTGGTAGAGGCACCATATACACATTAATAACATATTTAAACTATGTTCTATATACTAATTCAAAGTTAAAAAAAATTTTTGAGTATATTAGTAGAACATGTACCTTTAGCTATTTTTTTTTTTTAGTACTGGGCCTTGAACCCAAAGGTCTCTCCCACTGAGCTACACCTCTGGCCCCTTTTATTTTCTTTGTTTTGGGACAGAGTCTCACTAAGTTGACCAGGCTGGCCTCAAATTTGTGGTCCTTATATCTCAGCCTCCTGAGTTGCTAGATTACAAGCAGGCACCACCACACCCAGCTTGTCTTCCAGATAATTTTTAAGATAAAAAGGATTGGTTTTATACCATTTTCTTTATAGTTTCCTATCTGTTCCCCTTGTGACTAATGGTACATACTTACAAATAGCTTAATGGAAGTTAACAATCTAATGCAGCCATGGACCAGAATTCCTTTCTTTAAGGGAAATTGTCAAATATGGGGGATTGAATCTCTAAAATTAGCTTTTAAAATCTACCTCTAATAGTAAAAAATTGGAAGCCAACTACATATCCAAGAGTTGTAGATTGATTACAAACATATAACCTATCAATAATATTAAAAGGTTATTAAAAATAATTGTATATACTATTCCATCCAGCAGCCACAGTTCTTAGAATATATTCTTAGAAATAAAAACACACAGCATTGTACTTGATGATTGAAAAATTAAAAATATGATTTTCTAACTAAAGAGACTTCCCATGAGTAGGATACATAGTAGAAAAAAATGGGGCATATTCACAATATAGAACACTATGAAGTTATTTCAAAGAATGAATTATTTTCATGAATGACTTGGAGCGATTACTGTTATCTCATTGTCAAAGGAGAAAAGTAAGACACAGAAGATCATGCATGAGTTTATTGGATCCCATTATTATATAAAAATGGTATTTATTACATAAAAATTATTTATTATTTATTATATAAAATGATATTTAAACATCCTGTGTATATATGTATGTATGTATGTATATATACATACATACAAATATGAGCTCATATATATATATGTATGTATATATGAGCTTATATATGAGCTCATATTTGTTTTTACAATACAAGATTAGATCTGAAAAGTATTGAAGGAAAATACTAGGATGGTGATTTGGCTTATCAGAAGACCATGGGGTGGGATGCATGGAGAATGATGAGTGTGAGGAAATAAAGATATGAGAGAAAAGGGAACCAAAAATAAATGCTATGAAGCCGGCAACAATATTGAAGAATGTTTTTGATGTAATCTTAAGGAATGTTAAAGGGCAAACTTATATGAAAAAGTAAATTCTATGTAAAGAGAGTATGAACTTGACAGGGTGGCTGGTTTGGAAGTAATTTTATTTCTTTTATTTTAATGTGATAAGAATGAGCGGATATTGAAATCCACAACATTGCCCTTGCTGTTTTCTCCTGGATGCACAATGAGACTTAGTCCCTGAAAGGTGGCTGGAGGGGTTCTCTTGAACTGGTAAGGAGCTCACATTATTCTTTCAAGCAATGATCCCAAGATGGGCAAACTTATAAACAACCCCAATTGCCCATGAGGTGACTGGTTTAAACAAAACTGAAAGAGGACCTGAGATCACCATAGCCTTCCCCATTACTGGAAACACATCCAAGTGTCCTGACCTTGAGTGACTGATGATCTTGTGAGGGGGCCCAGAAAATTAGCAGATGGGACTGCCAAAGTTCTTCACCCACCTTAGGGTGAATTTAGGGATAGGAACGTGGTGTTTCACTTACAAAGATATTTTAAAGGTGAATTTTGGAAATACTTGAAATACCTTATGAATTAGCTGTTGAGCCTCAACAGAATTGAGAAGGCATTTATAAATAAATAGTTTGTTATTCTTTATCAGAGGATGTGGAAATCTAGAACTTTGGCTGAGGAGTAAAGTTGGAGATAGAAACAGGGCTCTTAGATTTCTCATTGGTTCCCAAGAGTGGCTTGTGTCACACTAATTCATTTCTTTCTAAGATGAATATACAGTAGGAGAAGGATGCTGCAAACCAATCCTCTTTTATCTGTAAGGTGTAAAGGAAATCACATGGGGATCTTATTGAAATGCAGTTTCTAATTTAGTAGGTTTGAGTTGAGTCTGAGACTGCATTCCTGAAAGGCTCCCAGGTGATGCAGATGCTGCTGGCCCATGGACTATACTTTCAGTAGCAAGGTTTTACATCTGAGCACAAATACAGCTTGTTAAACACCAGATTCCAGTGCTCTATACCCAAAGTTTCTGATTGAATGAATGCAAGACTTTTTTTTTTTTTTTTTTAAAGCTTCCAAGGTGATTTTATTGCACAATTCCATAAGAAATCCCAGAGTTTATATTCAAAACTGCACATCTGGTTATGATATCATTTTTATACTTGATGTGTAGAGTTAGTTATATTTGTCACTGTTTGGATATTTCCTTAATATTCGATAAAATAAATTACTTCCACCTCTGTACAACTTTTTTTTACCTTGTACACTTGCATATTTCATTTTCTATTATTACATGCCTTAATTCCTTGTATCAGGCCCTCTCCCTCATCAACACACCCTTAGTGAAGTTTATGTTCTTGGTTACTTCTTTTTTTCAATAGGATTAAGCATTGACTTGTTATGTATTTCTGACTTCAGGTTCTCATCTGGTTAACAGACATGAAAATACTTTGGTTAACAGACATGAAAATTCTTTGCCAGCTGGGCGCAGTGGCGCACGCCTGTAATCCCAGCACTTGGGAGGCTGAGGCAGGGGGATTGTGAGTTCAAAGCCAGCCTCAGCAATGGCGAGGCACTTAGCAACTCAGTGAGATCCTGTCTCTAAATAAAATACCAAAAAGGGCTGGGGATGTGGCCCAGTGGTCGAGTGCCCCTGAGTTCAATCCCCAGTACCAAAAAAAAAAAAAAAAAAAAAAAAAAAAATACTTTGCCTACTTTGGTGGAGATCAAATAGGAAATGATTTGAAAGAGTGTGTGGAGACTGACATTGTTAATCAGTCATTCTAAGTTCTAGGCTATTCTTTGCCAAATTTGCTGTGACCTTAAACAAGTCATCTGAAGTCTCTGGTTCTCTCTTACACTAATAGCAAAGGAGTTTTAAAAAGTAGGATGTACTAAAAAATACTTGGGAGAGTTTTATTATTAGCAGTAACTTTTTCATTTAGTTAAATTAATATCAAAATTAATTGAACATTAATTAATTAACATGTTATTAATTTTTACATGGATTATCTCATTAGCATATTAGAGGGCTCTAATATGTAAGCATTGCTCACTAGTCAATGATTTTTCACCTAATCCATATGCTAAATTTTTATTCTCCTGCATGATTCTAGTTAGAGATTGATCATATTTTTTCAGCCTTAGTTGCCCCTGAGGTTTGCAGGAGTATCTAGCTTCTAGCTCCCACAAGGTGAGTCCCATTAGCACTCTTTGTGCCTTGCTAGAACTACAATGTTGCATACTTGTTTGGTTTTGGCTAGAGAAAGAAGCCAAAGATTGCATGTTGACATTGCCTGCTACTTCTAGGGCCACTTTATCCCATAAGGCTGTGAAATCAGCCTCCCTATTATGTCATTCTTTTCCATTTGTGCATTCTTTGCTTGAATATTCTTTTCTATAGTAAACTTCAGAGAGAAGAAATATAGATAACTTTTTTGTTTTTAAACTTAGCTCATCTAGATGAAGACATCTGCTGGAAAAGTCCAGCTGACAGCATTTAAATATAAACATTGAAGGTCCCAGATTAATAGACCCTTGAAGCAGAAAAAGGTGAATTGGAAATGGTGAAGGCAACTGAGATATGGAAGGTTAGAAATGTGGGACCTGGAGCCAGTGGCCTGGGCTCTTATGCTGGCTCTCTTGTCTTCTATCTGGAGACTCTTATATAAGTTAGCTACCTCTCAAGCCTCAGCTTACTTTTCTGTGCAGAAGGGGATAAAGGAGTCAGTCAGTTCTGCCAGAATCTATACTTTGTAGGAGCAGAGATCTTTGTTCTTCTCACCAAAGTACAACAAATACCTACAACAGTTCCTGGCACACAGTAGGTGCTCAGTTGGTCTTTGTTGAATGAGTAGAATGACTGAAAATATATAAGTCTTTCTCTAACTCCCTTAAATGTTTCTTTACCTGCCTTCTATGAAAGTGCTATTTCAAAGGAATGGTCTTATTGTTTTTTAATAGTAAATGGTCCCAAATTTTGTTTACCAAACCAGGAAAAAAATAACTAATAGCACTGTTAAAAGTCTAAATACTTCTGTGGACTGTCACATAATCTGAAATGTTTATTGGCTTGAACTGAAGTAGATGTAACAATTCAAAGCCTCAACCAAATTTAGTCTTTTTTTTCTCCTTTTACTGTTTGCAAAACAAGATATTTTATGGATGTAATTTATACATTGAATAGAAGAGGACTATTCCCAATATTATCTTTATCTTCTCAACATAAATAACAAACAACTCAGTAATCAAAATTTACTACAATTGTAATAGATTTTGGCAGAGTTTATATATTGTATGTGATGCTAACATAATGCTGACTTCCAGAGACAGGGGGCCAGGATTTCTAGTTTGGCTTTGTTATGTGGAGGAAAAAAATCCACTACTGTATTTGTAGTTTTTACTACATTCAAGAGATTAATTCCCATAAATAAAATTGTTTATACCAGATTCTAATCAGAAAGTTGAAATTATCTGTGGCAATGTAACCACTAAAAACTTGTATACTATGAAAATATTTCAATAATTAATGCATGCTCCATCTAGAGTAATTGATAGTGAGGTCATAAACGTAATGGGCCATCTGTGTTTGATTTGTACATGAAAATGCTTAAAGGGATAGGCAGGTAATTTAAGCTTCACAGGCAAGGAAGATTTGTTCCGACTTCTCCAAGTAGCAGAGATGTTTATTAGATTTTTCTTTCTTTTTCTTAAAGTCTTTTCCAGATCTTTTCTTGAGCTCTGCACTTACTGTCTCTCATTCTAATGCAATAATTCCTTTTAGAGTTTTCAACATACACATTGCTCATAGTTATCCTCAAATAATAATACCTGGCTCTCTTAATTATTTCCATGGCAACTTAAAAGCCAGATGTCAGACTGAAAAATATTAGGGGCTCACATAATGCTATGATTTTATTTATTCTACTCAGTCTGATCACTTTGAAAATGTATTTATTTTTTGGCTTACTGTCGGTAAACAATTAACCCATCTTGCTTGTATCTGTTAATGAAGAGTAACATTAGCAACCCAAATCTTAGTAAGAGTTTTGTAGCTTACCCCATTGAGTATGGGCCAGAATCTCCTTATTTCTGGATATAATATGGTAGTAGTAAACATCCAAGAAAGTTCTAGAATTTTTGGTGTGAGAAAACCAGAAAGTTCTGAATGATTGCCTGAAACAATGTCTCAACACCAGACCAATAACCTTGTGTAAGAACACATATTCATCTGAAATTTACTGAATATTTATCACTTGCAAGGCTCTGTATGAGGCACTGAACATATAACGTACTAAACCAACAGGGTCCTTGTGTTTCTTGATCTTATGTTCTAGTAAATTTGGTTTCCTCTCTGTACATCTCATAGGTAGCATAAACTCTACAACTGGGAAATTAAATGAGCTATGTTCCCTGACACATCTCCCTCTAGACCTGTATCTCTTCCTATATGATTTGTTTTGGGAAAATATGCCACCATCCTTCTACCTAGTTTGTCAAGGCAAGGATCCAGGGTTACCCTACTCTGTCCCCTTCCTCTTTTCCCATCATCAAAGTGAAGCACAAATTCTGTCAAGGACAAGAGCCAATTATTGCCCCACTCTACATCCTTCTCTCCATCCCTATCACAGCCTTACCAATCTATTCCCCGTACAGCTGCCTGAGTGATACTTTAAACATTAAAATGCTAAGGGGATTATGTCATTTCTCTGTAAAAAGTCCTCATTATAAGGATTCCACAATTGCCTTGGAAATAAAACCCAAACTTAACATGGTGTGTACATGGAAGACCTTTGATAAGAGGGCCTAAGCCTGACTTTACAATGGCAATTCTTGCCACATACCCTGCTATCTAGTTATAAGGATATTAAAAAACGATATCATGTTTGATGCACACCTTGTAACCAGACATTTCCACTGAACATATCATTAAATATATCCTCATCACTGGACCTATTTAAGTTTATATGCTTGAATAAGAAACTGTTGTTTCTCAAGAAGTCACGTTTCATGCTACAAATTTGCTGATACACTGCTTTTAAAAAATTCAAACATATAAACAACTGACAATACTGTATAAATACATCAAGTTAGCACAACTCTTTGTTTAAAAAAATTGGATGTATGTCATGTAAACAGGTCAGTTCAGTGTTTAAGAGAAAGAGGTAAAATATTTGGAAAGTGAGGTGAAGATTTTAAATGATTTGGTATAAAAGAATGAAATTGGACTTTGGAGATTAATTGCTAGACATTTGAGTCCCAACCTTCTCTGGGGATGGTCATAATCCCCCAAGCTCTAGAGTGTAGGTGAAGATACCTGGAGCTATGCTTTGGTACACTGTGGGCTTGGGGAGACTTGGTACCCATTAAATTAGCTGAAAGCACTAGCAGCTCAGAACATGAGGATGGTAAAGGTGGTTAGTGTGGGAGAGTGGAAAATGTAATGGGACATAAACTTCCATGCCTGTTACCATTGTTGAGTTTCCCCATGCCCCAAACCAAACACCTGCTTACACAAGCTAATAACTTGATCTTCAAGCAAGACCCTAATGGGATTGTGCTAGGGGAGAGAAATCCAAAAGGCTTGGACAAATGACTCATGATTGAGGTAGACCAAAAAGAGAGATGGAAAGATGAGCCTGAAACTAATGAGCATTCTCAAAGATGTATCATTGAGATACCACGAAAATCTTTGGGCCCTAAAGTCATGATTTCTGAATTAAAATATCCAATAGATGAATAAAACAATAAGTGTAATTCATGCGGGCAATTGAATTAGAGATCTGGAAAATTAAATAAATCAAAGCACAGCATGCCACAAAGACAAAAGCATATGAGTGCAAAGACATGAGATGAAGAGCACACATTTAGGAAATTTAACATACAAATACTGAGTCATCAAGAATAAAAGAAGAAAATGATGGAGATGTAATCATCAAACCCAAAAGGAAAGAATATTTCCCTGAACTGAAGATGTTAGTTTTGTGATTATAAGAATTGAGTGTAAAAGAGAATGAAGACAAAACAAACAAACAAAAAAAAAAACAAAAAAACAAATAAACAAATCCAAACAAAAATATACAACTTGACCTATTCTCATTAAATTCTTGAATATTTAGCATAGGTGACCCTGTGGAGTTCTTCCTTGATGCCCCTTTAGGACTGGGGCACACTAACCCTCCACCTGCTGCCCTCCATATCTAATGACTCATTGATGTCAGTATGCCAAGGACCAATCATCTTATCTCAATTTGTTAATTCAGACCCAGCTCCCACAAGGTCAGCAACGACCTCTGCTAAAGCTACTTCATACCTCAGCTCCTTTTTTTGGTCAGTCCTGCTTCTTCACCCCTCATAGGCACTATTCCCAAGAGTGCTCCTCTGTATAATGCCTGCCCACAGAGCCCCATCCCAGGGAACCTGACCAATGACTCTAAATACCCAACAAAGAAAAACAGAATGAATAAAATTTCCACAATCCGAAAACTAAACCAAAGCACAATACTTCCTCCTTATCCTCTAAAGCTCATGATAGTTTCTGATTGAGACATTAGATGAGTTAAATATATAGAAGATTGGACTAGCATTATGCCTGTCTACAATTGAAAGTTACAAGATAGTGAAATTAAGTGCGTAGAGAGAAATGCCTGCTGAAAGCTAATGATGGTGAAATAAAATCTACTGTGAGAAAAGAGATCGAAGAAGCATCTTGTCAGTAAAATATTATTTATTTGGTTTAAAAATATTATTTTCATGAGAATTCACATTGTCTACTCCTCATATTGTCTTCCTAGTGGGAATGCTAGATAAAATTTGTAGCTGGATGTTTTAAAAACCTATACTGTTATTTAACAGGGAGTTACACATTCATATGTCTTGTAATAATAATATTTAGTTATTCCATCTCATATTTAATTTCTATTTCCTTCCTTCCTTCCTTCCTTCCTTCCTTCCTTCCTTCCTTCCTTCCTTTCTTTCCTGGCTAAGTTACTTTTCTCTTCATTCTTTTATTCTGATAATCTGAGAAGTTTTTTTTTGTTTGTTTGTCCTCCCTCTATAACTATTAAAGTTATAGATATTTTACTCCTCTTGTTAGTAGCATTATTATGATTTCCTCCTATCATGATGTCTGGTTTCCTTACTCCCTGCATTTCTTACAATTTTCACAGCTCTTAATTCTGATAATATAGCTAAATAAAATGGAGCTCTCAAGACCTAAAGGAATGAAACAAGGGATCATGATAATGATGTAAGTGGGAATTTATAATATTGTGAGGAGTATGAATTCTTATTGGTACAGAAGGGATGATATGTTGGAGTTAAGTTTTATAGTCTACATTTTTTGACTAAAATATAGTAACGCTAGAACCTGGCATAAGAAATTGATAAAGGATTTTTAAAATTAGGAAGCACTTTTTAAAATAATCTTCTGATCAAAGAGGAAAACCAAGTTACAAACAACCTAAACTAATAAAAATAAGAACACTTTATATTATATAAGAAATCCAAACAGACTTTGTACACAAATAAAAATTACAACCTTAAATTATCTTTATAGTTAAAAATTAAGATTTGAAAATAAGTTTTAAAATTCTCAAATTCAGAAGTAGCAAAATAAGATAGGAATATAGAAGAAGGAAATTAATAAAGATGAAAGCTAAAACTACAAAACAAACATAAAAAGAAGTAAATAAAATAAAAATTATTTTCTTTGAAAATTTTGATGAGCTAGGTACAAACCTGTCAAGCCTGATTAGGGACAGAGACAGTAAAATAAATATAGCATTATTAAATAAACACAATCACAGATATCGAGAAAATAGGAAAACTTAGGTTATTATAGGCAACTGTATAGAATTAAGTATGAAATCCTAGAGCAATGGATGCTTTTTTACTATAAATACAAACTCTTAAAATTAACTCAAGAGAAAAGAGATGGGAAATATGAATAGATCAAGTGCTGTAGAAGAGATGGGAAGCAAAAGACTTCACGTTGAAAAAAGCACCAAGCCAAAGTAGTTTTAAAGATGTTATAGTATTGAAAAAATCAACTCCAGTGTTACATAAATTTTACTTGAACCCAAAAAGGGAAGATATTAAAGTTGTTTGGTAAATATAGTTCCTAAGGACAGTACTGAATTTGAATATCAGTTTCAATAAATACAGACAAAATGCAGTTATGTACTGCTCAACAACACGGTGTCAATGATGGGTCACACATACGATGGTGTTCCAATGAGAGGATAGCAGTGCTGATGATTCCTATGGCCTGGTGATACAGCTGTCCTTACGCTGTAGGGCAATGCGCTACTCACATGTGTGTGGTCATGCTGATGTAAATACAATTTTGCTGCTAATTGTTTAAAAGTGTAGGATATACATTTATGCATAGGACATGATACTTGATATTGAAACTAAATGACTATGTTATTGGTTCATGTTTTTACTAGACTTTTTGTCATTGTTTTAGAGTGCACTACTGTTATTTATAAAAATGTACTGCATCTCTTGATTACATCAAATGCCATTCACCTGACTGACCTAGACCATCTAGATCTATTGTAAGTACACTCTGTGATGTTCACAGGACAGAATCACCTAACAATGCTTTCTCAGAACATACCCTGTCCTTAACCAATGAAACACTATATTCGTGAATTAAATTCATCAGTGTATCAAAAGCCTAGGGCATAACTACTAGATAGGGTCTGTTACCAGAAAGCAAGACTGTATCTCAATAATTAGAAATTTATGCAAATTAACTAATACATATAATTAATTGGGAAGGCTTTCAGTTGGTCAGAATGGCATGATGGTGGTCAACTGATTCTTTGACTCTGATTTCCAGTAGGTAAGAAATTGCAGGGAAGGCAAAGGGAGAGGGTGGACATTGGGAGCAAAAGAGACAGAGTCCTTTAGGCTTAGGAAAATGCATTGGTTATTTCTTCTTATTTATTTAATTTATAGGATGCATGTTGAAGAGAGACAGTTAAATAATTGTGACAAATAATTAAAGAGTAATAAATAGATAATCTATGATGAGTGCCTACTATGCTCCACACTAGGTGTGGCTAGGTGCCATTTAATGGTTCAATCAGATCTGGGTTTATATGTGGAGCACTCACATGCATGCTCGCATGCTCGTGTCAATAAAATGCCTTCTAGCAACATTCATTGATTAAGGCACAAAACCCAACACATCATTTTAAAGGAACTTATGTAGGCATAAGCATTGAACATGATTACTGAAATTGATTGCAAATGAACACTTCAAATACTGACAGATTTCATTCACGAGACAAGAGATAAGGCAATTTGATCTGACGCATGAGTTCAGTGATCTTGACATTGCTTTATAAGCACACTAGAACGGTTTTGTGGGTTGTAACCAAAGAAGCACAAATACCTACACTGCAAACACATCCACTCTCACCTGAATTTCTGAGGCTGCCTGAAGAGGGTACAAGTCTGCTGGTTATGCCATCTCTGGGCAGAGAATCTTATAAGCTCACAGTATCAGAGCAGACACTTCTTTCCTAGCCAGTGCAGCTCAATCTGGAGTTCCTTGGGATCTTGGGGAGGTGAGCTGTTTCCAAGAGGCAGAGGAGAACTTTGGACATCTTTGTGTCCAAAGCAGCTTCCATCTTCCTCTGAGGACACTCTCTGGTTCATTTGCCTTTGGCATAGCGTGGGAGTTGCTTTCAGGTTTTCTTCCTTCTGTTTGCCTGGAGAAAGGAGATTCTCTGATACAGTTATGGGGCCTTGAAAACTTGATGCCTTCCTATGGGGAGGGATGTAATCTTTCTTGCACTGCAGAAAAGGAGCAGATCTGAGCTCTGGCTAAAAGATGTTGCTAAGGAAATTTAAACAAAGCAAACTCTGGACACCTCAGATTCAAGACTTTGTTACTTAACAAGTTGGAGTAATAGCCATAAGGTCAGTGACTGTAAGTCTATCCTATAAACAAGGATTATAAGATTTAAACAGGGGCTTTGCCTCACAACAGTGATGTCAGCAGCCAATGGCGACAGCTACCCTGCCTTTCTGTTTCATCCTTAAAGTGACAGTATCCAGCTTTCCACTCTGCATCTATCATAAAGACACATTGATTTCCTTTCTGGAGAAACACATATTTCTTTTCTCCTGCTAAAAAGATAAATCTGACAGATTTTAATCAAATGTAGTTGTTCACAACTACAGAAATGTGTAGAGTGCTGCATATAAAAACAAAACTACCATGGCTTCTAAAGAAGAAGGAGTTTTTGTGGCCAGGTTTATTTGTAGACAACATATTTATCTGCACATGTACATACCAGGAGCACACTCAGGCACACACACACACACTCAGGGTGCAGTGAGGCCTGAGACTTTATTATTGTCATGTTCTCCATGATACTGTACTTGCATTCAGTGACATCAGCAAATGTTGGCTTAATTAACATTTCTGCTAAAACTGGATGTTCTGGATTCTTTGTTCAACCTGAGATTCTGTAATATTGGGACTTGGTCTTTAAAGTGAAGTCTTTCCCAAGATGAAACTTGGCTTTCAGAGAAAGCATCATGTGAGATACAACATCAAACATGAAGAATCATCATGTCCCTTATCCAACAGGCTCTCATAACTGTGTTTTTGTTTCGTACTTGGCTGTGATTTGGTCAAGTGTGTTAGGAATCACTTGCATTATTTCATGGAGTGATTCTGAGTAGCTCTTGTTATTCTTTTCAACACATCTAAGGAGAGCCAAGGTGTTTTTCTTCTGAATTTAGATAGACATATAAACTGATTTTTCTTAAGATGATATTAAAAGTCTATGGCAGAGAGATTTGAAATCAACAGGGCTTGATGCCTTTTTACATCTCATTCATTGATAAGTTTGGTTCCTCTCATTATAGGTTGTGCATGAGCTGATTTTTGATGGGAATTTGTGAGATATTCAAGACCTTTGCATGTTTTGTCTCCTCTTCTAGGTGTAGGTATGACTGACTGCATTTTCATTAGAGTGGGGGATGGAATGTCTCTTGTTCACACCTTGTGTAAAATTTCCCGCCCAGATATTTCAGCAAAAAAATACCTTATTTCAGCTAATTTTTTGAGGTAAAAAAATAATTTTCATCATGAGGGAAGTAGAGCTATATTGTTTTAATTGACCAATCCTCCTTAAGTAGTTCATCTTTTCAAAATAAAGGTTTTTTTTTTTCAATTTGTCCTCATAGTTTTGAATATTATATTAAGATATATAATTCAAGAAGAATACTATGTTAGAAAGAAAAGAATTGTGAGGAAAGTTATCTTAATACACGTGTAGTGACTTAATACATACATGCACATATACAATTCATTTCAATGGATGAAAACATACAACTCTTTTTTTACAATGTGAGCCTAAAAAGTACAAACATTTTTGTAGGACAATGTGCCCTCTATGTGAATTGTTGTGCAGTGCATTATTGAGTTAATTTTGATAAACACTTTGGTTTGAGAATGAGCTCACAACTATAATATTTGTCCTCAGTATTCCATTTGGAGATATTTATTCTGAGAAACACAGGGTAGGATTGGGAAAGAGAACAAACATAGTGTGACCAAATCACAAGTTACCTCGTCAGAACAGCATTAGAAAAGTTTGGCGTTTAAATTGTAAGAGGAATAAATTAACCTCTTAGAGTAAAAACTAAGCAAAGGAAGCCACTGTGAGTGGGTGAGCTCATTTACTTGAGTATCATGGTGTCTTCATTTAGCCCCAACCATGAAATTAGTGGTTAAAAATTGTCTCGGGCCAGGCACAGTGGCGTACACCTGTATTCCCAGCACTTGGGAGGTTGAGGCAGGAGGATCGCGAGTTCAAAGCCAGCCTCAGCAATGGCGAGGCACTTAGCAACTCAGTGAGACCCTGTCTCTAATAAAATACAAAACAAAAAAAGGGCTGGGGATGTGGCCCAGTGGTCGAGTGCCCCTGAGTTCAATCCCCAGTACAAAAAAAAAAAAAACCCCAAAACAAAAAATTGTCTCCAATTTTTGGTGGGGTTGTGGCTCAGCAGTAGCACACTTGCCTGGCATGTGTGAGGCACTGGGTTTGATTCTCAGCACTGCATATAAATAAATAAAATAAAGGTCTATCAACAATTAAAAAAACTTTTTTAAAAATTGTCTCAATTTTCATCTTGTTCTGGTGTTATTTGACAATTTAACCCAAAATGCAAGACCATGCTGACTCAGGAAATATATGATGCTTTCTTGAAAGAATATTTGTGATGCTCCAAACTCTGGCTGCTAGAAGACATGAAGGCAAGCACAAAATATTATCTGGATCATGATTTATACATGTGGAACAGACAATAAACTCACCACACTCCTTTGCCCCCAAAGAAAGTGCTCCAAGCTAGCTATAACTTTAAAAAGTATTTTGAAGCAATAGTTCCCAAAGTTACAGAGTTTTTTTCTTATTTACAAAAGAAGCAATTCATTTTGTAGGACATTTCAAACTGGCAAATGGCCAACAACAATTTTGACCAAAGCTGGGTGCAAAAGGTATTGCAAAACATAAAGCGAGAGAATATTTAGGAAAGATGGGAACAAAAAGGAAGATTATTCATCCTTCCATATGGCTTTTTAAAGCTATTTACAATTATGCACCGTTTATGGTAGTTTCTATAAAATTTTCTCCATTGAGAAGGCAGAAGACTGAATAAGTTTGTGAATGCATCACAAAAGAAAGAGAAGGGATTCAGAACGACAATGGAATTTAGTTGATTGTTTGAGAATTCTCAGTGTGATAATGACACTGTTAACCAGGAGAATGGAGAATGTGATCTCATTTGCTTTTCCAGAAAGGGATTTTTAAGAACTTAACTGAAAATTAAAGTTGCTAGTGACAGTGTGAAAAGTAAACAATAACAATTCTACCACAATTATGCATCTGATTGAAATAGGTACAATGTATCAGAAGTCTAAAAACCAGGGTTTTCTTTACTCTTTCATGCATGGAAATGTGTTGGACAGAAAGGAGGAAGCATGGGATTTTGCAAGATATATTTCCATAGCCTTATGTAATGCACAATTTAGACCATGCATCATGCCACTAATTCTTATCCTGGATTTCTTATGACTAAACTCTAAAAAGATTGCTAGTCATTTAGAGGCTAAACAGGATTCTTAAAGATTTCATAGTTCATGCCGGGCATGGTGGCGCATGCCTGTAATCCCAGCACTTGGGAGGCTGAAGCAGAAGGATCTCCAGTTTAAAGCCAGCCTCAGCAATGGCGAGGCTCTTAGCAACTCAGTGAGACCCTGTCTCTAATAAAATACAGAAAAGGACTGGGGATGTGGCCCAGTGGTTGAGTGCCCCTGAGTTCAATCCCCAGTACCAAAATAAATAAATAAATAAATAAATGAATGAATAAATAAATAAATAAAAGATTTCATAGTTCATCCCAGAACAGACAAGTAAGGACTTTCTTACACAATTCCAACTAGGTTGTGAGACATTTTATTCATTGAATTATTTAAAGACATTCACTGACAATCTCATTCCTCCAACACCATCACCACTTGACAAGCCCCCATCTTCTGTATTAAAGAAGATGAAATTTTCCTAACTTCCATTTTGGGGCTGGCTTTTCATTTGTCTTAAAGATAATCACTGGGATGCTTTCAAAATTCTCCATAGATCCCTAAAATAGGAAAGTCAAATCAAGGCATAGGACGTTTCTCAGTTTAGGCAATTAGCAGGTATTCAACCTCAGAGAGGCTACTAACACTTTTTTTTTTTTTTGGTACCAGGGATTGGACTCAGGGCCACATCCCCAGCCCTTTATTGCATTTTGTTTAGAGACAGGGTCTCATTGAGTTACTAAGTGCCTCGCCATTGCTGAGGCTGGCTTTGAACTCGCGATCCTCCTGCTTCAGCCTCCCAAGTGCTGGGATTACAGGTGTGTGCCACTCCGCCCGGCGAGGCTACTAACACTTAATTTTCTCACATGGAAAATGGAAGAGCAATGCCTAGCTCACAGAGATGCATTAAAGCACCAGGGTAGAAAAGCTTACTAAATAGTAGTGAGCTAAAAACAGGTGGAAAGAAGCAAGAGACAAGACTTCACGTGTAGCTTTTTGACTTCTTTCTGTATCATTCTTAACCTTTGCTTCCTGCCGATCTTATCCACATGACGTGAACATCTGCTAGATTGTTGTGATCATTTCTCATTTTTTCCCCCCTAACACATTCTCTGCTCATTTTGTTACCAATCATTTTGAATTTGGAACTTCAGAACTTTGAGAAATTAAATCTTCTCCAAAGAAGTGTGACATCTTTGATACAAGAAGACATTCAGGCCTGTTCTGTTTACAAAAATACCATCCCAAAGACTGGAAATAGTGCATCCTCTGTCCATAGCACCCAGCCTTCCTCAGGATTAGTCACTTGTCTGGCTCACCATGTAGCTAGTAATTCGGAGATAATCATGTTACCAAGATGCCATTTAATCTGTATTTGGCATATCTCAAATTTTCATCTTCATTAATTGAGCCATCAAAGTTTCCTTGGGCCTGACTGGTATTGGGCATAGCAGTGAGTCACCCGAGGAGGGGGTGTTTGCAGTTTGCACGGGAGCCTCTGGTTGCCAGATGGCAGCTGTTAATCTTCTGGCTTCAGGGGTGTGAGGGGACTAAGCTTGCCTGGCTCCCAGCCAATGGGGCTCACTGTCCCCTCTGATTATACAAGGGTCTTGTGGCATGATCTGCTTTCTTTTTCCAGCAGACGTGAAGGCATGGGGTTTGGGGGATAGATGCCTGTTGAAAGGAAGGAGAAGTTTTCTGGCTTTCTTACAAAAGGGATTCCTCACTGTGTGACTTTGCACCCTCTAGTCCACGTCATTGAATCATAAGATCACCATGGATGGTAATGTGGTATAGCACAAGAAGGTGAGCCAAAGAGTGAGAGACACTTGGCCTTGAATCATTACTCAAGCTCTTAACTAGAGTTTTAGTCCTTTTCTGCTATGTGGTAAAGACCACATTGCCAGACATGAACCAGAGTGAGGAGCAGGGCCAATCTCAACCTCCCACTCTGTAGACTCCATCACCTCCCCAAATCGCCATGCTGAGGACCAATCTCCCAACACTTCATTGTTCTTGGAAGTGTAGAATTTCATTCAACCCTTGGTTGACACACTCCAAACACATCCAAAGCATAGGGATTAGCTATGGGAAATGAAGTGTATCATTTAACCTCTTCCAACCTCAGATTCTCCCATTCACATGATATGAACTTGATCCTGTCGCCATGGTGTGTGCACCAAACAGGGAAGCCAGAGGAAGACCAACTAAATTCCACCACCTGACTCTGCTGTTGGTAGGAGTAGAGACCAGAGAAGCTCTTAGACAGAGCCCCCAAGGGGCTGGATGGGGACATTTACCCCAGCGTCAGTGTGGTCTTGGGGAATGTAACGATAGAACCACACAATAATAGCACTACTGCTTATGGTTGAAGGAGGGAAATGGAAGTGGGGAGGCCATAAAGGGTGAAAACGAAATGAAGGGCCTGGACAAACACGTGGTGACAGCACGCAGAGTTGACTCGCTGAGTGTGACTTCCTCAATGTCCTAAAAGAAAAAGTTGAAGAAAGCAGTAAGGGAAAGGGGGAGAATCTAATTCATAGTAGTGCTGTGGGGGCTTCAACATCAGGACAGAAGGACCCGTGGGATTGTGGAATGTGCTTTCTCTCTCTTTCTCTCAAGGTGGGAAGAAATCTTTTAGGGAAAATGTGAGACTGGAATGAGGCAGAATGGCTTGAGATATTCATTTGATCCTATCTGAACTCTCATCTCTCAGGCTCCAGTTGCCTGAAGGCACTGCCCTAATTTTCCCCTTTTCTTATTTCAGACCCAATTTCTGTGACTTGCTCACGGTGGAACTTTGAGAAGGTGTGGCGCTCATTCTTGTTAAACCAGTTGAGAATTTCCTGGATTCCCAACCCTTTGGCCCTGAATACAAGTGCAGCCACTCTTGCAATCAATGAGACCTTTGTATACAGCAGGGCAGGATATTCCTGTGTGAGAAAGGGCCACAGGGGGACTTCTGCCAGTTTTCTAGAGTCTGAGAACAAAATGACAAACATGTAATGGGGCATACTTTGCAGTACCTTTTAGTTAAATTCTTGGTTTTAAATCTGAACATGGATTTATTGGAATGATCTGATTGTCACCACTGATCATAAATTATCACCACATACAATGAAGCAGAAAAATAAATAATCCCCCCCCTTTTTTTTTTGGTACTGGGGGTTGAACTCAACTGGACCACTGGGCCACATCCCCAACCCTTTTTTGTATTTTATTAGAGACAAGGTCTCGCTGAGTTGCTAAGTGCCTCGCCATTGCTGAGACTGGCTTTAAACTTGTGATCCTCCTGCCTCAGCCTCCCAAGTGCTGGGATTACAGGCCTGCACCACCGTGCCAGGCTAATAATTTCCCTCTTGAATGACATCATTTATATGAGTCTTGCCTTATTCAAATCTGGGTGTCCATTTCCTTTAAAGACAATGAATTAGACAAAAATAAAGTCTGAAGAAGAGGATTTGTCTATTATTTGCTTCTGTTTTTTGGAAGTTAAATTCTTGAGATCACATTGAAGATAAAAATCAGTCGGACATCTCTGGGATAAAAGAGGCTATACCTATGTCATATTTCCATTTATCACTATCATCTTCTTCTATGTATTTTCTTCCCTTCTACCTTTTCCTACTTCTTGGTTGTCTAATTAAGTGCCTAATCCATTTGAAGACAGTTCAGAGATGGGTATATGATCCAGGCTATGACAGTTCAAGGTTTCTAGGAGATGCTGGTTGGAGATAGAAAGAAAGAAGTGCACTCATTTCTATAATAGTCACATATAAACAAATGACTGCTGGTGAAGGGAGCTTGACCAAGCAGGAAGTCATTGAAGAGAAAAAGCAGAGGAGCAGGGAGCAGGAACAACAGTGAGATAATAAGATGACCATCCAAATGCCTATATCCAGCCATGCCCGAAACACGAACTCTCCAGACTCTTTTCTTATGGGAGCTGATCTATTTCTCCTTTTGGTGTTAGCTAGAATGAATTGCCTTTTTGTCACTCACAAACCAAAAATTTCTGAGTAATTTGCAAAACAAAGATGCCAAATATTGCCACACTGGGGAACATGCTCTCATTTATCAGACATTTAGTACCAGCTTACTTTCTGGCAGAAAGAGCTTTTCCATAGCAAAATTCTATGACTCATTTGAACTATTTTAAGTAAAGAGAACAAGTCTGTGTGTTAGTTCAAGGATACTTGCCATATCATTGCATATGTGAATAAGTTTGTAGGAGTGTATGTGTGTGTACACGTGTATGTGTACATGTGCTTTCACTTCAATAACTAAATAGTAACTTGACCATATGTTGAAGCATCTGGATCATATGCTGCAACTAGATGGAAATTCACAAATTCTATGCCAACACTTTTATTTGTGACTACATTTGCATGAGGGAATAAAGAACTTTAATGACTTGGGCTAGAACTGGAGATGTGTCTCAGTGGTATGGTGCTTGTTTTGCATGCACAAGGCACTGGGTTCAATTCCCAGTACTGCAAAAAAAAAAAAAAAAAAAAAAAAAAAAAAAAATTAATGGCACAGTCTTATGTTCTTTGTGACTTGGGGAAATTTGCATAGCTTCTCTGGGCTTTCGTTTTTTTATCTGTAAAGTGAAGATACCAGTGTCTATTTTAATTGATTTTTGCAAGTAATAAGCCAATACATGTATGGTGCCTAGAATAGTGGCTGGCAGACAATAAAATTGCTCTGTAAATAAGAGCTGTTGCTATTATTCATGCTGTTATTATTGCTATTATTATCATTATCAGGAAGGAAACTTCACCAATGGTTTGAATAACCTGCATAAACACGGTACTTTATTTACTGTTTACACAGTACTTTCACAGTTACTTGCATCATCCAGTTAGTGATTCTACCATGCCACACAATATTCATTTCACATTTTGGCTAATTGAAAAATTATCAAGAGCAGTTATTTTCCCAAAGGTTTACATGATATTGGACAGCATCTGCTGAATCCAGTATCACATCTGATTGGAAAACACCAACATTTGTTTCTGTAGAAGAGTTTACACATACACATGCACACACACACACACACACACATACATATATGATAATAGGGATTTAACTCAAGGGCACTTAACCACTCCCAACCCTTTTAAAAATTTTATTTTAAGACAGGGTCTCACTAAGTTGCTGAGGCTGGCCTCAAACTTGTAATCCTCCTATGTTGACCTCTGGAGTTGCTGGGATTACAGGAATGTGCCATAAATTCAGCTAAAAAATACTTTTTAAGCCAAGTGTGGTCTGGTCTTGAATGTCTTTAATCAAGATTGGGGGTATAAATACTTAAAACTTTGGTTACAGCTGTTAAACTTGTGAACAGACCTGATCATGGGAGATGAAATATTATTTTGACAAGAATTTCTTTCTCTTCCTTAACATATCACTTGATATCAAAAAGAAAAGTCTGAAGCAAATTAATTTTTTTACGTCATTGGTCATTTAGAGCCCTTTTAAAGTTGGACCTCCTGGAAGATTTTGTATGTTTCATGTTACTAACATAAACAGATTGTTGAGCTTGACACATCTGAAAGTTTTCTTCATGGATTTTTTTTCACAAAGGCATACTTTCACAATGTTAATATATGCACCCAAAGTAAGAGTTTCTCTTTTTCTCTCATTCTTTCTTTCTTTCTTTTTTTTTCCCCCATGGGAAAATACTTTTGAATTAACAATTAAGATCCTCAGTGGTATTAAGGGAAGGCTACACTCTTGAACTTACATGAATTTCTGGAATAAGGCAAACACTAGATTTACTAATTTATCAAAGTTTGCTGGCAATGTATCCTTTAATTTTGGATCTGGATGTTATTTTATCCAACACATGAAAATATACCGTTTTTTAAATTAACGGCTACTGGTATAAGGATGATGAAAGAGGAAACACAAATTTAATTCTGAAGTGTAAATTTTAGTAATTTTTGCATAACAAAACAAAAATAAGCTAAAAGGCATATTTACATTATTTCTTTTTTGACTGAGCACCTGATAGAAGTTGGAAAATATTTCTGAAATTTTCTTTTTTCCTTAGGTTTCTATTCCTAAGTGACTTCTGGTTGCAACTTAAAAAAAAGTATATCAAGAAGTGTTTCTCATCTTGCATCATTGATTGACTGATCTATTCCTTTCCTATATCCTTTGATTCATGAAGAGTACTTAGTTTTACATTCTTCAATGGGCATCAAGGTGAATGACAAATTCCAGACTTACATATTGACTTCTAATTAAGGACATTGACATCAATCGTTATACAAAGATGAACCATAATTTTTAGGTTTTATGAATATCGAATGAATTTTAAAAAGCAAAACCAAATTCTCCTAGTGCTTAAACAATTGAACTAAACAAATGAATTTGATGCCTTCAGAAACTGCATTAAAATACACTACAGAATTGGTAATATGCAGAAGAGGAGTGTTAGTATTGGTGGCAAATCTGTCAGGGAAAGGAAGCACAGGGAAAATGAGCTTCACATTATCAATGCATTTCAGGTACCTTACTGCCAGCATTCCAGAAGTGATGCCCAAATTAAATTTAGACACCAAACACTATCCACAGAGTTCAGGTGGGAATACACATTTAGCCCAATACCCTGTACAGAGAAATCATCTGGATAGTCCTAGGTATCACTTACCTGTGGAACATGTGAAATCAAATTAACATCAACAAGTCTGAAGAGTCTCCCATGGACACCAAGAGGTTCCCCAGTGCATGCTCTGGTCCCTGCCATCACTCTATCTGGGCCCCACTGGGCTCAGCAGTTCTCCACCGTTGTTCCCAAAGCAGAGTCAGTGTGGCTGTGAGGTCCATGGTGGAGTGTGTGGGGTAGGTCCCCCTCCTGTGTGTCACACTTCATCACTTCTGCCTGCAGGCAGCTCAGTTTGGACCCAAGGCTTACAATGGCTTCCATCCAAACAGCCTCCAGGAGGAACATCCTGCAGTTACTTTCTTCACAGAGCGTCAGACTGATTTTTTGGCACTGCCTGGGAAAACCACAGTATCCTCTGCCATCCACCTGCCCTCACGTGTTTGTGGAAGCCTGTTCTGCTCCACAGTCCTTCTCCTTCAGGCCAAGCCCCCAACAATGTTGACATAAACTCATGCAAATAATTGCTTTGAGGGTAGCAGGGTAGAGGGCAGTGTTTGTAACCCCTAAGTCTGAGCACATTGTTTCATAACTGTTCCTATATTTCATTTTAATGGATCACTTTGGATGGTGACTTAAGCTTACAGTGATGTTTGGGTCTCAATAGGTTAAATAGATCCAGAAGTTTTTATGTAAGTTTCTTTTGTGGTTCTGATTGTATGGAATTCTAAAGAAATTTATTACCTATACATGATAGTGCAGATAGAGAAACCATCACACAAAGTGAAGAGGAATTTAAGAAGGTCTGTGAAAGACCAAAATAAGCTTGCTGTGATGGTTTTGGAGAATGGTTCTGATATTGAGAAGCATGGGGGATTTCAGTAGTCAGTGACTTCTGCATGATATTTGCATGCAGAGAACTTTAAAAAGGTTACGTTTCTTTTCTATGTTCATATTTACTTTGCGTTAAGGTTATAGGATCTCTTTGGCGATGTTGCCGATGCTATTTTTGCAAACTCAAAATCAGTGTTCAAGTGGAATAGGATGGAAATTTTGAGCTCCAGCAACAATAAATATATTTTATGTCCCTATAACATTCAAGCTGCACTATGTCTAAGAGTCAGGGAAAGTTGTTTTTATCTTGAACTCTAGAATCAAGAAAGAAACTTTTGTTTAAAAATTTCATAGATTTTGTCTTTGCACTTACTGCAAAGTCAAATGTAGATATAATCCACTTTAAGTGGTTTTGGCAAAATACCAAGTATGCCTGTTTTTTGATAAGGGGAGAAAGCACAAAACTTATCGTGAACACACATTTTACCTGTGTTACAGATATAAGCCTGCTGTCCATGCAGCCTTTGATCCTGTGGACCTATTAAATACAGTCCTGTACAGGAAGTAGGTGGTGGATATGAAACCCAAGACATCTTTCTGATTCATGTTAATAATGTCTGATTCTGAATTTATAGAGTATCACATAAAAGGACCCTGTTTATATATTCTTTATTCCTGCCTTCTCAAGATGTAGAACTTTATACTATGTTTTGAATGAAATGGTCTGAGGGTATTCAAGATCGATCAAACAAAAATCATTTATTAGGTGTTTTACTGTGTTCCCTCTAGGATTCCTTTACAAAGATATTTGGCAACAGGACAACTGTGTGTGTATCTCTCTTTTTATCCATCCATCCATCCATCTCTCTATCCAGCATGAATGTATGTACTTTTCAAGTATCTATTTATATGTTTTCGACTCACCGTGGTTTGATATGCATAAAGACTGTAAGCTCCTTGAAGGGCAGGGCTGTGCACCATTGCTATTTTTGCTAACCCTATAATACATAGAGGAAGGCTCTCGAGAAAGAAAGCATCAGTTTATAATCATATCAACATTAGATTCCTGAAGATGTCTGTCAGTGACCCGTGGTTTGTATACTTATCTGCTTGGGTGGATTGGCTGGGTCTCAGTCATTGTTGTACAGATGCTGAATTTGAGCCTCATAGAGAGTGAGCGATTTATGATTCCTTCTTCGTCTTTCACCCCATCCGTTTCCTGCATCCCACAGCTGGACACTTAATGTTGAGAGGAAGCAGTGTCGTCACCCTGCAAGTCTGGCAGGGCGAAGTGCTGCTGACAGACGGTATGTTTGAAATCATGGGTTGGGTAAGCGACACTGGATAGAAGTATTCCCACGGAGCACAGGACTTCTCCATCACCGCTGGTACCTGGCCTTTGGGGCCAGAGGGTGTATCAAACTACACTGGACCCAACGGAGAGAAAACCTCAGTGGGATTGACAATGAGGTTTCCAGATGGACAGCAGTGGACACCATGGTGCCTACAGCATATCTAAGCTTTTTAATCTGGTTCAGCCCTTAAGTTGCTAGACCATCTTTTCCTAACTTTTACCTGACCCTGGGCTTTGGAGACAGAATTCTCTCTCTGATAATGGAAAGTTGTATTGAAAAGGGACCAACTATAACAAACTTGACTCACTAGACACATGCTATCTTTGTCTGAAAACTCATAACAAAACTTTCTTATCTCCAAGAGTCAGAGTGGGAAGCTTAACATTTACCTCAAGTACCACACATATTCTGGGATGGACATTTTAATGGTTTGGCTTGTCCTTGGCATTGTGCTTTGTGCTGATACCATCTCGTCTGATTTGCCAAGCAGTTTATTGTACACATACTACATGCCAAGTGATTGTGCAGATGCTGGAAGAGGGTGGAAACTGAGATAGGCACGATCCAGCTCCTGAGGAATGAGGGCAGATGACAAGAAAAGAATGACCCTGACATTAATGTGATGAAAGAATGATCCCATGAGACAAAAATAGTTTTTCTAGAGGGTTAAGCCTTCTAGAACTTTCTGGTTACCTTAGATTGCTCAAACTTCTTTGTGCTTTTACTGGTTGGTTCTGAGCTTGGTAGTTCTGAAATATTGTGAAAGCAACCTTGAAGAGGGGTGAGCAGGTACTGTGCTGAAATCTAGATACCAATCAAAGGAAGGTCTTATGCTAATGCCTTCCTTAATTCAGATATTTTGTATCCATTTTAAGGACATAACTTGTATCACATATATGATCATCTACATTATATTAATATAATACTAGTATGTGAACATTTGATCGTGTTTAAAAATGATCCAGCTAGGGGCTGGGGTTGTGGCTCAGTGGTAGAGCACTTGCCTCACATGTGCCTAGGCACTGGGTTCGATCCTCAGCACCACATAAAAAATAAATAAATAAAATAAAGGTATTGTGTCCATCTACAACTAAAAATATATTTTAAAAAAATGATCCAGCTAATTGGGATGCCAGGGTCAGAGGATGGCAAGTTCAAGGCCAGACTGGACACCTCAGTGAGAACCTGTCTCAAAATGGAGAGCACCCTTGCGTTCAATCCCCAGTATTACAAAAAAAGAAGAAGGGGGGAAAGGATCTGTTTTATGTCTCAAATCATTTTTTAAAGTTTAAAAGACATCTATGGGGAAAAAAAAGAGCTTTGAAAGCAAACTGGAGTCCAATTGGTATAGTCATTTATTTAAAGTTGAGGTGGTACATTTTAATTGCTCCCTACCTGGTGGTCTCCATCAAGTATCTCCTTTTGTAGAGCTATTTAACTCTTGGAATTTCTTTGCACCATTTTCAAATGTTCTCAAACTTAGTTGCTATGCAACATTATTAGGCAGACTTTATGTTCAGCTATCTTCCAGGGATTAGTCTACATTCCTTTCAATAATGTGAGAGCAGGAAAATGAGCAACACCCAGTTGGTTCAAAAGCATATGCTGGGAGAAAGAGATGGAGTGTTCCATGTCCCACCAGCCTGGCAGCTTGGTTTGCAGTGATGAGGCTGATGCTGGAGAAGATGACCATGGCAAGATAGGTGCAGATGACAGCACTGGTTAGTGGGTATTAAGTGTGTCAGGAAACTGGAAACCTGGTTTATATAACTTAATCACAGAACATCCACTGAAGCAGATGCTAATGTGCCCGTTTTATAGGGGAAATACTGAGTCTTAGCATTCATGCCCAGCTTGCTCTAGATCACAGAGTCAGTACTAGATAAACTGGGGTTTGAACTCAGATCCATCTAATTCTATATTCAGGCTGTTAGTTTCTGCATGGGACTAGATTCAGACCTTCTTGACAGTATTCCTTTCTAAGGGACAAGGTAAGTGGGCTCAATTCTCTTCAATTCTATAATGATATACACAGAGCTGGTATCACTTTAACATTATCCATTAATACACTGGAAATTATCCTGGAGTGTCAAACAATTGCAAAAAGTACATACAATGTTGCATAAATATCACAAATATCCAGCAGCGGACCATGCGGTGTTTGGGCAGGTAGCAGGATGCAGAGGGAAGAGCATGGGTGTGAGGCTGGTCTGGCTGGGCTGGAGATGTGATCCCACACTGTAGCTGAGTGTGCATGGCCCGTTGCTTTCCCTTCCCAGTTCCAGTTTCCTTCACCTACAAAGTGGGGCTGTACATATCTACCTTGAAGGGATGTTAGAAGGATTGGAGGTCACAAATCACAAATGTCTGTGTAGTGTAATAAAATTGCTAATTGCCTCCCACTCAATAAATGATTGGAAAACTCCTTGGCAGTAACAATGCTTTCACTTTCCTGCTTACAAACCACCCACCTGTACCTACCATGCTTATGGGATGAAACCAACCCAGAAGCCCTGCCTGAACTGATCTGCCCACATCATCAGCCCCATCTCAGCCACTCTCCCTTTGACTGGTTCTTTCTCATTCTTCACATAGGCTAATGTCACCCTTCAGCCCCAGGGCCTTTGAACATGATTCTTTGGCTCAAAAATCCTGTTTCACCCTCTACTCTTTGTTATCTTTGATTTCTCAGCATAAATATTAGTGCCCCAGGGAATCATCCTTGAAATCCCCAAACATCAGACCCCTATCTTATATTTTCCCAGAATGCCTTCCCATTTGGGAAACTCCTCCCAGTGGTAATTATGTACTTACTTCACATTAATTGTTTAACATCTGTCTCCATCACCAGCAGGTAACCTCAAGAGGGGTAGGGGCTGTATCCGCCACAGCCACATCCCATCCATAGTTTGTGATTTGAGGCATCATTAGCTGGTATTCTAAACAATCACTGAATAAATAAGTAAATGAATAAACAAGTTGACATATAAAGGATGGCCTTATTTCAAAGAGTCCCCATTATGTTTTCTTATCTTAGTTTGTTAAAAGAAGACCATATCATGTGATCCACAAAGGCATTTACCAAAGTCACAGGATTCTGTCCAAAGGCATGCCCCTTTCACCTGCCCCCCACCCCCATGAGAACAAAACTTCCTGGGGAACCATTCCTCACCTGTGGGGAGGCAGCCTTGTATACCGCTTGAGCCTCATCCACTGACCAGAGCGATACGCTGGATGAGAAAAAGATATCACCTCCCCAAAACAGATGCTTCATTTTATGATGGAAACCGAGAAACCGGAGCCTGCAGGTGCCGGGCTGACACATGTGCTCTGTGGAGAATCATTAGAGTCTCTTTAGAGAACCGGGTTTACTCTGTGTTTAATCAGCCCCAGGCAGAAGAAATGGCTTCATTTCAGCTGACGAGAGCCAGATCACAAAAGCAAGATAGATGGCCAATAGGGCTCATCACTGTAAACATATTGTCTTGATTTGAAGTAACACTCTTGCTAATCAAGAGGGAAAGAGTGACTTGGCTAGCATTGAGGATCAGTCGGTCTAACTCGCCTGTATGCCTGTTAAGGAAAAGCTCCTGTTAGTTTTCTTAATTTAATATTTTAAGCAAAATGAGAACCATAAAACACAGTCCTCAATCACTTAAGAAGTGCTTTGGTGTGGAATTCAAAGCACTTAAGGAAGGACTTTTCACACCTGAAGTCTAAATCTCCACCCATAAAAAATGGTGCAGCCAATGAAGGCCGTGGCTTAAGAAAGGTCCTCTGTTCACTGCTGTTTTTTTTTTTTTTTTTTTTTTTCTTTTGGTCCTGGGGATCAAACTCAGAGGCACTCAACCACTGAGCCACATCCCCAGCCATTTTTTTTTTTTTTTTTAATTTTATTTAGAGACAGGGTGTTGCTGAGTTGCTTAGCACTTCGTTGCTGAGGCTGGCTTTGAACTCGCAATCCTCCTGCCTCAGCCTCCAGAGCTGCTGGGATTACAGTTGTGCTCTGTGGTGTCCTGCCATCCATTTACTCTTGATGCTTTTAATACACATTCTGTTTGTTAGTTGATCTGGAAATAGCCACAGATACAATGTCATGTCTTATGTGAGTCCTTGCTGGGCCTTTAGAGGTTCTCGTTTTTAGTAGCCCAGTCCTCTACTTGGGTTCCCCTGCACCCCACCTGCCCCAGTTTATTGAGGTGTATTATCAGCCTGCTGTATATTAGATCTCCAAATCTTATTTATCATGCATAACTGAAAATCTGGACACTTTGACTGACACTTCTCTGTGTCCCCTTCTCTCCAGCCCCTGGAACCTCCTGCTCCTCCGTTTGCTTGTGGTATTCCAGAACTGTCCTTGGTGAACATTGTAAAATGGATATTCAGTCTAGTAGCAGTTAGCTTCCCAATTGCCAAAAATTGCCAGAAAAAAAATTGAAAGCCCGTGTGTACGCAGCAATAACATATCTGAACTCGGCATCCTTGCCAAACCCCTTTTATTTGAAGTAAAAGCAGGTAATGAGTAGTTTGGGTACTTACAAACAAGTGGATGCTTTAGAGTCATTTGGTATGTGTCACAGCCATGTTTTCATTACATCCCCTGAGCATTAGCACAAAGAGCTTTAACAGCCCTCCCCACCCCAATGACTCTTTTCCAGATGTTCTGAAACAACATCAAGTGACCCAGTTTACCCCTGAGAGGTTTATAAAGGTGCATTTATGGAGAGACTGGCTGAGCGAGGCTGAGATATTCCCTTGGCAGCTTAGTTCCTAGATAATCTCCCTGAACATGGTATCGAATCTTACTTTACCTAAGGCACATTGAAGACGGTTTTCAGAAAACGATATGCTAAATGCTCCTAAAGTGAAGAAGAAACTTAAGAAGCTTAACAATGGATGTAGAAATATTATCATCAGCTATCGGAGTAATAGTATCCAGTCATTCCCCACCTACAGGCACAGGATGCAGGCTTAAGCGGATGAAGACAACCCTGTAGAAGTGTGGAGACTTAGAGTGTTTAAATATCACCAAATGGAGGGGAAGGACTTTGTTAGCATTAAACCTGAACACATGTCATTCCCTCTTTGTGCTGAATAGGATGAAACAGAGTGACAACAGCAAAACTGAATATGCCCCAGAAGCATGACAAAGTTTTACAGACCTTCCTTTGGAAGCAACACCAAGGAAACAAGAGAAGTCACCATTTGTGGATAGGGGATTATTTTGCTCTTTGCACAGGGTAGCAAATACCAGACTGGTCCCTAAGATTAGAACTCAGTTCTTTGCTTGTGCAATGGAGGTGAGCCGTATCTCAAGGGGAAACAATATGTTACCTTATATCCATTCATATGAAAAGAATGACCCAATACCAGCAAATGTGGGCATCAGGCAACATGTCAAAATCTGGCAAGAAGGTGGGCTAATTCTTCTGCAGCACATCTGCAATGTGTAGATGATGTTCAGTGGGAGAAGTGCCCCCCTGCCCAGCCCCCAAAGTAAGCATCATGCCAGAGCCTTGATGTGAAAAGTGCTTAATGTTCTATAGGGTGTTAATCACCCAGTGGAGGCTAGTGCAAAATGAACAACCTTCCTGGCATGACTTTCATTATGGCTGGCACAGAACTCACCATGGTCATCCTGTTCAGGTATTTTACACATGAAAGGGAAAGGGAAGTGTGAAGCAGCTCCTGCAGAGATCACATCACCTGCTGGTGGACTGATGTGTAGAGACATTTAAGGGGGAGACGCCTTTGTGCTGCCACACATCACCAACTAGTGGATGACAGTCCTTTTGCTGAGTTCTGAAATAGACTGACTTTCATCTCTTAGAATGCTGGGAAGACTTGCTTAGCATAGCCGTGTGTGTCTAGCTCTAACTTTGGTAAAGAAGCACAACTCCAACTTCCTGGTGACATGGATGCCCACTTGAGATAAGAGCAACTACTCTTTGTTTTGGAAGTTCATGGTCTGGAACATCCAAGATTGAACATTTTGAGCCGATCGTCATTGCTGGTGCTTTTTTGATTACTGCCACTGATCTGCTCATAGTTAGAAACATGAGTTAAATTATCCTTATCTTAACATCCTTAACCAGCAATGTTGTTATTGGTCATGAAATTAGCTGCTTCCTCTCATTTCAAATCCACTGACAGTTTTGGGTGGTTTGAGTTGAGTGGGTTGGACAAGGGGAAATAGGCGATTTCCTCTGCCTCTCTTGGAGTTAATCTCTCATCCAGATATTGCTCAAGCATCTCTTTCAACAGCCGTCTTTATTCCCAGTTCAACAGTATAACTGTAAAGAACAAGTTTCTCCTTTAGAATGCTCCGACTCAAAGTCTGAATGATAGACGATTTCCCTGTCCTGAATAACACACTTAAGCACTGATATTTCTTTCAACGATTTATCCCAGTTTGAACAAAGACAGTCCATTTCTCACTTAATCTTGAAGCCGGCACGTTATGTGTACGCAAACAAAAATATCTGGCACCCATTCTCATTTGAGGTGAAAAGAAGAATCTCAAAAGAATTTCATAGCTAGAAATATTATTTTCTAGTGCCCACCATTTGACACTTCTCCCCTGTCTGCACAAATCCATGTTCTTTAAAAGTTCAGCTTAGGAAGCTACAGGCTCAGGTCAGCTGAGAGAGCACACTTTCTTACCAGTGATCTCTGGGTATTCTTGGTTCACTCTGGTAATCCCAATAAAGGGTGCCTCTAATCCTTACTATTTGTCTTCCCTCTTATGCATATGTCTCTCTTAAATCAGACCGTACAAATAGCTCCTTGGACTGCTCTTGTGGACAAACTGACCCTGAATCTAGAAAGTATTCCCAGCTTCATCTGTCCCAACTAGTTTCTAAACATTTTAAACTAGTTGTTAAACTAGTTTAAAAACATTTGTTTTAGGGGCTGGAGTTGTGGCTCAGCTGTAGAATGCTCATCTAGCATTAGTGTGAGGCACTGGGTTCGATCCTCAGCACCACAGAAAAATAAATAAATAAAATAAAGGTATTGTGTTCATCTACAACTTAAAAACTTAAAAAAACATTTGTGTTAGCTAGTGTGTTTTGCTCAGCAAGGTACATCTTAACTGCTAATATGTCACTTTTATGGAAATATTTGCAAATGTCTTCAGAAAGGAGTCCCCATCACTTATCCCAACAAAAACATACCTAAGCCAGGTATGTTTTTCATACATGTTTCTAAAACTCTCTTTCCTTTACAAAAGCCCATTTCTTTAGATTTATAAACTTTTGTTCTCTATATAAGAATGAAACATTATATAGTTTGTCACATGTACTTAAATCCCAGAGACCCAAGAGACCTTAACAACTTTGAGTACAGTAGTGAGTTTAAGTAATCTTGTGACAAATCTTCCAACTGGCAATTTTTTGGGGAACTGATATCTGTTTCTCCCATGGGTGCCTCTCAAGATAGTGGTGAGAATGAGAATCGCTTGGTGCTTCTCTCCCAGATCTGTAGCCTGGACTGAGGACACAGATGCTCAGAATCCTCCCCTGTGTGGAGCCTGCTGTGAGAGGAAGAGGAGTCCCTGCCCTGCAGAGGAGGTTTGTCTACCCCCTCTCCTCATCTCAGTAAAGTGTTATGAGAAAATTCAGCCCTCATCACAAAGAAACAGCTGTGTACTGCTACAGTTATCAACTTTGGAAAGATGTTAAAGAAAGGTATTTACTTGAAACCAGTCAGTTCAGCTAGAGTCCCCTCCCCCTTCAGGTTTTCACATCGTGGTGTCTCCTCCTTGTTCTCTAAGCATTACCCTGTTTCTCTGATAAGACTGGGGTACACCAGGGCTGGTAATTTATGGCTCCCATTAAGAGGGTTGGCTAGATGTGTGGACAATATGTCAATAATTATTTCTGGTGGGGCCCTAAGAGCATAGGAAGTGTCTCTGAAGAATGGCTTATTTTAACAGAAGACAGATCTGCCTGACCTGGGTTTTATGACAGATGTCAAATACATCGAAGTGTGTTGTGAAGCAGATCACCCTATTGGCAAAGAAATGAAAGACCACCGGGAAGATGGATGGGAAGCTTTCCTCAAGGGATTTCTTGTCTCTTCGTGCAGGTCTGTCTGCCAGTGAAACTGAAGAAGGGCTAGCGGGCAGGTGGGAGTGGGCACTTTGGAGAGAACTTTTGCCTATTCATGAGACTTGGAAAGAGAAGCCTCTGACCCCCCGAGGCTGGTGGGAGAGTACAGGTGAGGGGAGACAGGGGGAACCAAGGCACAGAGCAGTGTGGGAACCAAGGCAAAGCCAGCAAGGCCTCCCTCAGAGAGCGCTCCTCCTGCAGGGTTCCACTGGGCAGCCCTTGGACTTCCTCAGGATGTGTTTGTTCTCCAGCCTTCCTTCCTGAGTTCAGTTTAACAAATATTTCTTGAGGGTCCACCATGGGCCAAGCACTGTGTTAGGCACTGTTACCACTTCTCTGAGCTTCATTTTCCTTCCCTGGAAAAAGGGGCTTAGGAATCCTGCCCCATGGGGTGCAGAGTGCTGCCTACAGCATTGTTTTTATACATGGCATGAGAAGGGAGGGGATAGGAACCTACTTGCTAACTTTGTTACCCACACAGCATTTCCAATGGTTCCATCAGTATTGTTTATCTCCTATAACAACTGTGAGAGCCAAGCACAGGAATTCAGTGCATAATGTTTGGGTCCATGATGGACTGTATATTCAACAGTGGTGTCAGGAATTTATGAAGGAGCTGGAAGATTCCTATAGCCTAAAGGTGTGATAGCCATAGTAATATGACTCACATATTGGTGGTGCTGCTGGTGTAAACTAACTTCCTATATTGCTAATATTATAAAAGGACAGCACATATAATTATGTACAATACATACTACTTGATATTGATATGAAATGATTATGTACCTGATTTACGAACTGACTATAGTATACTCTTATTATTATTTTAGAGTATACTCCTACTTAGTGAAAAAAATGTTTACTGTAAGCAATCTGCTGTATGAGGCAGCAATAGCCTCAGTCCTCTCATGTTTACCTCATCTCTTTTTTTTATAATTTTTTAACTTGTTCTTTTTTGTTATACATGACAGTAGAATGTATTTTGGCAAATTATTCACCCCATCTCTTTACTGAATCAAGAGGCCACTCGGAGTGATCAACATAGATCATGTAGGTTTGCTTGAGTGCATGCTGTGGTTTTCACACAACAACAAAACCACTTACAATGCAGTTCTCAGAAGGAATCCCTGTTGTTCAAGTAATGCACAACTAAGATGATTCTGGTGAAATCAAGGAGGCAGAAATGGAGATGGTAGAGAAAAAAACATTGTTCTGTTTCGAAAGAAGCCACCCCGAAGTTGACTAGATACAGAAACTATAAAGAGGGAAGTGATGACCACCTGTTTGCATTTTACCTCAAAAATAGCACTTTTCAGATTGTTCACAGCATCCTTCATCTAATTGCTATTCCACTGCACTATACTCTGTGTGTGTCCCTGTGCCCTCAGACTCATGTGTCAAATGTGCTCATCAGGAAGCTGCTACCTGGGGCAGATGGATTATAAAAAGGCTATCCTTCCTTCAGGTGGGTGTAGACAGCACCAACATGTGATGTGGTAGGCGTGCAGCTGTCCCTCAGCTGGGCCCTGGGTACAGGGCATGAACTAGACACTGGTTTGTGGTGATTTTGCTATGCTGGCATGCAACACAGGGTGTGGCTCAATGTCCATGCTCAGTAGTGTTTTCAGACTCAACTTATTATGGTCACTATTGTGCAGCAGGCATTATAATTTCAAAAAAGTTACTTTACTCATTGGAAAGACACAATGGACAAACTGAAATATCATCAGAACGGTATTTTTGGTCTTCTTAAAAGGTTTCTTCGTTTAAGCCAATCACAAAAAAAGAATATAGCATTTCATTCTTTCTTTGTATGTTACATATAAACTAGTAAGGGATTATCATTTGGTTTGGTTATTCTATTTTATTTTATTTTGTGTGTGTGAGAGAGAGAAAGAGAAACCAGAGGGCCTTTGGACTATGACTGGGAGAAAACATGGAGAAACTGAGGCAGCACAAATAATTGAAGGACATTCTATTCTTTACGTCTTGTGGGATTCCTCAAAATTAGGTAAGGGATGAAACAGTGAAACTGAAAAAAGTTATATGGAAAGGTAGTTATGGTATAGAATATTGGTTGATTTAACTATTTTATCTGCCTATTCTTTTAAAAAAATTATTTGTTCTTTTTAGTCATATATGACAGTAAAATGTATTTTGACATCTTATACATACATGGAATATAACTTCTTTCTGCTTATTCTTTAAAAAATTGCTGCCAGAGTAAAGTAAAATCCTTAATAAATGGAGGAGCTATATAATCTCCTGTTTTATTTTGTGGTAGAATTATGAAGAGAAATCTGTAGAATACAGATCATGTCTGCTTGATTTTCCCCCTCTTGATGGACTGGGCTTTTGACCATTATAGCCCAGGGGGAAAGCAGGGGCGGTGAAAGCTGTTCAAAAATCCCTTCCTCCAAACCAACTGCAGGAGGGAGTAAGTGCTTTTTCTAGGGAGCAAGGAGTACAGGTGTCCCAAGATGGAGAACGCAGAATCTGTTTGTATGTAAAAGAAAATAATAAAGTGTGAACTAGAGGAGAAATTGCATCTGCCTTCAGTGGGAGCCTAGATTAGCTTTGTTCCTTCAAAGCAGAGAGGGAACTTGCAGTGGCATTTGTCCCTTGGGCTGGCTTGAAGTATCAAAGGAGAAATGATGCTCAGTTTGAATCTAGAAAATATAGAATCTATTACTGGACAGAAGGAGGAGCACAGAGCCTTTCAGCCACAAGTATATTCTACAAATTCTTATTTCTCCGCTTCATCCTGATTTTTTTTTTTTTTTTTTTTTTGGTCTCCCCTTGTTCTTTTATTTCCCCCTTGGATTTCCATTAAATTCATTATCGACTCTTACAGGAGGGAGGTTCTCAAGGGTTTAATTGAGATGTAATACACTACAAATAAAAAATGTTGGAGGGAAGGAAGAATTCACCACTGCTTTATTGAACTAAACATCTCAAATGTTTTCACCCTTTTTGAAGAAAAATATACCCCTCTCCTTCGGGAAGTTCGACGTCTCATAGGCCTTTATTAACTTGATCTTTGGGAATAGTGTTTTAATTTTTTCCATAATCATCATGCAAATAGATCATGACAATCTCTGGAAGGGCAAAGAAGTGAACCAATGGCCTCATTAATTCCAATGCTGGAGGGAATCATGTGCATAAGAGCTGGTGCCCTTACCCCGTGGTGGCCCAGGCCTTCTTTGTGTAGGACTTGGTCCAGTTCCCAGAGGAAGCTGTGGATAGTTCCCTGTCTGACCTGTTTAAATTGCCTCCTGCATTTCCCTTCCTTACAAAATAACAGGAGAATAATTTGAAAGGTCCCAACCTCACGAAAGAAATGCCTGCATTCTGGGGAACTCCATGGCATCTCTAACTCTCCTGTGACGGGAACTGTGCGCCGGGTGCATGCGTCCTATCCAGATCTTACCTTAATGATATTGAGGTCTCAAATTGCTAAACTTTGGGCAGTAAATTGAGTCAGTCAGCATTAAAATGCATGGCTCATTTGCATAATTCTAAATGCTGTTCTGCTGAATGAGGAAGGCTTTTTTAAAGCGGGCGTTTTAATTTTAATTTAGTGCAGAGAATGGCAGAGACAAATAGATCTGTCCAAAATATACTTAGTAACAGATTTTTGAGTTGGTTATTAGTTCTATGTAAGTGGTGCCTCTTTTTATTTTTATAAACTGTGAAATTCGGGAGGAAGCAGAATCACATGCAATATCCTTTTATTGATTGCCTGCCATGTGCCAAGCAAGGTGTTAAATGTTTTCAAATGCTGCCTCATCTATCCTCATCCTACAGACAAGGAAAAGGAGGTGTGAAGAGGTGAAATATCTTGCCCAGCTGGAAAATGGCAGAGCCATTTACAGATCTGCCTCACTGTTAAAAATATTTCATGCAACTCTTGGAAAATTAACTTCTTCAGAGGTTTGTGCAGTTAAAGACTGTTTTTCAGTGGATCTGGTTCTATTCTTCCATTGAAAGGAAGTTCCTACACCTCTTGGAGCTATCATTATATCTCTGGACAAAGATGGCAGCCATTGCACGGTGTCCAGAACCCTTCCTGGCACACACAATGGCTTTCCACTGATAACTGGCCCCAAAATCTCTTATTTGGGGAAGGAAGACCATCTCCTCCAACTGAGATATAGATGCATGAGGGTACGTACACAAGAAACTGTGGGTCGGAAGGGCTATCACAGCCGATGAACCCAGTCTCCTCCAATACAGTGGGGACACATGTATGTCTCTGCTATGTTTTGCATATGGTTCAAGATTGCCCAAGATTTCATGTATTAAAATTTAATCCCCATTGTGAGGAATTAGGAGGGTGGTGTTTAGAGGTGGGGCATTTGGAAAGCAATTAGGATTAGATAAAGCCACTAGGGTGGAACCTTCATGCTTCAATCCTGGTGGTTTTATAGGAAGAGGGAGAGAGACCAGAAAGACACATAGACTAAACATGTTCCTTGGGATGCCTTACACTACCTCAGGACTTTGCCAGCAAGAAGGTCTTCACAAGAAGAGGTTCTTGGACATTGTATCTACAAACCATGAACCAAGATAAACTTATCTTCTTTATAAACTAGCCTACATCAGGTAATTTTGTATAGTAATGAAAAACAGACTCATTCAATCTGTGTTTGGAAATCTTTTTCTTTCAGCTACAGTGAGGGAACAGGTTGTATGTTTTTTTAAAAAAAATCATTTCTACCTCTCTGGAGAAATATTATAAACATATGTATTGACAATGACTGTTTCTGGGGTTTTGAATTAGAATACAGTGAAATATACCTTCTATCAATATTTGTTGAGTGCTTCTACCTGCACCTGCTGGGTATTATACTAGGTACTCCAGACACAATGATGAGAGTGCACAATATCTTGTAGGAAAGGTAGGCTGAGGATCAAATGCCTGCAAAATCAGAAAGATGATCTGCAGCAGAGCAAGCATCAAGGAGGACTTGACAGAAGCTTTGGAAAGGCTTTGGAGCTGAGTCTGAAAGTTTTTCACAGGAGTTCTTCAGATTGAGAAGTTGGGGAAAATGCACTATTTTGAAGTAACTTGATATCTAACTTGATAAACCAAGAGCTTATTATTGCCTTGGAAATAGCAATAAACATGGTGCGATTGGTTTAGTAAAGTAGTGCTCAATGGAGAAGGGTTTGAAGCCAAATAAAATGTGAGGAACACTGGAATAGGACAGTTACATTGACTCTTTCCTGTAGGCCTTCTCAGAGTCTTTCATATGCTATTCTGCATTGTAAATTTCCAAGAGTTTTTCCTAAACCTATTTGTCTTTCTCTTTTCACTGTGCACATAAAGTTCCGTGAATCTCATGGTGGAAAGTGCTGCATTAGAGTGGAGGCAGCAGCTGCCTTAAGAACATGAATGATTTCAGTTTCAGAAAGGTAATTTTGAGCACCTGGAGGAAGACTGCCAATGGTGACAGATGAGTCCAAAGGCAACCTAAAACAAGGCTGTTAAAATCTTCTGGGGAAGAGAAAACAAGAGTTAGAATTAAGTCAATGAAGATGGGAAGAAGGGATGGACTTGAGAGAGAGTTGTGAGTGGTAGAATGGACACTCTGTCACCCTAAGGAAGTTGAATGGCTAAAAAAAAGGGACTCTGAAGTTTCTAGTTGGAAAGCTTGGACAGTGAAGAGAAATGTTGGGTAGATGATAAATTTAATTTAATTTGGGATGTGTTATAATTGAGCTGTCTATAAGACATATAGTCAGATCTAGTCAACTCCCATTCAACATCTGAAGACACTAATCTACAGCACAGGGTGTACATGAACATAATTTTATTTTTCTATGATGCTTTAAGTGACACTTTATTATCTTGCAATGTCTCAGGGTCACCATAAAGAATATCAAGTGTTGCTTGACCATAAATGTATAAAAGTTCAGATTGCAGAGAGCTGTGTTTAATAGAAAATGAATACAAGTGATTTATTAACTTTATTCACTGAGCTATTAATATGTGCCTACCATAACAATGGTACATGAGGAAAAGAGAAACACACACAAACAAACATAAAAAATTGAAAAGGCAAAAACCCTTGCTCAATTTGCTTATTGTCTTAAAATTACAGAAGATATTGCAAATGGTCAGAATACCTGTGTTATGATTTCAACTTTTTCCTTGCTTATGTGGCCTAAGGCAAATGACAGAACTTTTTAAACTTTTGGTTTCTCATGTGCAAAATATTGTTTCTAGAATATTATTATAGATCATTGGTATTTTTGTTCTTGGGGAGTTGTGAGGATTAGCCAGGGTTAAAACAAAAAAATTACTATATTTTGAATGTATAAAATAAATTTCTTTGGGAAATAATGAATGCATTGTGATCTATTTAATAAATTTTACCATTACTTTATTTGATTTCCAGTTAAGCCAAATAATAATCTGCTTATTTGAATTGCAAACATCAAGCTGGTTTGAATTAAAGAAGTGTGAAAAACTCTTCATTGGGAAAATACGTAACACTTCCATCAATTAAAAATAAGTAAAATGTGTTAAAAATAATGAAAAGTTCATGTGTAATTGAACTGGCTTTTTTTCATGAGCCTATATTTTTATCAAGCTTCATGAAACAAAAATTGAATTGGTGCCCAATACGAAATCTGTGTTAATTGTTATTATTCCCATAAAGTTCACATGATTAGAAAAAGTTTTGCAGTTGTGCCAACTCGAAATGCATAGTACCTGCCTTTCATTTTCTCTGGATTTATTTTTGGTATTAAAGACCAATATTCACTTTGGCAAACAGAACATTTACTAAATTAAAAACTTCCTTAAAACACACTAGAAACTTTTGACATAGATTGCCAAAATCTCATGGTATTTTTGTTAATCTCACAAAACTTTCTTTGTTCTTTCTGGCTTCATCAAGAGTAAGACATTTCTCGACTTACCTCCAATCCCATCATAATCTTAAATATCGTTGCGCTAGAAGGCACTGCAATATTAATTAAAAATACAGTCTAATTATTTACCCTAGTTGGTTCATACAAACCTCTATAGTATAATCAGTGGACTCCCTTAAGGGGTTTCATGGTATTTCAGAGTGAAGTGGGAACGTTTGCTACTGACTTACTCTTGGCTGGCGAGTGTAATTAAGTGTAACCTACAATTCACCTTTAGGTCACTAGATCAAATGGAACTTACCTGGGCAATGTCCAAAGGTATGTGCTGATATTGACTGAGTGCCGGTGGGTGGCAGACATAAATGAAAAGAACTTTTCATTTACCTCCAGGAGTCTCGGAGAACTTTCTGTGTGTTTCTGCAAGACAGAGGGAAAGCAGAGGGCAGCCAAATAGGTCATTCATTTTAGACAGACTCCAAGACAAGGCACCCTAAGCCAAGCTTGAGAACAGCTCAGATGGCTGAAGGTGTTTGGTGACAATCTCTTCTCACGTCTGGCCTTAGCACTGACCTAGTGTCGCTGGGTGTGCCTGGGGCTGAATCTTCAGGGGCAGCTGCTCTCTGTAAGCAAAGCAGAGACGCACTTCCTGGTCCAGCATAGTGCTCAGGTTCTTTAAAACTCTTGGGGCCCAGAGTGTAGCTCAGTGATAGAACACTTGCCTAGCATGTGCAAAGGTCTGGGTTCTATCCCCAGCCTCGCAAACAAAACAACACAGAACCTTATGTTCTTGGATTTAGCTGGTATAATGAGGGAGAAATTTCTCTCTAAAGGAGACTCAAAGCGTCCATAGGCATCCCCCACAAACATGTTTTGAAAAGAGTGACAGTAACAAACCTGGCTTAAACGCAGTTTTAGAACTGGAGCGTGCTTTAAAATATAAGCCTGTGTCTGAAAGTTCCCCTAAATGTGCATCATAGGATTTGCTGGCCTGGGAAGAAGTAAGCCCCACAGGAACAACCCCATAAGGGAGCAAAAGAGTTTGAGCGATGGCAAACAGTAGTGAAAATAAAATTGTACGTGATTTTTAAATATTTATACATACTACAGCTCAGAGTGGCTGAGCTGTATGCTTATTGAGAGAGAGTGTGGGCTGTGTGGAGAAAAAGGTAACTTGGGCTATGTCTTTGGATACCTCGAGTGTTCTTTTGAAAAGCAGAAAGCCCATGGCACAGCGGTTTTCACCTATGCAGGCAATCCCATAGCTCATTGACGCTCTCTCCTCCACACCTTGTTCTGTTCTCCCACTGCTCACATTCCTAGAGGCTACAGCAAGTGTCTCCCTTTTTGGACACCTCATTGGACTGTAAGCTCCCTGGGTTCAGGGCATGTCTGGTTTTGCTGACCCAGACAGTGAGATTGGCTTCCATGGGGTTTCATCCTGCATCCTAATAGGGCTTTCTGGAAGCCTGGTTTCTCCCTACTACCCATGTAGATGGGGTTTTCTAACAACCTTAGAAAATTGACTAGGTCACGAGAACTGCTGTGAAGATCAACTGGAGGAATGGAAACAGATCAAGAGATGATATTTTTCAGTTGTGTTTAGAATCTCACAGTTTCACAACTGAATGGTCTAGTATTTTTTCTTAAGCGCCTTTGCAGAGCAACATAGGCCCCTCCACGGAATGGTCCCTGTCAGTCTACTCTATTAATGCCTGTGGGTTTTGCACAGCATCATTTCCAAAAGTGGTTGCACTGAATGCCAGTTAAATGAGATTTTAGGTGCCAGAAAAAAAAAAAAAAAAAAAAAAAAAAGTAAAGGGGAGGTAGAAGGAAGACCCACTAATCAAATAAATTTGTAAAACATAGAATAGCCTTGCTCTCATTGTGATTCATAATGCAGCTAACCTCACTAAAAGCTCTAAGTCCTGCAAGAATTTGTTTAACTTAACATTTTTCAAGCATGATAAATGCCATCCCCTTTTCTGCACATAACCCTGGTGGTCTTGTTAAAGAGTTTGGGAAATCCTGCACTAACTAAACCTAAAATTTTGCTAGGTTTTGTCTACTTAACCACAATTGTGTCTTTTGAATTTCTGTCATGGCTCTCTCTCTGCTGTTTCTCCCTTTGGGACAAATGATAATTAGTTTCTCGATCCTTTCAAGTTCATCCAGCTTACATGTGGCCTCCTTCATGAAGTCCACTCTGACTATTCCAACTCAGATTGGTGCTACTTTTTCTCCTAGGTTTTGAGGTAATTTTCAGCTCGTTCATGGGGGTGTTTATTTACTATTTTATTGCTTTTCAGTATTCATTTACTACTTCATTGCTAATTTTTTTTTTTTTTTTTTTTTACCATTTATGTTTACAATGTTATTCCTTCTGTCTTTACAGTGATGCAATGAACTTTAAGTTTCACAGAGGGATTGATATTCTAACTTTCACCTTAGGAGGCAGTCATGAAAGAATATAGATGCACTTTGGCCCACCAGCTGCATAACTTGGGGTAAGTTACTCAACCTCACTAAGCCTCAGTTTTCTTATCTGTTAAAAATGGATAGTAAGTTATCCACCTGATAAAGATGTCGTGAAGATTAAATGAATCTAAACACAGTGTCTGACATATTTAAACAATTGATATATTTTAGCAGCTATTATTATTATCATCATCACTTCTAATGTTTCTATAAAAATCTCCTTTTTGTTATGGTGATTATACATACTCAATACTTAGGGTATCAAACTTCTGATCTTTTGTTATCCAAAGAGGTGCCTGTCTCTCTGCAAAGGCAGAGAGAGATAAGTCAAATGTATCATTGCCTGGAAAGAAATGGTCAGTCTCTTAGACCAAGGGCCATGGCTGTGCCAGTCACCATCCCTGGACTTTCTGGTTCATCCAGATTGCAATAGTAAAACCCATGAAAAAACCAGGGATTAGACCAAATGCATCCTGACTTGCATGGAAAAGATGTGATCACTGTGGGGGCTGACTTGTCTGCCTGCTGTATAGAACCTGGATGTCAGGGGATATGCAGCCATAAACCACAGGCTGGAAAGATCCAGACTTTTAGTTGCTTTAGGTTAGTTCTTTCTCTTCAATCCACGTGATTGCCTATAGTATGATAGTTCAGCAAAATCAGGTGTCAAGAGTCCTTTTATGTTTTATATATAACAAATACACATGAATAAATAAAAAAATTACTATTCATCCACTAAATGTTTATTGAGAGCCTATGATGTGCTGGGCACAGTTATAACAGTTGTTATATAATAGTAAACAAAATACAGAACTCCTTTCACAATGAAGTTTAATTTTAATGGGAAAAGACAGAAAACAACCCAGGAATCAAACAAATATAATATATCTAGTGGTGGTAAGTGCTAGAAGAAAATTTAAGCAGGGTATGGCCAACACAGAGTTGGGAAGGTCAGGGAAGGTCTCTTGGATAAGATAACGTTTAAGTAAAGGGGCAAAGGGAATGTGGGAAGAATGTGGGGTATGGGTCACCTAATAGGCAAGAGAAGGAAACCAAGATAAAGGGAGAGAGTGGCTTGAAGCTAGCTAAAGAAACATGGCAAATATTCTAGCCAAGTCAGCATATTTTGTCTGTAAAAGAATTGGGAAGCCATCAGCAATTTTGAAGGAGAGGCGCCATATTTATCTTTTTAAAAGATCATTCTTTCAGTGTGGAGTGGGTTGACAAAATAAAGTAGGAATGGAGAGATTGGCAGGGAGGCCTGACAGTAACTTAGGTAAAAGATGATACTAGCTTTGATTAAACAGGGTAATTCTATGTTAGATTAGCTGGATAATTCTTATTGTGGAACTTTCTGTACACTGTAGAATGTTTAGCAACATCTCTGGATTCTACTGAGATGCCAAGAACATCTTCTGTCTCTAGTTGTGACATCTCTAGACCAATGAGTATTGCTATATTGTTGGCAGAGATGGACAGAAGAGGTCAGATTTGAACAATTAGGTAATAGAGTTAATGAGAGATGGTGGCTTAGTGTGACAATGAAGGAAAGGAAGAGGATGAGGAAGAAGCCCAGGTGACTACCTGGTTTCATGCAGGAAAACCAGATGAGTGGTTCTGGAGGAGGAGCAGGCTTGCTGGGGAAGATGCTTATGTAGATCAGTCTCAGAAGTACACTTTTGGGGCAACCCATGAAACCCCTCCAGTGGAGATTGGAGCAATGAGTTGAATTTTCTGTTCTGGGGTAGAGAGGAGAGACTGTGTGGAGAGACAGGATTTAAAGTTAATGGCCCATGGAGGGTTACTGGGGCCATGATGAAAAAAAAAAATATGGGATTGATTAAGGAGCTCCTTAAGAGTGAGAAAGGAGAGGAGTCCAGTGGCTTGGGTTTGAATCCTGATTCCACCCTTGAAACTTATATGACTTTGGCCAAATTTCTTAGCCTGTCTAAGCATTGTGTTGTTGTTGGGAGGGATTCGATGCAGTGTTGTGTTAAAATCTTAAGGACAGTGCCTGTGTTGTGGTTGGTGCTGTATAAAATGGTAAATGTAGGAAGAGAGAAGGAGAGGCACATAGCTATAAAGGTGAATAGAGATGGAGATATTCTGTAAACATGTTCAACTGGAAGTCCTTGGCAGTGTTAACAGAAGGAGCAGAAGCATCTCATCTAGCATGCTTGAATAGGATCTGCTGTAACTCTACACAGCCCAAAGCCTGTCATGCCCTTGGGTAATGTAATGAAAGGTGTGTTTCTCCCTTCGGGACAGGTGCTCAACTGATACAATTTAGAGTCTCAAATTCCAGAGCTTAATTGTTTGTTCTACATACAAGTTAGCCCAGCTCAGAACACCTGTGGACTAAGTTCTTTTGATGCACCAAAGCCTGTCTTTTATTAAGCTCTTTGCAAGCAGTCAAAATAAGACCAAGCGTCCATGTGTCACTGCTGATCCACATGGACACAAGCCATGTGGAGACTGCACAGTAAGTGCTTAAAATAGCAAGTGAATCCTTGGGCTCTGGAAAATATGGCTATGTGATTAATGTAACCAGAGTTAGATATGAAATAAAATTAAATGTTTTATATATATAGAAACTTGCCTACACACACATAAAATTCCCTATTAGTTGTATTTGAGGTTTAGCCATGTTGAATCGATAAAAAATGATTTAGAACGGATGGTCTTCAACAGCTGGTTGCGCTTTCAGTCTTCCATAAAGAAGTTAAAATTAATTTTAATGTGTTGATGGTGCTTATTGATGATAATATTCATAATAAATATCCATCGGAAAAATTCTCTGGCACATCCATGTGACAGAGAGGTCAAGAATGTTAATGACGATCACCAGTACAAAACGCAATTCAGTCAATTACTTTAATTAAATCTAAAGCTACTTTATGTCTTCTCATTTATATAGTAAACTGATAGTGGGGAGAAGGGCATCATCTTCCTCTGGCTCATTTTAAAGTCTGAAGATGTGGTCTGTGATTATGTTTTAACATTTGTAACTTTTACGTCCTTGTGGAATATTTAAAGTAATTGTGGGTCTTACACATAATGAATGCTTCTTCTTTTATAAGGGGAGGAAGAAGCGGGGATTTCCTTTTAAATGTGCTTTTCTAGAAAGAGAACTTTCCCTCCACTGATGCTAATCTTGTATTTACAGACTGGGTTATATTGGCTGGAGCCAGCATTCCAATGCAAATGGTAGAAATGTCTACATTTCAGTGAATTCTTTTGCATTCCATTGTTCAGGATCAGAAGAAAAAGAACACAGCTATTTGAACTTCTCAGTACTGCATGGGTACAAGTGTTTATAACTCAGTCACTATCACCATATAAAATGCTCTTTTGTTGATTGTGCTGTCATATAAAACTTTATATTCCTTATGTATTTATGCTGTTAAACTTGGAGAATATAAAGGTGAGCATATTAGAAAATAAATCTATCAATTAAAATTCATTCAGTTTTTCAACCAATTGCTACTTAGTTAGTGCCTGTTATGCTCCAGGTAGTGATATGGGCATGTGTACATAAAAGGGGCTTACATTTAGTTTGAAGGAACTGAGGACACAAATGAAAAAAATAAACTAAATAATAAGAGATAGGAAGAAAAAAAGCAGGATGGTAATAGGTGTCCAAAATTTTCTGTTTTTCCTAGACCGTCCTGATTTTAGAATACAAAATCTTTTAATCTAGTCCCTGATATTGGGACAATTTGCTACCCAGTACAGGTTGATATTTTTCTTCTGAAAATTTGAAATCCAAAACGCTCCAAAAATTGAACACTAATATGACACCATAAGTGGAAATTTTCACATTTCACCTCATGTGATAGGTTACAGCAAAAATGCAGGTACGCTAAATACATTGCATAAAATTACCTTCTGCCTATGTGGATGAGGTTGATATAAAACAAATTATTTTTTCTTAGACTTGGGTCCCATCTCCAAGATATCCCATTATGTATATGTAAAGTTTAGCAAATACACACACACAAAAAAATCTAAAATCTGAAACAGGTCTGGTCCCAACCACTTGGGTAAAGAATGCTCAATTTGTAATGGGAAAAAGAATAACTGGGGGCCAGGGTTGCTTTTGGTGGTCAAGGACAGCCTTTCTGGAAAGGTGATATTTGAGTTAAGAGTGATGCAAAAGTGTTGTCTTCACATATCCACATATAGCCATCAGAATGAGGCACATGCCCTACTGGAAGTGTTCCCAAAACAGGAATCCATGTTTGGAGAAGAATAAAAATATATGGGATATTTTTTGTGAGCCATAAAATATAAATATCTTATTTCATTTAATTCCTGTAACTTCTAATGGTAGGCATTATTAATCCCACTTCACATATCAGACTTAAACTGATGAAACTAAGCTAATAGAGAATGAGGGCAAGACTTTGACATCCTGAATTCAAAGCCCTCACCAGGAATACAGTGTGAATTTAAACTATGTCTGAAAAGAAGAATCACTTCATCAGAGTCAAACTATTGAAAGACAAAAAGAATCTTGAAAGCAACATGGGAATTATGGTATCCTCAATAAGATTAACAACTGACTTCTTATCAGAAACCATGAAAGCCAAAAGCCAATGGTTCACATGTTCAAAAGGATGACTGAAAGATGATTGAACAGAATTCTATATCCTGTGAAAGTATCTTCCAAAACTATAAATAAATAAAAATGTCTTCTTCACATACATATATACACACACAGATTATGGCTCCATATCTACCCTCTAAGAAGTACTAAAGGAAGTCCTTCATGCTGAAATGAAAGGACTCAAGACAGTAATTGGGAAATGAAGTTATACAAGTAAATATAAAAGATAATACAAATGAATTTTTGCTTGTAAATATTTTTCTCTCTTGTTTTATTTAAAAGTCAATTGATTAAAGCAAGAATTATAAAACTGAGTTGGTGGACTTATATAAACATATAGGTTATATGGAGATGATCTTACAAAGGATGGAGATGAAATGAAGCTATATTGGAGAAAAGTGTTGGCATACAACTAAAAATAAGTTAGTATTAATCCGAACTAGATTGCTATAATGTTAGGATGTTGATTGTAATACCCAGGGCAACCACTAAAACAACAACAACTGTAAGAGCCTTAATGAGGAGGTAGCTAAGATGGCAGCTGGCTGAGAGCAAAAGAGGAGGTGTTTAATTGTTTTCTCCTGACCTTATTGTAATCTACTAAGAATCTTTCTGTGCCCGTGAACACTGTGTGACGCGCACCTGTGGTTGAGCTTGTGACACGTGTATACTTGTTAAGGTGAAGAGTATTTAAGCAGGTAGGATTGGAGTTGTTAGTGTGTTTGTTGTTGGAGTTGGAGAGAGAAGTCAGAAGAGATAGCAGAATAAAGAACCTACTTGTTTCCAGTCTGCCTCCGAATTCTTTCCCGTGGTATTGTTGCTGCAGGCGGCAGCCGCTGCAGGTGGCAACAAACAGCAACAACAACAAAATAGTAAAACAAACAGCAAACTCATTAAAATAGCATGGTATAAATTTTTTGTTTATCACAAAATAAGGAGTAATGGATAAGCAGAGGAAACAGAAAAAGACATAAAATATATAGAAAGCATAGCATATATAGACCTGACCTTATCAGTAATAACTTAATATAAATGTATTTATCACTTCAGTCAAAAGGCTCACACTGGCAAAGTGGATTAGCAAAAACGTGATTCAACTCTATGCTCTCTACAAAAGACAAACTTTAGATTCAAAGACAAAAATATGTTGAAAGTAAAAAGAGAAAAATATACTAGGGAAGTAGTAAGCAAAGAGATTGAAAGTGACTCTATTAATTCAAATGAAATAGACTTTTAAGACAAAAATGCTGCTTGAGACAATGAAGGATATTTTATAATAAGATAAAAGGAAGACACTATAGCTATATATGTGTATATATCCAGACTAGAAAAGAAGAATTAAAACTCTATTTGAAAATGACATGATTTCATTCATGGAAAATCCCAAGGAATCCATTAAGAATTTGTTAGAGATAATTGGTACGTAAGTTTAGCAAGGTTGCAGAATGGAAGGTCAATGTACAAAAAATCAGTTCTATTTTTATACAACAGCAATGAATAAGGACCTAAAAATGAAATAAAGAAACCAATTCCATTTTTGTGGGCATGGTGACACAGGCCTACAATCCTAGCTACTCAGGAGACTGAAGAGGAGGATCACAAGTTCAAGGCCACTCTTGGTAACTTAATGAGGCCCTAAGCAACTTAGTGAGACTCTGTCTCAAAATGAAAAACATAAAGGGCTGGAGATATGACTCAGTGGTATCACTCCCCAGTACCAAAAAATAATAAAAATAAGAATTAAAAAAAGGAGAAAGAAAGAAAAGAATATCATTTTAACAGACCAAAAAGAATAAAATTTTATTATTTATAAATAAATAAATTCAACAAGATAAGTGTAAGTATTATACATGAAAAACTATGCCAACATTACTGAAAGACCTAAAAAGTTGAAAAGACATCTCTTGTTTACTCATTGGACAACTTAGTATCATTCAGATGTCAATACTTGCCAAAATGATTTACAGAATCAATACAATTCTTTCAAAATCTCAGCAGTTTTTTTTATTGCATTAATCAACAAGTAGTTCTAAAAATTAAATGGTAATACAAGAGACCCAGAATAGCTAAAACAAAGCAATCTTGAAAAAGAGTATTTCCCAATCTGAAAACTATAAAGGTATAGTAATCAGGACAACATGGGTTTGGAATAAAGATAAATATTTAGATCAATAGAATAGAATTGAGAATTCAGTAATAAACCCTTATATGTACACATGATTTTTGTTTTTGTTTTGTAGTGCTGGGTATTGAATAATCAATTGATTTTTGATAAGGCTGCCAAAGCAAATCAATAGAGGAAAGCATTATCTCAAAATATAAAGCTGGAACACTGGACATCTGCTTGCAAGAGTAGACCACCCCCAATCCCACACTATGTCCTAAAAATCACCTCAAATACAACTAAATGCAAGAGCAAAACCATAAAACTGAATGAGATAATTGTTGCCTAGTATAACACCAAAACCAAGAGCAACTAAAGAAAAAACATAGGTAAATTTGACTTTATTAATGCTAATAAAAACTTTTGTGCTTCAAAAACACCATCAAGAAAGTAAAGACACAACTTGCAGAATGGGAGGAATTATTTTCAAATCATGTATTCAATGAGGAACTTGTATCCAGAATATAAAAATTATTCTTGCAATTAAATGATAAAAGGACAAAGTTTCAATTAAAAATGGGCAAAGAATTGGAGTAGACATTTCTTTTTTTCTGAACAAAACACACAAATGGCCTTTAAGTACATGAAAAGATGTCTTTAGGAAAATTGCAAATCAAAACCACAGATTTCATTTCACATTTTTACTAGGGCAGTTAAAAAAAAAAGACGACAATATTAAGTGCAGACAAAAATGTGGAAAAAGTTGAACTCTCAGGCATTGGGTTGATGGAGTAGTAAAATACCACTTTAGAAAACATTTTGGCAATTTCTCAAAATGTAAAACATAGTGTTTCCGTATCATACAGTAATTCCACACTTAGGTATATTCCAGGAGAATGGAAATATGTCCACATAAAAACTTCTTTAGAAATATTCTTAGCTACTTCATTCAAATAGCCAAAAAGTGAAGCAATTCAAACACCCATCAACTGGTAACTGGATAAACAAAATGAAATATATGGATACCTTTTGTCTTTAAGAGGAATGAAATATTGATAGATGATATAACATAGATGAACCTTTAAACCATTGCTCTAAGCAAAAGAAGTCAGACACCTAAGACCATATATTGTATAACTCTATGTTTTTTTTTCTGGGGGCGGGTATTGGGGATTGAACTCAGGGGCACTTGCCCACTGAACCACATCCCCAGACCTATTTTGTATTTTATTTAGAGATAGGGTTAGCACCTCACCATTGCTGAAGCTGGCTTTGAACTTGTGATCCTCCTGTCTCAGCCTCCCAATATAATTCCATTTTTATGAAATGTACAGAACAAGAAAATTCATAAGTGCAGAAATTATATTAGTGCTTTTCATGAGTTGGGAGGAGAAATAGGGAGTGACTGCTAATAGGCAGAGAATTTCTTTTCGGGGCCATGAAAATGCTTTGAATGGTGATGGTCATGGCATTCTGACTATACTAAAGCCACTGAATTGTATATTTAAAGGGTTACATTTTATGTATGTAAATTGTTTCCCAATAATGCTGCCATAAAAACATTAAAACACTTTGCAGGAGAAAGTCTGGTTAGTTTTCGTAAGATACAATAACTGTGGCAGGGAATCAGAATTGCCTTTTCATACAGCGTTTTCTCCTTCCTGTTTTAGGTGGTCATAAGGCCATTTCACTATGTTTCCCAGTCATATGTCCTTGCAGATAGTTCCATTTGACTTAATTATGGCCTATAGTGTAAGAATGAACTGTTGCGTGAAACTGCCTTTTTTTTTTTTAAGCTTTATTTATTTATTTATTTATTTTTATTCTAAGTTGTTATACATGCTTGCAGAGTGCAATTCATTTAGTATTACATATAAAGAGCGCATTTTTTTCAAGTCACTGGTTATACATAAATTATTTGTACATCATTTGTGTTTTTACACATGTACTTTAGGGTATTGATGTCTAACTCGTTCTGTCATTATTCCTATCCTCTTGCCCCCTCTCCTCCCCTCCTCCGCTTTGTTCTATTTATCATTCCTTCATTCCTCCCATCCCCCCTTCCTTGCCATTATAAGTCAGTATCATCATAGCAAAGGAATCATTCAACCTTTGGTTTTTTAGGATTGGCTAACTTCACTTAGCATTATTTTCTCCAACTCCATCCATTTACCTGCAAATGCCATGATTTTATTCTCTTTAAGTGCTGAGTAGTGTTTCATTGTATATATATACCAAATTTTCCCTATCCATTCATCTACTGATGGGCATCGGGATTGTTTCCACAATCTAGCTATTGTGAATTGTACTGCTATAAACATTGATGTGGCTGTGCCCTGTAGTAAGCTGTTTTTAAGTCCTTTGGGTATAAACCGAGGAGTGGGATAGCTGGGTCAAATGGTGGTTCTATTCTGAGTTTTCCAAGGAATCTCCATACTGCTTTCCAGATTGGCTGCACCAATTTGCAGTCCCATCAGCTCTCTTTTGTGGCCTTAAAAGGAAGTTTCTGACTCCTTTCCTCCTCCTTGCCATTTTATTTAGGCTGAAACATGCCCATGGAGTATTCAGCCATCTTCGAACAGGCTGTCCAGAGCAATACCCTAGGAAGCTGGGTTGCTTGGCCAACTTGAGGAGCAGAGCCTTTGGAGTCAGATTTAGAGAGAAATAAACTCTCTATCATATATTGATTATTGTTATTTTGGCCACTTTTAAAACATCCAACCAATCTTCTAATTTATAAAATAATATCTTTGGAATCATGGTAATGTTTTAAAGATTTTTTTTTCTTTACATACTCTATGTACAAATGGTTTCAAATGAACCACTCTGAGGGTATGAGGATTAAATAAGCACAGTCCTTATCTCCTGGATAAGTATTTTGAAGGAATTTGTCATATGCATAAATAGCTAATAGAATATACAATAAATATGAGAGCAGAAATTCAAATAGTACTTTGTAAAAAATATATATTTGAAGTTGTAGAAAGGGAAGGAGGGATGGAAGGAGACTTAGAAAATTGGGGTGGGTCTGGAACCTCTACCCCCAATCTGAAGGGTAGTAAAGAGCTTCAACAGGCAGGTGGGTATGAATGGGGGAGCATTAGTTAAAGTTGGAATGTTGCAGAGTAAATAAAGAGAAAAATGTTTTGAGATTATGCTGAGCTCTTTGGGTTGACTGGTACTGCAGATGTTTAGATTGAAGCTCAAGACAGAAGTGCAACTCCGAAATTTGAATTTGGAAATCATCTGCAGAAAGATGGTGATTGAAGGACTAGGAGAGGCTAAAACTTCAAAATCACATAGCATTAGTTCTCTATTTAACTCCCTATGAGCTGTTTATCTTTTTTTTTTTTTAAAATAATTACTCATTTTGTAAAATAAAATAATTAAAAATCATTTTCAATGTTAACAATTTTATAAATAAGACAGTGGTATAGAGTTCACATCATATATGTATTAATTAGAAAAGAATTTCATTTTTATGAGGAGGAGATAAAAACAGCAGAAAACATAAGAGCATATAAAATTGGAATGAGAAGTCATTACCTTTACCCTTGCAAATGTTTTTTTTAACCAGTTGATGAGTAGTTAGTTCGAAAAAATCATACTTTGTTTTCTTCAGTAATATTAACAGAACCATCTGAATGTCAATGTGGCACAATTTATCATTTTTAAAGTAAATTAGTTATTTTCAAAAGGTTTTTATTTTAAAATAATTTTAGGTTTACCAAACAATTCAAAATAGTACGAAGAATTCTATACACCCTTCACCAGGCTTGCCCCAAGGTTAGCCTCCTGTAAAACCATGAAACTAAGAAATTAACTACAATGAAGTGTAAAGTTATTAAATAAACTCCAGACTTTCCTAGACTTCACCAGTTTTTTTTCCTTTTTTTTTTTTTTTTAAATCCATTTCAGGATCTAATCCATGATCTACAATCACCCATGATCTTTTAAAATCCTACTTAGTCAGATTTAGAAAAATCTAGTGGTACAGAAAGTCTTTCTAGTCCATCTGAAGTCAAGAAGACTGGAATGGTAGCTGCAAAGTGTCTGTTTGAGACTAGGGTTAGTCATTAATGAAAACCTGGGCTTGTCAAGTACATGGTCATGAGAATCAAACATGAAAACACTTGGAAAATTATAAGTACTATACTCTGTAAGATCACTTACACATTCATCTGTCATTCAGAAAGCATTTACTGAGCATTGGCCATATCTTAGATACTGCATTAGGCACAGGGGCCATGCAACAGCTTCCAGTCCTTGCTTGCTGGCTGTTCTAGCCCTGTAAGGCTGATCATTAATTATTTATTGAATGCCTATCACTGGCCTTATGATACCAATTATTATCTTTCCATTAGAGTGAGCTCTGTGAATTCCATTACAGACCTGAAAGAGTTAATGTGCTTCAACTGTCTCCCCCATGCCTGAGGAATTCTGCACCAAATCTGCCCAGACTGCCCATGCATTAGGCTCCAAGTATGTATTTTCTTTTCCTCTCTGTTTATGTCTCTGCTTTCTGTAAAGTCTTCTAAACTACTGCAGTATCTTCCAAGTTCTCTGACAATGTTATAAATTTCATTAAGAAGATGAAGCCTTATGGGGCAATTAACTCCAAAAGTGGTACAAAGCAATAGCAAGGAGATACTGGCCTGTAGTACTTAGCACTTAGCTCTGAAATTGAGATAAGCCCTATCAACCCGGGGTTGTGTTTAATGTTCACTGCCGCTTCCATACCACAGCTACAACCCAGCGGTCACCGTGTTAACACTCCCCAATATCTATTACAATTAGTTTTTGATTAAGAGGCCTAACATGGCTTTTGAAGCTTTTTATGTTGTGTCAAATGGCTAGTGATGGAGTGAGGTGCCCAGACACCTCCCTGTAACAAAGCGTATTGTAAAAGGTTTCAAGTGAACTATTTTATCATCCTAATGGAAACCAGATGACTCTAACTCCCCCCTTAATTTCAACTATTTACTGAAGAGTCCTTGTTTTGAATTACTGAAAGATTTATTCTTAAATGACTACCTCATGCATTAAGAATTGCTAATAACTAAGCCATTGGAAATTTAGGAAAGCTTTTAAAGATGACTGAAGCAATTTCTCACAGAGGGAAAGTTTTATTTTATTCTTTCTTTAGATTTTTAAAAATGCACATGTCTTTGCCCTTTTTTGATATTTAATTATTATTTTAATTGTTGCTTATGGATCCTTTCTCTGTTGAGTTATGCTTTTCTTTACTAAGGTTTTGGTCAATAGTCTCGGCCAATTGTTTGAGAGAGGGGTCATTGGTATTTTGTGAGGAAAGAGAGAACTTGCTTATGTAAAATATTATTCTGTGCGAACTGAAAAATATATATTATTCTTATAAAGGTTTGGATGAAACAAAGTGTAATAATTTTAAAAAATTATGTATTATAAAATATACTTATAAATTTAATGAAAAAGATCTATAAAATATGTCATAACTTGTGACTGTGAAATTTTAAGAGTCTTTTTAAGATATTTTAAGCATTTTAACTGATACATAATTGCATGTATTCATGGGCTATGGTGTAATATTCTGATACATGTATATAATGTGCAATCATTAATCATAGTAATTGGCATATTCGTCCCCTAAAACATTTATCATTTCTTTGTCTTGAGAGCATTCAACATCATACTAGCTATTTTAAAATACACAATTATTTGTTGCTAACCACAGTGCTGTAGTTTGGATATTGAATGTCCCCAAAGGCCCACATGTTAAAGGCTTCGTCACGGTGGTCCTATAGGGATGGGGCTGGAACCTTTAGGAGGTGGGGTCTACTGGGAGGTCCTTAGGTCATTGGAGGCTTGTCTTTGAAGGGATTGCTTCCAGGCCTTGAAGTAAGCCATTTGCTCTTTATAAGTTAATTATATGAGATATTTCATTACGGCGATAGGAAACTGCCTAAAACAGTTATGTAATTGTGCTATACAATGTTAAAAGGTATTTCTCCTTTCTATCTCACCCCTGTACCCATTAGCCATCCTCTCTCTATTCCCATTCCCCACTTCCCATCCTTTGGTAACTAATATTCTTCTCTCTACTTCTATGAGATCAACTGTTTCATATTCCACATGAGTGATATCACATGATATTTGTCTTTCTGTGCTTACTTATTTCAGTTAACATAATGTCTTCTAGTTTCATCCAGGTTGCACAAATGACAGGATTTCATCCATGTTCTGTTATGCACACCTTGGTTGATTCCTTATCTTGGCTATCATGATTTTTGTTTTTTGTTTTACTACCTCTTTTTTGTGTAAAATTACTTTAAAAAATAACTTTCTCTGGCCTTAGTTATCAGAGGGTTGGACTAGATACTGAATTTGTTCACCTCTAGAACTCTTGGATTCCGCGATGTCAGATGTGCTGGGGATTTATTAGCTTCTGGAGCACAGGGTCTTGTCATGGGGAGGCAGTGTGGTATTCTGGGTGAGAGAGTTGCCTCTGCCCATGATTAACTGTGTGTCCTTTGGCATCATACCTGATCCTTGAAACTCAGATTCTTTATATGTAAACTAAGGGCAATGATAGCTACTTCATAAGTTTATAGGAAATCACTTATGAAAGAAATAAAATCACGCATATAGAGTACAGAGTAAATGACAGCCGCTCAATAGTTTCTGTCTCCTTCCTTTCCTCCATATTCTGTCTTATTTAGAGGTGCCTAGCATAATTTGCATGAATGAAATTACCATGATGTTTGTCATGTTCATTGTAATATTATAAACATTTAGTGAGCATTGCTATGTGGTGGGTATTGTGCTAGGTCTGGGAATCCTGAGACTAGAGTCAGAGTCCCTGCTCACACACAAACTGAGTCAAAGATAGTAAGTAGAGAATTTTCATAGATTCTGAAAATCAGACATGAGCATAGGAGACATTATTGAGGGGGGTCAGCCACTGTCTCCAGATTGCAGTTGGGGCTTTATCCTTTACAGGTGACTCTTCTCGTATATGATCACGTGCATTCTTTCAAGTAGTCTTCCCAGCCATCTCAAGCCTAGCAAGGTGTTATCATCCCTCATTTATAGGTGAGGAAACAGAAGAACAGAATCATTAATACTTTTATTACTATTGTTAAGAAGATCTGTTTGATATAAAACTTGCTACTAGAAATGTAGTCATAGTGAGCATGTGCAGAAGTTCAGATGAAAGAAAAACTAGATAGATTTATTCCCTAATATTTTACTTATTAGTTGCTTTTCTGAATATTATTGCTTGGAGGCCTATTCATTTAGGCATCTGTTCAACATAAATGGACTCTTTTCTAAGTACAAGGTGCTATGGTTTGAATATAGTTTGTCCCTTCCAAAACTCATGTGACGTTTGGTACCCATGGTAGTAGCACTTTGAGATGGGACCTAGTGGAAAGTGATCACATTACAGGAAGGGAGCCCTCATGAACAGATTAACACTTCTCTCTCAGTTTTGGGTTAGCTATCGTTGGAGTTCAGTCCTATTTTCTCTTTTGCATGTGCCCACTTGCCCTTCTGTTTTCTGCCATGATTTGAAGCAGCAAAAGTCCTTACCAGATGCACCTCCTGATCTTGAGCTTCCCAGCTTTCAGAAACCTGAGCCAAAATAAACCTGTATTTTTATAAATCACTCAGTCTTGAAATTCTGTTTTAGCAAGAGGAGAAGGACTAAGATGTACGGGTCAAAGATGAAACTAGTAACCTCAGCCTTCAATAAGGAATTTGAGATCTTGTAGGGAGATGATGTGTACACCTTGATTGTGGTTCAGAGGTGCACATGAGCCTAGAGGTTGGCAGAGGAGCCTGAGGAAACAAGAGGCAATCCCCCCACCCCCTGTCACTTGGACACTTGGAGAGGGCATAGTGAGAGGATCTGGAAGATGAAATGTGTACTCAGCTGAATTTTACAGGAGCAATAAGGAGGGAGTTGCCTGGGTCAAAAGTGAGGGTGAGGGACTGAGAATGTAGCTCTGTGATAGAGCATGTGTTCAGCATGTAGGAGGCCTTGGTTCCATTCCCCAGCACACCCACCCTTGCCAAAAATGAATGAGGGTGATATGGAGAAGGCTTTAGGTGAAGGAAGGAGAGGACAGATGGGCAAACTGTCTCATTGGACCTATTGTCCATCATGAGAGGCAGCCCATGTGGTGGGGATGAGGCTGTGGATAAACAGGGAAGGACCAATGCCTCTCATTCAGCAACAGTTCAGAAACAATTCCCATGCATCCTCTTCCATTTGTATATGTTAAATTCTGTCCCATGTTTAGCTAGCAAACAAGCCTTGTGTCTTATTTCCTCCTATCCCCTGTCAAGCCCATCTCATTTGCTGCCTCTGGCTAGTCTGGTTTTATAGTCCACCTTAGCAGTTGGTTAGAGGCTGTTATTAGTATAACCAACCTTAAATAATTTGATTTTCAGGTTGGGTACGTCACATTGTCTCCTGTGGGCTGGATAGTCAAACTACACATTTATTGTAAAAATTGGTTTCTTCACATTATATTTGAAAGCAGTGCTACTCACTCATCTGTAAGCCATTAGAGCACACGTATAAAAGTGTTTCATCTGAGTTTTATTCACACAGTTCTGAGGTTCAGTTTTAAGTCCTTGCATACATTCTAGTTCTCTATTAAGTCTATTGCCTTATTTTGATAGTTTTGTTTCAAAAACATTCTAATACAGGATTATAGGAATGTATTTAGAGGACAAGAGAAATTGTATAATAAATTTTGAGGATAGACTCTTCTTTTCCTTGGAAATTTTTCAAGGATTTTTTGTTTTTATTTATTTACTTTTTAATGCAAGAATTTAAACTGACCTGATGTGGCCCACGTTAGATTCATGTTATTTGGTCCAAGCAGGGTTTCAATGAGTTGTGAACATCTAAAGTCTAGAAAGCTAGAGATTTCATGTAAAATCTGGCTTTCTTAAAAACATCAAAAGATAAGATGCCTCAGCTCCCAAGGTGACACTGTGTGGGGCTTAGGGACATTTACTCCCAGGTTCCCATAGTCTGTGGGGGACCCCTTTTCTTCACCAAGTTTCCCTGGTTGGCCTCATGCCTTTGCCTTCATATCTACAGATCTGGATTTGACAACCCCCCACAAAAAAAAAAAAATAAAATAAAATAAAACTGGGGTGAATGCCAACCACCATGGGCAAAATGTAACTCTCTCAGCTCAGAGTTACAAGCAACACGATGAAATGAAAAGCTAATATTTTTAGAGTGACTTTGTAGGTTAGTGGTCAATTTCCTGAGCAATCCTTACCAGGTTGCTCCATGTTAGGCCAAGTGTAATTGATCAAGGAAATGGTTATACAGAAGTTTTTCCTCCATTATCCCACTTATTATTATTATTATTATTTATCATGACCATCTCAAAACTGTTTTAGTTTTGTTTGGTTTGGTAAGAATATGAGAAATGTAAATGTGGAAAAGTGAGTTTTCTACTCCCTAGCTACCAGAAATCACTCTCTGAATTTTTCTAGTTCACCTCTGGGGTTTCCTTGTGGGCACCCACTTTCCTGAGGTTGGTTAAAAGTGCTGGTTTCTCCTGGTGTTAATTATTAATGTGACCTGTTTATGTACCAGTTATCCGGCTAACCATTAATATCTGTTTACTCATTGATGACCTCTGCATTGTGTACCCGGCTCCCGGCTGTAAATGTCACCTTTCATTTCATTTTTTTTTATATGCTCAGGAATTTCTTCCTATCTACTCAGTACCCAAAACAACTCCTTAAGAAAGTGAAATAATATCAAACAATACAAATATAACCTTTATGTATGTGGAAAGAGAGACAAGCACTGTTGTTTTCAGAGGATTAACACACAACTTTCCTTTCTGTAATGAGCAAGAGATGTACACAAAGGCAAATGCGAAGTATCCCTGGGGGGCAAGATTAAAAAAAAAAATTAACCAAAAAAAAAAGTTCTTTTGCTTCTGGGTTTAGGTGGGGGGGAAAACAAGGAAGGAAGGGACTCTGAGCTCATCTTGGGGAATGGAACCCAGTTTTCCTTTTACAAAATGTCAGTGTTAAGCACTTGCCCATTCAAGCAAGCCTGCAGGATTTATCTCTAGTTACCCAGTCAGTCTACATTAACCCCAACACTAGCAAGACATTTCCATTCCACACAGTTGTAATGGCTAAAACCGAGATTAAGCAGTGCAGCTGGATTAGGGCTGCAACTGGTGACCTTAATTTTACCCATCATTGGAGCCTGTGTGTATTTGACTCTTCTTAATTGCATTTGCCTAATTTAAACAGACAATAACAACCCAAGACATTTTTTTCATCTCCCCCCTCTCCAATAATAAAAAAAGGAAGAAGAGCTTTTTCTTAGAAATGAACCACAGGACAGTTTGCTGTGGCTGTTGCTTGGGTAACAAAAGCAGTGTTTTTATTTTTTATTTTTCTTGCCCCATTAACATACCGGCACAGGGAAGGACCCATTGAAATATTATTATCTTTGCATAACAATACAATTTTAAAGTCTCACAACGCTTCTTTAGTGAAATCTTTTAAAATATTAATATTATCCTGGACATAAATAACCATTATGGCTTTCATAGAGATTAAAGTTTTGAGATATGCCCTAGGTGTACATTCACATTTTCTCGTTCATTGAGTTCTAACTTCAGTAAAATTAGTTTTTTTAGATAGAGCTCTGAACACTTGCTGTGACTGTCACTTCGTGTTGAATTTATCATATAGAATTTAAGGCGGAAGACTGGGGAGCAATCTGTCACAAACGATTGTATTCGTAATCTTTGAGGGTTGGGATGGGGGCTGGGGAGTAGATAAGCATTCTAGAACTGCTCTTGCTGCCCACCCCATTCATTCAGTCCCAGTCGCCTCTGTGGCAAGGGGATTTGCGTAGGCCGGTGTGTAATGTGTTTCCTTCAAGCCTGCCTCCGTGTCTATGGCTGTGTCGCACGTCATGCACATAAATGCCTCTCAGGTTTTCTCCCGCTAAATGATAACTCAGCTTGTCTCTCCCAGTGAATGCAGTAATAAATAAATATATGGGCTAGATGTGGGTTGTTCTGACTTAGGTAGATTCTCTCATGTCCTAGAATAGACAAGTGGACTCAATCATCATGCTAGCAAGAAAATACGCACTTTCCAAGGAAACACAGGGACTGGGGTTTTATGTTAAGTTTACATGAGATGAACTGAAAAGCAATCCAGAGTCAAGGTTGGCATGGCAAGCTCATTCAGTCTAGTGCATCTCAGGGAGAAAAAAAAGGTCTAATTGCATATCAATTTCTTTAACAAAAAAAAAAAAAAAAAAGAATATCTATTAGGGGAATTTGGAATGATGGGGAAGTAGAACAGTTGAGTTGCTTCTCAGTCTCATTGAATGTGTATATTTTACTTAGGGGACTAAGTATTTCCCAATCCTGTTCTTCTATGCTGTATTTCCCCCCTTCTGATGTGCCAAACAGTCATTTCTTCTCAACCTCTGGGTTTTGGAAGTCAAATACATATACTTAATACTTTGCAGATCTCAATCTGGGTATCAGTATCAGAGGTTTTTGAACTTTGCCAATCAGAATCCCACATTTACATTTCCTTTTTATGTCACATGGTCAATGAGCTTAATTGATATGTGGAAAATTTCCTTTACATGTCTCATTCAAGGCAACACTGGAAATTTGGGTTTGTGGAATGCTCCAACAGCCCTGAGCTCTCTTGGCTTCTCCTCTGCTGGCTTGGTGCAGGGCCCAGAATGATGCAAGTTATGCATAGCTCAGAATTCTCAAATTTGCTGCCAGGGCAGTGTTTGGAGAGTGCTTGGGTCTAGCAGCCATTCCTGTGCTGTAGAAAGGGAATAGGGGAGGCCCTAGCTCTTGCCCCATGGTGAAGTAGAGGTTACTGCTGTTTGCAAAGACCTGGACTTTTGCAAGAAAAATGCCCTCATTCCCACCCTGCAATATGGTTAGGGGCTCTTGCCCTGTGCCCCTGTGGGGTACTGCATTATTTCAATTGTAGCACTTATCCTATAGCACTGAGACATCCCTTCAGGCAGCTTTCATCCAACTAGACTCTGGATGGCTGGGCAGCTAACCTCCAGTGTCTGATATACAGAAATACTCAATAAAGCAGCCAGGGAAGCTGGGCAGGCTCTAGGACTAAGCCCAGGATGACAATAATTATAATTGTAGCTCCTAATGATCATCCAATCACTTGATGATTCTAACAGCTATGCTAGGTGATCCCTTTATCTCCATTTTAAAGATGAGAAAAGAAAGACTTTAGCAGATCTGACAGTGTTCACAGGGTAAATTAAGAAGCCAGGGAAATGAAGCAGAACTGGAATTCCAAGCCACCTCTGCTGGATTCTCTGTGTCCTCAACATACGCACTTCTGCTTCACAATATTTCCATTCTCACAGCATACTTGAACGGCAGTCACAGCTCTGGTGCCAATCTAGAAAGACTCCAGGCCTGGCTGCAGGTGCTCACTGTGCTTTATACTTTCATTTTCAGTGTTGTTATTCTGTTTTATTTTTCATGTCATGCGGCATTTCATTAACTTTTACAGTGAATCGATGCCTTCTTTCAGTCTGTCTGACTCCACCACATGCTCGCTGTGTGATCTTGGACAAGGTACTTCTGTGGGACTCAGTTTCCCCTCTGTGTATGCAAGATCTGGGCTGTCTTGAAGAGTAGCTGTTCTCATCCTTGCAACATGGTTTGGCCCATCCTGAGCGGGCAGCATATGTTCCTGTTATGATTTACAGTTTTACTCTGTCCCTGTCTTCCGCTTTCCAGGGTGCTGTCAGCATGAGCATCCCTATCCCCTGGCTCTGCTGCCCGCGGGTATGTTGGGTGCTGGGAAAGTTTGGTGGAATGTTCGTTGAGTCTGGAGGCCTCAATTCGGAGGCCAGTGGTCTAGACTCCCCTAAAAGTCTCAGCTGGGGGAATTAAGTCCCTGCTAGTGGTTTGGCCCTCTGGCTGCTGCTCCTTTTCCATCTGTCTAAACCCCTTTTCCATTCTCCCTGTTCTTAAGGCCCATGAGCTTCTGTCCTCCTTCCCCCTGCTGGCATTATCTCCCCCCAGGATTTATGCTTTGGGGAAACAAAAGCCAGGTGTCTTGTCTTTGGTCTCTTAAAACAAACCTCCCCTGAGGCAGGGGCACTGAAAGGCCTGGCTTCCTTTGTAGAGCTGAGAGTCAGCAAACACTGAGATAAAAACACAAATTAATATATCAGTAAATTATCCTGCCACACTGACATGCCCTCTAATCAGGAAGACAGTGAAAACATGGGTGCATGCCAGAGAAGAATCTGGAGGAGGAAGGAGGAGCCCCAGAGGCAGCAGCAGAGGGAGGGGCAGTCCTCGGATGCTTCAGAGTCTGAACTTTTCCCCTGAGGTTTTTCTGGGTGTGTGTGGGAAGCAGGAGCTCCCATCACCACTGGGGTGACAGGAGGAGAGAGGTGGTGGCAAGAGATGGAAAATGGAGAAGCCAAAGAAGAAGAAGGAGGCAGAAGCAGAAGGCAGATAGTGTCTTCTTGTGCAAGGCTGCAGTCTTTGCCTCTCCTACACTCACCAGGCCCTCCTTTGGGAGTGGCCATGCTTACTATCATGACCATTTTAAAGATGAGGAAACTGAGGAAATAGAGGTTAAGTGGACTTCCCCAGTTCCCTACGCCGTGTAGGTGATGGAGCCAGGAGCCAGGTTTTCAGCCAGACTGCTGGAGGTTCCTGTGAGGATCCCTACTGACAAGCCCACATTCTGATGGGTCTGGAGATCCTGGTGGAAGTGGGTGGAGAAGCAGCAAATGCTGGTTAGGACCGGAAGAGGTTAAGAATATAAAAGAGAATGAAGCTGTCCTCCTAGGACTTCAATATGAACAAAGTTTTCAAGTGAAGGAATGAAGCTGTCGCATCCTAGAAATAATGAAGAGGTGGCACAAACATGGCCTCAGTGGCTCCAACCAACCCTGCAAGATCAACCATGCTGAGAATATAAGAGATGTAGAAACTGAAGTTCAGGGAAGGAAGAAACTTGCTGAAGAAGAGGTGGGGCTCAATATTGAACATATCTCTACTGGCTAGAAGTCAGCAGTGACAAGATGGTGGGCATTCTCTGTCAAGAGGGCCCATAGCCTGTAGGGTTGGCTAGAGAAGGCAACAAAAGCAATCTTCCTCACTCCATGCAGGCTGGTGGGTTCACTCAGGAAAAATGCATGTTGAAGATAAAGTGGCAGAGATTGTATGGATCTGGAGACAATGGGGATTTTCAGGTGGCTTTCAGCGTAAGCACTAGATTTGGCAGAACAAGAGAGGTAACTCGGATTCAAGATACGAAGTAAACATGCTGGAGGGAAATAAGAGCAGCAGAAATTGCAAAGCTGTGAGATAAAGAGGAAATGCAGGAAGGATTTAAAAGTGGAATCCAGGCAGAGAATGGCTGGCAATCAATTTCGAGAGGAAAGACATGGGAAGAGAAAGTAGGAAGTGAAAGTTGAGGGGACGGGAACACATGGATGATTGGGACATTGTCCTCAGAAACTAGAAATGTTGTTTGGAATTTGGACAAAACAAAGAGAATATAAAGTTTGGGACAGGAAACATCTGTCTAAAAAAGGGTGTGGGAGAATCCAGAGAGCCACATCTACACCAGAAGATTCAGGAAGATTGATGAACATCATTGTGATGAGAATAGAAAACAGTATCTATAAGTTTAAGTTAGAATAAATTAAAAAGTGAAATGGGAAAAGGAAGAACAAGAAAACCAATTGTTCTAGAATTTGCTAGAATCACAATAGGAATGTTGAAGCATTATCAGACCAATATTTCCTAAACCTATCTGAAAATTGATTCTCCTCTTCTTTACTTTTAAAGACCATCTTTAGCATCTTGAGGAACTACAATTTTAGGAACAGTGTGTGCAAAATGCTATCTTGGCAGCTGTGTTGGTAGGCTTTCCATCACTGTGGCAAAATATTTCAGAAAATCAACTTAAAAGGAGTAGAGGATTATTTTGGCTCTTGGTTTCAGTCCAGGGTTACTTTGCTGAATTGCTCCAGGCCCGAGGCAAGTGAGTTCATCATGGCAGCAGGATCATGTAGCAAAGAAAGACTGTATACCCTGTAGAGTCTGGGAAGTAAAGAGAAAGAGACAGGAAGAGGTTGGGATTCCAATATCCTCTTCTAGGGCACGCCCCCAATGACCTAACTTCCTCCCAGTCGGCCCCGCCTCCTATAATTCTTACTACCTCCCAATAGCACCTCAAGCTGGTGGCCAAGCCAATACATGGGCCTGCGGGGGGCATGTAAGGGCCACAGTGTAACCGTGGAATTAAGGTGGGTACTTTTTTTACTCTTACATCCTATCTTCCCAAATTGTAGTACATTTTGGGTTTGGAATGAAGGCTACTAATTCTTCCTACTCTTGCTGTTTTCACCATGTCTGTCTATATGCAATCTAATCTCTCTTAGGATATAAACTGGAGATCTTGGCTTGTTAGAACTTTGCCTAATTAAGTGTGATAGGATTTTAAGTGTTGGCTTTAGAGACTCTTCCATGAATAAATGCAGAAGTGTTGCACCCTGATGCTTTCACAGCTATTTTGACTGCTCTCAGGGATTTTCTTGCTTACTTTCTTGATTCTTAGCTTCCATTCAGAAAACTGAACTTTCCAGCTAATTGAACTCCAAATAGTTGAAGCATGATTGTGTTATTGCTACTAATAATATTGGCATTGCATAAAAGCAACAGAATCAGCCTGCAGATTATACACTGCAGAGACCCTTTAAAGAAACAGTTAATCCATAGATTAGGCTGCATATTTTGAGGACTTTTTCAAATTTTTATCATGCATGCACACTCATCTGATGTTTGTAACAGTGGTGGGCACATTGTGTGTCAAATGATAGCAAATGTTAGCATGAGAAATACATGACAACCTCTGGTGAGGTTAAAAAGTCCTGGAATTCAGCTGTGATCAAACACATTCCTCTTACTTCTACACATTCATGAAACAAGAGCGCAAACTCACTTGTGGAATTTTATTGTTTTCCACAAGTGGATTTGGTGGAGACATCTCAGTGAGGATGTTTCTGTGTCTTTCATCTTCTGTACTCTTTTATGATAAAATTTAAAATGGAGAGATGAAAGTTGTTCTTTTTGTTGTTGTTGTTGTTTGTTTGTTTGTTTGCCATGGAGTTAGATTCTATTATGAAATATACTCCTATCTTTAGTCCCAGTGGTTACACCCAAGATGTCCCTTTGGGTAAGTCTAAGGTGGGATACTTCAGACCCAATCGATCACATTAAAAGAAAAGAAAAGCTGACATGAAAATGGCCAAGGGAAGGGGCATAATTGAGTCACTTTGTGCTGCATTTAGAATAGTTTGCATCATACTATCCCTTCTCCTTCATTTCGAAGGTTCTTTTTGGAAGCACCATTAGTTGAGAATTTCTAAAATAATAGTACACTATGTTATAAGCCCACTTTTTAAAAGTTTCATTGAAGTATAATTGACATACATAAACTACACTTATTTAAAGCACACAATTTAATAAGTTTTGACATAGGTGAAAATATTTCCAGTTTCAAGATAGTAAAGATAGGAGATTTATTTTAAAAAATAAAATTCACTATGACAAAATTTAAACACAGAACTTGAAAGAATTAGTCAGTGAACTCCTGTACCCTCATCTACTTTTCACAGTGAACATTTTACTCTTCTTACTTTACCTTGCATCTTGCCATCCATCAATTGCTCTATCCAGTCATTCAACCATCTTGATTTTTATCTGAAGCATTTTGATGTAAGTTGCAGGGGATGACACTAAAAATTTCAGCATGCTGATCATTAGCTAGATTATTTATTACTATTTATAACTTTATTTATGAGAGTGTTTTTGAGACAGATAACTCTATGTGTCAATTTTGATGAATTTTGGTGAGTATATACAATATATCACCTAAACAATTATCAAAATCTGAAGCATTTCAATAAGTTCAGGGGATTCACTCATGCCCATTCCAGTCAATCACTCTTCCATTTTCTCAAAGATAACCATTATTCTGATATTTTTTCCACCACAGGTTTGTCTTATCTATTTTACAATTTTGTATTTGTACAATCACACAGCAAGAACACATTGTGCTAGGCTTTTTCCCTTCAGCATAATGGTTTGGAGATTCATCATGTTGTTGTGACCCTATACTGTAGTTTCCTTTTTATTGCTCAGTAATATTCCACAGCATGAATGTAGCACTGAGTACTATTTTAAGGGGATAGAATATGTATCATCAAAGAAATGCCAGGTAAGAGTTTCCAGGATGATGAGATGACGACAAGTTGGGAGGAATGAGATATTTTACCACAAAAAGTAGTGCATTTAGGAAAGGACATGAGAACTACCTTCAACTACTTAAAGCAGGGGTTAGTAAACATTTTTTTTGTAATGAGCCAGAGAGTAAATGTTTTAGGTTTTGCTGTGCTACATAATCTTTGTTGCAATTATTTAATTCTCTTTGTTGCAATTATTTAATTCTGACCTTGAAGTAGAGTGAAAGCAGCCATAGATAATATGTAAATGAAGTATGACTGTGTTCCAATAAAACTTCATTATGGACACTGAGATTTGAATTTCATATGATTTTCATGTGTCACAAAATATTCTCTTCTTTTGATTTTTCTTTCTCCTAACCATTTGAAAATTTGATATCCATTCTTAGCTCACTGCCCATACAAAAACAGATGGTGGGCCAGATTTGGCCCATAAACCATAGCTTGCCAATCTCTGATATAAAGGACTAGCAAAATGAAGAAGGAATAATTATTATTCTCTTTGAGGATAGGCAACATGAAGACTCAAGGAGACAGCTTTTGTTCAGAAAACTGAAGATCTTTCTATTAATTAGGGTAGTGTTCAAATGAACTTTAATTCCTTACCCTGTACCACTATTGGTAGCACAAGTTTCAAGGGGCAGGTTCCAGGGCTGGTCTGGATAGTTTAATTCTTGTACTTCTCTATGTCTAGTGTGCATGCAATTTAACTCCTTTGTGTTTCTATTGATTCATCTTTAAAATAAGAATAGTAATTGAACCTCCTTCCTAGAGGCATTTTCAAGATTCATTAAGCTAGTGTATACAAAGTCTTAGGAACAGAGCTGATTCACAACCTCTGCTTAGTAGGGTGTCTGGCACATGGTGTGAAAGACACGTTTGTCATTATTCTCATCATTGGTGTTATTGTTCTTATCACTGGACAGAAATGTGTATTAGTCAGCTTTCGTCACTGTGGCAATATACCTTAGAACATGAACTTTTTAGGAGGAAAGATTTATTTTGCTTAGTGGTTTCAGAAGTTTTCACCCATGATCACTCAGTCCTGCTGTCTTTAGTTTTGTGGTAGCATAGCATATCATGGGGGGGAGTCCATGGTGGAGCCAGAGCAAGGGAGAGCTGGGATTCCAATATCCCCTTCAAAGGCACATCGCCATGACCTGAAGACCTCCGCACTGGGCCTGACCTCTTCAAGGTTCCACCACCTCCCAGTAGCACCACAGGCTAGGAACTAACCCTTTAACCCAGGGAACTTGGAGGGACACTTCTGATCCAAAGTATAGCAACATATGTGAGAATTTTGTTGAAAGAATTCCTCTTCTCATGGATTAGACTAGTACTTAGATGCTTTATTGTTTCAACAATCAGCATTATCTCTAAGTTAGTGTCAAATGCTTCAAACTGATGATTCCACTGTTGAAATCTGCGGAGAAATGCACCATATTTCTACTCATTAGTATTAGCACAGCCTACATCATAAGGTAAAGTATTCTGTTTCCACTCGATCTCCCTTTATCGCAGATCTTGGACTGACCTCTGTGGTATCTTGTTAACTATAAGGCTTACGTAGATGCTGCTAATTGTAATACTGCTTCTTTCCTCCATAGGAGAAAGTAAGAGGAGAAGGGATCTTTGATTTGGAAAGGGAAATGTCTCAGATTAGAAGCATTGAGTGGACATGGTTATTCCCACAGGCTGCATTCACCTAGTCGGTGATGCTGAACAACTGGATGGCTTTGGGAGCATTCCGCGATTGCATCCAAGTATCATGTGATGATGTGTGACTGGTGCTCCAAGCCCATGGTGATTGCCATTGTGCATCAGAAAGGGAGGAATTAAGGTACAATTGACTTGGAAAATCTCCACTTGTGCCTCCTCATCTCCCAGTTATAACACATACTATGTTGTCTTCTGTGTTTGCTCATCTCTGGCATTTGTTTACCCAAGCCTGTTCATCTTCACTGGTGCTTTTAATTATGTCATCTTTTTCTCCATTAGCTGACTAGAATGACAGCCATGGTATCTAGAGGCATGATAAGCACAAGATGAAGTCACAAAATAGCACTAGACCTGTGGAACAATTTATGAGGATATTTTCATTTTCCACACCAGAAGCCAAGGCACAGATATGATGGAACCTCATGCTTCTAGTCCAGTGCTCTCTTTTTATTACACCACATTAGTCTTTGTCTAGAAACAGGATTTGATGTGAGGGTGTGTTGCAGAGGGTGACAGGAGGGCCAGATGGACCTGAGCCCCACCTTCATGACTAAAAGGTAGAGTTTTGACATTATTTCCAAATAGAAATACACAACTGCAATAATATTCTCTATTCTGTTGCATATTTCCTGATGTCATTAATAGATATCAGGTATTAAGTGTGAGTCCATTTTTAAACTGTGCTTGGGGATGTCTTTATGTTTTAATATTACACTCTCAAAATGTGGCATTGGGAATGGGGAACATACTGGAGGATAAATATTGGCCCAATTAAATTGTTATAATGCATGCATGTATGCATGTATTACAATGAATCCCACCATTATGTATAATTATAATGCACCAATAAAATATGGAAAGAAAAAGAATGTGGCATTGGTCTCAGCTTTTCTGTAATTCCAAAATGCCTTATTGATAAGAATGTGAAACCACAATATTTAAGTGGACATTTAAACACCTCGATATCTATCTGAACAGATAATTCCAAGAAGTGCTGGTAGAGGCCCAGAGCAATATCAGCATAAACTTTGACTAACATTAGATTGGAAGTTAAAAATCATGTCAGCGTGGAAGCAAAGAAAGAATACGAGCAAGGTAGAGATGTTAGCTAGGGGGAAAGAAGGAATGGAACTCAGCAATTCCCAGGAAGTTAAGGTGGAGGGGTAAGTACACAGCTGTTTGGTTAAGGTGAGGTTCTTTGTTTTTTGAGAATACAAATGAGTTGTTCCTGTTCCCCCATCTTTTCAAATGTCTTATTTATTTTGAACCAAGATATGAATTGATTCTTACCACTTTTCAGGTTGACCCAAAGTTTGACTTTGCAAACTTGCCTATTAGCCATGTTGTGGAAGTTATTAATTGGTGGAGTAAAGGAGATTACCTCCTAATTGACTTTCAGAACTTTTAGGATTTCCTAAATATAGCTTTGAATGCAAATATAGGCTCTACATATTTAAAAAATGTTTTTGAGATAATAATAAAAAATAACACACTGACATGAGCTAAATCCATGATTGACCCAAATTCTTTACAAAATATTCCATCTATAAAATTGAAAAACTGTATCACCTCTTTGTATAATGACTACGCTAATGCCTTACTCATTCATTTAAACAAAAAAATCTTTGAATGAATCCGCTGCAAAAACAAGTTGAAGGTTTAAAACTTTTTTTTTTTTTTTTTTTTTTTTTTTTTTTTTTGCAGAGAAGGCTCCAAGATCACACATGTCCATTAGCAGTATTCAGTGTGGGGTCACTGAAGGGTCTACATGAGACAGCCACTTAGATGTCTGTTTTTCCTTTCAAAGTCCTCTTTCCTTCACCCTCTTCAAAATACCCTTAAGTAGACATAAATATTATGAGGTTTAAAAAAAAAAAAAAAAAGGAAAGGGGAAAAAAACCAAGAACAATGAGAGCTTTCTTTTATTAACCAATAGTCATATGCATCTTAAATACCCATCATTATCAAGAGAAAAATGAAGCCAAATGTCTGATAAGAAGATGGGTCACAAGGTAGAATAATATTCCATGTTGTCAAGACTTAGGTAGGAAAAGGCGAGGGAGTGAAATAGCTGGTTTCCCGCACTGTGGAAGAAAGATGGCTTCAAAGTTGCAGCCAGAGTATTTGTTTAGAGTGGGGAGGATCAAGACTTTCTGGTATTTACAGCGAAATAACAACAACCACCCAGTCTATCTTTTAGGAAAGGAATGCATGGTTAAATTGGCTCAGCTCTTCCTTAGCAACCTGAACTCAGAGGCCACATTTTTTCCTCTCTAAGAAGCAAGTGGGAACTTGAAAAGTATGTAGCATGTCGTGAAAAGGGAGCAGTGAACTTTGCCCAGGTCTGCAGCCAACTCTGAAATCTGAACCTTCCGAAGTTCCAGGACTGGTGCTTTCCCTCCCCCTCCTTCCTTTTAAATCCTGTGCATCTAGTGGTTTAGCAAACTCTCTGCGCCTGCAAGCAGAGAAGTCTGTCTCACTGCTTAGAGAAAACCTGTTCTCTGATGTCATTAAAAGGAAGTACCAAACACAAAAACAAAACGTTAAACCCAACTTTATGATTATTATATTCAGTCTAGTTTTATACGACTGAGGGACAAGTAGAAAGATTTTTTTTGCATTGGTTTTAAAGTTAGCTTTCAAAGTTTTGAGGTACAGCTATTAGCATTGGAAAGATTTCCCTTACCTTTTTGGGGAGGGAGGAGAAATTACTAAAAGCCCAAGGCTGAGGCTGCTTTGAGCATGAATCTTTCCACAGAAGCAAGTTACTTGGTAACTTGAGCTATGCTCGGTCCTGAGATTCTTTTGCATAATTGAAGATTAATTTGATTCCCCAGATTGTTGAGGGTGGTTGACAGTGGGGGGCTGGGGTGGGTGGAAATAGATTATTCAAATCACAAAGAAGTAGGTGTGCCCTAAGTGACTGCTCCATTACTGCTCATAAATGTTTGCCTTCCCAAGTATTCATCAAACTCATTGCTGCCAGATCATGTGGGGCGGGAGGAGACTGCCCTGCCAACATTCAGATAGCAGGTGAACCTTAGAGAAACTTAAATATTTTGTAAAGAGAGTTATATGTAGTAATAGCTACTCCAGAGTCCATTAATGCCGAAACAAGCCGACTCAAGGGCTCTGGCTTTCTCAAGTGTCTAATGTAAACAATATGAAAGTCAATAGTGGGGGACATTCCAAGATAGTATTAACACGATTGATTTATTGATGGTTACACAATGGGAGGTTATCTTTTGTTAATTGACTCAGTAAATAAGCTCACAGGCGTCAGTGCTGGTGGGGAGGCAAACCAGTGAAGGGAAAGGTGAGGCACCTGGATTATACATATATATATATTGTTTTCAATTTCAGCCCATCTTGGCAAATTCCAGACCACTTTCTCTGCCAAGTTTAGCAATATTAATTCTGCCCAGAGCTTGGCATTTGTCCTCCATAAAGGGAAGGCTCAAAGGTTCTGTATTCCTGTCAAACATTATGTGTGTGTGTGTGTGTGTGTGTGTGTGTGTGTGTGTGTGTGTTTTAAAACTTTTGCTACTGGAAGATAGAAAGAGGGTGGGGGGTGGGGGAAATCCACCAATTTGGTCAATTTACAAATATAGAAATAGTGGGGAAGATGCATGCTCAGCCTGGGCGACCCTGAGTAGTGAGTGACTAAACCACGAGGAAAAGGCACTGTTGGCTGTGGACAGTATTTCTCCACGAAGGCTACTATAATTTGGTAGCTCTTCCTGGGAGAACAGAGGGAGAGAAAAATAAAACAACCTTTATAAACTTTGGACAATTTTTAGCATGACATCAGGTGAAGTGGAACCTTCTGGATAGACATGCATCCTTACGAACTTCTCTAGATGATTGTTTTCTGGACTTTTCCACTCTCATCAGGGATAGTTTAAAAATTAAAAATTCTCGCTGTTCATCCCTTTGTATCTTCCAGAATATTTGAGAAACATCAACTTCTCTTTTCAAGCTGGCCTCCCCTGACCCCTGACGGCTCTTCTTGTTTGACCTCAGCGTTCTCCATGCTCTGATCTTCCCTTTTCTCTGTCCTCTGCCAATTCTCCCAGACCTTTTCCAGCTACTGGCTGTGTTCACTACAGGAGAGTTCAGAGTATGTGTCAACACCTGTGCCAACTCCAGTTCCCTTTCCACCTGTGAACTTGTAGTTGGCCACCCCTTCAGCCTTCTCTCTTCCTGATTCCTCTCTGTGCACAACACTGTCTCTTCACACCCTATTTCGCCCTTGTTTTTGGCCTCATGTTTTTGGCCTCAAAGTTGGAGTCCACCTGACTTCTTCACTTCCTCTTTTGTACATCCTGTAAGTTCCCAAGCCCTACAGATTCTGCTTCATTTATTTATAGTTCCTAGGCTCTGTGCTGTGCCTCCCAACTAAAATAAACTGGCCTGCGGATTGGCACACTGTAAGTATGCAGTCAACATCCATTGACTGAAGGAGTGACCTCACCTTTAATCAGTTTCTGCTCGAAAAATAATCCTACCTAACTTCCTTCACTCCTGATACTCATTTCTGGCCACATCATTTCAAGGCTTAGAAACTTTCAATAAACACACTACTTCTGAATCTAGTGTAAATGGCTCTTTTTGTCAATACCACCAGAATTTATTTTTCTCGGGCTCTCTTCCATCAAACTCCTAAATATCCTATGCTCCATGTGAAGTACAGGCAATCTCTGACTGAGGATGGTTCGACTTATGATTTTTTTCAACTTCATGGTGATGCCAAAGGGATATTTCAGTAGAAAGTATATTTGGAGTTTTGAAGTTCGCTCTTCCCAGGCTAGTGGTTGTGTGGTGCATATTTACTCTTGGTGCTGATCAGTAGTAAGTCACATCTCTGTCAGCCACATGATCAGGAGGGGAAAAGAAACTCTACAGGAAATGTGTTGCCAGTGGTTTTTTTTTTTTTTTTTTTTGATATATATATTCAATAAGTTACATGAGACACCAACACTTTATTATAAAATAGGCTTTTTGTTAGATGATTCTGATTAAATGTAGGCTAAAGCAATTTCCGAGTATGTTTAAGGTAGGTGAGGCTAAGTGTTGATGTTCAGTAGGCTAGGGGTATTAAATGTGTTTTCAATATTTTTGATTTACCTTGGGATAATTGGGATACAAACCCATCTTAAGGCCAGGAGCACCTCCAAATTCTTTATATCTCTCTGCTTCCATATCTTAGCTCATCTTCATTTCTTCAGCCAGAAGTCTTATTCAACTATCTTTTAAAGTTGGATTTTTACTGGCTTTTTAAGGTCCATCTCAAATCCTATGCTCTCCATGGAACTATTTTTGGTTCCATAGTTCTTTCTCAGCTAAGCTGGATGTTTTCTTCTTTATGGTGCATTTATTATATTCAGTCTGTTCTATAGCTATTTCTATGGTTGGTTTATTCTTTCCTGGAAGGAGGTGAATACTTGGGAGACACGAGCTAAATTTTCTTTTTTCTGTGCCTGGATTCTTAATGCCCCCCTACGCAATATACACACCAAAAACTATGGTTGAGTTACTCCATTTTTGTTTCTTTCACATCATTACAAGATTTTTACTTTCTCTGTTATTGCATATTGGTGTTCAGCAGTGTGTGTGTGTGTGTGTGTGTGTGTGTGTGTGTGTGTGCGCGCGCGCGCGTGTACACTTCCCTAATGACTAGCCCACTTAGCTCCTTTGGTCTTGAAGTACACGTTTATTAATCTTTATTTTAAAGTACCCTCCAGGATGAACCAAGGGATGGAAGGAAAACTCCTTCAGTTTGGATCCATGCAACTCACTTTGAATTTGCCCAACTTCATGTTCTCCCCCTGCCCCCTTTAATGTCTAGGAATTAGTTACACTGAAGTTCCACTGCACACAGAGTTGTTTGCAACTTGAGATGCAAATGCCAACACTGTGGACCACTTTTTAAAAGCATGTGATCATCCAGGGAACAAGGGCACTCCTGTTTCCTCTTCTGGATAACAATTAAGACATTAGATTAATAGAATCTTTATAAAGTTTTGAATGATGCTTGCAGAATAGTTTGTGTTTGCTTTAACACAAAGGAATACTGTCTGAACTGTACCCTAAAGGTCACCCAAGAAGAGAAAGAGAAAGCTTATGAATCCATGTGTTCTGGTAGATTTTTGGAGAATGGCGGTGTGTTCTGGCTTTGGAGCTACTTAGTATGGGTGTACTCTGTGATTTACTCTGGAGAGGCATTTCCTGGTCAAGGAGTACCCTGTCTGGAAGGGGTATGTCATTAGGAGAGGAAAGGAAATTGGGGTGGAGCAGGGGAGAATGGCTTCTCAGTTCACATTCTAGCATTCACTTAATGAGTGTAATATTCTTGCTAATGGGATTTAACCACAATACCTGTCCCTAACCTTGTCACTGAAAAGGTAGTCTACATGCCCCTTTTTTCAATACAGTCTGCCTGGTGACTGTGCAGATGTCTGTTCTCCCAATTTTTGAAGTGGTAATCCTAGAATTACCTTGGCTCGGAAATAAATGAAGAACTCATGTACAGGACTCAAATTTCCCTACCGGGGTTGTAACTGAAACAAGGATTAAGTGCCAGTATACAAAACCTCTCAAGCAATGGACAACATGTCAATTGCTGAACATTCTATCATAGAAGGCCCTCAGTTCATCTCTTTTATAAAGCTGGAGATCAAGTTTTGGTGGGGAGTAAAATGAAAGGCAATTTAGCTCCTTAAAAGGGTTGCAAGTTGGGAAGGACAGAGCTATATTTAGCTTCATGCTTGTCTCTCCAGGAAGCTAGAACAACTAGGCAATTAAATGGTGAATGGTGTTCGTGTAGGGGGCTGTGCAGAGGAGGCTGGGTGGGGAGGAGATAATCAGGCCAGAGAAAAGAGTCTCTTCAGGACAAAAATTTTTGAAACAGTTGCATAGTATCATGGAGATAAAACTGCCTATCAACTGACAGACTACCTGTTGCATGTATTTATTTTGATGTGACACAGAGTCCCAATGACTTTAAGTTAGCTAATCACTTACACCCCGGGCTCTCTATTTAGAAATGGTAGTAATAAACTAGTGTCTTTATCTAGTATCTACTATATACCGGGCACAGGGCTTCACTTCCATGATGTCATTTGATTTTGACAACTGTGCTCTGAGAAGCAGATAACAAGAGAATTTTGCCCAAGATTACCTGCTAAGTGGCTGAAATAGATTTGAATCTAGTTCTCTTTTTGACTTCTTTTAGTTACGCTTATACTCTACTTCCCCAACTGCTCTGAAATTGCATGATTTTACATTCATGCACTGTAACCTTTTGAAGAAAGGCATGCAATACACACACACACACAGTCATGATATATGTACACATAAACATACATGAGTGCACATCAATCTACATTTAAATCTACTTTTTAAGTGGAATAGTATCCCTAAAAAGGAAATAATAAAGCTGGATGCACTGGTGCACACCTGTAATGCCAGCTATTTGGGATATTGAAGCAGGGGGATCACGAGTTCAAGGCTAGCCTTGGTAATTTAGGAGACACTGTCTCAAAGATTAAAAACAACAAATAAAATTTTAAAAAAGGGTTGGAATTGTAGCTCAGTGGTGGAATCCGCCTGGGTTCAACCTTTAGTAGTGTAAGGGGAAAAAAAAAAAAAAGAGAGAGAGAGAGAGAGAGAAAGAAAGAAAGAAAGAGGAAAAAAAATAACCAGGGACTTTATTCACATTTTAATTTATATTCAGATTTCCTGGAACTATAACTTGTACTACTCTGTTTAAAAAAAATCCCCTTTCCTTTCTTTTATGTACTATGATCCCTGGAGATTGTTCTGTGCTTATGTCCAAGATGTGGGATCATGGGGGAGGGCAGAGATCAGCAAGATAGAAAAGTATCAGAAAAGAGAAACTAAATAACTCTTGGTGCTCATTTTTCTTCCATTTTTGTACCGCAAAACCAAAGGGTTTTTAAGTTTGCATTTTTGTATTTAAACCCTGGGCACGCCAGTAAACCCTGGGCACGCCAGGTTCGTGGCAGCCAATGATTCCAGCTGGAAACTGCAAATTTGTAGGAAGGCAAAGCATTTGACCTAATCTAAGCATAAAGTTCTTTTTCTAAGAATGTAGTTTGAAATCTCAAGGCATTTCAGGGCAAAGTGATTTTCCCTTTACATACTTATCCTCTTATTGGGATAAGTGGGAATCAAAGATTGCATCTTTTGAAAGAGTAATTAACATTCTTTCTGAGAAATAAAAACTATGTAATTAAGTACATTTCTTTAAGTAATACTGTTATGGTTTGGATGTGAGGTGTCCCTCAAAAAGCTCATGTGTGAGACAATGGAAGGTTTGCAGGAGAAATGATTGGGTTATAACCTTAGCCTAATCAGTGAATTAATCTCTGATGGGATTAATTGAGTGATAACTGGAGGCAGGTGGGGTGTGGCTGGAGGAAGTGGTTCATTTGGGGCGTGGCTATGGGGTATATATTTTGTATCTGGAGAATGGAGTCCCTGAGTCCGTCCCTCCCCGTCGTGTGAGCTGCTTCCCTCTACCACACTCTTCCACCATAATATCCTGCCTCACCTTCTGCCCTAAGGAATGGAGCTTGCTGTCTACCTCTGAAAATGTGAGCCCTTAAATAAACTTTTCCTCCTCTATAATTGTGCTAGTCTTTTAGTCACAGTAGTGAAAAAGCTGACTAAAACAGATAAAAACATTTAATACCTTATATGAAGCAAGAATTCAATAATTGTCTGAAAAATCAAATTTAGAAATGTACATTCATAGATGGAGGGCCTGTCAATGCTTTTCTCAAAGTGACAAAGGGATACTTTAGTCTTATTGAACCTCTTTGGACAAGAGGTTCTCAAGGCCTGTTGAGCTCTAATGGTCTGTGAATCAAGAACAGCCAAATTTCCTTTCATTTCTAAGCCCATTCCTTGAGGAATAAGGATAAAGTTGTCAAAGATGCCAAAATCAGCTGTTGAGCCCTGATGTAGTTGTAGATAGAAAACAGAATCTCCTCCTCTCAGATCAAAGGGAAAGAGTTCTTAGATCTGCTCAAGTTTGAGACAGGTGAAGAGGAGGATGAATATCCAACACCAGAAATCATGTTGAATATAAAAAGCGAGGCTTATTACAGAGACCTGGGAAGCAATTCTCAAGTGATGGTCCTGCTACCAGTTACCTGGGATTATTTAATTACAGGCAACTCATGATTATCTGTTGAGAGAGATAGAGTGGAAAACTCAAGCAATGGGTGTTGTGAAATCATATCAATTGATTTGGGGATATTCCGTATGACTTTCCCCTTTAGAAATGTGCCTTCCTAATTATGTTTTGCTTAGTCCAATATTAAAAATTAGTTGGTTTCCCCAGAGTAGTTCTGAAGTTAAACTGAGGAGGGAGCTGGTTCCCGAGCATGCCAATTGGAATATGGAGAATGAAACGTTTTCCAGCACTAATGTAGCAAAAAAAAAAAAAAAAAAAAAAAAAACCACCAAAGTTATTTTAGTCTTAAAGGAAAGCATAATTTGTATGCTTTACCATCTTTCCCATACTGCCTGAAAGGCTGTAAACATTTGTAATGATTATGCAAATTAGATTATTTTTACTTAGATGTGTGTATTTTCACCTGAGATGGTTGTGTTCTTATCTCTGTCCCTCTTGGCAGCTGTAGCAAATAATAAACCAATCTCTCCAATTTAAGCACAGTGCCCAGAAGATTATGGGGTCAGAAATACTTGTTGAGTAAATAAATAATCTTGTTTAGGAAGGGTCTCATTTACTAGTAGGATGGAAGCAGTAGATAGTCTAGATTTGAAATGTTAGAGATAGAGCTAGTCTAGGAATCTTGGGTCCTAAAGCTATAAAGTTGTTGTCATGGGGGTTCTTGATTGAACTTGTCTGTTTTTCCTTCCTTCCTCTTTCCTTTCCCTCCTTCCTCTCTGTCTCCCTCACTCTCTCCCTTTCCCCATCTTTTCCTTTTTTCTAAATTTAATTTATTTCATATCTGATGTTCCTTAAGTATATACAAACTCAGAAGTAGGCCTATACTCCTTAAGCTATGGATCTTATGCAACTGTAAATCCAAAACAAATTTACAGACTGAGTTCAAACAAAATGACAAACTCAACATCCAAATTGACAACACTGATTGAATGTGATGCATGACGGTTTGCTAGCATGGTATTGCCACTGGTGGCACAAGAGTTCTGTTTTGACTGTAAGCTGAAGATGCTCTGATTTATCATACCTATCCGTCCCTGTGATGTTAAGTCAACTCTAGCACAGGACTACAAAACTTTGGTCCACGTAGTGTGCTAGGACATCATTTGATCTTCATTTAGTATGAATCCATAATTCATTTACTGTGGTGGGCTCATGTTTTGTGGGGCTTGACGAGTATATAATTTTGAGGGCTATTTTTAATTAAAAAATTAAAGATTGTGAAAACAGGATTGGTAGAGCCCTTATTAGGACATGGGGAGGAATCTGCGGACAGAAATATTGAAGATCAATCTTTGTTAACTTCCCAATAAATTTATTTGGTTCATGGACCAAGCTCTACTCCACTTTTTTCTTATTACCAATAAAAGTGTATGACCCAGCAACAGTGAGCAATAGCATTTTTTTTTCATTTTGGGGACATAACTTCAAATTATTTATTAGTATTTTTAAGGATGATTTTTCAAAGAAAAATAGGAGATTAAATATTTTCACTAACAGAGATTGTTGAGAAATATCTTTGTGCCATTTTTTTTTCCCCATGCTAGATTTCCTAGGAGGAGGTCTAGGGAAAAAAAGTTTTGGGGCTCTTGTCATATACTTTGTTACACTGGATTTACAGAGGTCAAAATCTGGAGTGGAAATAGAAAGGTTAGCAACTCATTGGAACATCTTTCCCCAGCCTGCCTGATGTCTTAAAGTTTGATACTGGTCACAGCTTCTGGGAATGCACAGTCCCTGGACCTGGATCTTCCCTGGCTCTTGGCCTAATGACAAAGTTGTAAGGATCTGTGGCCAGGTAGGGCCAAAGGGAACCTCAGGCCAATATTTCTCTGAGAGCCAGAGGGACAAACAGAATGCAGAGGTCAGGATCTGTCTGCGGGGCAACATCTCAGAGTCCAGTGCTTGCAATCAGGTGTGTTGTAAGTCAGAGCTAGGAGGCAAACAGCAGACACAGGTCAGACAGGCAACAGAAACCAGGATCAGGACACATTCAGAGCTATGATATCAGTTGGCAGGGCAGGGCATATATAAATATCACCATCAAGCAAGATGCATTCTTTGAGACGCAAGGTCTTTCTGCCTTCCTGTCCTGGTAGGGATCACATCTACAAGACTTCTCTTGGGCTCATGGATACTGGCTCTGAAACTGTGTGTGTGGAGACAGGAAATAGGTGTTGCTCTTCCCAGTAAAGGAGAGTCTGAAATTATATCAAAGTAGATTGAAAATAAAGTAAGATAATCAAGATCTAACCTGCTCTCAAGACTGTTTTCCATCTGAAACAGGAGAAATTCTTACAAGAGGGCCTCTGCGGTATAGGCTTTAAGATACATGTTCTGATTGGAACTTAGTTCTTAGAAAATGTTTTATCTTGCAACAGTTTGAGGCTTGCCCACAAAAATCCCTAACTTTCTAACTCCCTACCTTCCAAGGTTAGTGTGATTTTCAAGTGAGATTATACATTATGTTCAATCATGTATGTAGATATATGCTTTCTAAATGGTGAAGAACTACCATATACCTGGTTATTAGATCCCCATTTCTTTCCATTGGAGATGCTGATTTTCATCCTACCTGAAAATTGTTCTCAACTGAAATTTTCTCTCACCTGATAAATACTCCCCCACCCCCCCACCGACGGTTTTGTGGCAACAAATTCCATTGGAGATTTTATATGAGACGAAATCTTTCCAGGCAAGGGAGGGTTTCTCAGATTTAAGAGATCCTTTCTCTAAAACCTAGAGCTGTTACAGCTACAGGTAAACCTCTTTGTCTAATCAATCAGGTCTTTAATATAATACACTCAACTGATGCTTGGGTAGAATACAAATTCCCATTCACGTGAGGTCTTATCAGTTAAAATACTGGAACAGAATTAGCCATTTTGTTTTGATAAGATGATAGCTGTGGGCTCATTTGCTTTTCTAGAAATATTTGGAGGATTTGAAAGCTTAAGAAGTAAACAGGTTGTTTTGTTTGGGGGAAACCTTCTCTGAAAGAGTTAGCAGGGTTCATCTGATGACATTAGCTTTGCCAGTAATTTCCATGATGTCAAGGGCACACTGGAGATTAAAGGGGGATTAAGACCTACTTGCACAGTCAAAGCATCACAGTAAATTGACTTGACTTGGCAGGCGGCACCTCAGGTTGGCACCTTTTCACCACCTAATCATACACAATCCAGGTTTGTGGTGTTAGCAAGGTTATTTTCACAGAGGCCAAGAAATGCTTGGTGGGCAAGGTGGGAGGCAGAAGAGGCTGTGAAGGAGGGGTGGGCTCCTAGGAGAATACGCCAGACCCACCTGCCCAGGAGGATCAAGACACGAAGGAGAAACAAGTTTTTCATTCTGTTTTTTTTTTTTTTTTCATAATGTTTTAAAAATGAGTTTCATTTTCTGTTTACCATCCTTCTTCCCCTCCCAGGTTTTCCAGATATGCCGTTCTCTTAAAACCTTTTAAATCCCTCATGTTATCAACTCTTCAGCAAAAGGAGTCCGGTTTGCCCAGGAACTTCACTGAATAAAGATGAGTTTACATTTTAAAACGGAAACAGCTGGATGGCCAAAGCCAGGCAGGGAGGCAGCTCTGGTTTCATTAGCAAAGGGAAACTCAAGGGCCCAGAGAGAACAACTGGGCCGGTGGCCATGGCGGGGAGAAGAAAAGGAAACACACGATCATAAAGAACTAATCATGAAAAATGGAAAGTGAGAAAGAGCCAAGAACAACAAGCAATAAATAGATTTGGAAAGGGGAAAAGGACCAAGAGGAATGCGAAGCTGTGCTCGGGAAAGGGGAAGCAAGATCATGTGTGTTTCATTGGAAAAATTTAATAATTCTGAAAATCATTAAAAGTTCTACAGAAATATTTCAAGATAACTCTTCAGACCCAGGTTTTACTTCTCTATGTCATTTCAGAGCCTATTTCAGTGCATGGGGAGGGGGCAGGGGGACAACAAAAAACAAACCTAAATGGAACTAGAGGGACAAAATTAATGTAAAATGTTCCAGAGAGGTTGGTTTCATTCTCCCAGCTTTTTAAAACCAAATTTAATTTCAGGCTGATGATGGGGAAAGGAGGCAGTTAGTTTGACTCTAGAGGTTCAAAGACTATATCCCAATGGACAGATCAGGGTTTTCTGAGAGTAATTTGTATAATTCTACCTTTAATTAGAAATGTTGTCTACATTTTTAGCTGTGCAATAATTGTCTAGTGTCTGGTCCATTTGTTTGTCTGGTCAGTTTGTTTGTCACGAGGCAGTGATGGCTCAGGACTCCCAAGTATACCTATAAATATTTTCACATGAAATTAGCATGGATTTAAGGAGGACCTGAGAAGAAAACCAGACCATAGTCTTTCATTCATCTTGAAATCTGTTCAAAATAACAAAATTTATGAACAACACCAATAGTCCAGGTCATCCTAGAAAGAAGGGCTTTTAAAAATTTATTTGAAGTTTTATATCAGTTATAGATAATACCTCACCATGAGATGGTGCTGACCTTTCATTGGGGAGGGGATGCTTATTAGCTTTTTTTTTTTTAATTAGTTTTTAATAGCAGCATTTGTTTAAGGAGGAGAAAAATGCTTGGTGATGCCTTCTGGAATGTACATTAATCTTGTTAATGACAACACAGTTCATGGTTGGCAGAACAGGACTTTCAAATCAAGTTTTTTTTTTTTTCTTGGTAGTTATGCTTCAGAAATAAAGCCAGGATACTAAAGATACATGAAAAGTACATGAAGACAGGATACAGGATTTCCTATGATTTTATGCTGTTCTTAATTAGGAAGCATATTGGCAACAAAAGCTAACATGTGTTAGGATGTTTAGTTGTAGCCAAATAAATGTTTTCTATTACAACTCTGAATTCCATGCCTAGTCGGAAACCATGCTGTTCTGCTCATGGCTTATAGAATCCCTGTACAAGTCATCTCAAGGGCCAATTTTCTGTTGGCTCACAAAGCAAAACTACTTTCGCCACATGTTTTCCTGAAGGGTCATCAACAACTCCAGGTGGAAGAGGATGACCTCTGATCTTGGAACTTCAGTGCTTGGTGATAATGAGTGGTCCTTAAATCGGCACACTCAATTTGAACCTGGAGTAGGAAATGAGATTCAACAAGCCAAGGCAGCATCCTCTTGGCTGTTTATTTTTGTCTTGGTGGAGGAGAAGCCAAGGAAAGAAAATGGAAAAAAACTAGCCAACAAAAGTGATGAGGTAAGCTATCTGCATTAGAGAAATATATACCCGTGTACACAAGTCACCATGTACAAATATATTCATTTACAGCTTTTTTGCAAGAGTGAAAAGTTGGAAATGAGCTAAATATTCCCCACAAGGGAATGGATAAGTATATTGCAACATGGAAGGCTCAAGAACAATGAAAAGGAAGGAGTTGGGACTATTTGTAATATTGTTTGTAACATTGTTAAGACTTTTTGTATCAATGCTAGCTAGCTTTTAATAATATTACCTAAGGGAAAGTAATCATATTTCAAAATACAAGATGCATTATGATGTCATTTGATTAAGAAAACAATAAAACAAGGGTATATATTGTCTAGGGTGTATGTAAGAATCTCCCACAAATTCTGGAAAGCCATGTGTCTAAAATTGTTTCATCTCTGAGGAGCTAGAGAAGGAACCAAGACAGATAATAATGTCAAAGAGAATCTTTTATTTTTAATAGTGCATGATTTTAAAGAGAAAGTATTCATTCTCTACTTCTAAAGTTAATTAAAAGAGAAAAAGTGAATGGTGATGAATTTGTTGCCTAGAATTCAATACCAAAGCACCATTTCTGTTCTTGGATCTCACATTGTAAACTGACTCTATCATATCTGCCATGCATTTAAGGATATTGGTGCATAGATCATTCTGTGTCTTAGAAAGTCTTTTTTCTTTTAAGATTTTTATCAGTGTCTTTTTCACTGCTGGGTCACAGAAATTGTGCACAGTCTTCTAGGCACAGCTACAATGAGGCACGAGCTCCCCATACCTGCCTCTTGGCAAGAAACCACTCTCATCTTTTAATACTAGTAAATCCATGAAATTTAGGTTTTAAGGCAATCTTAGGTTGTCCATTCTCCATGCTCTGACTATACTGCTCTTCAGCTTTTTCTCACTTTGGAGTCTACATATTCCCTCGCCTTAGTCAGGTCTTTGCTCCAATGTTTCCTTTCCCAAAGGTTTCCCTCATCTCTCCATCATTCTCTTTCTGATTTCTTATTTATTTATTTATTCATTTATTTATTTCCCCTATTTTCCTCTCAGACATGTATTCCAAGAGGAAGGGACCCCCCAACCCCATCCCTGTGCCTCATTACCTAGGACTGTGCAAGGAGCATATAGGGTGCTCAATTAGTAATTCACTCACTGATATAACAGGCCTCAGGTGTTATTTCTTATACATCATGTGGAACATTCTCAAAGTCTTGGGCAATTTAATAATTTCTCTGCATTTTATACATTATTCTTAAAAAGATGCAGCCATATATTTCAACCACCTTTGCCTTATCCCACTCAGCATATGCACCCCCCAAAAAAAAGTTTAATAAAAAAGTGAGAATGTGCAAAGCAGAATTTGGGTATTGAAAGGCGATGCTTTTATTTTTTCTTCCTATATTCTTAAATGAAGGCTTTTCTTAAACCTATATATCAGATCTTTTGTAAACCATGAAATAATGACTGGCTATCAAGAACTAACTTTGAAAGAAAAGCTTTCATCTCCAAAGCATTAGAATCTCTATAAAATTGTGTAAACTAATTACTAGGTTAAGTTAAATCACTGGAATACATCAGGACCATCTTAAGTCTCCAGGGCAGACATAATACAGTAATTCTCCAAGAGTCTCTCTGGAAAGATTCTGTAATGGGCGGGATGAAGTCATTGTAAAAGTCTCACTTAGTTTTGGTCCTGAGACTTATAAAGGGAGTATTGGTGGCAGATCACAGCACAGAAGAGATGCCTGTTAATTTCACATGATACCAGTTGGCCTTTCCAGGTCCTGAGCTCAGAAGAGCGCAGATGGAGATTGCACACATGAGTATTCAGCTCAGAAGATGATACAAAACTTAAAACCTACACAAATATTTCTCATCACTTCTTTCCATCAAAGGAAGTGGAAAATATTTTGTTTATAGTATTTTTTATTTTGGGTTATTTAGATGCCCTTGTGTTGGAAGACTTTGTTTCCTTGGATTATAAAAAGCATTATATTATAGGAAGTGAATTATAGCAATTGGGTCAGTCAGCTCATTGGAATATAGAATGTTTATTTTTTGTCGTGCTGGGGATTAAACCCCAGGCCTTGAGCTTGAGCATGCTAGGCAAGTGCTTTACCACTGAGTTACATCCTTTTCCCTGAATGTAATTTCCCTGAATAGTATGTATGTATATATATATATGTATATACATACATATATATATATATATATAATACACACACATATATATGGAATATATATTTAAATTGGTGACATTATTTTCTCAATATCAGACTTCTACTCAACATGGAAGATAGGCATAGCTAGTTACTCTACAATACAATTCACTGTTTATAATATATGTCTTTATAATATATGTCTTTCTCTCTACCCTGAAGAGAACTGCTTTATTCCCCAGTATCCAGTGTGTTGAATTGATGAACACCCCTTAAATGAGACCTATCAGTGTTTCCCTCGCTGCTAACTTTTTTTAGAGGTACAAATTAACCATAGCAATATGTTCAAAATATTGCTGTTTCTTAGAAATATATAATTTTGCTAGAGATAGAAGTTGATTTCCTCATACTCTGTTATGGTTTTTCCACCCTGGCTCAGGGCTATGATGCATAAAGAGTGGTGAGTTCTAGGCCCCAAGCTCAGGGGATCGTCCACACGAAGAAAATAGAGAGGTCACTTTAGCATTTATTTGTCCAAATGGCTTCTGTATTAAAAAATGAGGTCTTCCCCTGCTCCAATTAATGTGGAGGGAGATTTCTGAGCTGGTTCCCTTCTTTCCTCTGAGACTGCCATTGCCTGGTTGGCCCGTGTGTCCCTTTGGAATTGATAATGAGGTTCAGGAGTGAGGTATAGCCCTCACTAAGCATGTCACCCCTATTTAGCACCTTTTTCAGGATGGCAGCCACTATTGTTTTATTATGTCCCTGATCAGCTGTCACTATTCATAAAGTAATCACTGCCATTAACACATCACGCCTCAAGCCATCTGCTGCAGGATGGCACACACCAAGCTGTTGGTTGCAGGCAAAGCAGGTGTCACCTAAGAATGGCAGTACCCGGTAAAGGTGGGAGGTCACCATGGTGAAAGAGAATATGTCTTGTCAAATAATTCTATTTTTGAGGTTGTTTTAGTGCAAGAGGCAATGTTTTTTTCTTGCCCAACTTGGAGATGGCTAAAATGAAATGTTCTTATCTGGGCTATTTTATTTTCAATATTGGTCAGTTATGGAGACAAAAATGTCATGATAACAACATCTTGATTGTGAATAGAGTGGACAATTGCATTACATTTGTAGTAGAGTTTTAAGCATTCTTGCAGAAACCTTCTGATCCATTGAATCATCTTCTGACAAGCATTTACTGAGCATGTACTTAGTCTCACTGCCATCTGGTTTTACCTATCAAAATGTAAAATTGCTACTTAAATATCAAGTAATGCATAGGGTGGAAACTCTTGATGCCCACTACATTGCTGACCCTCATTCTGTCCCTAACACTCTTAATTTGGGACAATTTAAAGTTTACTATTATTTTCCAAGTTGATTGGGTTTTATGTGGAAAATGAGTTTGAATTGGAAATATGATTTAATACCATTTATTAAGACTATACATGTCACATAGGATGATCAGTTATTTCTATCACCTTTATGATGAAGGGGATTTATAGTTATGCAACTGATAGGGGAGTCAGAAATTTAATTGAGGATTTGAAGTGTTGTTAGAAAGTGAAATACGTGCTGGATGTGGTGGCACACGCCTGTAATCTCAGCAGCTTGGGAGGCTGAGGCAGTAGGATCGAGAACTCAAAGCCAGCCTCAGCAAAAGCTAGGCTTTTAGAGACCCTGTCTCTAAATAAGATACAAAAAAGTGCTTGGGAAGTGGCTCAGTGGTTGAATGCCCCTGAGTTCAATCCCTGGTACCAAAAAATATAAAAAAAAAAAAAATAAAAAATGAAAGTGAAATATGTGATCATGCTTGGATCTGAGTAGTCTTCCAGCCCCCTTTCCTCCTTCATATACAGTAGAACTGCATTCCTAATTAACTTTGGATAATTAACATATTTGAGGATATCCCCACCCCATCCTCAAAACAGAGAGGAATATAATGATGTAACTAGGGTAGCTAATTTTGCCCTCCACTATATTCCACGAGTCTTGCTTTTTCCTGGGAGTGTGAAGTGTTGGATGAAGCTTTGGATCTGCCAGGCACTCAGTTATTCTTAACAATGCTCCCACCCTTCCCCTGCTCCTGGGGCAGTAGATGGCTGTGTGAGTTGTGGCTCTGTGCACCAAAAAGCACCATTCAAACATCCCATGTGCTGGTGGTGTAAGGGATCTTCAAGGGCAAACTTGACTTTATGTTTAGAATCTAACCTGTATAGTGGTATGTTAGTCAAGTAAAAACCAAATTACGGAAGGTTACACAATCTCCAAAGTCTATAGAATGCGAAGATATCCATCTTATATATCAGGATTTCTCAATTGCTTTTGAATCTGACATCCTTTGAAACTTCAAGCTCACTTCCCAACCTGGAAGTTTTGTAGATCTGTTGTAACCAAAGCAATACAATCAGGATTTATTTTTGTAGTTTAAGAAAAATATTGTTTTTTATTTTGAAATCCACCATTACAACCCCCCCCCCCTCCATGTGCTTTTCAAAAGGAGTCCTACTTTCTCTTGGAGATAATGATACCCTTTGCTCATCAGTCTTCCCCAGTCCCTAGTCAAGCCCTGAGAATCTTGGGTGTGGGTTTCAAATGGGAAATAGAAAAGTTTCACTATAGAACAGTCACTGAATTAATCAAAAACAACTTTAGGGTCATGTTAAATTAAAGAATGAAATTTCAGATTCTGAAATTTTTGCTTTTCAGATAAAAAGGAGGAATCAGAGGATGAGCAGGAGTATTATTTCTGGTGCTTGATGCCCCTTTCTAAGGAGATGAAGTGTGGTACATCTGTGATTATTGTCTGTATTGATAACTTTATATCTTAGGATTATCATATAACGATTTTTAAAGTTTTGTTCATCTAAAATCAACTTCTCTGTCATCCCCTTATAATTTTTTTAAAAATTTCATCTTTTTTAAATTGGTACAGATTATAGTTGTACATAATCATGTGATTTATTATATGTTCATATATGTACATAATATAACAATATAATTTGGTCAATATCACTCCCTAACACTTTCCCCTACCTACCCTCTTCCCACTTGCTTGTCCCTGTCTTCTATTTTACTGATATCCCTTTGATTTTCATGAGATCCCCCTGCCTCCCCTACACCTTTCTTTTCCTTTTTCCTCTATTGCTTCCACATATATAAGAAAACATATGACCCTGACTTTCTGAGTTGGTTATTTTACTTAACACAATGGTCTCAAGTTCCATCCATTTTCCTGCAAAAGACATAATTCTATTTTTCTTTATGACTGAATAAAACTCCATTGTGTATATACATACACTCTTTACCTATTCATCTATTGATGGACACCTAGGTTGGTTCCACAGTTGGCTATTGTGAATTGTGGTGTTACAAATATGGATATGCATGTATTGTTATAACATGATGACTTTAATTCTTTGGTATAAATATTGAGAACTAGTATAGCTGAGTCATGTGGTGGTTCCACGCCTAGTCTTTTGAGGAATCTCCATACTGAGTTCCATAGTGTTTGTACTAATTTACAATCCTGCCAACAGTGTAAGTGTTCCATTTTCTCTACATCCTGTCCAGCATTTATTATTATTTGTATTCTTGATGACTGCCATTCTGACTGGTATGAGATGAAATCTCAGTGTAGTTTTGATTTGCATTTCCCTAATTGCTAATGATGCAGAACATTTTTTTCCATTTATTTCTTGTCCATTTGTGTTTCTGCTTTTGTGAAGAGTCTATTAATTCATTTGTCCATTTATTAATTGGGCTATTCTTTTTGGCGTTAAGTTTTCTAGATATTAATTCTCTGTCTGAAGAGTTGCTAGCAAAGATTTTCCTATATTCTGGAGGTTCTCTATTCACATTCTTAATTGCTTTTCTTTGCTGTGCAGAAGCTTTCTAATTTGATACCTTCCCATCTATTAAATCTTGGCATTATTTTCTGCGTTTAGGCGTCCTATTGATAAAGTTGTTGCCTGTGCCTACATGCTGAAATGTTAACCTTACTTATTCTTCTAGGAGTTGCATTGTTTCTTGGCCACCCCTTATTGTTGACCCATCTTTTTTTTTTTTTTTTTTTTCCTTCAGTGCTAGGGACTGAACCCAGGGTTGCTCTATCACTGAGCTAAATCTCCAGCCCTTTTTGATTCTTATTTTGAGACATGGTCTTGCTAAGTTGCCCAGGCTGGCCACAAACTTGCAATCCTCCTACCTCAGTCTCCGAAAATATTGGGATATTGGGTGTGCACCACTGGTCCCACCTAATGACCTGCTTATTTAATTAATTATTCCTTATTTTCTCTTTTCTTTTTTATTAAACCTATGGGGCATGGGAAATTGAGAGAAGAAAGGGAGAGGAAGCAGACAGAAAATATTTTATAAAACTGCTGGACTATTTTTTATGAAAAAATGAAATTTGAGACCTCAGAGTCTAAAATTAATTTGCAAGAGACCCATCACTTTATTAGACAAAGAATCAGAGTGTACCTGCTTTTCTGTCAGACTTAGTAAATATCCATTGGCTTTGTTTGTCATCCATTTTTGCATTTAGGAGGGGTTCCCAAATTTTCCTTTGGGGAGCCACCCCGCTTGGTCTTTGTCCACTCCTTAACCCTTTTTAGTCCCATCCCAGACAGTGGGTAAAGTCTAAACTCAGCCTCTCAGTGTCTCTCTTTTGGGAAGCTAATTTTTAAGTGGAAAGAAACAAAAAAATGGGAATTAGTCTGGAACTAAATGTTCTCATGACAGCACCCAGAAGATGTTGTTTATTAATTCCTACTACCTGGAGCCCGAAGCTCTCTGGTTCTCTTCTCCATCCCACTATAACTTGAGTGCCCAGGTTTTTGGTTTTATGAGCTGCTTTACAGCCTTCTGGTAATTTTCTACTTTTCTTTTGCTTAATTTAGTCAAAGTCTAAGTGATAGACAAAGGGACCAATAAAAAATGCAAACACAGATAGGATAGATGACTGAGCTCAGATTCCTAGAGAACATTTTCTCATGGAACACACATTTGCAAGCAAAATGCTAGGCACCAGACATTGTTTTGGGAACCAGATTCAGCAACAAACAAAAGCAAATATTGAGAAATAATATAGGTTATACCAGAAATCTCAAAAACCAAATTAATAAATCAATAACATCCATTCAACCCTGTTTTAATCTTTTTTCTTTCTTTCTTTTTTTGTCTGCTGTCACCAAAACACCTGACAAGAACAACATAAAGGAAAAAAGTTTATTTGGGTCTCACAGTTTCAAAGGTGTTAGTCCATAGATGGCCAATTCTATTCCTCTGGGCTTAAGGTGAGGCAGAATATCATGGTGGAAGGGCATGGTGGAGGAAAGCAGCTGGAGACATGGCACCAGGAAGAGGAGGCAGAGGGAGAGAGGGAGAGCTCCTTCGCTCAACAAGGATAAATATAAACCCCAAAGCCATGCTCCCATTGACCTACCTCATGCAGCTACACCATACATGCCTACAATTACCACTCAGTTAATTCCTATCAGAGGAATTCCTATCACTGATTGAGTTAAGACTCTCACAACCCAATCATTTCACCTCTAAATGATCTTGCATTGTCTCACACATGAGCTTTTGGGGAACATCTAATATATAAATCATAAAAAAATGCTTAAGATAATTTTTATATGATCCTCTGTAAGAACTTCTAATAAATATTTTATAAAGATAACAAGAATATTAACAATGCAGGTGAATATTTTAGAAAAGAATTTTTTTTTTCCTGTGGAAAAGCAAGTAGAGTGTTGATTTAAATTTCTCAATGATCAGAGTGTTAAAGTAATATGTTTTGAAAAGAGCCATCTATAAAACATATCCATATAAACAACAAAACTTGTAAATGTGTAATGGGCAAAAAATAAAACTATTGAAATAATGCATTTTCTTCATACTAACTCTATCCATTAATTTTTTACAGTTTTCTAGCATGTAACATTACCCTTCATAAAAATGATATTTTAAAATGAGATGGGGTTGGTAAAAGAAACAACGGGTAGTTAATGGAAGTAGGATTGCAAAGCTGTGCTCCGCTGGAAGAGGGAGAAAGGAAAATAGAATTCATCTGGGCTTTCTCTGAGCCACAGGCCATGGTCCATAGCCTTTAAAGGGGTGAGCAATGCTCAGAGCCAAGGATTTTTATATCCCTATTTTGGTTATTTGTTTCTTTTCTCTAAAGAAATCAAGCACAAGCTATTTGAAATAATGAAATTCACTTCAATATAATACTTCATAAGCAGAATTGTGAATCTTGGATGTATTAAACATTTAAAAATTCTTCATAGATTCTTGGATGTTTATATTTTCTCTAAATACAACAGTGTGGTGTTTTCACATGATGCATCATGATGCAGTCAGAAGAACATGAATTTCCATTCCGGGGATCAGAGCTCTAACCCTGATTCTGCTACATCCCTGCAGCCACGTGACCTTTGGCAAGTTATGTGACTGCCATTTGAGTAAAGAGAGATTACAATTTCTAGCAAGTAATAGGTACTTATTCCCTTCCCTCACCTCCATTCTTCATTCTGGTAATCCTTCCAATGAAGAGAATAGCTTACTTGCAATAAGTAGTGCTTACAGAATTATTAAATAGAAGGGTAAGGGTAGGGAGGGTAAGGAAGAGCAGATATGATCAAGATATGTTATATGCATGTACATATGTGCCACAATGAAAGCCATCATTCTGTATAAATAATATGCACTAATGAAAAAAAATCCCACTTGGAATCCACTGATATTACATTTCAATTAGGAAAAAAGAAAATGCTTTCAAGTCCTAAAAAAAAAAAAAAAAAAAAAAAAAAAAAAGGGTTTAAATTTATACTTGTGTTAAAATGTGAATCTATGCTATCACATAATTTTAGAAAAGGGAATCATTTGGGATATGAATGTTTATTTTTCCATTTATTCAATAAACACAGAGTACTTATTCAATGTGTGCTCTGTGCTAGGCTTTTAGAATGCAAAGATAATTCTGATCCTGAACTTGAAGGAGCTGGAGTCCTGGGTGAAGCTCACATGCAGAGCATCACACACAGACATGTAGAGTGGAACGCAGAGTAGGGGAATATCCTTTGTGAGAGTGTGGTGGGCAGTGACAGAGGATGCTTTCCAGGGGAAGAGGTGGTAGTTTCTACTTTAAGCCTTAGGATCTGAGTTGATGTTATCTATGCAGACTAGAAGGGGATAATGGAGTGAGTAATATGACATTTCAGGCAGAAAGTGGCAGGAATATCACAGGCAAGAGAGATGAACCCACATGGTATGCAGATAAGGGGTGTGTGTGTGTGTGTTTAAGGGACTACTAGCAATCAGTACCATTGTGCTCAGAGCTAGGAGGGAGGTATAATGAGAGTGATGCTATTGAAGTGGCAAATGGGCACCTGATCATGGCCAAGTTGCTTAAGATTTATGTAGGGCAACAAAAGGAGCCATGGGCTGAGAGGAAATACCTTTGCTAAACCCTGTGAGAATAGCAGCTAGGGTGGTGAAGCTCATGATGTGGTCTGTGGCACACAGATAGTCTTTAAGGGTTTGAACAAGGTCAACTGCAAAGGGACAAAGAACAGTGGGAGATACTGGGTGGATTGGTTCCCAGTCCATGATTCTAATGGGGGTGGTGGTGGAATCTTTAGGAGGTGGGACTTCATGAAAGGAAGTTAGGTCATTGGGTCTGTGTCCATAACAGGGATATTAGAACCCTGTCACCCTCCTTTCTCACTCTTTATTTCCTGGCTTTCCTGAAGCAACCAGCCTCCTCTGCTACATACATCTACCAGATGTAGCCCCAGCTACAGGAAGGAGAAACCATAGACTGAAACCAGAGGTGGTAGTATAAGCCATTTCTCCTTATAAGTTGATTATCTCAGCTATTTAACAGAAGCTTCCTAATACCACAGGTCTGGGATTGTGGACTAGTAATTTTGGCTCTGTGGACTTCCTGTCACTCATGGAGATAATAAATAGATTTGACAAATAATCTTTAAATGAAAAACTTTTAATTCATTAGACGTCACTAAATGTGTTTCTCCTTTTGCACTTATTTATTTATTTTGACAGAATTGTTTCCCCCACTGTGTATAAACTTTCCTTTTCCTTAATATTTGAGGCGTTTGTATCTGATGCTACAGAGGGTTTTCCTAACTCTTACAAATATTCTTAGCTCCTTGTCAGGTATGCTTGCTACTCTTTGATGTAGTGAATAATCTAAAAACCATTTATTTTCCCAATATTAAAATGTACCTCTTGGAAACAAATATCAGCTCTTAACCAGAGCTTCCCTAGGAGCAGTATAGACCCACAAATCTTCAGCTCCCTTCCCTCCTGGGTAAACTGCCCAATCCAAACAGCAAGCCACTTGCAGAGCAGAAGGTTCTGATATGAAAGAATGTGCTAGAAATACAACAATGTGTTTTTCAAATTTGCACACATACCAAAAAATGTATTGACTTTAGTACACTTAATGGCTTTCAAAGAGCCATTAGACTCAAATGGGTGAATATTATGTGCGTTACCAAAATCACACAATGTATGCTAAAATAGGCATTTGACCTGTAAACATAATGGGACAAGTGAATTTATCTTTGAATTCTTCACTCCATTTTGCCAAGTTACTTTTTTAGCTCCTTTTAGAGCAAAGACTCACATTTCCCCAAGGTTGACCTGTTTGTTCTGTTCTGAAGTTCAAGGAATAACCAAAGAGTACATTTATCTGTTGTTGAGTGGTCCAAGTGAGGGCCATTCTACCAAGCTGAGACCTGCTAGAGTTTCCTTGTTAACACAGTGTAAAAAACTTAAGGAAATTAATGGAAAATGTCTACAGGCCAGAATAGTTCTTGAAGAAACAAAACAATAAAATCCCCTCCATCAATTACAGTTTCAGGAACTTTAATTTGACAAACTCAGTGTTTGACTGAGGGTCTGTCCAATTGCTCTCTGTTACCAGAGGAATCAGAAATAAAGGGATTAATAATTATTGACTTTTCTTTTTCAACAAGCAATTTTATTGCACAAATGGAAGTTGAACCAGAACACTCACAATCAGAATGAAAGGGCAGACAGGCAGGTCTGGAAAACTCACTATTGTATGTGAAAAGAGAAAATTTTCATGGATTTTAGAAAGGCTAAAGAAAAGGGCTTATTTTTATATTTGAGAACATAGTTTAATTTAGACTTAAGGACAAGTTACCAAACATTCAAAACATAATGCTCTGGAGAAATGGAGCAATGCCTCCATTTGATAATGGAAAGGAAAGCTTTATCTTTGACAATACCTTATGCAGTGTTTATAAGGCATAGGTCTCTAGTTGATTTTGCAAGAAGTCACTGTGCAATTTAATGTGTTGACTTTTATTTCTGAAGAACTATGTTGTTTACCTGGTTCTGTTAAAAGCTATTATAGTATCTTGAACCATGACAGTGAAAGGGTACCAATCAGCCCTGTGTCCCCTTCTGAAAATTTCCAGATTCTTACTTGGACACTCCCAGTAGTAGAGCACCATTCATGGGTGGCATGCTGCAGTAGGAAGAACATTGGACTTGGGAATGAGAAAATAGAATTCCAAGCTTCAGCTCTTTCACTTAAAAAAAAAAAAAAAAAAGGTCCTGGGGAAATAGCTCATTCCTAAATGTAATTTAGTGAAGGAGCCCTAATTAGGAAGGGCTGTTGTAGCTAGCTGGAAGCCATGGGTTCCACCTGATATGTATGTGACGCACCTGTAGGCACCCGCAAACCTGAAGGTATATAACCGGGTGAAAGCGGTCCGAGTTAGGAGAACGGAGAATTCAGTCAGCCGGGCAGTCACTCGGTCGGTCAGAAGAATCAGAGCGGCCAGAACGTAGGCAGAGCGGTTACAGAAGAGAAACCAGATAGAAGAAGTAATGACTGGCCAGAGTTAGGCCGAGGCTCCAGAGGACTGGTCAGAGTAAGGCCGAGGCTCCCGAGGAAGACAGAAGACAGAAGACAGAAGAAGGAAGAAAGAAGAGAGAAGAAAGAAGCTCTAGTCTTTCTCTAAGCTAAGCTCTATCTTTCTAACTCTTACTCTAAGCTAAGAAGACAAGAAGAAAAGCTTGCTTTAATCTTTCTCTCTAAAAATCTTTCTTTCCCTCTCTAAGCTCTAAGAAAGTAGAAGTAAAAGTAGTAAAAGCTTAACTCTGCCTCCGAGAATTTTCCTCCCGTGGCGGCGCCGTGGCTGGCCGTGAAAGGCAGCTTACAATTTAGAACAAAGTCATATACATACATATACTTGGATAATACTCCTGAGATTCAATAGTTTAGCAATTGGTCCTGATTGTTTAAAGAATTTGGGATTCATAACTACTGATAAATCCGTTGAATTCTAATGTCCTCATTTGTGAAACAGGAATAGCATGTCCTATCCATCATGCAGGATTATTGGGGAGATTAAATACAATGATGTTCTCATGGTATATGCACAATGCTCAGAGGAGATTCACTTATTTTTTTCTCCCAGTTGGATCTGGATGTCCTAGGTCAGGGCTCCCCGAAGTAGATTCTAGGGAACAGTAGCTCCATGGGATGCTCTGTGGAAAAGATGTACACTGGTCAACAGTACTAGACACATTATGCTCCTTTCCAGACTACAAGTGGGAACTTTAAAGGGAAATATAAGAACCTTAAAGGTTCTGAAAGTACTAGAAAATAATGACCTGGTTGCATCTGTGGTATCAGTATTTGTTGATGTTGACTATTCTTTGTTTTTTTTCAATTGCCAAATACTAATTAATGTTCAATGGAACATGAATTAAGGAATACTTTTTTTCTATTACACCTAATGTTCTGCCTTTTTATAACCTCTCTCAGGGAATTTACTGCTTATTTTGGTCTGATTGAGACTCAGCCTTTCTGATCCTCCTAAACTGAACTGCTAGTTTAAATGGACTCTTATATTAGAAATTATTTTATTTAACTACCATAGTTTATACTTTAACTGCCTGAGCTTATGAAGGCAGAACACAAATGATCTAGATAGGAATTAAACCATAAATTTAGAAATAAAATTAATAACTGAACAGTAGAAATTCACAAGTCCATGGTTGTTAAAATAAAGGACAGACAATTACATTTTCAGAGATCATACCTTAGTCTTGAATCCAGTAGATGAGGTAAAATTAGAAGTGCAAGTTATGCTTAGAGTTCAATTAATCCAATAGTCAAAAATAAACTTGGTGGAAGTTTATAGAGATGCATTAAAAATAAATAAAGTGGGTGTTGGAGAATTGCCTTATTGCCCTTAAGTCAATGATTTAAAAACTTTTGGGAAACAGAATATGATTATGTAGGTTTTTGTCTAACATCATTTGCCTGGTCTGTACTCTTAGACTAAGTAGAATATTTACATTCTAAAACGTCTTTGTGGGAATAGCAAAATATATCTCCAACTGAGGTGTATTTGTAAAAGAATCACCTACTCATTTCATGCACCATGTGCCTGTATGAACTGATGATCTTTGGAAGGATGAGTGGACAACAGGTCAGGCAGGGTTTGCAGTAAAATTTTTCACCAGATAACTACTCAAAAATATGCTTTTTTTTTTTCTTTTTTTGCAAGCATCTTGCTTTTGCAGGTTTGGTATGAAAATCTCAGAAGAACAGCTTTGCCTGTGAGCTTTCCGATATTTCCACTCTGGTCCTGGCCAGAAACACTGTGAGAACACCCTTTCATTTGGTATTTGAGCCCTTATGCCTCTGTTCCTGGCTGCAGACCAAAGGGAACAAACGCAACTGAACATTTCAGAACCTCAAAATAGTAAACCCAAAATGGTTTGCTCTGCTTTTGGTTCTAAAAATGATTGACCCGAGTGCCTTGTTCAAACGATCTGCTTGATCCATCTCTAATGTAGATTACTGGATTTTAGAAACCTTTGGAGAACATTTTTAAAAATAGATAACTGAAAGCAAAGAAAATAATCAAAATTATTATGATACAGTTATTCATCACTACTGCAGAAACTAGATTTTATGAGTGTGCTTTATGTTCCAGTGGGAAGTGCTTTGAGGAAGAAGGGGATTGGAATTAGAGCTGGATATCTGGGCTTGAATGTGGACTTGGTCCATTACTGTTTGACTACTAGGGCATATTTCTGAAGCTCAGTCTCCCATGGATAGCATTAATAAGAAATATGAAAATCATGTTCATTAATTGGGTCACCCTGAAGAGCAAGGTATTTTTAAGAATACTTTTAAAATTATAGTGCCTTTGATAATATGAATGACAGTAAATCATGGTGACTAGAAGTTTGTTATTATCACACACATCTTGGTTCAAATCTGTGCTCCTCTGCTTTTTAACTCTGACTTGTGCCTGTCACTAAAAATATTGAGCATCAATTTTCTTATCTGTCAAATGGGGATAATTTTGTTGGGAGATATAAACAAACTAATGTCTACAAAATATTTGGCACAAAGTTAATGATGGAAAAATTGCTAGCTATTAATAAATGCATAAATTGTGATGCTGATTACTTTATTATATACTAATAATTCTAAGTGTGAATCAAAATGTAGACAGGGGCATCTGAGAACTCCCTGAACCCTTCTTTCATAAAGTTGCATACTCTTCCAGAATCTTATTGGGTGAACTGACACAGGAGCAGTGCCAGTGTCAGTTTAGGGCAGCTTAATTGATAAGATCCAGTACATGAGTTGGACTCAACATAAGTTTCTTTAGAGGAAAAAGTAGAAAATTTTTGCTAGGCTAACACCAAGCATAAAGCAATACTGATCTTGGCGCTATTTAGCATTCAAATTTCACCCATAAGGAGAGAAAGGTGAAAAGGTGTAAGTACATCCAAAGGCCATAATAAAATTGTTATGGAATTAGAACTTAAACCCATGGTCTCTTAATTCCAATATAGTAGTATATTGTTTTTAAGACTACTGAATTAAAGATAGGAAGTTAGTTGTCTCAAAACTAAACATTCACTGCCAAAAACATGACTGGCCCAAAATATTTGGGACTGGCATATTATGTTATGTTCCCTATATATATTAAATACTGAGCTTAGTGATATTAGATTCGATTAAATATTAAAATGTCACATTCTTCATCCAATGAACAACGTTTTAAGTCTGTACTGAAGGAATGACTAGCCTGATGCCTCTATATGGTGTTAGTTATGTGGTATCATCTCTTCTTCCCTTCATAGTCCAATTCCTTGAGAGAATATTCTCTTTGACAATTCTTCTTCATAAAAGAGTTTTGAATCCCCAGGTCTCTCCACCCCTGGGGACTGAGGCTGTGTTCTTCATGGACACGTCTGACTTCCCGAGGGCCATATCCAATGACAGATTGTGAATGATCCTGGTCCTTGGCTCTTTTGCATCATCGACTGTCTTGAAACTTTCTTTTTGCAGCACTTTTCTTGTTTTTTTTTCCCCAAGGTTGGTGAATCTTTTTTCTGTTGTCTTAAGGTGTTGCTCAGAATTCTTTCCTTTGTCATCTTCTCTTTGCCTGATACTTTATCTTTAGAAAACCCATCCATTCTTGATACTCCGGTTATCTCCTCTGCTTACAGGTCTGGGCCACCATAATGTTTCTCCTGAGCTTCTTATCTCCACCTGGATGGCCTTAAGCTCAGTATATAAAGCCTGAAGCTCATTAATTGTCTCTGTAAGTCAGCTCTCCTATCCCTCCCCCTTTGTTTTCAGCCATTTTGTTTGTATATGGGAATAAACTCTTCCTGGTGTTAAAACCTCAAAACTTCAGCATTATCTTGGTCCCAATGCTTTTATTTGACCTCCAGGAAACTCCCAAGTCTAGTTGTAAGCCTTGTCAATTTTATCTTACCATGTCTGCCACCACTTACACACTAGACAGCCTGATGCAAAAGTCTGAAAGACTCTCAGTGATGCTCATTCTTGCATTCTCAAGATAGTTCTTGGAACTCCAGTCACTGCTTATGAACTTTAAACAGAAAGGAGGGGGATCACAGGACCAAAGGGCATCAGCCAACTTCATCTGCCACCCTTCAAGGGGAGCTTTCCTGAAACTGCCACCCCAAATTCTTTGCTTATGACATTGAATTGACCAGACAGTGCTGCACCCTAATCAACCAGGGAGGCAGAGGAATGAACTTTGAAACCTCTGGACACAGTGCTGCTCCCATAAATTAGAGTTTGATTGATAAGGAAGAATGTGAAAAATAATACTGGGTAGGTAATCAACAATCTCTACAAATCTGTTCTTATTTCCCTGTTTTCTTAAAGTAAAGTGCCACAGAGTTTTGTAGGATGAAAGAGACTTCCATTCTTCTTTCCCACCATTGTCATATCATAGCCTCACCCTCCTTTTGATTAGATCACAGTGTCCCTACTCATCAATCCATTCATTCAATAAAAAAAGTATTGGTGATGGGCAGAGTGCTGCATGCTAGGGATGTCAAAATCATGACTTTTGCTCTGATTTGATCATTACATGTTGTATACATATCCTAAATTATCACACTGTTTCCAACAAACACATATAATTTTTATGCATCAGTTCAAAATAAATAAATAAAAAGCCCAAACCTTTGTCTTCAGGGGCTTACGGTTCCACTGGGGTGAACAAGGTGGCACCCCTGATTGTAGTGCAACGTAAAAGGTGACATAATAGATGGGTGAGAAGAATTGTAGAAACAGAAAATTTTGAGTTACTCAATGGGGAATGGCCAATAAGACTTTATGGAGGAGGTGATTTTGTCAGTTGAGTTGCATATTCCTAGGGATTTCTCAGGCTAACTCAGAGAGAAATAATAAATTTTCTGTGTTTGTAAGCTATTACCAGTGAAAAACAAAGTGGTTATATACTTGACCTCACTCTGAATTTAATTTTTTAAGAAAGTAATCATAAGTGAAGGCAATTTAAAATATAACAGTACAGGGTGCAGTGTTGATAAATGAGGGGAAAACGGATTCTTAAAGAGTGTACCACTCACTTACCGTGCCCTGAAATTAACTGAGAACTCATTTGTCAAGGGTATACCTACCCTACAGAAAATTCTTCCAATTAACATCAAAAGCGATCATTCTTAACCTCTCATGCATTAAGAAAATCTTGTCTGCACCCAATGTTCTGTTCATAATCAATGGAGCCCTTTATGTATGTTATTTCAAATTTATCACTCTGTATATATTAAAATGAATGAATTAATAAATGAATCGACTGTAGGTCCCGAAGCCAGATTTATGTGTTGTCTCCTGGTTCTCCTGGGATTTTCCTTTTGTCTTGGAGACATTTCACTCTGCAGTTTCTCATAGTTTGGGATATTTGATAGCTACTGATAGCATGTGTTGGTACTCATAGACCAACAATAGCTATAACACAAAGTGCTTTTTTTGGGGGGGGATTAGCTATGTTCTGAAAATGTCAGTCATATCACTATCAAGTTATGCTAAGAAGGTAATGCAAGTGTTGTGTCACATCCGTTTTAACAATAATGTACTATTATAAAAAGCATGCATCAAGGTGCATTAAGTAATATTTGATGCTTTTGACTTATGAGAAGATTAATATTCATAAACTTTGGGAGCAAAAGAATGCAACATTTTTGGTGGCCATTGCAGGAGCCCTGTTTGGGGATTGACTTGAATTGCGGTTGACTATGAGCCGTGGAGATTTGGGCATTGTCGCTTTCCGTAGTCTCACGGGATTTGTCCCGGATTCTCGAGTGACTTGGCCGAAATTGCTGATCGGGTCAGCGCCATTTTGGTGGTGTGTGTTTTGGGGTGTGTTAGTCGTTGTTAGAACCAGAGAGAAAAGTTATCAGAATAAAAAGCTGTTTGTCTCCAGTTTGCTTCTGAACTTCTTCCCGCGGCTCCGTTGCTCCAAGCGCTTCAGGCGGCAACAGGTGGTGGCCCGTACGGGGAGATCTCTCTTTAGTGTGCACACAATGGAATTTTTTTTTCTTTTTATACATGTCTTTATGTCTGTACATTTGTCTACATTTCATGTTAATGTGACGTCACAGATATATGTTTGTATGTTTATTCGTCTGTCCAGTGTGACGTCACAAAGAACAAAGCGCTTATGAAAAGAAAAAATATATATATATATATGGATCCAAATAACTTTAATTCATTTTAGGTTAAGAGTATTCAATTTAGGTAAATAATTTTATAAATGAAGGTACTTTCAATTTTGATTATAGGTATCCCTGGGACTTCTCTTCAGCAAACAATATGACTAGTGCTATATAACCTGATATTTTGGTGTTTTGACATAAGATTGTTTATTTGTTATTAACTTCATTTGTTTAATAGCTCATTAATTTCAATTATCTCAACAGGTAAAAGATTGCTCTGTATACAGAGACTCAAGGGTTACAGCTAACAAATTATTTCTCGAAAGTGCCTTTACCTTTTCTTTAATCTATCTTTTATGCAGTAATTACCCTCAGTCTTTCTTTGTTTTGTTCTAAATGATATTTTTCCAACTTATGTTTGTAGAAGCTCAACCAGCGATGTGTGTGAACAAAAATCAACTTTAATTTTCAGCTCAACCAGCGATGTGTATGAACAAAAATCAACTTTAATTTCTCCAAAAAAAAAAAAAATTCAATTGTGTGCACACTAAAGAGAGATCTCCTCGTCCCGGCCGGGAGGAATGACACTTAAGTTGTGAAATATTTTGAAGGACTCTTTTGAGGGAATCATTCTGTACTTTCATCTTGGTCCTCTTGATTTTGTACCTTTTTTATTAATCTTGATTCTTCAATAACTTCATCTTGATCATTTTGATGTGGTACCTGTTTTATTAATCTAGATGGTATCCATATTGGAGAAGATTCGTCTTTTGGAAAAACACAAACAGATCCTCTTCCCCAAATTAATACTGGATCTGGACCCTTCCATGTACCTGAAAGAACATCCTTCCAGTAAACCAAGGGTTTATGTTGTTGGTGTGGATTCCAATGTCTGTCTCCAGCAGAATAACCATTAGAGTCTAAAGTTAAAAAATTTAAGGTAAACAGGGCAACTGCCAATCTGTCCTTAGGACTTTTCCAGGCCATTATCATAATAAGAGATTAGGATAGATTAGGGTATTGTCTAAAATATGATGCCTAATTTGATCCAAGAATCTACCTATAGATATGAATAAAACTTTAGAATTGTTGATAAGACTTGATGTAGAAGGATGGCCATCAGAACATCAAATAAAGTGCAGAATATCCAGGAGCTCAAATGTTATGTAGTCAACAGAATTTTTGTCTTTACATAAGTTTTGTTTACATGGAAAAGACAGTTGAAATAAGGTCTCAGCCCTAGATTTGGCGATGTATATCATAAAGGCATACCTACGTATCTTTCAAATAATTTGTATCGGAACATTAACAATGATCTAAGTTTATTATCATTAGAATTCTCTGAATTTTCTACATTGAGAATTGTGAGTTTCATAATCAGGAATAAAAAAGGAAATCTTCAAAGAAAAATTAAACAAGGGTCATGTACTAGTAGATAAAGGATTATTATTCTTCATGAAGTAGAAGTAGGATTATTTATTGGCCTTTTTCATATGTATGCTGCCTACACTGATAATTCTCAGACTCCCATCTAGGGTGAGGTCAACTTCACTAAGATGCTCAATTCAGATTCTGGTGGGGGTGGGTGCTCTAGTCTCTGAGCATGATTCCCTGCCGTCCCTCAACACCCTGTCCTCCACACTGCTAACAAATATTTCTTTCCAAGCCCAGCTATTGTGACATTATTCCCTCTCTTGAAGCATCATTAAACCTTCCTGATGGCTCACAGACTAGCCTCCCTAGGCCTCTGCTTGCTGCAGCTCTTGGTCTTCAGTCTGATCCCCCTTAGGTCTCCTCATCTTCCTACACTCCAACCCAACAGGCAGATGGTTACCTTAATGATCCTTTAGCTTGCCTGCCCCACCACTTTATCCTCATTTTTTGCTTTGTCCTACTTATTCTTCAAAGCCCTGTGCACATTTCCAGAATGTTCATTCTGAGTTAATCTTTCCCCCATTATTTCCTCTTGACACTTTATTGATTTTTTTCATACGTTTATCAGGATTTTACTTGTGTAATAGTTACTTCTGTCTTTCTGTTCTTGTATTGATTTTTAGTGTCCCAAATTATGGATCATCTTTGGTGATCATCTTTGGTGATCTTTCCAGATGGTTCTCAAATGTTAGCATGCTTGAAAATCATCTAAGTGTTTGTTGAAATGGAAGTTTTGGACTCCATTGCTGATTTGTCTGGTGCAGTGCACATGAGGTAGGTATGAAGACGTGCATTTTTTTTTTTTTTTTTGTTACCACAGCTTGAACCCAGGGGCTCTTAATCACTGAGCCACATAGCCAGCCCTTTTTAATATTTTTTATTTAGTAACAGGCTCTCACTAAGTTGCCTAGGGACTCAATAAGTTGCTGAGGCTGGCTTTGAACTTGTGATCCTCCTTGCTCAGTCTCCTGAGCTGCTGGGATTTCAGGTAAGCACCACCATGCCCAGCTGAGAATGTGCATTTCTGACAGATTTTCAGGTGATGCTGCTTCTGGCATGTAGACTAAACTTTAAAAACCACTACTTTTCAAAAACGAGGAGAAATGAACAAGTACAAATGAGCATCCACCTTGCTGTGGCAGCTAGAACATAGAAAGTAAAAGCGTAATATTTAGAACCAAAGGACTGGATTTAGATTCCAGTTCTGCCACTTGATGCTTGAACAAGTTACTCAACCTTCTGAATCTTCACTTTCTTGCCAGACATCAGGGATATTATTACCTTTTACATAGGTCTGTCCTGAAGGTTATGTGAGATCATATGTGCAAAGTGACAGCTAAGTGGTGGCTACTCTTATTAATGCATTTATAATACACAATAACTTTTGAAGATAGATTTTGCCCTCATTAGCATCTCCACATCTCAAAATGTCTTTTAACTAAAGAATATTTCCATTGTGGTGGGTACAAGAATAATTTCTATTTTATTTTAAGAGGCTGTAAGAATTAAGAAATCAAGCACATCAAAGTAATTATTAAAGAAGGAGCTGGCATCTTAAAACTTCAACTTATATAAAGTTGCTGAAGCAAAATGTCATCTTACAATGCTTTGCTACTTCATGGCTTTAGTAGTTTCAGGAGCATTATAAAATGTAGTTCAATTTTCTTTATTGTTGCTTTTCTTGGGGGGGTAGAAGTATTTTTTATTATAGATTTTATGATAAATAACTTGGCTTCAACAGCACTTTTGAATTTGCTAGACATTAAAACAATAGAGAACGACCATTTTATAAATTGAAAATTCACATGTGTGAACACTAAATGCTGGGATTTGATTTCTTTGTTTCTATAGAAACAAAAGAAAATTGAGATTAAAATAAGCTAAAATGGAATTATGTTTTATGAAACAGATAAAGGAGCTTATTTTACTTGTTTCCAATGTAGTATGGTAAAATAAAATTTTTATTTAAAACCCGAGCTGTCTGTGGGTACTTCTACCTTCTAAGGAAAAGTTCCCATGGAGCAGGGGGAGGGGGCAGCTGGCATTGTGGTGCTTGGCAAGATTCATATCAATAGAAAATCCAATCTCTTTGCTTTTTCCTTGCAATTAAAGAAATTGCTGGTGATGGTTTGGAGGGATGGGAAAAAGATAAAGAGTCTTTTAAATGCAAAATCCCATGCCATCCTTTCTGTGTTATTCCAATAGTGAGACAGTTTAGCAAAGATGTTAATGTGAATCTGTTTTGGGTAGCTAAAGGTAAGCTAGCAGCTGAATAAGTCAAAGAACCATTTCCTGGGACAATGTGAGGGAAGCTGAAGCATGAGATGGTCCCTAGGGAAAGAGGAGGCAAACACTTTTAAGAAGCCAAGATCTAGCCCAAGGAGAGGGGCTATAGAGGGGATATCATCCCAGTTGCATGGGGGCTGAAAAGCTAACAAAGCAAATGTCTCACACACATCACTGACTTATGTTGCTTCCATGTAAGACTTAGATATTTAGCAAAATTGGACCCATTCTGATATCTGTGTGACTGGTTTTATGGGAATCACAGAAAAGGGGCTAGATTTCAATTATAGGATTGGTGTAGATCAAATGAAAAATGTGATGTTTATAGTGCATGATATGTGGATGTTTGGGGATTATAGGCTAGAGAAATAGATACTCTTGATTAAAAAGTCACCATCAGTCTCTAAATCCATAGAAATTTACAGAAATATTGAGAAGGGCTGTGTTAGCTTTCCATCACTGTAACAAACTACCTGTATAATTAACTTATAAAAAGAAAAGTATTACTTTGGCTCAAATGGGCACTGGGTGTCCAACACTGTACTGTTGGGAGTTGAAGCTTCCATAGGAAGACAAAATCACATGAGAAAGGAATACCAAGTGGAAATTAAACCATTTTTGACAGAAACTTGTCTAACCAGAATGTTGGAAGTTGATAAAATATGTTTGGAAGCCAAAGGAAATGCTAATACAAATGGCTTCAATAATTGGGAAATTTATTATCTAATACAAGAAAAAGTCAGGAGGTAGAGTGATAGTTCTGAGTTTGGTTTCTTTAGTAATTCAATGGCATCATCAAAATTCCAAGACTTTCCATTTTTCTTTTCCACCATTCTGAGTGTGACAGTCATGGCTGCCTGCTCCACCCAATCACAGTATGTTGTTACAGCGCTGCTGCAGTCCCAAGCCTTACTACTCCCAAGCTTTGTCAAAGCAGGAAATGCGCAGAGTAAGACAACTTTGTCCAGAGGGCCTTGACTTTTTTTGCCTTAAAATCTGGTGGCCTGGGACTAGAAGTTCTGGGATGGATTCAACCCCAGATCTGAGGGATCCAGCCTCCCCTAAAATATTTAAGTACCCAATACCTGAAGAAAAGTGGAGTTTTGTAGGCAAGGAAAAAGGGAGAATGGCGGGAGAAAAGAAAACTGTGACAGTAGCAAGATCTGATAAGACATTTGCATTTTATGAAACTTTAAAATGATCTCACACTATGGAATATATAGTTTCCCTAATTTGGATGCCTGATTATTGAAATATGGCCTTTCTTATAATGATATTTTCTATGTCTACACTATATCAAAGAAATCAAATAAAGTTCCCAGATTTTAACACAGAGGAAATAGAAATTCTAAATTGTAACATTCCTCTTGGAATCCACTTAACCTCCTGGGTTTTGTATTATTGCATTTGGTTCAGTTGTAGGGTCTGGTATGATATTGTTTTATTTGGCTTGGCGGAGTCCACTGCATGGTTCCACTCATTTGGTTTGTTCTCAGTTTGATTTTATAATCTAAAAATTCATATCCTGAATATTGATTTTTTTCATTTAGTAAATGAATAAGCTTATTTTGAAATTATATTACACATTTTTGAAACTTCCAAAAAGATTTAAACTGCATTTGCTGTATAAGAGAGTCATTTGAGATATAACTCAAATCAGGAAATACTTTATTTAAGACAGATTCACCTTAAACATTTTTGGTAATGCTCCATAAGGGAAATGTAAAATTGTACTGGTTAGTGGGCTCTTCACAGGAAATGGAAAGCTAAGCAGCTTTCTTTGTGACATTTAAAGGCATGGTGTAAGTAAATCTGGTCAAGATAGATTTAGGTGCAAATCATGGATTAAGTATCATGCATTTCACTCATATTATCAGATTGATGAAATGCCCATATCACATTTTGGGTATTTCCACTCATATTATCTATTAAGAGTTACATGGTTTTATGGAAGTTATAAATGTTTCAGAAGCTAAGTTCTAGCACAGAATTGATAAATCCTTATAAGCAAATGGTGATATTTAAAGATTTTCTACCATCCTCCATGCATTTCTAGGAATTGGATAACTGTCTTACAGGCAGAAGGTTTTGATGATCTTGACAACTGCATTACAGACTTTCTTTTTAGTCCTTTGGTATTCATTGGTACTGTAACATAAGCATAAATAACATTTACTAATAAAAATTCTATGACAAATCATGTTTTTTCTTGTTTAGGGATAATTTAAAGTATCTTTAAAAAGCATAATTTTAGTTTTCTCTGATATAAGGAGGCTGATTCATAGTGGGGTTGGGATGGGGAGCATAGGAGGATTAGAGGAACACTAGAAAGATCAATTGGGAGGGAGGAAAAGGGAGGGGGCAAGGGGGTATAAAGGAAAAAAAAGATGGTAGAATGAGATGGCTATCATTACCCTAAGTGCATGTATAGACAAGAATAGTATGAATATACTTTGTATACAGTGATATGTAAAAATGTGCTGTATATGTGTATTATGAGTTGTAATGCATTCTACTGTTATATACAACTTCAAATAAAAAAGTATAATTTTAATATTCTCAAACCCAATATAATTAAAATGGAGAGTGACATCTTTCCCTCTGTACCCTGAGTTTGCTGGCAGTAAACTCATTTAACTTTGTCATCTTTCTAAATTGTAGTATAAGAGTTTAGACTCAAAATGTAAGCTTTTTTTGCTTTTTTCTTGGTACCGGGGATTGAACTCGAGGGAACTCGACCACTGGGCCACATCTCCAGCCTTTTTTTTTTTTTTTTTTTTTTGTATTTTATTAGAGACAGGGTCTCACTGAGTTGTTAAGTGCCTAGCCATTGCTGAGGCTAGCTTTGAACTTGTGATCCTCCTGCCTCAGCCTCCCAAGTGCTGGGATTACAGGTGTGTGTGTAACCACACCCAGATCAAAATGTAAGCTTTGTAACTATTTGCTAAGTGAACATACAAAAATTAATTACTTTTATTATCATAATATCTGGGAGAGGAGGGATATGCAACCCCAATTATTTTGAACATGAATTAGGCTAATCCTACAACAAAGTAGACATTTTAATGGTAAATTTTTAAGGGCATCAATATGGAGCTCTCCTTAGTTACAAGGAAGCCCTCTGAAAGGCATGTTTGCAGTGGTATCTACCTGTTGGCATCCAAGAAGTGCCAAGCCAGCCATATCAAATGTTTTCTTCCTGCTCGTTGCATAGAGATATAAAACATTTAAGTTCTTTTGTTTTGCATTAAAAAATGGCAGAAATCAATGACCCTTCTTTATAGAAAAGACATTTCCAATATATCAATTATGAGGCCAAAGGCCTCTGTTGCTGACTTTTGATCATTCCACTTTTCTAGCACCTTCATCCTGGTGGAGGTGGGCCCTGGAGCCAGCCATCGAGTCTGTTTCTTTCTGGCAGCAGCCCTCATGGGTTGAGATGTTGGAGTATGACAAGGGACAAGAACGTTGATGGAAGAGATCATTTCCTTCAGGATCTGATTGAAACAAATGTATCTTGGGCTCTGGATATCAAGTATTCATCGGTGAGTGTAAGAAACATGGGAGGAAGGGAGGCTGGGGTAGTGGCTCAGTGGTAGAGCATTTGCCTAGCATGTGTGAAGAACTGGGTTCGATTCTCAGCACCACGTAATTATAAATAAAATAAATGTCCATTGAAAACTAAAAAATATTAAAAAAAAAAAAAAAGAAACATGGGAGGGGCAGGTTTCTGAGACTCTGCCTTCTTAACAAGTACCAAAGGCCTTCTGGTATGGGTGGTCCAGGATCTCCACAGAAACTTCAGTGGAGATAGTTCAAGGTGACAGTGACCAAATCAAGCTCAGATCTTCAGGCCACTACAGTTAGATGACACCACCTCCTGCATATGTTTGCTAAGCTGGTGTAGTGGTATAAATAGAGTATTGGGTTTGAATTCTAGCCCCTTCACTTACCAATATGTGCTCCCAGTGAAGGAGCCCTAATTAGGAAGGGCTGTTGTAGCTAGCTGGAAGCCATAAGTTCCACCTGATATGTATGTGACGCACCTGTAGGCACCCGCAAAGCTGAAGGTATATAACCGGGGTGAAAGCGGTCCGAGTTAGGAGAACGGAGAATTCAGTCAGCCGGGCAGTCACTCGGTCGGTCAGAAGAATCAGAGCGGCCAGAACGTAGGCAGAGCGGTTACAGAAGAGAAACCAGATAGAAGACAGAAGAGAAACCAGATAGAAGAAGTAATGACTGGTCAGAGTTAGGCCGAGGCTCCTGAGGAAGACAGAAGACAGAAGAAAGAAGGAAGAAAGAAGAGAGAAGAAAGAAGCTCTAATCTTTCTCTAAGCTAAGCTCTATCTTTCTTTCTCTACTCTAAGCTAAGAAGACAAGAAGAAAAGCTCGCTTTAATCTTTCTCTCTAAAAATCTTTCTTTCCCTCTCTAAGCTCTAAGAAAGTAGAAGTAAAAGTAGTAAAAGCTTAACTCTGCCTCCGAGAGTTTTTCCTCCCGGTTTTCGGTACCAGGTAGCTTACACTCCCAGGAAAGTTACTTAACTTCTTTTCCCTGCCCTTTCCAACTATTAAGTAGTGAAGATAACAGTTGCTGCTTTTCATGATCTTGACAGAACTAAATACATGTGAAGTACTTGGAACAGTGTCTGGCACTATACAACTGTCACACGTCAGCCTGACTCCTTTAGTTCCAGGTCATCAAAGTTGGCTTCTCCTCTGTCAAGGTCATACCACATTTTGTAGGACTGTTTCTTATGGGATAAAATGCTCATATCTGTTTAGGAGTATGGGTGAGAGTATATAAAGACACTGATGACTTCTTCTCTATCATGGAAATCTCTCCAAGATAAAGAACAAAAGATTGTATTATGAATTTATTAATTCATGTCAAGTAAAGACAGAGAGGGAAATGGACATATTATCAGAATCCAGGATACAGATGGAGAATTTATGTGATTCTGTACAGTTTTAAATTTAGAGTTGTTTTACTCCAAGGACTAAGAGAAGAGGAAGAAAATATTTTGGCCTTGGATAGTTATATTGATATAAGGAGACTTCCCTATTTTCAAAATTTAATTGTGGGTAGGTATTGGATTATTCACTGAATTTGTCATTTCTCTCAACCCATTTTCTGACTTTTACCCTTAACTACTCTCTTTCAGTGATTATTTTTAAAAGTCTGTGCTTTGAGACATTTTTTTTTAAAGGGCGAAGAGAAGAATTGGAGTGGGAGAAAATCAGAGTTGTCATGGGAACCAGAGCCTGCAATCAGAGGAACAGTGTGCAGGGTAGGGGAACCCACAGGTGCCAGGTGTCCCTGGGACCTCAGGGACAACCACCCCCAGTCCTCATCTTTTATTTTGGCTGACCATCTTCTTGAAATGCAATAGCCACTAGCAGCTTCTCCTTCTCCTCCTCCTCCTTCTTTTTGTACTTCTTCTCCCCTTCTTCTTCTCTTCCTTCTCCTACTCCTCCTTATCACATGGGAAGAAATATGGATGGAAGTTCCACAGCTGTTGTTCATGAGATCAGAGTGGATAAGGAATTCTAAGTTAAATGAGAAACCTCTACACTGGAGGCTATATTTTATTTCTTTTTTTTTTTTTTTTTGTTTGGTTTTGTTTTTCTTGTTGTGGCTTAAGAGTTTCACCAAGGAAATGCATGGAAGGTTTAACAATAACCATGCTAAAGAAATAGCTACACATGATCTGTTCAGTGGAATAGAAGCAATATGATCAGGGCCTGGTGGTCCTAAATTAACTTATTTAAAAACAGGATTTTAAAAATTTGGTTATGAATTTCCTTACTTTTGATGGTGTGCTAGTAAATGTTTAACAACTGTCTCTTTAGAAATAAACCCCTGATTTATGGTGTTGATTGATTTCCATAATTCTCCCACCATAGCCAATACTGAGCCACCATCATTATCCCGGTGAACAGAGTTGAGAAGCAGGGTGGACTGTGGGAGCCTGTGAGCCTGTTTAAGCCAGCAACAGCCCAACCCTACATACATCCCAGAAAAGATGAGAAAGAGGCCAACACAAAGGACTGTACTGAGAACTGGCACAGTTAGAAAAGCTCCATAGCTCTCATAGATGAAGATGAGGCACTGCCTTCATACAGGCAAGTCAGATTGACATTGAGAAGCTGTATAGCATTGAAAAACCCACTCAATATTTATTGTTACACTAGTCTTCTGAATTAACTGAATTAGGAAAATGTTTAGTCATTCTTACAGATATCAATTTCATTATGCTAAAAAAAACCCTAAAAAACTGTGCTTCCTATGTGTTATGGAATATCGCAAGGATCAGATGTGAAATTATTAGATCACAAGAGCTGTGACCTCATCAGTGAACTGATCCATTTGATAGATTAATAATTTGACTGGATTATTGGGTATAACTGTAGGCAGGTGAGGCATGGCTGGAGGAAATAGGCCCCCAGGGATCATATATCTTGTCCTTGGCTCCTTGTGCTCTCTCTATATTCCCTATCTGCCATGAGTGGAGCAGCTTTCTTCCACCATGATGTTCTACCTCACCTTGGTCCCAGAGCACTGGAGCCATCTGACCGTGGGCTGAACCTCTGACACCATGAGCCAAAATAAACTTTTCCTCTTCTATGTTGCTTTTGTCAGGCATTTTTGTCACAGTGATGAAAGGCTGACAAATACACTATGCTGTATTTCTCTTTCCTTCTCTAAAGGCTTATTACTATCTCACTTGATTTCATTTCATGTCAGAAGACTGTGCCTTAGTGTCCAAAATTCTTATATTTCCTATGCTTTGGAGGGATGCACTGTATATTTATTTCCCCCTGATATTCTATATGATGCCTGTCTCTAAGGGATGAAATAAAGTCCCAGAGCACAATATCCTTCTGTCACTCTCCAGATCCAGGTATACACAGATCTAGCACACAGAAATGTAAGCACATATATGTGAAAATTGTTAAAAGGGAAAAGTAGGGCTACAAAAAATGTACAGATGGTTCTGATAGAGGATAGAGGGAGTGGTCAGCGGACAGAGATGGTTGCCCAGAGTGAGTGGTGATTGTACTGAGATTTGAAGGGTGAGCCAGGACCATGTATGAACTGAGTCAGGGATGAAGTGGGTCAATATCTTGGTCACAGGGGACAGCTTATACTGTTCCTATGCTTGTAGGAAGTACAGCACTTTCAAGCTGCTGCAGAAGTGTCATGCTGGACACCAGGAGCTGAGGGGAGCCTCCTGCAGGATGGGATAGGAGTAGGTATGCAAGGGGCTGGCATCCAAGAGCTGTGATTTTGTGTTTAGGTCCTTGGGCTGGGAATAGGGATAAGCTGGATAAATAACTAGATAAGGTGTCATCACCAAGGGAGAGAGAGATATTCAGGGCGAGATTTATGAGGAATTTTGTTATATTTAGTGAGCAGTGTTGCTCTAGGACATGCTTGACCTGGAATCAAGAAAGGAGACTTTCCCCACTTCTGGGCATTCTACAGAGGAACCAACAACCATGTAATCATGACTAAAGAAGTGATGATATAGCTCAAGGATTTGACAGATTTGAAATTCCAGGAGGGGAACCCCCCCCCCCGAGAGGGAGAGTCCTGCATTCCAAGGCAGGGGTGGCGGCCACACCTTGGAGAAGCATGTCCTGTAAGTGATTTGGAGGCAGCAGGCTATCAAGCATGGTTTTGTAATTTGCATAGTTGGCACAGGTAATTAACAGGGAGCGGGTGTAGGAGTGGCATAGGGGAACTTTCATCCAGCACTCTCTCAGTGCTCCCTGTCTGCAGGGCAAGGGACCTGAGGTGGGGCTTCCTTGATATGATCACTAAGGTTTTAGGCTAGTGAGATGCTGCCTTGAAATAACTTGGGGAGAGAGATTTTCTGAGGGTAGTGAGAACGTCCTCCAGTTCCTTGTCAGGTAGGTGGAGTTTTGAACATGAAAAAAGTAGAGTTCATGTATTCATTTGTGTCTACAGATTGGTTGGGCAGGAATTGATTATACATTGTATGGTTGTATATGCTAACCTGTGTACATATATGACTATGTGTATATGTTCCTATGTGTACATGCATATTTAGATGGTGATGATATGTCTTAAATATATTCATATTCTTTCTTTCCCTCTTCCCAAGTGCATAATTTCCTGCTTACCCGCCTAACAGCTATCACCACTCACTTTTCCAAAGTATTCTCTTGCACCAAGAAGGATGAAATATTTCTATTGTGATTACAAACAGAAAGAAGACATAGTTATGATTTAGAAATGAAGTGTCTCCCAAACGCTCATGTGTAAGAAAATGAAAGTTTCGAAGTGAAGTGATTGGATTATGAAAGCTTTAGCCTAATTAGAGAATTAATCCACTGACATGAATTAACTGGGCTGTAACTGTAGGAAGGTGGGGAGTGGCTGGAAGAGGTGGGTCACTGTGGTGTGCCTTTGGGGTTTATATTTTGTCCCTGGTGAGGGGAGCTCTCTCTGCTTTCCATTGCCATGTCCTGAGCTGCTTTCCTCTGTCCTGCCCTTCCACCATGATGTTCTATCTCACCTTGGGAACAGAGCTATGAAAACAGCTGTCTATGAAATGAGATCTCGGAAACGGTGAGGCCCCAAATAAACTTTTCCTTCTCTAAAATTGTGCTTGTTGGATCTTTTGGTCACAGTGATGAAAAATCTGACACAACATTCAGTAAACTATCAGGTATAGGATTTGTTGAATCTGCAGCAAATTAGCCTTTATTGGAAAATAAATGACTAAATTTCTTTAGTTCTGGTTAGTTCATTAGGAGTCAGGCCTGGAGGATGAGATCATATACGACTTTTTTGGTGCATATTATTTATACAGAAGAGTGGGCTTAATTATTATATATTCATACATGCATATGACATACCTTGATCAATTGCACTCCCTAATGCCTCACCTTACCCTCCCTTCCCTCCTCCCTGATCCCCTTCCTCTACATTAATGATCTCCCTTCTGTTAGACCATCTGTCTTTGAAAGGAGAGCTCCCACCTCATGAACAGGTGGAGCCATGAACTTTAGGGTTCCTCAAGCAAAGGATGTCTCTAGAAGTCAGAAATATGAAGAGGAAATTTCTTTTCAATGTAGGTAAACCTTGGTGAGAGGAGGGAGACAGGAGATGTGGCAGGATCAGACTACATTCTGAGGGACAGGAAATCTAAGCAGTGATCAAAACAAGGTAGAGATTCCTTCTTCCCTGTGATTGCCTAGAGAAGGAAATTTAAGGATGGGCTGGCACTCCTCACTATAAAGGACTCCAGATCCACCCATCCTTCTACTTTCTCACAATCCACATTCCCAGGCTTCCCCATGATTCAAGATAGCTGCTCTAGCTATGCACCCTCATCTGCACACCACCCATTACAGAGAAAAGGGGATCAAGAAGGCCATACTCCCAAGTTTGACCCCTTAATTTATATTCTATTAATCAGAGTTTGGTCATTTGACCCCTTAGATACAAGGAAAGGTGGGAAATGTGATTGTTTTTGTGGGAAACCAAGTGGAGAGCCAAAATTCTGATGTGTTTCTAAGAAAAGCAAAAAGAGAATCAATATTGGGGGCAGGTGGAGAGTAGGCTGATCAGATCTGGATGTGTGTTGGGAACAACCAGATTTGTTTAAGGGTGTCAAGAAGTCAGAAAGATGAAGAGCCTTGTCCACACCTATGGCACAGCCTGAGGAGCCACCATGAAAGTCACCACTTTCTTGGTGTGGGAGCCACAGGATGGCATCAGGGCTTGAAAGAAGATGCATCTGAGGCTGTGCTGCTACTGTGCACAGCGTGTGGCCTGTTGGGGCTCACAAGTTCCCACAGTCCTCCAGGAGATGCAGGTGTGTTGGGTTGAGCTGTGTGGTAGCAGAGATCTGGAGCTAGAGTAAAGCACATGGAACCTTTGAGATCTGGCATATTTGGTAGTGAGAGAGGACATCCTGCCTGTCAAGGCACAGGCTAGAACAACCTGGCCTCCTCAGACACCACATGTACCTAGAGTCACCACCCCTTCCTGCTCCTATGAAGACATAGAAAGCTCCCTCACACCCAGGTACCACCTCAGGCAGGAGCAGGGGGAGGGCAGGAAACCCAGGAGAACAGCGCATTCATCTGAGGAAAGTTTGGTTACCACAAAATGATGACATCCATTGGAAATGTCTCTCATTCTGAAATTTGGCAAGGTAACATATTTTCCCTTTTTCCCATATGACCTAGTGGACTGTGTAGGGGTAGTGTACGTGGGAAGAAAGGCTCCTGAGAACACTTAGCTGAGCTGTGCAAATAAAGAAGCCAATTTTTTCATTAAGCATCTGAGTAGTGTGTGAATGAATTTGCTATCCTGCATATGTTACATAAAATCAAACTTGTAATGCCAAATCATTTGCTCTTGAGTTCATCCTCATAAGAGTGAAAAATGAACTCAAAATTCAAATTAGAGAATTTAGATTTAGGGTAGGAATATCGAATTTAGGGGTATGTCAGGGAAAAGACATTAGAGAGATTCCATTTATACAAAAGATCTTGGTAGCAAGTGATACTCTTTTAAAATCGAAACCAGGAAAGAGAAAGTTGAATGTACCAGAGAATTGACCTTCTGCAAATCAGGTGTCTTCCAGTTATTCAGGTATGCAACATCTATGCAAATGATTTCAGATCCCCTTATGAAGTATCAGATAAAATGTATGGCTACAGGACCTTAGACATTTCAGTTATACAAAGGTCCCTCTTTATCAGCCAGGATATTCAAATGCACTTTGGAAATGATGATTTCTGAAGTGACCAAAAGAACTTGTTTTCTCTTAACATTAAGTTAAACCCAGACTTACTGACTCCAGACAGAGAGCGATTATATGGGGATATTGTATTGCTATTGCCTGCAATTTAGATAAAACAAGAGCTCCCATGGTGCACATGCACGGACACACACACACACACACACACACACACACACACACACTGTGAATTCCTACATGCATGCAGACTCCACAAAACTAGTCCAACAACTTGTGGAAGCTTTTCACTAAAATGAAGTGATAGTCTTTCCTTCTAAAACTCTATGACTGAAATAAATTAGTTTGTTGATTTAGCAAATTGTTGAGACCAACTTTTCCAGGGATTCGTGGAGTTCAGGTTGTGCAGCTGACACTTCTGTAGGACTTTAAATATTGAAAGTGTTTGTTGCCCAACTTCTGATACCATGTGTAAGGAAATACACAAGGAAAAACTGTTCTTCTCTGGTTCCTTTGTTCCTTTTGCCTTAAAAATCATTTTAAAATTGACATGATATTTTAATTAGGTAAGGATTTATCTCCATTGCTTTTCTTCTTATGCTCAACCCCACTCATTGGACTGGTTGCCTCTATCACCTGGTGTTGACACAGATTGGCAGCATGAACCTTAAACTGTTGTAAACACCTATAAAATGTGGCCTTCCTCACATGGTCAGTGATGAGGCCTTGACAGCATGACACTTGTCATCTGATAAGCTGGGGTCAGGAGTCACTCTAATGCTCTGCCTTTTCTTTGGATATAAAAGAGCCAAAAAATTTAATGATTTAATAAGGAAATTACCCAAACATGTACAGTCCTGTTGCATATATTCACTCAACAGCGGCCAAAGTGAACTGGGAGGGTCCCCAGAAAGGTCAGGGGCTGTTCACCTGGTGTGTTGTAACAGGGAGACCAATCTGAGACTGATTTTGGAGAGTGTGTGTTCCACGAAGGTGGCATGATCCAGCAAGTAACAAGAGGGCCCAATTTTACACAAATATTTGGATGTCTTTTCAAATGCTGATAATGCCTGTTCTTAGGGGAGAAACTTACCAGTGGTTCTTTGATAAAGAAAGAATATTTTTCTTAAAGTCAAATAAAGTTCAATGATAGAGTTAGCTTTGCAGTTTACCTTCTTTTGTGTAGGTACATACATATATATGTATATGAATGATATGGGATACATATATGTTACACAGAGTCTGTTTTATAATGTTTGGGGGATGATTGAGGTGACCAGATGTTCTTCATGCCACTTTTTGGAATTCAATGAGACCAGGTGGCTAGGCAAAAGAACAATAAATTACAACGAGAGCATGCTCTGTAGCCACCATGTAGAAGATGATTTGTTCAATGAGTCATCAAGTCATGGATAGAAATGCTATGGTAAAGGGAAATTGTAATCAACACTAATAAATGCTATTTTCTTCCAGGTTTCTTTTATACCACTGAGCCTGGAATGTGGAATGGTGTGTGAAACAAAGGTTCTAGTACGTTGGGTAAAGCACTGTGGGAACACAGAGGGAGGGGTGGCCCTTGGATGTAGGAGATACTCCTCTGTCTTCCTCCTCACATTTCAATCAATGTGTGTGAGTAGGTGGGGAAGCATTGGCAGGACATTTTTAGGGCTTTTGGAAATAGCTATCTATTTCCAACCTTAAGATTCTGCATTTATGTAGGTCACTTAAAATATGTACTCCTGGAAGATTTTGAATCGAATCATTGCACTTTTGATAGCATTTCTGTCTCTGATCTGATCACATTCTTAACTCCAAATTTGGCATTGCAGGTGTTCATAACATTAGTGAGGATTCAGTTCACCAGACTCAAAAACATGGTTTCTCTTTCCAAAAACAAATTCAAATTCAGCAATTAATAATTTATGGACACTTCTAGGTTGAACCTTACAGACCTTACAGAGATTTCACACACACACACACACACACACACACACACACACACACACACACACACACCAGTGGGAAAGCAAAAGAAAAATCTGAATAACAGCCAACCCAAGCAAGCCCAGTCTATAGGAGGCAAGTAACTCCAACAAATTTATCTCATTTTTTTCATTCACACTGACTCTATTAGAGACCAAAATTTGTGACTAAGATCAGGCAAACAAATAGTTGATTTTTAATTTTTCTAACATTTCAGGGTTGTCTTATTAAGCAGAGGAGATGTGAGTTTTTATCTTTAACACTTACTCTTTCCTAATACTAGTATGAGACATCATCCAATTCTGGCTCTGATTTCCTCTTCAAACTTTGGTTTCCTTCATTATTTGTGAAGTTCTCTCTCATCCTAACCACAATTCCAACCAATCAAGAATTTTTCTTACTTCAAAGCCACTTTTCAATGGATGTACAAATGAACTTGACAATAAAATCTCTTCAATATACATTGTGTAAAATGGGTACTGTCTCTATATTTCATAGTACATTTGTATTTCCAGGTCACCAAATTATAATTTAACATAATTCAGAGATTCACTTCCATGAATAATTTTGACCATCTAAAGGTCTAGAGTCATGAAACCTGGAGATAATCATGAGGTAGTACAACAAATATGGGATTTGATCTAGACCCCAATAGCCTATATGAGCTTCCAAGTTTGACCTTGCATAAATTATACTGCAAAGGAATGTTTCTCAACTGTGTTTTCCCCCAGATTTACTCAGCAAATATATTTTCCTACAGGAATATCCAGTATCATCTAAGTGAATGATTAACATTCAAGGTGCTAAGACCATGTCCATAAGATGAAGAGTGTTTTGGAAACAAATAAATGAGTATATCATAATGAAAGACTGTTTTTCCTTTGCAAAAAGTCACTGAATTATGCCATCCAGACAGCCCACTGTCCAATAATGTTTTGATAAATGAAAGGATAGACAATCACATTAAGAATATCAGAACATCATTTGCAATTCTCAAAGTAAGTATTCAGACTCAACAAGCAATGAACTTTCTCTCAAAATTAGAGGTAATAGTCCACCCAACTGAGTGGCAGCAATGTGCACATTTGGAGATAGTAGTCTTTCATTTCTCTCTCCTTTTCCTATCTACTCTCAAGAGGCTTCAGTGCAGGGAGGTATTTTTCAAACCATGCTGATTGAGACCCCCATTAATAAATATATTTCACCTTTAAACACCAGTGCAAGGAAATGTATACCTGAGACAGAAATTTCCAAAGAAATAATGCTTATTTTCACTATCAAAATGTGTACTTATATTTTCGATCATATTCTATTTTACTTTAAAAATAAATACTAGTTGCAAACCATGAAATTAACATCCCTAAAAGAGACCATGATCCACAGTTTGCAAACCAATGATTTTTGTAATAATTACTCTTCATTTTTTATGACTGTGATGAATGGACCAAGAACCTTTCAACGAAAATGTGTGTTCATAAGCAGATGGACAAAAAAAAAAAAAAAATCACCTTAACTACACAGAGTGACAAATGATAGGGGCTCAATAAAAATTTGATGAACTAGTTAATGGAATATTATAGAAAAAAAGTAAACTTCCATGTATAAACCATAGCAGATGAGCAGATAAATCATTTGAATAAAGCTTAAGCAATTAGAGAAAGGCAAAGATTTTTGACTGATTACAAAGATAAATGGCAAGTGGTGTGGCTGTGTTAAATAGTTTTGTAAAATAAAGCTGTTTGGGAAAGTTTAAAACCTTTTGTGACAAATGGATGTAGATCTCACTCCCAGATTTTCCACTTACCAATTTTGTATATATGGGCACGTTCTCCAACTGATTGGAGCCCTAGTTTTGTGGCTAACATTAAATTTTGGGGTGCTTCTAATAATAATGTATATAAACAACATAACAGGACCTAATAGGTAGCACTTGTTCAAGGAATATTATTTTTGCAAGTCAGATATTGGTTAAGTTTATAGACCAGCAGTTTTCTTTTGCACAACGTCTGAATTTAGCATTTTATCAAGCTAAATGGAGCCACCCTTCAAAAAGTTTCATTAGGTGAGGTCAGATCTCTGGCCAGTTTGTTAACTAGCAGGTAACCATACTAACTACATCTTCCTTTGTGACTGAGGAACCTAGTGAGTCCTGTAGGAATGATGGTTAAAGAGATGATGAAGATACCACATTTGATCCAGCTCTTGAAGATGTGACAGGAAGAAGATAAAGTTCATCAACTTAAAGCCTTGGTTATCATTAATAGCACTTTTGAAAAACATGTTTTGGGATCTGTGTGTTCAGGGAAACGGGAGAAAAAAATTGAGACTACTGGAGGTGCCAGGTTTGGAACTGCATGCATGTGATTCATGCCAGGTCTTCTTGAGTCCAGGGGGAATTTAGAGACAGGAAGCTCTGGACAGCTGGGGCTTTGGTACTTTCAATAGTGCTTGTTCATCAGGATCGAAACTGAACACCCTCCACTAGCTTTATGTCTTTCTTTTCTCTGTTTCTTTCCTTAGTTATTTCCTGTTTCTCAGGATTATTTTTGAAGTTAGAAAATATACATATTTAACTGTAAACAAGTATACTCTACTCAGCTATATTTTTTTTTGTCCCAGCTATATTGAGGTATAACTGATAAGTAAAAATTGCATGATTAAGTTGACAACATGGTGTTTTGATATATGCATACAAGCTAATTAACATATCCATCATTTCACAAAGTTACCTATTTTTGTATGGGGAGAACACACAAAAATCAACTTTCTTATTTTTTTTTTAAGTTTCTTGTCCTGGGGATTGAACTCTGGGCCTCACACATGCTAAGCATACTCTACCACTGAGCTATACCCCTACCCCCAGCAAGTTTCTAATAAAAATTATCAAGTGTAGTCACCATGCTATGGATTAGGTCTCCAGAACATATTCATATCATAAGGGTAACTATCTATTCTTTGCCTCAAATCTCCCCATTCCCCCACTCACAACCCCCTGCTAACTCCCATTCTACTTTCTGCTTATGAGTTTATTTTCTATGAATTTCTCATTATAAATAAATTCATGCAGTATTTTTTGTGTGTGTCTGTTTCATTTAATCCCCTTGTTGTAGAAAATGGCAGGATTTCCTTCTTAAAGATGGAATAGTGGGGCTGGGGGTTGTGGCTCAGTGGTACAGTGTTTGCCTAGCACAGGTGAGGATCTGGGTTCCATCCTCAGCAATTAATAATAGAGGATGAGGTGTCATCATTTGATAATGATGGCATGTGTACTATTTCTCAAATTTTGGGTGCTTGTTAGGGACATGGATTTTGGGTGCACCCCTCAGAGAGATTTTGACTAAAGGTGTGAGATGAGTCCCAGGTGTTATTGATGAGCGCTGCAGTCCATTCTTCTAGTACACTTTGAGAAGCTGGTCTAGGATACTTCAGATAAATTTTGCTTTTGTCTTTTCCTACTTTAGATACAACTAAAGTGATACACATACAATAGTTACTCTAAGCACACAGGTGTAGAAATTTGAGACAACTTTCTAGTCCACTATTCCAATTTTGCTTTCCATTTTTATTGTACATCTTTAACAAGCACCCTAGTTGCCTTTATTGAGCCTTCTAGAGCACTTCTACATTCCTTGAATGCCCGTGAGTGAATGTCCCTATGTGCACATAATTGTTTGGAGTTCCACTTCTTAAACTAGATGTTGAATAACCCTGATTTTTTAAGTGCTGGGAGAATTACTCTTACCTGATAAGAACCAATTCATGGTTGCAGTCAACACACTTCCAACATTATTAATGAGAAACTAGCACCTTGGACACACAAGGGAATCTAGAGTCAGTCATTAAATAGTGATAGGATCTATGCAATAAGGAAATATTTTTGGTCACCCCCAAGGAAATATTTATAACATCCTTCCATTAGACTTTTGCTTCTGAAAATCTGCCCATGGGAAGAAAGGCTTAACTAGGACTGCTCCTCTTCTCTCTCTTTCATCTCTTACTCCCAGTCCTAGAAGCTTCATCAAAACATTCTGGGTTTCTTTTTACTCTTCATTCCTGTACCAGCCTACTCTGCAGAGCCCATGTCTTTGGATAAAATGCTAAAGGAAGTCTGAAGATGGTTTACCTTGGAAAGGGATTGTTGAAGACCCAAAGGACTACATGCAGTAAGATTTACCTTTCACACACCTGTGATGTTGTTGCTTCTAAAACTGACAAAGATCAGAAAGCTTGCATAACTTCTGTGCCTAAGATAAGTGAGTTTATGTCTGTAAAATGTTTTGTAACCTATAGAACTGTAAGTAAGTAAAACCAGGCATTATTGCTGTTTTGTTACTCTTATTCTGTTTTGTGAGCAGTGTTAATCCTCGGAGACTCAGAGGACTGAATGCTACATTCATGCCAGGAGATCAAGAGAAAGGAAGCACAGGGCTGCAGTGCACTCCACAGTGAGCCTCAGGAAGCTGAGACTTCAAGTCACCCTGCTGCAGAGGGATTGAGTTAAGGAGCAGAGTTCTGGCTTTTGGTCCAGCATCAAGATGTGCCCTGGTGGTTCAGACCAGAGAGCATGGGGGCCTTGGGGTCCTCCCTTTTGTTTAGGGGGTTCAACCCTAGGACACTCTTTCTAAGTAAAGCTCCATTCTTCTCATTCTTCCCCCAGCCCATGCCCAGCATTATTGGGTGACACAGAAGGCCAAGGACCAGGAGGTTACTCTCCCAAGTGTTTATTAGAAAGGGGGAAGAAAGTGGGGAGGAAAAAAAAAAAGAGAAGACCCTCTTTTCTGGCTGCTTAATACAGTTTCCTGAAAACCCGTGCTATGTGCTAAGTTTTAGTTTGAACAATCATAGTCTCCAATCTGTGTATGCATTATGGATCTTGAAACCCCACAATTATGGGTATCTTTGCTTAAGTGGGAAAACACATTATGAGATTAAAGTCAACAACTTAATAACAAATGTTTAGGACTTTACCCTATTGAGGACTATATTTCTTTTGGATAGTACTATAATCTCATGGGCAGCAATTCTGACATCCTATTGAAGAAGAGCAGGAAGCAATAAGGAAAATATCCTGAAACTACAGGAATCGTTTTAATGCCAAGACAGAGAAGCAACAAACATTGTAAGGATAAAATCCAGCAAACTGCCAATATGTAGAGCATGTCTCACACATGAAGCTTGACTCCTGAGAAAGAACAGGCCCTCTTAATGACCACTCTTAGAGATGGATTCTTAGGCTTTGTCAAAAATTTTAATTGTCCTAAGAAATGTACCTCATTAAAAATATCAAACTAATCTGTATTATCTTATTCTTGTTACTTAGCCACACATAATCAGTGAAGAAATATTAGAAAAATGAAGTGAATAAAAAGAAAATAGGATGAACTACCGAGCTCATTCTAACATTTTGGGGAGCACATATAAATACACCACATGTATTTCAAAGACATGATGAGTCATATTGAAACATGGTAATATAATCTGCTTTTTAACTTAAATATATTACAAATATCTTTCCTTGTCATCTTTGCTATAATAATTAAGGTAAATATGTCTAGTATTTTATTTTATGGCTGATTATATTTTATTTAATCCCCCATTTTGACATTTAGATTATTGTAACATTTTCACAACTCCATAATTTGTTTTACTAAGGCTCATTTATTTCTTATAGATGTGAAGTTTATCAGCTATTCAAATTGCTTGAGCAAGGTTTGTGAGGTTAGTTTTCTAAGTCTACTGCATTGCCGAGACAATTCAGACAATACAATTCTGGAACACCTGATTATTTATGTCAATTGGAAGAAACAACTGGTCAATCCAGGGCATGATACTATCTTTTTTTCCCTCTTCTGACATGGGAAGACACATCAAATTCTTAGGATAACTTACAATCTCACACCGTCTAGTATGGCACAGAAAGTGTTAGCTGACAGAAGACCCCAGTCAACAGCAGGCTTTCATTTCTCAAATTCCACATGAGAAAGAATTCCTTGTATTTATTTTCTTAGAGGAGTCTACAGTTTTCCGTTAATTCATCAATTGAGTCCGGTTAAGGGCTAAACTAATTGGCCCGTCTATTATCCCCATTGATAAGTCATTAGGTACAACATTAGCGGAGACAGAAACCAATATAATATTACTTATACCAGATGAGCAATGAAAATTTGGTGGATGGCCTCGAAAACAAAATTGCATTTCAGTACCTTTATAGAATCATTCTTCAGCAAGAACAAATTAATAGAGCTACTGGTCAGAATTAATTCAGCTAAATTAGCTTCCAAATGTGCTTTTTTGACTCATTAGCCACCTGTATCACCATTTTAAAGATGGATTTAAATGATGAAAATAGTGAATAGGAATTAGGAAAGGTGAAGTGAAGAATTATTCAAATCCAGGATTGTAAACAAATGTTTATAAATGCTAAAAAGGACAGTTTTCTATAGCCCTCATCTGATTAGATATGAATCTATACATAGCATAGATCTGTTTATATTCACATTAAGGGGAGAAGAAAAGCATGCACAGCACCAGCTGTTTAATTTGTAGCCATCATTATTTTCCCATTAGCACCTGTTGAATTAGAACTACTAGCACCAGTTGATTTTGCCTGTGCCTCATTTCAGTGATGTGTTCTTAAACGTGAACACTCTAACATAATGTGCCATATTAATGGATCATGATGAATATAAAATAAGTGGTCCTCACCAGAGGTCTTTGACACAGAACAGAACAATTGTAGGATCTCAGAACAACTTTAGGATGAAGGCATCAGGATGAACAATTTCAGGATGAAGCCTGATGAAAGCAAGTAGTGATGACTTACCATTGTGTCTTGTGAATCCTGGGCTAGTAACCAGCATGGCTGCTCCTGGGCAATGGTCCTGGGATGACTTCATGGCCACAGGGACTACCACAAGAGAAAGCATTTTGTACAATTAATATATGATAATAATCATAATTGAAACATATACATAAAAATAAAACCTTGTGGATATTTACAAAATTAACTTTTAAAAACTTGTACTTTTTAGATGCACATGACAGTAGAGTATATTTTGACATATTATACATACATGGAGTATAACTCATTTTCCTGTGGTTTGTACATGATGTGGAATTATGCTGGTCATATATTCACATATGAACACAGAAAAGTTATGTCCAATGCATTCTACTGTCTTTTCTATTCCCATGCCCCTCCCTTCTTTTCCTTCCCCTTTGTCTAATCCATTGAACTTCTTCTATTCCACCCCCTTCTTGCAAAATTAACTTAAAATTTTTTTTAAATGTCTTTTATCATATTCTTGTATTTAAAACACAAAATCTCCAGAGAACTTAGCTTGATTTTTTGGCTTTGATGGAGGATTGTGGGTGTTGATGGTTATCGAAATTTGTATCTATGAAATAAAACAAGCTTATTATTTGGGATGGTTATTTACAATATTTATAAATCTATAAATATCAGAAGCACCATCAAATGCAGGTAACTTGAATAAAGAACTTGAAAAACAATAAAGTTTATATCTATTCTAAGTCATTTCCTTTACTCTTTGTTTCCTCATTAATAATATTAATATGACAACTTTAGATCAAAATGCTTTTGATCATCTCTGACTTGCATATTAAGGAAAGATGCAAAAGAGAAATTTCCTTTCAGATAGTTTCTTTTTCCTTCCCACTCAGGCACTATCAGAGTTTTTGATGCCACATTAACTTCGGGAGATAGAAAATAGAAACTCAACACTCTTTTGATCCTAAGCATTTTATTTATGGTGGTGTGTGAAATATTTCCAAATAATTGTGAAAACATTCCTTGTGACAGGAACAATAAGTAAACTTTTTGTTCTATCCACCTTGGGATGGTTGGCTTCACACTAAATTTGAGGCTGGTGCCTGCATTAGCTTCTTTTTTTTTTTTTTTTTCCAGATACATCCCAGCTGCATCACAAAGCTTAGTAGCAGTAGTGGAACAGAAATAAATACTTAGTGGCTCTAAAACACAGGTGGCACCATGTGCTCTCACTCATATGGAAGCTGAAAAGCTGACCTCAAAGAAGAGAGGGGAATAGTGCTTACTAGAGCCTAGGATGGGAAGTGGGGAGAAGGGACAGAGGCAGATTGGATAACAGCCACCAAAATGCAGTTAGAGAGGAGAAATAGGTTCTATTGGTCTCTATAGCATAGTAGGATGACTGTAGTTCACAGCAACCTATTATGTATTTTATATAGAACAAGAAGAGGTCAAAGGCCCCAAAGATAAAGACATGATAAGGAAATGGAAATACCAATTACTCTGCTTTGGTCATTACATGTTATGTACTTGGTTTAAATTATCACACTGTGTCCTACAAAGATGTATAATTATGTGTCAATTAAAATTAAAAAAATTTTAAATAAAATTAAACAAACATTGCTGGGCCAGCCTCACAATCCCTGATTAGCAGCAGTTTGGGGGTGACCCAAGAATCTACACTTTTAATAAATGTTCAGTTGATACTGATGTTTCTGGTCCTGGAACCATATGTTGAGAACCACTGACTTAAAGATTCGGTATTATTATATTTTTCTCTTACATGCTTTATTCCATTCAAATCCATGTGCAGCAACCTTATAGTTTTAAGATTAAGCTCATAGAGAAGAAGGAAGAAATGACGACTGCTCACTAAGATGCTCATTTTCTCAGTGAAGTTACAAATTCCTGATCTATATCACTCCTGAAAGTGATTTGATTGATATCCAGCCATTTCTTTGAATGCTTCCATGTGAAAGTTATGTGTGATGATAAAGTGTTGCCGCCTGAAGCTATGGCCGCTTGGAGCAACAAAGCCGCGGGAAGAAGTTCAGAGGCAAACTGGAAACAAACAACTTTTTATTCTGATAACTTTTCTCTCTGGCTCTAACAATGACTAACACGCACGACACACACTACCAAAAAATGGCTCAGACCAGATCAGCAATCTCGGCTGAAGTCACTCGAGATCCCAGGCCAAGTCCTGCGAGATCCCGGGCCAAGTCCCGTGAGACTACGGAAGGCAGCAATGCCCAAATCTCCATGGCCCATAGTCAACCGCAATTTAAGCCATCTCCCCAAACAGGGCTCCTGCAATAAAGCATCATCAAATAGTAGCAGGAGGTTCTGTTTAAGATATTGTAGGACAGGTACTTAATAAGTGTCTCATAATTTGTTGAATTCATGCAGAAAGGATCAAATATATCTGCTTAAGTTCTTGTAGGGTAGCTGCTTATCCAACACTCCTATTCTTTTCAACATCATCTTCATTTTTTATTAATTTTTAAATTTGTTTTAATTTTTTTGTTTTTTTTTTAATTTTGTTTTTTTTTTCACCCTTTCCCCCCCTCCTATCCCCTTCCTCCTCATTGGCTATTCTAGTGTTCCTCTAATCCTCCTATGCTCCTGTCCCAACCCCACTGTGAATTGGCCTCCTTATATCAGAGAAAACATGCTGGCATTTGGATTTGGGGGATGGACTAACCTCACTTAGCCTTATATTCTTCAACTTCATTCATTTACCTGTGAATGCCATGATTTTATTCTCTTTTATTGCTGAGTAATAATCCATTGTGTATAAATGCCACATTTTCTTTATCCATTAATCTACTGAAGGGCATCTAGGTTGGTCCACAGTGTAGCTATTGTGAATTGTGCTGCTATAATCATTGATGTGGCTGTGTCCCTATACTATGCTGTTTTTAAGTCCTTTGGGTATAGACCGAGGAATGGGATAGCTGGGTCATAAGGTGGTTCCATTCCAAGTTTTCCAAGGAATCTCTATACTGCTTTCCATACTGGCTGCATCATTTTGCAGTCCCACCAGCAATGTGTGATTGTGCCTTTTTCCCCACATCCTCGCCAACATTTATTGTTTGTGTTCTTAATAGCTGCCATTCTGACTGTGTGAGATGAAATCTTAGAGTGGTTTTGATTTGCATTTCTCTAATAGCCAGAGATGTTGAACATTTTTTCATGTATTTATTGACTGATTGTATGTCTTCTTCTGAGAAGTGTTTGTTCAGTTCCTTGGCCCATTTATTGATTGGGTTATTTGTATTTTTGGTGTTAAGATTTTTAAGTTCTTTATATATTCTAGAGATTAGTGCTCTATCTGATGTGCATGTGGTAAAAATTTGTTCCCAATTAGTAAGCTCTCTATTCACCTCACTGATTGTTTCTTTTGTTGAGAAGAAACTTTTTAGTTTGAATCTATCCCATTTATTGATTCTTGATATTAATTCTTGCACTACAGGAGTCTTATTAAGGAACTTGGGGCCTAATCTGACATGTTGGAGATTAGAGCTTACTTTTTCTTCTATTAGGCATAGTGTCTCTAGTCTAACTCCTAGATCCTTGATCTACTTTGAGTTGAGTTTTGTGCATGGTGAGAGATAGGGGTTTAATTTCATTTTGTTGCATGTGGATTTCCAGTTTTCCCAGCACCATTTGTTGAAGAGGCTATCTTTTCTCCAATGTATATTTTTGGCGTCTTTGTCTAATATAAGATAACTGAAATTATATGTGTTAGTCTCTGTGTCCTCTATTCTGTACCATTGGTCTACCCATCTGTTTTGGTGCCAATACCATGCTGTTTTTGTTACTATTGCTCTGTAGTATAATTTAAGGTCTGGTATAGGAATGCCACCTGCTTCATTCTTTTTGCTAAGGATTGCTTTAGCTATTTTGGGTCTCTTATTTTTCCAGATGAATTTCATGACTGCTTTTTCTATTTCTATGTGGAATGTCATTGGGATTTTGATTGGAATTGCATTAAACCTGCATAGCGCTTTTGGTAGTATGGTTATTTGACAATATTAATTCTGCCTATTCAAGAGCAAGGTAGATCTTTCCATCTTCTAAGGTCTTCTATAATTTCTTTCTTTAATGTTCTGTAGTTTTCATGATAGAGGTCTTTCATGTCTTTGGTTAAGTTGATTCCCAAGTATTTTATTTTCTTTTGATGCTATTGTAAACAGGGTAGTTTTCCTCATTCCCCTTTCAGAGGATTTCTCACTGATATATAGAAATGCTTTAGATTTATGGGTGTTGATTTTGTATCCTGATACTTTTCTGAATTCATTTATGAGTTCTAGAAGTTTTCTGGTGGAATTTTTTTTGGGTCTTTTAGGTATAAAATCATATCATCAGCAAATAGTGATAATTTGAGTTATACTTTATCTATCTGTATCCCTTTAATTTCTTTCATTTGTCTTACTGCTCTGGCCAGTGTTTCAGGTACTATGTTAAATAGAAGTGGTAAAAGAGGGCATCCCTGTCTTGTTCCAGTTTTTAGAGGGAATGCTTTCAATTTTTCTCCACTTAGAATAATGTTGGCTTGGGGCTTAGTATAGATAGCTTTTACAATGTTGAGATATGTTCCTGTCATCCCTATTTTTTCTAGTGTTTTGAACATAAAGATGTGCTGTATTTTGTTGAATGCTTTTTCTGCATCTATTGAGATAATGATATGGTTCTTATCCTTAAGTCTATTGATGAAATTAATTACATTTATTGATTTCCATATGTTGAACCATCCTTGCATCCCTGGAATGAACCCCACTTGATCGTGGTATACTATTTTTTTGATATATTTTTGTATCCATTTTGTCAGAATTTTATTCAGAATTTTTGCATCTATGTTCATTAGAGATATTGGTATAAAGTTTTCTTTCTTTGATGTGTCTTTGCCTGGTTTTGGGATCAGGGTGATATTGGCCTAATTGAATGAGTTTGGAAGTACTCCCTCTTTTTCTATTTCCTGAAATAAATTGAAGAGTATTGGTATTAGTTCTTCTTCTTCTTCTTTAAAAAAAAAATCTATTTATTTGCTTTTGTTGTACACAATGCATTTATTTTTACATGGTGCTGAGGCTCGAACCCGGGCCGTGCATGTGCTAGGAGAGTGCTCTACCGCTGAGCCACAACCCCAGCTCATATTAGTTTTGCTTTAAAGGTCTTGTAGAACTTGGCTGTGTATCCATTTGGTCCTGGGCTTTTCTTGGTTGGTAGGCTTCTGATGGCATCTTCTATTTCATCGCTTGAAATTGGTCTGTTTAAATTGTGTATATCATCCTGATTCAATTTGGGAAAATCATATGACTCTAGAAATTTGTCGTTGCCTTCGATGTTTTATATTTTATTGGAGTACAAGTTTTCAAAATAATTTCGAATTATCTCCTGTATTTCCGTAGTGTCTGTTGTGATATTTCCTTTTTCATCGTGTATATTAGTAATTTGAGTTTTCTCTCTCCTTCTCTTTGTTAACCTGGCTAAGGGTCTGTCAATTTTATTTATTGCTTCAAAGAACCAACTTTTTGTTTTGTCAATTTTTTCAATTGTTTCTTTTGTTTCAATTTCATTGATTTCAGCTCTGATTTTAATTATTTCCTGTCTTCTACTGCTTTTGGTGTTGGATTGTTCTATTTCTAGAGCTTTGAGATGTAATGTTAAGTCATTTATTTGTTGATAGTTTCTTCTTTTGAGGAATGAACTCAATGTAATGAACTTTCCTCTTATAACTACCTTCATAATGTCCCAGAGATTTCAATATGTTGTGTCTGTGTTCTTGTTCACCTCTAAGAATTTTTTAATCTCCTCTTTAATGTCATCTGCAACCCATTGTTCATTCAGTAGCATATTATTTAGTCTCCAGGTGTTGGAGTAGCTTTTATTTCTTATTTTATCATTGATTTCTAATTTCATTACATTATGGTCTGATAGAATGCAGGGTAGTATCTCTATTTTTTTATATTTGCTAAGAGTTGTTTTGCGGCATAGTATATGGTCTATTTTAGAGAAGGATCCATGTGCTGCTGAAAAGAAAGTGTATTTGCTTGTTGAAGGTTAAAATATTATATATAAGTCAGTTAAGTCTAAGTTGTTTATTGTATTTTTGAGATCTACTCAGAATTCACCTCTCTTCCCCACCTTCTGCTCTATCTAACTTTCTCCCTGGATTCCTTTGGTCCTGGGTATAGAGTTCTCTTGCCTCGTGGCATATTGCCAATTCCTTGGTAGTGACACCAGCATTGCTGTGTGTCTGTTGCAGAAATCTAGACCTAATAAATTTAAAAATACAAAAATCTAAATCTAAATTAAAACTATGGTTCTAAACTGAAAACCTGGGATATAGCAGTGAATTTTCCATTTCAGACACCTACCAACCATTTCTGTGAAGAAACCTGGATTTGCAGCCTCCTTTCCATCTTCTGGAACAGAAGGCAAGAGAGAGATGGAGTGGTCTAAGTTTCAATTAAAATTGTCCATATGTGGAAGGGAGAATTTGAAAGGCCTATCGAAGCTGTTGAGTGCAAAGGAATTGCAAGGTCTGGATGCTCAAATAATTGTTCCTTTTCTCAATTTTCAAAAGAAATTTGTCAATCTAAGAAGAGCAGTGGTGAAGAACATGCTAATTAACCTAGTCATGTTTGGTTAAGGCAAAATGTTAGAGAACATTTTTTTTTTTTTTCCCTGAGTACAATCACACGCTTTGGAAATGGCTGAGTCACAGAAGCATCTGGGGGCACTTTTTGGCATTAATAAGAAGTTTGGCCCTTAATGCAAGGTTAATTTACTTGGGATGAAACCATAGCTGGTTCAGCTTCGTATCACGCTCCTCAGAAAGCCCTGCAGCCATGGGGTCCTCCAGGCAAAGCTCATTTACATTTTTTATCTCCCTCTAGTCAGTCCTGAAATTCCAGTGGTCATGTTCAGACATAACTTACGAGAGGAATCATTTCATTCAGAAACATCTTAATTTTCAATGACATTTTGAGTCTCTGAATCTGGGCTATGGAGATTTCTCTATTTTGACATGTTCATTCTGGTTGAGTAAATTTCATGTTTTAGGAAGCCAATTTGAAAGTTAAAAACTGTGGATTTTTTTTTTTTTCCCCCATAGACTTCCTCTGTCTAGGCAAGGAGGGATCCTTCTTTCATTACTGTTTTTGATTGTATAGACTTTTCCACTTTGAGTGCTCGTAAACTGCAAATGGAAAAATGTGTCTTCTGCTGAGCCTGAGTGGAAAATTAAGTTTGTGAGAAGTTTGGAAACACTGGCAAAGATCCCACCAAGGTGCACACCAATCGAGGATACTCACTTGTTGGGGGTGAGCCCTATGTTGGGAATAGCCCTAGTTGGGAAAGCTGCTGGACTGGTGTTTAGAGCCCAGCTCTGCTACTTATTCATTGAGTGATTAGCCTCTCCACTGAGAGGGGGATTATATGGTCTTCCTGCTTGCTCTGTGAAGATTAGAGTCTGTGAAAGGTTTAGCACAGTGCCTGGCCCATTGTAAAGGGCAGATAAATGGAAGTGATTATTGTCACCACTCTCTGTTGGCAAACCATCTGGGATAGGTTTGACTGGATTCACCTGGGGTTATTCTAATTTCTGTGTTGAGACACAAGGTGCTCCAGAGGACTCATCCTTTAAGGAAGTACTTGCACAATGCTGATTGGTTCATAGTACGGGGTCACTGGGTGAAATGCATTTTCCACTTGGAAAGAAAAGTGCTGCTTAGGATTCTAAACACTGGGGTGAGAGGGAGGAAACAAACCAGAGAGAAAAATCTTACAAGGAACAAAATACCCAAGAGAAGCAAAGGCTGGATCTAAAACCAAAAAGGCAATCTTTCATTCTGTAAATATTTAATTACTTGATGTGTGCTGGACTCTGTGGGATATATGCAGACAGTGACTTTAAAAGTTACAGTTTCTACTGAAACTTTTTGTTCCTTGCCTGTAACTGATCTTTGTTTTTTCATAGAAGCTCCCATTTCTTCTCTGTGGCTAGAAAGTGAATGTTGTATCTAACTTCTGAAACCAAGTTAATGTCCTAGAGCTCACTTGGTCCTAAAGCTCACATTGCTATTTTTCATTTATAAGTAACTTCTAATTCACTCAGACTGTGTGCAGGGGTCGGTCACCTAAGGCACCACCCAGATTCATGGGAATGGACTCTGATCTTTGTCGACAGCACTACAGTCTGGTTCCCTCTAATCTTTGAATGAAGATGCTGGCCCTTATTGCAAGGCTGTAGAAGTGTTTCTGGTAGAACTGTAGGACTCTCCTTCCAGCACTGTTAATGCATAGTTACACACTAGTCTAGTGATTTGGGTGGGAACATACTTAGTCCCCAGTCTGGAAGAATAAAGCATCTTCTTGAGCTCATATGTAGGAAGTATTTGATGCCATTAATGAAGGTGGGGCATGAGAACAATGGGTTTGAGATGTTCATTGGATCTTTAAGTGTACACAACTGCCATTCTTCTAAAATGTGGCCTGAAGCTCTAGAGAAAAGCCAAAAGTGGGAGGTGAATATTTGGGAAGTATGTTAGTCAGTTTTCTGATACTATAACAAATCCCTGAGATAAGCGCCTTTTAAAAAGAAAAGTTAAAAAGCTGCAAGGCCAGGAGAGGTCCTGGTGGTGTGTTGAAGGAATCGCGATCGACCCGTCTCCACAGTGGGAGGGAGTCATCTCCCCTATGCAGGGTTAGCCCCGCTCCTTAGTCTGCAGCTCTATCCCACCAGAAGGAATAGGAGTGATTTCCCATGCATATTTTTGCTCTCTCTTGTTCTTGACAGGGGGGTTTACATGAGTTATTCATCCCCATTATTATCTACTCCTGTCTGATACTCTTCCCTACATGGAGTGGAAGGTTTTTGGGAAAGGAACCAGCAGTGCCCTGGGAACTTGGGTGACCTTGAGGACTGAAGACCATCTATCTATGGCGCCTGGGAGCATATGCTAGTCTAGTGTCTAATGAGGCTTCTGAGTCAGTTACAGATGAAGCATTTCAAGTTCAATATCCAAGTTCATAAAAGAGAGGAGGAGCAAAAGGCAAATCTAAGAGGGCTCAGAACTATGACCTGACATACAGTTGAGAGGTTGAGTGGTAGAGAGGAGCGAGCCATGTGGAGGTGGATTTTTGCATGTTTTCTTTGTCTGACTAGGGTCATCCTGAGACAGTCTTGCTTAAATATTGGCTTAAAAGCTGGGGATGTAGCTCAGTGTTAGTGTGTTTGCCTATCATGTACAAGGCCTTGGGTTTTACCCCCAGCCTTACTAAAAAAAGAGAGAAGGAAGGAGGGAGGGAGAGAGAGGGAGAGAGAATGAATACTGGCATCATGGCCTAATTCTTTTTTTTTAATATTTATTTATTTGCTTTAGTTGTATACAATTCGTTTATTTGTATGTGGTGCTGAGGATCGAACCCGGGCCGTGCACGTGCTAGGCGAGCACTCCACCGCTGAGCCACAACCCCAGCCCTTTGGCCTAATTCTTAATGAAATTCCATAATACCTTGATTACCCCATATCTCAGTTTCCTCTAGGGATCATGAAACTCTGACTCCTGCGATGATTTCTGGCCCTTCTTTGCAGATCCTTCTGATCAATTACTGCCTGATAGGTTTTCACATTGGTCTATACTACCCTCTCTTGAACCCTGCTTAGTCCCATCTGTTGATTTTCGTTGTCAATGACTACCCCAGGCCTAATCTCTGCTTCTGAGACATCCTCTGAAATGGATGTCCTGGCACTGTCCATATAGCTCATCTTCTGGTGCTTGCTACATGAATTTAGACTTAATCTTCTCAGTGTTTGGAGGTCCTGTCAGTCAAGGGCACCTACTTTTGCTGGAAACTACTGAGTGCAAATGCATTCTCCCTCAAACACTTCCAAAATAGACTTATAATTCTTATTTTACAGGCCACAAAAGAAGGCTCAGAGAGGTTCAGAAGCTTGCCTAAGGTCACAAAATGAAAAGTGGCAGATGCTGGGATTAACTATCAGATGGGTTTGGTTCCAAAGCATATTGTCTTTCCATAACTATAGTTGGTTTCCAAGGAGGTATGAGGAAGCTCAAAAAGTGAAGATGACTGTGGTCAAAGAGAGCAGGCAAGGAATTTAATTTTTTTATAGTGGCCATTTGTGAGTGATTAATCTCAGAGGACTGGGCTTGCTAATGAACAAGACAAAGGTCACAAGTAAGTAGGAAGTTAAGGGGCATATTGGTCTTGGTTTCAGAGAAGCTAAAAGTGGGAAGCTGATTATAATCAACTCCCTCTCCTCTTCTGGATTAAAAATCAAGATGAAATGTTGTGTTTCCCCTGGAAGCGGGTGTTGTGACTGAATCTTCATTGTAATGATGATTGCTAATTCACCTGGCCTCTAGACACAATGCTGTCATTTCCATACATGTTGTCTATGTTTATTACAAATTTGCCCATATTCTTGGTTGGTCCAGTAATCTTGGCCACAACCTCCAGGAAGTATGAATTTAACATTTGTGAGAAAAGCACAAATGTTGCTTTCTGGTTGACTATAAATAGAAATGGCTATACTTCCCTCTATGTTCCTGATGAAATCCAAACTACAGCACCCCCACCTCCACCAAGTATTGCAGAATAGCTAACATTCTTCCTTTTCCTCTTAGAAGGCGGATTAGTACCACCTGTCTCAGCTAACATTCGTGGGATTCAGCAGGAAAAACAGTATTAGGAGGGGAAAGCTCCTTTGAATGCAGTATTTTAGGATTATTTCTTTGGTTGCTAAACTGCTACCTTTGTATTCAGAGGTGATGAGACATTTTCTGGCTGAGAGACAGAGACATCCCAGAAAGGTGTCAAGTTAAAAGAGAGCTGATGAAAAGATTTGAGCCAAAGTCGTTGGAGGAGGGTGAGCGATTGATTGCAGGGGTTGCTTACATTTTCTTCTCAGTGTTACAGTTGAGGGAAGGATTGTGGTCATCACCCTGCTGCCCCATCCAACCCCTTCTTCTATGGAAGGTATTAATCTGGTCCCTCTTTCCAACTGGATTTTTGCCAGCCAGCTCGGGCAGCTCAATGGCTTTCTCTGTATGAGGAAAAGAGGGAAGTTGCAGTGTTTCAGGTTCAAAGAGCTGTCTTTGAGCTATGAGTCCTGAAACTTGCTCTTGGATTTGGCATTCAAAAGGGATGGCATTGTGGACTGGGCATTTAACCTTTTGCTCTCTGCAATTTTCCCCTTTTCTAAAATGGAAATAATAAAATTCTCCTGCAGTAGTGTTGGGAAGATTAATGAGTTAATGTTTGGTGAAGTGCTTGGAGATTCTCAGATGAAAGGTGCTACATAATAATTATAATAACACTTTGTTCTTATGTAGTGCCTTTCTTCCAGGGAGCTCAAACTGCTTTATAAAAATTATTTCATTAATCCTCACAGCATCCTTCTATGGCAGGCTGCAATTACTATCCCCTGTTCTTATATCAGGAAATCTGGAACATAGATGGGGGAAATGACCTGGCCAAGGTTGGAAGGCAGGTCACTGGACAAGTCATCAGCTGAATGTAGATCTGGTTCATTCATTCACTGATTCATTCACTCACAAATATTTACCCATAGATATGCCAGACACTTGACCTACTGAGTAGGGGAGGACAAGATGGAAAATCAAGTAAAATACTTTCTTTGCTATGAAAAAGATTGAATTTGCCCCCCCCCCCACCCACCAGAAAAATGAAACAAGTAACTTGGGTTTTACCAGAGGTACCATATAAGTGAGCTTTTTCATGAGTAATGAGTCTACCATCAAGCAAAAAGAAATAGGAAGATGGAGAAACATGTCTCAAATAAGAGAATGACAGAGCATGATAAATCTGGGGGTGAGATCCATTTGGAATGGTGGGAGCAAAGATATTTAGAAAGAGAAGTGGGTGAAGAAATTTGAACTTCATGCATAAAGCAATTGAGAAGGATTGGAGATGATTCAAGTAAAAGTAATTCAAGTATAAGTAATACAGGCAGCTTTAGAGTAGCCCTCCCTTATCTGAAGTTTTACTTTCTGTGGCTTCAGTTTTCTATAGTCAAACATGGTCTGAAAATAGTAAATGGAAATTTCCAGAAAGAAACAATATATGAGCTTTAAGTTGCATGCATTTCTGAGAAGTATGATGAAATCTTGCATTATCCTTCTCTGTTCCATGAGGGACATGAATTATCTCTTTGCCTGTATTATCCAAGCTGTATGCACTACCTGCCCATTAGTCACTGAGTGAACATCTTGGTTATTAGATCAACTGTTATGACATTGCTGTATTTGTGTACAAGTAATCCTCATTTTATTTAACAAGTACAAGAAAAGTGATGCTGGCAACTTGGACATGCAAAAAATAAACCACAAGATGCTTCCTTTAAATATTAGCTCACATCATCACAAGAAGAAACATAAATATGGTATAATGAGATATTCTGAGAGAGAGGGAGAGATTTGTATAACTTTTATTACAGTTTATTGCTATTTTTAATTTTGTTATTAGTTATTTTTGTTGATGTCTTACTATACCTAATTTATAAATTAACCTTTATTGTAAGTACATATATAGAGAAAAACAGAATACATAGTTCCAAGTACCCTCCTTATATCAACTGGAGAGGTGTTTTGAAACAATCCTTGTGGGTAAAGGAGGATTAGTGATATTTTAAAGTTAGCTTTGGTGGCCAAGTATTAGAAGGTGGACATGAAAAAAACATGAGTCCAGAAACTAGGAAAATAGTTCTCCGACACAAAATCCAAAGCAGTCACTGGGTCATTCTCTGTGGTAGTTTTAGGTGCTAGAGAGCCAATGTTGTTTTGCAGTTCTACAGGGGAAACATCAAGAAAACAGCTATAACAATGTACTTTCACGGCTAGTAATGTTTGCTTATTTTAAGAGCATACAACTGCTTTTTAAAGAAAACACAAATGATCTACAACACAGCTTTTCAATGATAGTACAGTGAATGACTGTCACTCTTCCGTTTTGAAATCTATCAGGCAAAATGGTTAAGTCTATGCTAATTACTTATTATAATATAAAGTAAGCCCTTTGTTATACTATTTGTTAAGTATCTCTTCAAATTAGGTACAAGAGAATGAATTTCAATGCAAAAGAGGGTTCATTTTAATTTCACGTGATTAACTATTTTGTGATTAGTCATATTTATTTTTTATTTTTACCCATGCTTATAACTATAGAGTCAATTTAAGAATGGTTTCCTGATCACTTGTATTTTTTTTCTTGTCAAAATCTCTTTTAAGCTTCTACAGAGAAAATTTAAAAAAAAATCTCTTTGCTATATTAGAGGCTCTTCAAACATTTTTTTAGGTATGAATGGATACAGATCTACAAGCTGTATTTGGGGTGGAAGAAGTAGGTGCACTTGGTTCCAGAATGACAGCTACTCTATATCAGATCCCTTTATCATCATTATTCTTGGAGAGCAATGAGCCAGGAAGTAAAAAATTCAAAATATTCTGCAAAATTCAAATCCTGACCATGACTTGTTAAATAATTTGATATACTTTTGACATGCAGTAAATACTTCTTGATGTAATTACTTGATGATTAACTTATTTAGACTGATTATATTTTCTAAGTAATACTTGCTTTGTGTCTCATTTGTCCTTAAATATAATGAGTGTATCAGTTAGGATTGACAAGGTTAAGCTGCAGTAAGAAATATCTCTAGGCATCAGTAGCTAATAATAAAGGTTTAATTCTGGTTCATGCATAGTTCATCGCAGAGCTGAATAACTTTCCAGAGTGCTGTCCTTTAGGGGATAGTTGTGAAATTCACCTTCTCATCAACATACATTTCATTGATTGCCAAAACAGAGTAAGAAAGAATTTAAGTGTGGCAATTAAAAGCTTCCAAGAACTTCCACTCTTTGTGTCTACTCACATTTCATAGCCAAAGCAAGTCACATGATCATGTATAATTTCAAGGGGATGAGAATTATAATCCTTCCATGTACCCATAAGAGGGGAACCAGATATCAGTTTACAATATATTTGACACAGGTCTTTGCTAATGCTCTTTGAAGATAATATTTTATTCTTTGTTAAAAAAGAACATATTAGCACTTAAGAAACACGTGTCTTAATAACAGAAAACCAAATAATTTATTCTTTGTGACATTACTGGAAGACCTACTGGTATTGTAAATGGTATTGCTTAAATATGGCCCATAATATGAAACCATTTATTGGTTAGTGTCTCTCACCTAATTTGAACTTTTTAATAGTATGAATGAGGCCTTTTTTTTCTGCACTCCCACCACCTAGAAGAAGGGTTGACACAGAGCAAATACTAAAAATCTTCCCATATATTGTGACATTAATAATCTTTTACTTCATATACATTCAGAAAAAGAGGTAAATGGAATTGCCTTTAAAGAGAAAAATATCCTATTTTACCACATCAGCAAGTACTAAAAACTTTCCATTGGTCTTCTGATGTGTTTTCTAATTACATATTAAGAAAAAGAGTGAAAATGACTATATTGAAACATTTTTCTAATTTTGGGAAGAACTTCAGTTAGGGCAGGGTTATATTCAGGGTGTGTAATCTTGTGGGGAGGTTCCATGGAAATCCTGCTTTGTAAGTGGACTCAGGTAACCCTGCATGTGGTACACTGCATGTGGAGAAGCACATTCCAATTCATTGTTTCTTAAGAATCATTTATGAAACTATCTTTCAGTATGTACTTAGGCATCTTAAGTCCATGAAAAGACTAAACTATAATAAAATTCTTAAGATTTAGCTTGCTTCTTTTCTCCTTAAATTTTATTCTCCCATTTCTAGTAATTCCTTCTAGTATATTTAAAATAGCTCCCAGTCTCACTGGTGGGGGTGTTCTTGGAAGGTTTTCAGCATGTTCATTCCTACTAGCTGCAATCCCTACTTGATGTCTGTACTCTTCCTTCTTGTGCCTATTGCCCTATTCCATAGCCTCCTAGTCACCAACCAATGCATCTGAGTTATGCAAAGGCAGTGATTCCTTGATACAGAGGCAATTAATTGCATGGTTGTGTGATTTTCACTTAAGGTTCTTAATATGAAGCATGAATAAAATTTTATTTTTTACCACTTTTGCACTTCAGCATCTTAGATTCTTTGGATCCACTTATATCTCATTGTAGATGGTTTACTACTGAAGTCTTGCTATTTAGAAGGGACCACTGTTGTGGGTTTTTACAATCAGTTGGTTCCTTCTTTGGTACATCTGGGGCACCAGGGAATTTTCCTTCTACCTTTTCCCTCCTAGACTATGCAGTCTGGCAAAGAATTATGGCAGGAATTAGAAGACAAGTGGAAACTACTTTTTATTAAGTAAGCACCCAAGAAAAGGGATGAATTCAAATATTCCAGGGACACCGTTGTTATGTGATGTCTGTTTTTCCTGCCCTTTGCTTTGTATGTGGCACCATGTGCAGTTCAACCAACCTCAGGCTATTGGTAATGTCAAGTGGAGAGGGCAGAAGCCCTAAACTGCAAGGTGTTTGCTGGTTTAACATTTTTTTTTTTTTTTGAAGAGGTGACCAAGGTTGTTGACATGGGAGTAGAAGTGGAGGTGAAAGGGAGAATGGTCTCAAGAAGTTATGAGCAATCAGGAGTCTCCTGCCTGTAGCCTGGAAGGTTGTCAGATGCTGCCTGAAGGGCATCTTATTTAGAAACAGCTTTGATAGAGTCACTTTTAGAGTCATCTCAGAAGTTCCTCTGGGTAGGACATAGGGAGGCATGGGGTAATAGAAGAGGCTAAAGGTTCAGGGCTTCTAAATTGTTTTCACTGTTTAAAAAGCAAAAGACATGTGTTTTTCCAGATTAAGGTACATTTGAAAGGCAGTTTCTAGGTGGAAACCTCTGGATTTTGTTTAATGGGCATCCATGTATTTGATGTGCTAGCAGCATGCACAGGTTGTATGCTCTGCCTTTTGTTTCACTCCACACAAGTTCATATGTTTTGCACATCAATAATGTTCGTGCACATGTTTGTTTTAATAGATCTGTGTCGTATTTAGTTAAGTTACTGCATTAGAGTTGGCTTGTATGTAAGTTGTCAGATTTGGAGATCTTTCTGATTTTAAAGATTGCACACATTTACATAATGTAATGTAAAGTGTTTACTTTGGTGTCTAAATTAGATATTGGCTAAGGGTCGCCCTCTTTTCCTTTCTCGTGGTTCCCAGATGGATGCAGCCCCCAAACTTTGAGATTTCTGACTCCCAATGCTCATCTCCAAAACCATCAATCCCAGGAAGGTGATTTTCATGTAATAATTTTCTGTTCATAGTTTTAACCTCTTTTGGTGCATTTCTATTATTTCTTTGTCCTTACTGGTGGTTACACCAGCTCCCAGTTTAATATCATTTGCACATTTCATTAATATGTGGCTTACTCCCTCTTCGAGATCCTTAATAAAGATGTTAAATTAGATTGTATCTGACATTGACCCCTGGGGCACTGCAACGTTTTAACGATATCCCGTTTTCCTGTCTGCAGTCTTCAGGGTTCTTGCGGAATGCACGAGGTGCAGCTTCAACCTGGGATAAATCTTCAATTTTAATTCTAAAGCAGAAGTCAAGTCATGTGGTTTGGGATAACTTGACATTGCCAGAACATACTTGTAGTTGCTTGGAAGTCATATTTTAGCAATTAAGTACAGGTTTGCCAGAATTATATGTCAGATTGCCAATCTGCTGACAATTATAAGAGATAGTCTCTCTGTCTTGTTTAATGCATTTCAGTCAAACTGGAAAGGGTCTTGTTTTTTAAAATGAAACTAGTCTTTTTTTACTTCCAGGCTAGCAATCACCTTTCACCAGCTTTTAAACAGCAGGCATCTTCTGTGTTTCAAAGCACATTTATTAAAGGAACACTTGTACCAATACACCGATGAAGACAGAATCAGGGAAATGCACCAACGTCCCAACTGTGATCCAGAAGTGGAACCAGTTTCAGATTTCAAGAATTTACAACAAATTCTTCTTCCAAATTGGAAACATTTAATTTTTTTTAATAGAGAAGGTATAATACCATATGATATTCTTGGCATGAAATTTAACTCATACTATTTGGTTTATCAGAGAAATCTATGTATTTCATCAGATGCAAAATTTCTCCAAATAAGTTGTAGAATAATATCTTAAAAATTAGGTTATACTACCAAGTAAAACAGAATTTCTATGAAGCTCAATTGACTATGGTTAAATGGAATATGTTCTTTAATCATAAATCTGCAAATCATGCCAAATGATAAAGTATTTTAAAAGCCTCATATTGTGCATTATTATCAACTTCTCTTGTTATACCTTAAACTTCCTTAGTTTTGGGAAGTTTTTCTGGTTGCTGTTAGGCATACTTATAAAGATAATTCTTTAGTTTCTAACAGAAAAGGAATGATTGAAAAATGAACATAACCAGAACTTGAAAATGACCTTGTAAATACAATTTATTTGAATTATAAGCAAAATTGAAAATGCATTTCAGCATCAATTACAGATGCATCTCCCAGGTGATGAAAAGTGAAATGCTCTGTTCTTGTGGTTGTTCACGCTTCCGAAGGATTTTTCAAAGATGGAATGATTTACTATTTCTTGAAAAGGCCAATTTTCACCCAAATGTCTCACTGCATTTGGGAACCAGAACTCTGGAACATCCTAGTGAAATCTCACCTGCTGTCCTCCTCATTGCCCTGCACTCCCACCCCCACCAACTAAATGATGACTGGCTGTACCCACTTTAAGAGATGGACAATGGTCAGGCAGCTCAATCAATAAAACAAAATAATAAATTTGTGTAATGGATATTTAAATCTATGCTGTTTGATCAGGTTGGACATTGATGGCAGAAGTTAGGTATTTCCCTCAATTCCTAGCTATATTTTGTGTGAATAATTGGATATAAGGGTATTACATTATATTCTCCTGATCCCAAGGATCTAACAGCTTACCTGGCAAGGTAAGATTTTTCTGTAGGAAGAATTAGCATGGCATGCAATGATGTCTGACTTGATCCTAAGCAAAAGGGAGAAGGGTCCAGTGTGAAGAAAGTTGCTGCTCCCCAGGGACTTGCATTTGTTTCTTGGATCTCCTCCTTTTATACTTTTTTGCTGGCTTCTAAGATGTATATTTTTCTAGAGTCCTTTCCTTTGAACTCTCTGTTCTTTTATTCAACTGTCTACTAAACAATGCCATCTTAGAACCCAGAAAGCCATGAGGGTTCAAACTACCTGTTTTAGTCTGCTGCTTAACAAGTTTCTGGAGGTAATTCAGCTTTAGTGTACCCAAACCAGCTAGTCTGCAAATGTGGCTATAGTTGTTCCAGCTTCTGTTTGTTGTTGAGTCTTTGGCTAATTAGCTTAGCCAAAGCCCTTTTGATTAAGTTTGTAAGGCAAGGTATAAATTGCCAGCTGTGCTAGAATCACTGCAGAGATCATGATGCTTAGTTGCTCTTTTCAGTAATTCCACTTAGAAAAATGAGATATCCCTGCTGTGACTTTTTCATTCTTCTTTTTTTTATTTTTAGTTTTTTTGGAACTTCAGGTGGGAGGTCAAAAATATTTTTGTTCTAGTTCCTAGAGGTGGAACCAAATGCTAGGGGAAGAATGCCCAGAGCTGGTCTCTTGTTCAGTATATGGGTCAAATCATGGGAAGAACCAAAGAAGAAAGAAGCAGAGTGTCATTTCCCTACTTTCATATAAACTATGATGGGCATTTTTTTTTAGAGTGGTTCTTTCTTTCTCACTCATCAAAACTGAGAAGAATATTGTAAATCATATTTTTCTCAGATTTTATGTTGACACTACTTCAATTCAGGAAATTCTACTTATAATTTGTATCAGTTAGGTTTTGATTGCTGCGATCAAAGTACTTGACAAGAACAATTTAGACGAGGAAAAGTTTATTTGGGCTAACAGTGTGAGAAGTTTTGGTCCACGATTGGCGGGTTCCATTGCTCTGGGTCAGAGGTGAGGCAGAGAATCATGGCAGAAGGATATGGCAGACAAAAGCAGCTTAGCTCACAGCAGTCAGAAAACAGAGAGAGAGGGAGGAACCAGTTGGATAAAAAATAATCCCCAAGGGGACCCAGTACTCAGTCCTTTCAAATTATTAATCCATGAAGTGAATCAATCTACAGATCAGGTCACAGCTCTCATAATCTAGTCATTTCACCTGTGAACATTAGCACAGAGATTTGGAGGGGGACACCTCACATCCAAACTATAACATAATTATTATTTAGTGTGTAATAAATAATAATTTATTATTATTTAATAGGGGGAGTATGATGTGATCATAATAGTCTACTTAATCTGTTTTAAGAATAAATAGTGCTAATACTTCATGCCATTCTGGTCTTTGAGCTGAAATGCTTACAAAATTATGCAAAAAAAATTCTTAAATCAAAAGTTTTTGACAGCTAATAGGCACACATTAAAAAGATATTGTTAAAAATAACTTTTCTGTTAGGCTTCTTTGGTTTACAAACTATGGGCGGCCCACCTTGGCATTGAAATAAAATGAGAAGCACTATAATGATCTTCAACATGTGCAGTAGTGGACAGAGAACTATGATGGAATAGAACACAATTCTGCACACACTTGAACACACACCATGCATGTAGGCACGACACATATCAACTATTCTCTTGCACATTCTTTTCTTGGCAAGGAACTGCATCTTGAGGTCTCAATTTCTCCCTTCATTCAGTGGGATTATTGCACATACTTTGTGTACCTCCAAGTTTCTATGTTGTCTGTAAGTCATGAAATCAGGTTTTATTACTCTCCTTGCATTGAGGCTCCCCTGAGTCTATTTTATGGCTTTCCCCAAGTCCCTGAACCAAAAGTATGTCTTCGCAATGAGTTCAGAACTTTTCATAATCTCTTCTACTTCCTTTGTCTTCCTCCTGTCTTATAAATCCTCTTGATAATGACTTCATTTTAGACCCATTGGATTTCTTTAAGCAACTTGAATTCATCTTGACATACTTTTCCATGAGAGGTTCCCTGACATCCCATGTCAGGTTTATGCACGTCACCCCCACTTCCCACCCTGAGTCTGTGCTGGCCTGCCCCCAAACAGCCATCCCTAGGTGTCGTTTCCCCTGCTATGTGAAGAAGATTCTCCTTCACAGGACTCACCTCAGATGTAACTTAATTCTTATCTGCATAAATTATATTAGATTAGGATTGATTTTTTTTTCTGTATACTGTTGTGTCCATAGACAGGGCTAAAGTCTGACTGATTGACCCCAGCCCTCCAGAACTCAACAGAGTATCTAGTTTGCTCTTATCCATTGGATATATGTTCCAAGACCCTCAGTGGATGCCTGAAACTGTAATGTGGAAACTTATATGCCCTATGTTTATATGTATATGTATATGTATATATATATGAGAAAGTCAAGAATTTTCACCTTTTAACTTATGGGAAATAATTTACAATTTCTTTTTGGCATATCCAAATTTCCAACATCACTAAACTTGTACTTTGGGGCCACTATTAAGTAAAATAATGGTAACTTGAAGGTAAGCACTGTGATAATGCAACAGTCAACCTGATAACCAAGAGTGGCTACGGAGTGGCTAACAGGAGAGTAGTATATACAGCATGGACACACTGGACAAGGAGATGTTTCACATTCCAGGCAGAATGAAGCTGGATGGGGAGAGATTTCATCATACTACTTATGATAGTGTACAATTTAAAACATCCGAATTGTTCATTTTCAGAATTTTCAACTTATTTGGTCTACAATTGACCACAGAAAACTGAAATCACAGAAAGGGAAAAATGCAGATAAGTGGGGAGTTACTGTATCTGACACCGGCTATTTCTTAAGTGAGTGAAGGGGAAAAAATGAGGTGATGTTGGTGATATCCAGTTTGAAATGTCACTTATACGTAAGACATTTATTCATGTGTGTGAACTGATTAATTACAGAAGCAAAAGTATGAATACTATTTGTGAAAATATTCTCAAAAGTGGAGACCAACTCATGGACTATCTAAAAGATTCTCTCAGGCACTATGCTAATGTATGATCCTCCAGATTTTGGAATACTGTTGTCTTTTTAATATGAGTATCTCAATGTTCTATTACAAAGGATATTCATCAAACCACAGTGACCAAAATGAAAGATTTATTAATGAAACTGAAACTCAAGTAATACACATTTGCTATTGCAATAGTTACCTTCCTTGTTTTATGATCAAAAGCTTTTTCCAACTCTACACTAAACACTTAAACATAATATTCATTTGCTTCTTAATTACAAGTAACATTTTAAAGATTATGTAGGAATTATTTTAGCTGAGAAGTATTGAATGAAACTCTGAGAAACTTTTTTTTTTTTTTTTTTTTAATCTGATGACCTTTATACTGGTGAGTCTGATTAGGTTTTAGGGCAAATCAAATTCCCAAGTATTACAGATAAAGGTAAGAAGACATGACTTTTTAATCTCTGAAATAATTTTTGAATTTTCAAGATTTATCTAAAACTCATTTGGCATAAATCAGTTTAAAATTCCATCCTAAATTTTTCTTTAAAAATAAATATTCAGCAAAACATGATTCTGAAGCAGAATAAAAATTTTTAAGTTTATGGATGAAGGTTGTCCTTATTAAACTCAAGTTTTATAACGGGGCTTTTATTATAAACCTATCACATTGGAAAAATGAGTGAAAAATAACATTGGCAACCACATCTATACATATACATGAAGTTGTTTCTATGGCATGACAATGGAAAAAATAAAATAAGGCATTAAGTATTAAGCATTGAGTGAAGTTTGAAGATGATATTAGTCAGAATTTACAGCTGAAGTTTAGGGCTGTTTTAGAAGAAAGTCATGCATTTTATACACAAGATTTTTTTTTTTTTTTTTTCCAGAATAAGTGGTCAGTTGGTGCAACGAGTAAACAAGAATAATTTCATAGGTAAACAGGGAAAATAAGAAAGGAGATATTCATGTATTTATTTATTTATTTATTTGCTTTCTGTAAAGTTCAGATCATGCATCATCTCTAATGAGCTTGATAAAGCATAGCAAGGCAAATGTGCCATAATTCATCATGTTTCCCATTTCAAAAGTGACAGGCAACCTACAGGAAAAAGTCTTTATTTTGTAACAATAGTAATTTTTTAAAAGGCAAAATAATCAGATTTAAAATGGTATCAAAAAAAAAAAAGACCTTAAAATCCACATCAAATGTGGAACATTGTCTAATATTGAGGTTTCATTTGGTTAATGCTATACCAAAACTTCCTGTTAGTGCTTGTAAGGAAACATTTGTGTTTTATATGTTGTTGAAATCTGGAAGAGAAATTTTAAAATCTTTTTGAAATTTGATGGATAATGTGTTTTTATTGTGAGAAACAGTAATGTTTGGATTTGCTAGAAAGGCACCATTAGCTTTCATGCCATCCTGTTAAATACTATGACACACATGTTGAAAGGTCTAAATGAAATTTGTTCTCTAAAGAACCATAATGTACTTATAGTAATTTTCTGAGGATGTTTGCTTATTTCTGGAAATGGTTCAACAAAATAACATCCCACCCAAAATGCATTTCTTTTTGCTGCAACTATTCCCTTTGGAAATCAATCACTTTTTCTTTTAATATGGACCCAAGCATCTTAGACCTCACACAGAGACGAGAAGTGGGAACCAACTAAATACATGGGACGTAAGCACATCTTTAATGCCTCAAGTTATTCTGCCTTATCTGCAAGAAAACAAGGGAGGATGAGACATGATTTGGTCACTCAAAGAAAAATGCAAGCCACTGTCGGAAAGAAATGTTGATTTTTACAGTGTCTTGGAACTAAAAACCCCCATGTAATCACAAAATATATTGTTTTTTATAGTGGCTGAAGAAGGTAATTTGTCTTTATTAAGAAGCTTAAGGATCATGTTTATTTAAAGTTATAATCCTCACAGCAATGAACAAATAACAGGAATGCTATGAAGGCACAGTAATTTTTTTTTTTTTGTTGTTGTTGTTGTTGTTTAGAATACAAGAAGTATATTTCCAGAAAGATTTAAAATATAAAAACACATTTGGTTCTAAATCATTACAATTAATGAAGAACTTGAATCTTCACATTGAGGTGCTGGAGGTCAAGGGTTCTGGGGTTAAGATGGAAAGTTCTCTACAGCTTTCTTTGCACATTAGAACACATTATATTGGGTGGGTTTCAGGGGAAAAAGTCCTGTGGGACTTATAGTAATTGATTTTATATGGTATGAATAGACGCATACTTGAAAAGCAAATGCCATCATTGTTATGTCTTATCATTGGCTTTTTGTTTAATGGCATTCCAGTGGCAAACAGCCCAATCTCTTGCCTCTGAATTACTAATATGGCAAGGCATACTTTAAGTGAACTTTGTTTCTTTGGGTATTTTCAAAAAGAGTTCCTTTCTACTTCCTTTGATTTTCCTCACAGAAGAGAAAATGAAAAGTATGATTATTTAAATCCATCTAGTCAACCTGAATTTATTGTATATAATGCAACACCGAACAGAGGTTTCCTCACTAAAATTTATTCTTCTGTGTTATTGCCCAAAGTAGCATTACTTTAAGGATGGGACATTGATTTTGTTCTTCCCTGCTCTATCAAACACAGGAGGTTGAATCTCCTTCCAATATTCCTTTATTGGCAATCAGGAGATAAAGATAGAAAAATTTTGCTAAAAGATGGGCTCATAGTTGAAAATGGTAAGTTTTATCCAAGAGAGCTGGTGAAAAATGAGCCATCCTTATCGCAGGGACTGGGGATATTTGCCCTTATTGCTATCCCCTGCCTGACAAGTTTGTTGGTGATCAATTCCAAGGTAGACATTGGTTGACCACAGTGCATGTGTTCGAATGAGTTTCATTTCATAGAATTTCCCCTTTCCTCCTGATCTCCCGTCCTGCCCAGAGACTACTGTGCTCTTTCTTTTAGGAAAAGTTGTTTTTAAAATTTAAATTCAAGTTTCATTAATTTAATAATTTAGATCATTAATTTTTTTCTGATGCCCTAAAATCTTCCTTACATTTTCTGGTATCCGTACCTTTCCACAAATGTTTATCTTGTTATCCCTTCCTACTTATTCTTCAGTAAGCAGCCTGATTAAATTTTTTTAAAAATTCTTAATGAACCAGTGATTTCAACCATTGGTTTTTCTTACCTTTATATTTTCCCAAAAATCCTCTAAATTATATGGAGCTGCAAAATGATTTTGGATGTTCACCTCCAGATTCTCATAGAACTTGCACTACAATTTACAATCCAGGTTTTTAAAAGGAAGGGGAAAAAAACAATACTCTTTGAATTTTTCACTCTATTCAATGATATGCAGTTTAGAATTAACTGAAACTGACATGAGAGTTTAACAACCGCTGAAGAAAGATCCAATTGGATGGGTACAGGTGAGAACTGTCCTGAAGACCATAGATGGGAGAAGTCAGCACTTCATATACTTCTTTTTCAGTTGGGCTGAATGGACAAAGTGGCAGGTTCTTCACAATTTAAATAAAGGCTATTTGGTATTCTGGAAAGAGGGAGGGAAGGTTGGAGAAGAATACTTCACAGCAACACAATCCATTAATTGAAGATTTTATTATCTGACCTCTGCCCATTTAATCATGGGTACGAGACCTTTATTTAATGTTTCTACATTCTTTCTTTCTTTCTTTCTTTAATTCATTCATTCATTTTTTTTAATTATTAAGGCTTTTCCAGTCAGGGTTATTGTCAGCCAAAGAAAACCTGTGTCCCAATAAGGATGTCACTGGTGGGCCCTGCCTCTCTTCCCCCACCTTGTTAATCATCACTCTTTGAGGTGTGGCATGAATGGGGACCAGGACAGCCTATCTGTTGCTGAAGGGCATGTTTCTTAAGCTCAAAGTCAGAGGCCTTTGCACTGAGACAGCCAAGCTTGGGAACATCAACTGGGGTTTAGCTGGAAAGCAGCTTGTATAGACTGCAAGGTTACTGGCTGCTGATCTCTGAATTGTCACTGAGAAGAGCCTTCAAGGGCTCCCTCCTCTCCTTCTTTCATGCTTCGACTGGCAGTTGGAAATATACAGAGCAAATCACCATGAGTTAGTCTATAAAGAAGAAAAGGAAGAATATGACCAACCTGCTTTTTTGGCCTTAAAACTTGGGGAATTACCAAATATTTGAGTTCTAACTAACTAAGACAGTGAAACTAATAATCTAGTGAAGTATTTCTGTTATTTAGCTTAAGACAAATGCTTTGGCTGTGATACCCAGTCAGGAATGTATCATAGTCAGGCCAGGCAATAAACATCCTTTAAATGATTGTGGGAAGAAATGGAGACCAACCAGAGTGCTGTAAAATAAAAATATTTAAAACTTTGCTTTTTTTCTTCAAAAAATGTGTTAAAGCAAAATTTACTTGATGTTCCTAGAGGAAGCACAGGAAAATCAAATATGTTGAACTAACGTGGTAAAACCATGGAAGCAGTAGTCAAGTAACTTTCTTTAAAGATGCTTATATGCTTATATTTCAGTTTGGACACAAATTTCTCTTAAAGTTTTTTTCTTTCTTACTTCCATTTCTGCACCTTCTCCTACCAGCTCAGGCCTGCTGAGCGAGGGGAATATTTGGCCTAGCCATTTAAAACAACTGTTTTTTTTTTTTTTTTTTTTTTTTTTTTTGCCATTGGAACGTAGGAAACCTAATTCCAGCCTGGCAAATTCTCTTTAGTCTACCAAACACAGAAAAAACAGTGACAGAAATTGAAAGGCCGAAAAAGAGAAAAGAGTCTCTAAGACCTAATGAATCCAAACTAAACACCTCTCCACAGAAATGTCAAACATTTCTCTTAGCACAAAACAAGGCTTAAAGAATTCCCTGCTTTTGTCTCTGGCCTAATTCCTTAAGCAGAGAGGGGGATTTTCCTCTGGGAGTGTTATTTCACAAAGAACGAAACAGCAAATAAACAAAAGACTCTCAAAGAGAGAGAGAGTATAAATAAAATTCATGACTCCTTAAAGAGTTTACACTGAAAGAATGTGGAGGATTATTTACAATTAAAGCATAGGCTGCAGAAGAGTTATTATATATATAGACAGAGAGATAGCAAAAGACAGAGAGTTCATTTCACGTTGTTCACAAGGAAAGTGCACCTGGATACTTTCAGTTTGCAAAACAATCATGAAAATTTCATTTTCTAACTATCTTTTGGTTGTAGTTTCTGTTGCCTGTACATTTAAAACATAGCCCTGTGTTTTCTAATTAATTTATGCTTCATTATGAAAAAGCTGAAGGTAATGTGTGTCGCCGTTTGATTAAAAAAAAAAAAATTTGAAATGTAAAGTTCCAAGAAAAAAGGTTCGTGTGTGTATAAAAGTAATTTCCTACATCTAATGAATCTTTGAAAATGAGCATTTTCAGTGGTAAAAATATTCTTTCAGTTGAACAAAAGAAAAGGTTGCTATAATCTATTAAGAAAAGAAGTTTCCTGTTAACAGAAAAGAAGAAGGGACAAATTTAGAACTACCTAGTTTCCTGGCAAAACATAGCCTATCACAATGGGGTAGTTAACAGAAACCAGGGGAAAATGGATGTGAAACAAATGTTAAGATCCTTGGTATTAATGTAATAGGCAGGCAGAAATAAATGGTTATTAAGATAAAGAAGCAGAGGCTAAGGAAACCACTTGATTATAAATTATAGAGCAATTAGTCCTCTTTTCAAGAGTGCACGTGTGTTTACTGGGCATCTGAATTCTACTCTGAGTGTGACTTAAAATAACATCGATAACGACATTAAGAGCCGCGGTACAGAGCCATATAGACAAGTGGAGTTTAAAGGTGGAGTCCTGGTAAAAGCCGGGCCTTCCAGGAGGCTTAAGTTCTGTGCCTGGGAGATGGGGCAAGGATTTAAGCGCTTGCAGAGTTTACAGCAAAGTTTAGATTGAGTCTTATCCTGACGTGCCTGTTTCAGTGAAATATCTGAAACATTTGGCCCCACGAGATTAAAAGAACAGTGCTTATATTTAGCATCTGCTGCCCCCATCTCCAACTTTGCTACTAATAAAATTCAGCTCTATGGAAAAGAATTTGAATTCCAGCTGGGCAGTTTTCAAAATAAGATGAAAAGTTAAGCAGGCAATTGGTGTGTATTTAGGGCTCAAAACACCTTGCCCCCTAAGAAGACTTGAAGGAGTTAATCCCTTCTCAAGATAATCCACTAAAGAGCATCCTTCATTATGATGTTAAAAGCAAGGATCAGTGCCGGGGAGTCTAACAATAGGACAGGGGGCTTTTCAGTCCCAATCACATTCTTCCCAGGTTAGAAACAGAAACTGCTGTGATTCCAGTTGAAAAGTAGAGCAGGACTTTTCTCTTAAGTTAAATATTCAGATGGAAGGAGGGGAGGGGGGAACTACCATATTAACTAAATTCCTCATTGGATAGTTTTTCTTGGCCACTAATCTTTTCGATTTTTAAAAAATGACTGTACCGTCATGAGAGAAACAGTTTATAACACAATAATTATAGAATTTAAAATCGATTTCAATTTTATATAAAAGCAATTTTTTATTAAAATGTATTAAATTATCTCTCCCTCATAATAAATTCAATGGACACAAAATTCACCCTAAACTTTTACCAAAGTTGTTTGCTAAAGTTATTTGGCTAAAATTTTACCTTTATGGACAAAATTTATTTCTAAAAGATTCTTAATCATTTTCCATTAATAATAGGACAAAGTATTTCATTTATAAGCAAATTAATCTGAAACACCTGATTTAAAATCTTGTTTTTTTTTTTTTTTTTAACAGTGTCACTGGGCATAGTAAAACAATAAACTGGGCATTGCATTGGTTATTTAATTTACTGTTTGAAAATAATTGAATGTTTTACTGCCAAATACTTTTATAAAAAGGTAGTTTTAAAAATTAAAAAAAGATTCATGTAAAAATCTTAAGGATTAACTCAAATCTTAAGTAAATCAGGATGGCAAATGTCAGAATTTTTTTTATTAAAATGTAAATGCATTTTTTGGAAATGTTGTATTTGCTTTTAAGGAACTTCATTCTTATCCAACTGAAGGAAGATATTTTTTTTCCCCTAGAAGTGTTTTCCAAGTGGAATCACTGAGATTCTTAAACGTATGTTTGTCTTCTTTGCTTCACATGATCTCTTTTGTGTTACTCTGATGTTCTAGGCAGCTGGGCTTTGAAGCGCCCTGAGCTGTGGTTACAGCCCTCAAGAAGCTGAAGGTAGATCAGCACAATTCTAGAGGGTTCATTTTGGCATGTGGAAGAATGATAGTAAATCACTGAAACTAGAGGTTTTACTAAAATAATCAAAAAAATTAACTGATTCATGTGGACATACCATCTTTTCATTTACTCTGTACTTATGCTATTGGGCAGAGCAAATCATTGGATAGTTAAAAGTAGTCATTTTCTAGAATTGTGGCTCCTGAGAACTGTGGGTGTTACAGTTGAATGGTTCAGTACTCCATCTCCTCCCTCCTTCCTCAATGTTTAGGCAGGATCCAGCCTCTTTACCTTTTCATTCTGGAAAAAATTGAGTAACTTCAAAGAGGGCTTCTACTAATTCAAGGATAAAACTTGCCTCTGACTTAAATTTTATTCATTCCTCATTTATTTCTTGAGCTGTATTTATCATGAAAATAAATCAGGGTTTACGACAATTTGTTTTTTATATATTCCATTTAATCCTCTCATTATTCCTGTGAAACATTATTCTCAGTTTTTGTCTTAGTAGATGAAGAAACAGATTATTAATGTGCCCAAGGACATTGAGCTGGTGAGCAAGATGTAAAGCCAGAGGTCTGCCAGCCTCCTGCTCTGGGTGTCTTCTCCCTGTGTACAGAGACAGCATCAAGGTCTTCTGCCAATTGATTCTCCCAGACTCTGATAACCTGAAAGTTTTAGCAGTTGCATATTGGTTTGGACCCTCTGTTCCCCTAGCTACTTTGTGAATGGAAACTCCCAACTTGTGACATAGTTCTATGAGCCTGACTCTGTGATGAGGCTGGGAGCTATCCCCACTACTTGACTTTCTCAAGGAAAGCCTGGTGGAGCTGAGGAATTCTGCAAAGGACCTACACACACTGAATGGGCAAATGCCATAGAACAGAAAGTTCTAGAAGTGAATGGCCTTGATTTCTGTCTTGAGGAAAAAGTGGAGGGGTTGGAAGAGTGCCTCGAGTTTGCTCAGGAAAACTGTTCCCTGACGCACAGGCCAAAGACTGAATCTGAGTCTTTTTCACCTTCATAGAGTACCATGCATTGGATAACTGTTCCATAACTACTAATTGAATTGAATTCATTTGACAAAATAAAAAAAAAAAAAGTACAGGTCACAAAATTTTCTTAGGTTAAGAAGCAATCTTGAATTCACAGCTTAATCAATAATGATTTGCAGATTCATTATTCCCCAACTCTCAGCCCGTACTCCTGGCTGCTTAGTTATTTTTAAACCTTTACTAGGTACATAAATACTTTCCTCTTTAATGAGAATGAAGCTGGGCAGTCTGCACTTTATCATCAAGTTCCTTTTTACTCACAAATGTTTCAGTTTCTGGATAGCCCACTTTAGAAGTCATTCATTTGTCCTGCCTTTTTTTGTCTTCTTAAAAAAATAGAAAGGAAAATAGTAAGAAGCTTTTGTTGGCCAGAGAGAGAATACATTTCCATCAGTTGGACCAATCATTTAATTTGATGATTCTGCCAATTAAAGGTCAATTGGGGGCAGGTGGACAACACTGGGTTCCATTTGCCATCCAACCACAGATTGGACTTTCAGCTAGGGGAACCTGGAATCATTGGTGCAATATGGAAAATATTTTACAGATATTATAAAAATGGGACTTTGATAGTCATCAGAAAACTTACCACATAACATGCCCCTTTACCTTGTAATTGCATGTTTGTGTACATGCATTTTAAATGTGTTCTTGAAAAAGATAATAGAGATATTTTCCCTCAAAATGCTGTTTCTAAATAATAGAACATTTATGTGCCATAACTACTATTACTCACAACTATATTGTGAGGCAAAATTAGAGTTAAAATGCAGTAAAAGCCACATTTTAAGAGGTGTTTTTATTTTCTAAAAATATATGTTCATCATGCTCTTGGTTAAAATGTGTACACATGAGCCTGTCTGCCCATTAAGATATCTTAAATTCAATGAAATATTAAATAACAAAAGACACAGGGGTGCTTTGATGATTCTTCTTTAAACATCTATCAAACTTAAATGTTTTTAATAATTGTAGAAATATCCAAATCAGATCAAACTAATTTAACTAAGAAAATTAACAATTAAAACTTAGGGTTATTAAACCAAATCAAACTTGTTTTTTCCACAACTTTGTGGACCTGAAGAAAACATCTCCCATCATGTCCAGAAACACCTTTCTTGAAAAGACACCCTGATCAGCATGTATCAGATGATTACCCACCTTCAACCTCAGTCTCACTGGGGCAGAAAGACTAGAATTTGAACCCAAACGATCCCTGCCTCCTGGTATTTGCACTCTTGGGTTTTTCCCTCTCTTTGAGAGTGGACCTGAGACTGACTTCTAAAAAGATTGCACCAAAGGTAAGGAGATGCCACTTATGTGACATTACATAAGATTGTTAACTTCCATTTTACAAACTAACTCTTTTCCTTGCAGCTTTGATGAGGCAACGAACCATGTCAGAGAGTTCCATGTGGCAAAGAACTGAGGTCTGTAGGAACTAAGTCCAACAGCCAGGTAGAAACTAAACCCCTCAGTCTAACAACCAGAAAGAAACAAAATCTTGGCAACAGATAATCATGTAAGTAAGTTTGGAAACGACTCCTTCACCAGTTCTTGTGAGACCCCCAACCCTAACCAACTTCCTGAAGGCAGCCTTTTGAGAGACCCGAGAGCAGAATAGAATATTTAGTTTAGCTGTGCCTTGATTCTTAATCCACAGACTGTGAGATAATAAATGTGTGCTGAGTAAACTGCTTAATTTGCAGTGATTTGTTTTACAGTAACAGATATCTAACACACACACACACACACACACACACACACACACACCCCACACATACATTTTGTTTTCACAGTGAGGAGAGCACAACGGGAAAGCCCATTTCATGTGAATTTCACAGCAGGCCACTCATTTTCTTTGTCCATGACCCACCTTTGTGGCCTTCAGGTTCTTTTTCAGGTCTTTGCTCTGAGAATGTGAAAAGAAGCCAAATGATGTCAGGCCATATGGATGCTATTTCATCTTCATATCCCTTGACATAAAAGTCATTCTAGAACTTATCCTAAAGACATAATCTAACAAGAGAATTTCCTTGCTATGTTGTCTATCATCACAAAACAGGGAACAACCTGAATGCTACTCCTGCCAAAGAGTAATCCAATAATACTGGTATCCCTATCCAATAAAAACAAGGAGATAAAACTAAGATTGTATCTTCCATCTTGCAAGCCGACTAAACTATCTAATAAAATTCAGGAGAATAAAATAAAGACCTTATTCATATGGAAAGCTGTTTAAATTCTATTATTGAATCCTAAAAAGAAGTTAAAGATTTCTTTAAAAAACTTAAAAAATAAGTAGTTGAAAAGCTACTCAGTCCATATTTGTTATGTATACATGTGTATGTATTTTTAATTTAATTTTTTATTTTTAATGATTTTTATTTATTCTTTTTTTTCAAGTTGCTGGTTTTATATAAAGTATTTTTACAACAATTGTGTCTTCATACATGTACTTAGGGTAATGATGGTTAACTCATTCCACCATTATTCCTATCCCTCCTCTTTGCTCTATTTATAAAGTTCTTTCATTCCTCTCATCCCCAACTCCCTTGCCTTTATAAGTTAGTATCTATTTTTAAATAGGAAAATTTCTTTAAGCATACTTATTAAAATTATATTTGTTTTCTGTGGATGAAATAAAATATAAGTAAAAATAAAGTAGCCCTGATTTCTATATTTTCTTTAATGGTCATGTCCCTGGATGGATGCTTCCAGGTTTTTAAAATATCCACATTATCTTCATAGGTTGAGATGAATGGAAATTGTTTCCTAGAGGACTTAAAATGTATGCCAATACCAACCTCCAGGTCTTTCTGCATCTTCAAGTGCAGTTGTGTGAACTCCTTCTTGATGATTCCAATTATTTTTTTGAATAATAATAATAACAGTTATCAATAATTATTAATAATGTAATTATAATAATTATTGAGAATATAATAATTATATAATATATAATAATTATTAACAATATAATTAATAATAATAATAACAATAATAATAAATAATTTCCATTTTATTTTCTTACATTCTGTTACAGAAGGGAAGTAGTCAGGGAATTCATATGATACCCTGCCATGTTAGACACAGGGACTCAGAACTTCTGCAGGATCTACTTTAATTTACTTAAAACTTAAATTTAGTCCAGCTGAAATTTACTGGTGGCATCAAATTATCTCTGATGGTTAAAGAGCATTATCTCCTATGCTATGTGTTGTTCTTTTTCACATAGGTACCTAAAACTGAACTAGTGTTCTTCTAGAATTCAACTAGATTGAATCTGTGGTTAATTCCTAATATTTTTCTGGCAGTAAAATTTTAACTGTTGTATAGGGGAAATTCAAAGGTGTATGATTCCTTTACATGAATTAAACCATGTATACATCTCCATTCATTTATTCGGTAATGACAATGCCATCTTGATCGTGATGTTTGTCTAGAAGGTGAGCTATGCCGGTTATGCAAGCTGTGTACTGCATTCAGGAAATATACACACCTTTAGCAATTCTCAAACACATGCTGTCAAACAAGCCAACTATGCAGCATCCTTTGAAAACATGGTTTGAAAAAATGGTTATCCTTTGGAAAAATGGTTACCAACTGGCAACCATTGCTCTTGACTCTAAAACCCATTGCTCAAAAAGTCCAGATACTATACACATACACATACACACATGACTTCGCCCATCCTAATATTTGCTTCATTTTTTTTTTTTTTTTTTTTTTTTTTAGAATAGTTGCATGTGACCAAGGCCAATTTAAGGTTTATCCTTAAGCCAATCTGGTTTCTCTATTTGGCAGAAACATATATGTTGCCAACCCAGTTGCATGTTTACTTTACAGGGTTGAAAGGCACAAGAAACAGACATGATGAGAAATTTAATTATACAATGTCGCTAACACAAGGCTCCTCAGATGAGTCTTATTTCCATGAAAGGAATACTCTGTGTATTTCATAGTCTTGTTGATATGGCCTATATCTCTTTACGTAAGTATGCTATCCTTCCACCCTTAGAGTTGATTACAATTGTCTCCAGTGACTTAGATTTGTTTCTTAGTCCCAAGGAACAGGCTTGCATTTATGAGCTCAGACACTTCAGTGGAGGAAGTACCCATGTTCCTCCAGGGAGAACCTCTTTTATCAGGACACTGGTCACATTCCTGGCCATGCACTGAATATTTTTACTAAAAAAGCATCCAGAACACTGTGCCTGTAAAATGGAGACTTTCCCCCAACCACTTCAGAATTAAGTGACAAGATTTTCGTTAGTCAGGGGGATATCTGCTGAACAAAAGCAACAGTGATTTTATTGCTGCCTAAGTGGGAAATCTGATTATTTACAAATTTATTTTTTAATCACTTGTGGTATTTGGGTGGTATAAAAAATGTAAAGATAAATTTGTTTTGAAAAGTGCAAATGATTATTTAAAAACATTTAAATAAAGCAAGAAAAAATAAGTGTATTGTTTATGTAGCCTATCTTGAAAAGCTTAGTGATAATGCAAGAGATTCTTCTTATTAATTATTAAAAACAATCACTACTCATTATATCCTTTAATCTGGAAGGGAAAACAAAAGACCTGACATTCACTATAAACAATCCTCTTTGTCCACTTGAGTTTTTATAAAGAATATGCATCAGGGATACCAAAGTTTGTCTTATCTCAGATGAATCTGTCATATAATAGCAGTGTGGACACAGAAGAAGGTCTTAGTGACATGTTATCTTCAGAATATCATTGAACAACTCAACGAGTCTTTTCAAGTATTGTCTGAGATGATCAATTTCTTTCTTTCCCCCAAATCCACAATGTTTGTTAATCAACAACTTTCAAGGCATCTCACTTTATGCAAATTATCTCTAAGTCTTAACAGTGTCTCTTTGGTACTCTGCATACATATCATTTCAAGTTTCAGTTCTCAGGTCTGATAAAACTAATAAACCTACACTGCCAGAGGTGGCACATTAAGCTGGTAAAATGGTTTTCATCTTAATTGGATATGAGCACTGTTATCGCTAATAACCCCAGGATACTTCTAATTGGAGTCTCTCTCTCTCTCTCTCTCTCTCTCTCTCTCTCTCTTTTTATTTTTGAAACACTAATCTCATTGACCAGCCTTAATTCCTCCATCCCCAGCTCCTCCAATCCAAACCTAGAAACACAATATGGAAATATTCTAATTTCAGGGGGTTATTGCAGTATCATTTCCTTAGACTAAGTCAAAAAGGTAAATGATTTCACAAAAATTCATGCTTCCATTCTAAGATTTCAGAAAAAAATTTTAATTAAAATGGTTATTGACATTGCAATAATGTCTGGAATGTAGCTTAGTTGACTTCCATCTCCACCTAAGATTACTAAATTCTCAATTTTTAGTCATTTTAAAAAGATAATGATTCTCTGCTAAATTATTATTGTAATTTGATTGTGAGCTATATACCAGAATGCTATTTTAAAAGTTATCACATGTATAAATATTAGATTTTTGTTTCATCATGACTTTAAAAATACTGGTGAATGTATATGAAAATTATAGAAAACTGGTTGTTGACATTTTATTTAAAACATGAAAAGTTGTGACTGATCTTTATTCACAGATAGCTATCATTTTGGTTTCTGGTCTATATGCACTGAAAGATATACTATGAATTTAACACTTGAATCAGGCATCACTTTTAAAACTAAATTTGGACATGGAAAATCAACTCCAGTATTTCTTTTTACGTGTCTTTTAGAATCAGCAGACACATACTTGACACTAAATGAATAGTTAATAAATGAAAGTCTTACAGGGATTAAAAAAAAAAGAGTAGAAAAAAATCTTTCTGATTCCACAAACGAGCAATTTTCTCCCAGTAATTGTAAAACTGAGAACTGTGTATGTTTTAATTGTTAAAAGATGCCATTTGAACCATTCACTGGAAGAAATAATTCAGTTTTTAATAGATGACTTTTTTTCTGGATATATATATATCACATATATATATAGATTATATATATATAATCAATGGAGTATAGGCCTTTATAATTATTATCACTATTCCCATCTAATTAAAAGCCTTTATGTAGATATCATTAAATAATTATAGTTGTGCAAAAGAAATGCTATACCATTTCTATAATCCATAAAATGACAATTGGAAAAACTTCTCATTAATTTATATTTGTACTATGGCAATTAAATTTGCAATACCTGGATCACAGAAAAAGGTAGGTCAAAGGGTTTTCATAGAAAGAGACTTCTGCATTACCAAAGCTATAGTGATATCACATAAGCCTTTTGTTCTGATGTAGAAATCTGTATGTTGTTGTGACTAAAAGATAGTCAAACTGTCAGTCTTTCAAATATGTATATGTGTATAATACAGATTATCTATCATCTCTCTCCACAAATTCATTCATATACACACACAGTAAAACACAAATGCATGTGTATGTGAATACATATGATATATAAGTCATATATAGAATAAAGGCTATATGTATGTTATATAATATATACATATTTACTGGTACACATACACATGGTGACCATTTTGATGGTCTTATAGCTTGCAAGATTTAAGTTTTTCTGGGACTCATCCTTGGTTTTCTTTAGTTTGAAGGACTCAAGTCAAATGATCTCCTAATGAAATTTTTGAAATGTAGAAGTACTACCAAATCCCACCTTAAGAAAGGGCACACTTGTTCCATACTTTGAAGGCAAAAGAAAGGGAACAAACCCTCCAGTTTTGTGTCTCCCTCTTACAGTGTTCTCAGTAGAATACAGCACCTATGAGACATGAGCTCTGCCATTCTTAAGTGCATAATCAAGCTGTAAGAACTTAATCTATCCAATCAGTAAAAAATATGATGAAAATATAAGGCAGCATATGGGGTTACATGTCATTAGCATCAGTCATATCTAAAACTTTGACCAAAAGTCTTATCAGTAAAAAACAAAGAGCTGCTGCATACCATAGTCTTGCTTTATGTATATACATATTATACACATGTGCTACTATAGTAAAATGTTATGCACATAAAACATAAACAAAATAGCCACAAAAAGAATGAGATAAAACCCAATATTAATAGCTTTCCTAATCTCTTTCTGTTCACTCACTGGGATCATTTGCTTACCCTTAAGGCCATTGACACAGACAATGTGTAGGTTGAGTCATTGTAGCCGGGTTCACAGAAGTGATGGGCAGAGCACTCACAGAGCACTCCATGCTAATACAAGGGTAAGGGACATCTAAAGCATTTCCAAACATCAAAGGGTAACTATTTCCCCCGTAACTGCAGGGTTCTACCATTTCTCAAGCTTGTAATGACTTTCATCTCCACATGTCTTTCTCACCACCTATATACCAAAGTTTTATTCCTGATATATGGGACCCTATTTCCCCCATCTTTCCCTTTCCCAAAAGTCTTTCCCTTTGCTAAAACCCTTGTCTTTTATCTCCATTGTATCTTCTACTTGAAGAGTTTGTTTTTCAGTGCCATAAAAGGTACTGTATTCAGCTTCCTACCTAAACTCCATGTTCAAGGTCAGGAAAAGTGAAGTAATTTGTCCAAAATCCAAAGCAAACTGTGATGAGCAAGATAGTAGCTTCTATTTCCTCTCCTGCATGCCATCTTCAAATTAAGACCATTGTGGTGGGGGTATTCACTCGGTGAGTGACTGATGGGTCATTTGTTCTAGAACAGGGCTATGCAGACACACTGGTAAATAAGATGGCCAAGTTACTATAGAAAGGAAAGTCATACTTTAAAGGTCTGGCAGTAGGTATAGCTCCTGAACTTATCTAGCAGGAACACACATTTCTTGTCTTAAAGTTGAAATAAGTTCCACTTTCCCAGATTGAAAATTGTTCAGGTAAACATATCCAGACCATATATGGTGTTTACTGTGTGGGTGATATAAATTCTCAAGAGGTGCTTTAAAGGACTCTGGCTAGGCAAACAAATAAATGATACATTTATTGCACATGTACTATGCACTATGAACATTTGAAGTTATTTACATAAATGATTTCATTTAAGCATCACTAAAAGCAACTAGTGTAATTGCCTTGGGGGTTGGCAAACTTGAGAGTATTTGCACATCTGAAAGAGTAGATGTACTCCAGTGTACAGTTCCTGTGTGAAAAGGGGCTGCAGGGGGCTGACTTGGTATATCATCCTTAATTTTTAAATATGAAAACTTTGAATTTTAAAAATGTATGGTATATGTGTATATATGTATATAGGCATATATTATACATATTTATTTTATGTACACATATTATGAGGTTATATTATGCTAATTATATTATAGTTATAGTACTGAGAATCCAACAAATGGGCTGGTTGCAACCTCTGGTCTCAGTAAACCACTTCTGATGTCTATAGCCTACTCAGTCAGGGTGGGTGAGACAATCCCAGAGTTTTGGTAGCTGTTATATGGCAGGGCATCTAGCTCTTCATTTCTTTGTCCCATGAAGTCCTATGTTGAGATAGAAGCTAGTGGTACACTATTACCTAAATTATCGTGCTCCTCTGGGCTTCAGCTGTGCATCCCTAGAATTTATTCAACATTAGGGACTGTTATGTATACTAAGCATGTGCTCTACCCCTGAGCTACACTCCAGCTCTCAAACCTATAAAACTGAACAGTGAGCTGAGCCCTCTGAAAGGGAAATAGGAGCCAGACAATTCTCCTCCTACTCCTACCCCCACTGGAAACACCTGAGCCAGCTCAAGGATGAATTCATTATTTATGTCATAACCACAAGCTTCCTATCTGTACCTTTATTCTCACTGGGTATAAACAAGAAGAATGTAAGTGGGGTATTCTTGAAAGGATATTTGCATATTGACAGAGACCAATGTCTTTTGGTAGCTTTGGTAAGACAATCTTCTGAGCCATGGCATGACATGAGAGGAGGGTGAGGTTACATCCTCCTTCCATTCACAGCAGCTCAACAATCCTCCCTGTTTGTCTTTGACTTATGCTAATGCTCTGAATAATATTTTTCTTTTTTTTTAAACAGGAGTTCTGTGGCAATGCAGAAAGTATTTGGAAAAATTAAATTTTTATGGTCAAGTTTTAAGCATCTATTATTCTTTCTTAATTCCCTGCAATAAGTTGTGGTGTTTTTATCACAAATAAATCCTAGAAAAATTAAAAGATGAAGTGTTGGGGTAAGCACACTTTTTTTCCAGGCACAGAACTATATGATCCAAACTTCTCAGCTGGAATTCTGGGATAGTAAGCCTCCCCTAAACCATGAACATGATGCACATACTGTTTTCCTGGCAGGATGGCTTTGCACCCATCTGCTCAGGAACACCATGCCAACTGAATGGGGTGTTGCTGTAGAGCCAGTGGCACTGGGAGTCAGTGCTAAGATCCCTCCTATGCCAAGCAGTCCCTGAGTCAGAGCACATGCTGATTATAAGAGATCACATTTGTTGATACTGTAGATAAAGAACAATCAGCAAACATCCAGATCGTGTGCCCCATTTCTCAATTTATCTCCCTTTCAGGAGTCTGCAAACTGATTATATGGTCCTAGCTTACTAGGAGATACTGGGGACTTCCCTGTTTGCTTATTGTGTGTTAGTTGGCATTTCCTCACTGTGACCAAAATACCCAATAAAAAAGAACTTAAAGGAGGAAAAGTGTTTCAGAGGTTTGACCCCATGGAGGTCTGACCCCATTGCTCTGGGCCCAAGATGAGGCAAAAGATTGTGGCAGAAGGGCATGATGGAAAAGAGTTGCTCTGTTCATGATGATGGGGATGCAGCTGTAAAGAAGGTGAAGCCTTCCAGGGCATGCCCCTAGTGACCCACCTCTTCTAGCCATGCCCCACCCGCCTACAGTTACCACCCAGTCAGTCCATTCATAGTTTAAATGGATTGATTAGGTTACAGCTCTCATAATCCAGTCATTTCACCTCCCAACATTCCTAAGTTAACACTGTAGTTTCTGGGGGACACCTCATATTCAAGCCATAACATATCCTATTTTATAAAAGAACCAACTGGTTTCTTTCTCTTCCTCATTTGCAAGGTAGAGAAAGAAACCTTTTCTTCCAGCCCCATACCCCATATCTTGGTGTTTTGTTAGGTTATTCTTAGGTTAGATGAACAGGGGATTTGGTGTCATAAAGCTAAAGAAAAGAGAATGTCTGAATGATTGTTAGGATTTCATTTTTTTTTCTGTCTTTTTTTTTTCTTACTTCTTTACCTTGGATTTCTGTTAAGGTCGTTTAAATGGAAATCTGAGAACCAGGTAGCCTCAGTTAAACACATACATTCTCTTGAAGGGAGGGGCTATAGCCAGACAGAACTACAGGTTAAATAGTTATTGACCCCCGTGACACTGGGTAATATGCATTTGTGCGCGCACGCGCGCACACACACACACACACACACACACACACACACACACATACACACATCTGCCAGTGCGGCCAAGTCAAACGTGTGCATTGAAGCACAGGTTCTCCTGTGGCTGTAAGCTATAATTCAAGTGTTTCCAACTTTTATTTTTTTTAAATCAAGACCCTTTTCATTATTTGGTTGGACACCCCATGAATATCATTAATTGAAGAATACCTCACTACACTTAAGTACACTGTGTAGCTTAATTGATGTTCAGTGTGGGGGTTCTTAGGCTTTTCAAACTGTGGGAATAAATCAGTGCTTCTGTTGCTCCCTTTGGGAATTCTGAAGAGCTACAAGGACATGATTTGCTGGCTTCTGCTTTACTGATAGTCTATTGGAAAAGAAACCTAGGGATTCAGGTTCTGGTGGAGCTCCAGCTGGAGGCCTGTGTTTCAGAACCTCTGTTTTCTCCTCTGTAAAGTGAGGTACAAGAAGCAATTGCAATCCAAAGCTGTTGCTGGACTAATAGTGTTGCATTTCCTGGGTCTGAGCCCTTAGGGGTTGTGGGAGTGAAGTCTTTTTTGTGACAGTGGCTAGAGTGAGTGTGTATTTTTTTTTCCTCATTCTCCCTTTCTTACATGGAAGAGCCCTGGAAAATCTTAAAAAGAGATCCCAGAGGTTTGTAGGAGGAAATCCAGGACAGAAATACGATCTACTTGGCAAAATTAAATGCATTTTATCTTAAATTGAGTAGGCTCAGTAGGTTTTGCCAACACGGAGAAGTGGTGAGGAACATTCACATTTCTGTGAACTCACATTTCTGTGGAGTAGAGCTCATTAGGATTAAATGGCTTTTAAAATAGGTACATCAAAGGCAAACAAATCAGGGTGTGGGACTCTGTTATGAGTCTATGATACCTGTTATCACGACTTTAAGTATTTCTTAAAACATGGTATTGAGTCCCAGAGACTACTCAATTATTATGAAACTAAAAACATGTTACATTCCAAAGATATTTTGGAAACAATAGATTTTGAAATTCACTGGTGGCTTCCATCATTTCCATAAACTTGTATTTAGCAAGCAGGTGGTGTCTGCGAGCCTGAACTACAAAACTGGTGTTTAGTGGTAGAGCTGATAATTCTCCCACTTGTTTACAAGATTGAACCAAGGAAAGAGATTTCTCCTGAGCATGTCTCCTGCCAGAAGCCAGAAGAACGCACCAACTTGTAAAATTTTGTGAAGCGGATACGATATGCCTAATGATGTTAACTGTCTCTATCTAGGTAGAAATACACAACCATTGAGTGTGTTATGTATTATCACAAACAAATCAAATATAACCTCATGAAATCTAGTGTAAAACTAACTGCTTTCTAAAGGGAAGACTAAATTTTAACCAGCTAGATCACTCTTACAGGAACCAACAATATGAATCTAATAGTTTTTTTTTTTTTCCAAAACTCTGAACTCTGATTCTACAGAGACCAAATTAAGAGAAAGTTAAATTGGATATGGATGAGTGGTGTAGTCCTTGTTAGGAGTGAATCAGTTTTGGCCTTAAGACACAGCATTTCATGTTCAATTCATGTCTCAGAAAAGAAGTTCTAATTCTAAGTACTGGAAATGAAATAATGAGTATAGTTGTACTGCCATTATAGGTGTAGCCAGTAGATGAGGAAAGATTAACATAAAGAGCAACACATTCTAATCCTCTCTTGGATGGACCTCGGCAGGGTGGGCTATGGTCTTCTGACTCTCCTCGATTGATGGAGTGAGGTCAAGAGGAAAGGGAGCCCAGGGCTTGCTTGCTTTGGGCTGCATTCTCCAGTCCTAATCACAAGGATTCTTAGCATAATCAACAAAATAGTGCTTTATGTTAGAGGCACACAGCTGGGCGAAGATCATCACTGTGATGTTAACGAGCTACTCCATCTCTCTAAACCTTCTAAGTACTCGGTGAGTCTTTCTGTGAGGATTAAATGAGATGATATGTGCAAAATATCCGACGCATCATAAGTATTTGAGAAACACTGGCTACATTATCATCATTTATTTATTGCATTTGCTTCTCTTGAAACTAAAGGAAGGTTACTTGAGCACTTGATTAAAAAGTTGCCTCATGAATTCAAAGTATCACTGGTTATAAAATTATTTTTTTCTTTCTCAAAACTTTTTCAAAATATCAATGAGAAGATAGAAAACTTCTAAGGGCTTGAAACCTTAAGTTATTATTTTTGACATATCTTAGGCCAGTTTATTTTTCATTTTTTAAAAAATACATGTGACCATCAGGGACTTAGAAAAAGGATTAGACTGCCTAAAAATAATATAGGCTTTGTAAGTCCACTTTGAGAATTATTTTCTGAGGCAACTGGCCTATCCAAAATAAATTTGCAAACTATCCCTTATGAAAAAATTTAGAACTTGGCAATGCTAAAGAATTTGGGCCGTGTCAACTCTGTCATTCTAAATTTTAAAATATGTAGTCATACTTCAAGATAAATAGGAACAATAGAATTTAAGTAACAAAAAAAATACAGCTTTTGAAAATGTACAAATAACTAGATGTTTTTAAAAATGGCACCAGAAATGTCATAATTATTAGTATATTCTAAACTAAACAGTGGTTATAGATTATATTTGCTTCTAAGGTATGTTAACACTGCCAGGGGACTGTCTAGTTGGGGAGTAGATGTTTAGCATTCACACACACTTGGGAGCCATGGATAGCAGGCTAACTGCCTGCTATTCAAAATCTAGCAAACTTTTAGTATGGGGGCCAAGAGCATATGCTTTGGGATAATCAGGATAGCTTAGTAAAAAATGTGTAAGATTTGAACAGAGCCTTAAAGGATGCTTAAATAGTATTCTCCAGAGGAACAGAACCAGTAGAATGTAGACATTATCATAAGAAGGGATTTATTGGATTGGTTCACATGATCAGAGGCTAAAAGTCTCACAATGGCAATCCACAAGAAGCTGGAAAAGTCAGAATAAAGGAACCAAAGATGCAGCCCCAGGCCAAGGCTGAAGGCCTAGAAGGCCCCTGGGGAGTCACTAGCGCAAGTCTACATTCAAAAGCTGAAGAATCTGGAGTCTAATGTCTTCAGGCTATGGCAGTATCAAAAAACACATCTGCTCAAGAAGAGCTGAGCGTGCATGCATGTGTGGAAAGGACCATCTCCATTCTTCTATGATTGTTCCTTCAGCTCCCAGCCTATTGGAGAGTGCTGACCACATTCAGGGTGGATCTTCCCACTGGGTTTGCTGAGCCACATGCCAATCATCTCTGAAAACAAGCTCACAGACACAATCAGAAATGTGCTTTCCCAGTTTTCTAAGTGTCTTTCAAGCCAGTGGAATTGACAACAAAGGCTAACCATCATAGATGCCATTATACTACCCCTTCCAGGTGCAATGATTTCTTTGTTTCTATTCCTCTCCACCATTACTATGGCACAAATTTCCATAAACTGAGAGGCTAGAAGTGAGGAAGCCATGGAAATTCATAGGAAACCAGTGATCATAGGAAAATTCTAGTTGATTGATGAATAGCATTGATGGGAGTGAGAAATGTGAAACCAATGCTGATGGGAAACTGAGGTCAGGCAGGATTTTGTGAGTTGACTTTGTCTTCTTAAAGATACTGATGTGCTGTTGAGTAATTTGACATACAGTTCTGGTGTAAGACTGGAATTCAGATCTCTCCACTGCAATATGCTACTCATGGCCCTGAGGCCAGTACATGCTGCTCTTTGACATGCATATTTTGTATTTGTGAACTAAACATATAACAATAACAATTACATTTTTTGTGAGACTTGATGATATTACTGTAACTATTATTATATTTTAGTCTTCAGTGTACCAAGAACATGACTGTGAGAGAAGTTCTGCACTAGTATTTACTCCACATCTAATTTCCCAGTGAACTCTGAGAAAATCACAGGATTCTCAGACCTATGTCCAATGAAACCCTGTTAAATGTAGGACATGTTCCTCATGTCCGAAATGCTTTTCTTTTTTCTTTCTTTTTGGTATAGGGGATTGAACTCAGGGGCACTCAACCACTGAGCCTCATCCCCAGCCCTATTTTATATTTTATTTAGAGACAGGGTCTCACTGAGTTGCTTGGCACCTTGCCATTGCTGAGGCTAGCTTTGAACTCGCTATCCTCCTGTCTCAGCCTCTCCAGCCACTGGAATTATAGGCACGCGCCACCATTCCCAGCCCCAAATAATTGCAGTAACTTCCAAAACCAGAGTTTAATTTGGCGATCACTTCAAGTAATATCTGAGATTGTTTTGTTTACAGGAAATGGGTATAAGAGATTTTTTTTTTTGATACCTGGCATTGAACTCAGGGGCACTCTACAACTGAGCCACATCCTCAGCCCTATTTTGTATTTTATGTAGAGACAGGGTCTCACTGAGTTGCTTAGTGCCTTGCTGTTCCTGAGGCTGACTTTGAACTCTCTCTCTTTTAATTTATGTGAACTCTTGATCCTCCTGTCTCAGCCTCCTGAGCCACTGGGATTACAGGCATGCACCACTGCACCCATCAAAAGAGAATGTTTTTAAGGACATATTTCTTTTACATGTAATACAACTTTGTAGAATCCAGCTTTTTTTTTTTCACTTTAAGATTTATTTCCTATAAAAACATTTGTAAATGCAGAGGGAACCATAGCATAATAATTTAAATGAATATTGTGAAATAGTATTTGGGATAACAAACACTTTTTTAAAAATCTCAATTTCTAATAATTTTCTATTGTCTTATAACACATATTTTTGAATTATCACAATGAAGTTGGAATTTCATTTCACACCACGTGTAACAACATCTCAATCATCATACACAAAACAAAAATTTTCAAAACTTAGTCTGGGGTATATTCAAAGTGGCAAACATTTTATCATCATTTTTTTTTTTTTAATTTGCCGTGCTAAGGATTGAACCCATGTTTTCTGTGTGCTAGGCAACTTGCTCTACCACTGAGCTATATACCAAGCTACTTTTTTATTTTGAGACATGGTTCTACTGAATTGTCAAGGCTAGATTGTGATATTCCTGCCTTACCCTCCCAAGTTGCTTGGACTACACACATGCACCACCATGCCCAAATGCAAAAATTAATTTAAAAATAAAATTCTCTCCCAGGTTTACTGCAGCATGATTCACAATTGCCAAGAAGTAGAAACAACTTAAGTGTCTATTGACTGACAAGTGGACAAAGAAAATTTGGTACATGTACACCATGGAACACTATTCAGCCACAAAGAGGGTTGAAACCCCACCATTTGCAACATCATGGATAGAACCAGAGATAATTATGTTCAGTAAAATAAACTAGGCACAGATAGACAAAATAGTACATGATCTCACTTTATATGGAAACTAAAAAACTGATCTCATAAAAACTGAAAGTAGAGTGATGGTTACCATTGGCCAGGGAAAATAGTGGGGAGGAACGCCCTAGATAGTTTACTCAAGGAGTACTAAATTACACAGAAGTAAGAAGTTCTGGTTTGTTGCTGCACATTAGGGTGATCTCAGATAGCAATAATGTACTGTATGTTTCAGAAAGCTATAAGAAAGGATTTTGAATGTTTTTACTATAAAGAAATGGTCAATGTTAAAAGAGATATGTTAACTCTGACTTGAACTTTACATGATGCACGTATGCATTGAAACATTAGGTGGTATCTCACCAATATGTACAATTTTTATGTTTCTATGTATCAAATAAAAACTTTTAAATCCTCAAAGTAGATACATAAATAAATAGAAATCTCTTTCACTTGGTTGTTTTACTTTATGTTTCCCTCAGGGATTATATAGATATAAAAGTACTAACGTTTCTGATATCATACAGATATTAGTAGCTAACTTAAAAGATCTACTTCTTTAGATCTATAGGTATCCTGATCTAGAGTCAGAACTTCATCTAGAGTAAGAAAAGCAAGATAATACTTAAGTGGCTTTTTCCTTTTTAGCATCTAAGATTGTAGTAATAGTAGTTGTTGTTATTTTTATTGACAAAATGAGATTTTTTTTCTAGAAACTGGTCCATCCATAAGGCTGAGCACATGATGTAGGTTGGGCTAATCACATTAGTTCATTCCTTGAGCCACAGTGGTTGGATCAGAGGTGAGCATGTGGCATAAACTGCACCAAGCATAATTCTTCCCTGGATTTTTGTTTTATTGCAAATACAGGGAATACAATTCTTCTTGCCTAGGTTGATACAGATGTGACCCCAACACTCAAGGTATGCAATAATGAATTAACTTTGACCAGTGAAAGGTTTGACATTTTGCTCAGAGCTGCAGAGTACTCATCACTGAGCACTTGAAATATCCTGCTTGACAGGTGAGTTTTGTTTATCTGGGTGCTTTGAGTCTTTGTTTACCTGGGGGCCTTGAGCATACCCAGTAGTCTATACTAACAATGTAATTTTGGGTAGGGATTTGGGTCTCATGGTACCACTCAGGCTGTAGAGGGGCTAGAGACTAAGATTAGTCACATAAGTGATCAGTGTATCCACATGGCCAACTCTCAATTAAAAATCTTGACAACAAAGATTGGATGAGCATCCATGGTAGGTAATATTCTATGTGTGTTGCTGTACATTTTTGCTGGGAGGAATGTGTGTTATCCACATTATTCCACCAGCAGTGCACAACTGGAAGTCCTGCTGTGGTCTGTCCTGGACTCTGTCCTATGCATTTTGTCCCATTGCTTGTTTTAGTCTTATCCTTTTACCATGATAAACCTTACCGTGAGTATAATGGTGTTTCTGAGTTCTGTGAGTTGTACTAGTGAATTTTTGAAACAGCGTCGGCTTGGGGATCTTCCAAGCATTTTAGGGGGCATGTGTTCCTCACCTCTACAAAAAGGCTCAGAGAGAGAAACAGAGATGAGAGATAGGATACACAAATGGAAGGAGAAAAAGAGAAACGAAGAGAATAGCATCATGGTCTGACTCTAATCCTTGACACCCTGGAAGATGCACTATTTCCTTAGTCATTGCTTTGACTTTGTGAATTATCCAAGGATATTGCCAACAATTCTCTATCTCCTTCAGATAGTTTATGTTACGTTTATGAAAGGCCTTTAACTATAACATGTAATTTTTCAATTTTGATTATGTTTAGTTAAAAAGCATATTGTTCAGTCTTAGAGAAGTGGTTGATTGGGTTACCCCCCCCCCACCCACACACACCAAAATAAAACTTTGTGTATATTTTGTACTATCAACAAAGTTATTGAAAAATAAAGTCATTTGAAGTAAATTAATCATGAAATGTGAAGGTCACTCTTACAGACCACTTTAACCACCTGGTTGTATTTGAAATGCTGTCAGAATAAGAGATTTGAAACCTAAGCTCAGTATAGATCTGCTAGTTTAATACTTTATGCAAAAATGTTCTAATATATAATTTTCTAAATTTTGAGCTTTCAGCACAATTTTTCTTTTGTTACACAGACTATGGAGTCCTAACACTCTAGGGAAATAAAGCTAAACACTTGCAATGATGCTCAAAGAGATTATTTTAAAACCAAAGTGACTATTTTTATAGAAACTGGCATATTCTTTCACCACTTAATCTCAAACTTCAGCCCCCAGATGATCAATTAGCAAGTATATCTTCTATAAAGTCTATGAATATTGGGTTAATGTGACATTTACATTATTAATGTTTATCATTCAACTGATAGAAAATGCAACCACATTCATTACACATGTAATACCAGTCCAGAGACAGCAAATTGATTTTCAAAATGTATCAGAATCCCTTGGGTATTTTGGTTTGAATTTTGAATGTTCCCCAAGGTCTCAGGTGTTGAAGATTTGGTCCCCAATACAGCAATGTTCAAAGGTGGGGATTTTGGAAGAGATTGGATCATGAGGGCTCTGAATTCATTAGTGGATTAATCCATTGAGGGTAAGTGAAATACTGGGGAAATGTGATACTGTCAGAGGTGGGGCATGGATGGAGGAATTGGATCACTGGGGGCATGTCCTTGGGGACTATATCTTTTCCAGGGCCCCTTCCTTCCTCCCTCTCCTCCTCTCCCTTCTCCTTCTTCTCCTCTTCCTCTTCCTCTCATCCCCTCCTCTTCCTCCTCCTCCTCCTCCTTCTTCTCTCTCTCCTTCCCTCCCTCCCTCCTTCCCTCGGAAACAGGGTTGGCTTGGGGACCTTCCAAGCATTTTATGGGGCATGTGTTCCTCACCTCTACAAAACGTCTCAGAGAGAGAAGCAGAGATGAGAGATGGGATACACAAATGGAAGGAGAGAAAGAGAATAGCATCACGGTCTGACTATAATCCTTGACACCCTGGAAGATGTCCCTCTCTCCCTCCCTCTCCCTCTCCCTCTCCTCTCCTTCTCTCTCTTTCCTTCCTGGCTGCAAAGAGCTGAGCAGCTTTTCTCTGCCACACTCTTCCATCATGATGTTCTGCCTCACCTCAGGCCTAAGGCAATGGAACCAGTTGACCATAGACTAAAACCTCTGAAACTGAGCAAAAATAAATCTTTCTTCCTTTATGTGGTTTGTGTCCCATATTTTGGTCACAGTGACAAAAAGCTGACATTACACATTGGCTTTTTGGAAACAAAAGAAACTTTCTTAGTTGGCAAAGTATCTAAAAACACTTAAAGATCATGTTTGATGATGAAATATCAGAAACATTTCCTATAAAATAAGGAATAAGCAAGTTCCTTTGCTGTATCTAGGTCCTAGACAATGTAATATTCAATAAAAGGAAATATGAACCATTGGTAGTAGAATAAGAAATATCTTTATATAGAAAGTGTAATTTTTGGTAGAAAATGCCAAAGTATTTCAGAAATTTTATAGATACAAGGTCAATATATAAATATCAGCACATGTAATTAATTGTGTCCCAGAATATCAGCAGTGACCAATGAGAAATGTAATCTTTAAGGAATTCCATATCAATACTCATCAAGTATCTAAGAATAAACCTAAGAAGTAGATGACCTGTATGGGGAATATTGTATAATAGTACCAAAAGGACACAAAAAAGACTTGCTTAAATGGATATATTTCATATATAGGAAGATTTATTTTCCTAAAGAGATCAATTTTCCCAAAACTAATCTAAAATTTTAATTAAAACCTCAACAATTTTTTTTCCCACAGAACTAGAACTAGTTAATTTATCTGAAAGAGTCAAGGAATCAAAATAGCTCAAGTGATTTTGAAAAGGAAGAGTAAAGAAGCAGCACACATCCAGCTACAGACTGAGTTATTTTACAGCTATCATATTCAAAACATTATACTCTTGGTATGTTGGTGGTAGAATAAATATCCAAGAAACAGATCCATAAAGATATGGGGAGTGGATAAGAGGTGGTCTTATGAAGCAGTAGAGGAGAATGTTCTTTCCTTACAGGAAAAAAGTAGGTACATGTATCTTTTTATATAAACAAAAATATAATTCAGATAGTAAAATGTGGAAACAGAGTTTTAAAACTGATAAAATGGAAGGTACTATGTTAATAACATCATGATAAGAAATATATTTTGAATCTATCAAAATTGCAAATCATAGATTGAGATATTTGAGTAAACCAAATTAAAACTCTTGTATTAAAACCCTTCCATTTAAGTATACCCTAAAATATTTTAAAATCCTACAGTCTGAAATAACATTTTATTACTCAAAACAGAACTTATATGAAGAATATATAAAGAAGTCCTATGAATTAGTCAAATAGTCCAATAAAAATGTGAGTAAAAGTTATGAAAGATCAATCATGAAAGAGGAAACTTGAATAAACAATAAATGGCTGAAAAAACATGCACCATACCCCTTACTTTGTAATCAGGGAAAACAGATGAAAATATGAGGACAGATTATTTCCAATCCATCACATCAGCACAAAACAAAACAAAGGCAATAAAAAAATCCAGTAGTACCAAATACTGGAGAAAATGTGAGGAAAAGAGAGTTTTTATAGGTGCTATAAATTAGAACAATCACCCTGAAGAATAATTTGAAAATATATAACAAAGTTGAAAGTTGCTCAGTGTTATGGATTAGATATGAGGTGTCCCCAAAATCTCATCTATAAGACAATTCAAGGGGGTCTAGAGATGAAATGTTTGGGTTATGAGAGCTTTAACCTAATCCCTGCACTAATCTGCTGTTAGGATTAACTGGGTGGAACGGGTGGGCAGATAAGGTGTGACCAGAGGAGGTGGATCATTGGGGGCATGCCTTTGGGGTTTGTATTTTGTCTCTAGTAGGGAAATTTCTCTCTGCTTCCTGATTATCATCTTCTGATCTGTTTTCCTCCTCCATATCCTTCCACCATGATGTTCTGCTTCATCTTGGGCATAGAGCAACAGAGTTGGCTATCTATGGATGGAGACCCCAAACCATGATCCCCAAATAAAATTTCCTCCTCTAAACTTTTCCTCCTTGTCTTTTGGTCACAGAAGTGAAAAAATTCACACACACATATCAGAGAAAACTTTATCAAGTGCATCATAGATTCTGATACATGAATAACCGGAAACAACCTAAATGTATGTGAATAAACATATTAATGAGTTCAGTATTTTCCTATAAAGAAGATTATATGGTAGCCAAAATTAATGAAGCAGACCTGTCAGTAGTTCATTGGTCTGTTATATTCTCCATTCTGTTCTCCATCCTTTGTGGGACTTTCACTTGGGTTCCCTCTCTTTCTGGAATATTCTTTTCCCCACATATCTTTGTGGCTTATTTTTGAGCTTTGTTTTCTGCTTTCGTGTCACCTCCTTGGGAAGATCTGTGCTAAAACAATACAGAATGTTGTACCTCCCCAATCCTCTCTACCCCCTGAACTTCTATATTTGTTCTTTGGTATTTTCTTTTGCCTACAATGATATAAGCTTCCTGTGGGGAGCACTTTGTTTTGTTTGTTACCTTATCCCCATCTCCTAGAAGGGCATCTGGCACTCAGGTGATGATGGACATATATTTGTTAAAACAATGGAAAGATACCTGCACAACTTTGGAAGTTTATGAGGTTCCATACACATAATCCCCGTAATCTCTCACACTCAGGTTTTCCTGCAGAACACAGACCCAGTGGATCCTTTTCCCCTTTGCAATCTTCTCTCATTACTAGATGAGCAAGAGGAATGAGGTGTACCATGGCAACCTGTTAGCCCTTCAGCTTCCTGGCTCCCTCATACTTTGCTCTACTGGACGAGTGGAGCATTGGAGGTCCTCTTCTGAGGGGCCTGTCATATGGCACTGTTGCATGAGCAAAAGGAAAAAAAAAAAAAAAACCTGTGCTCACATCTCAGTGAACTTGTTTTCTTTTCTTTGAACTTTTTGCAATATTGACTATGCTGGAAAAGATCATTTAAAGCCACAGTCTAGCATAATGTTTACATCCTGAGGGTTGGAAATGGAGGGTCATTAAGTCTTCCAGACAACAAGGTAATATTCAACTGCTGCTCTTCTAGGTGGGGGTGACATTTAGCACGCTGCAGGGTGCTGATGCAAACCGCATCTTGGGAGCCAGAAAGCCTTTCTTCTGACCTAGGGTTCACCTTGTCTTCTCAGAGGTAGGTTGGAAATTTGATCTTCTCATTTCCTTAAGTGAAATAGCTAATTTTATTTTCTTGAATTACCTGTGCTAGTGAAAATAATAAGGGATTTGGGATCATATAGACCTGGGATTGAACTGTGGCCACTTTACTTACTAGCCATACCACCAATTTCTCTTGGTCCTCCCTTTCAAACTAAGTCGTAGATGATGTATCTCCTACCTCTGCGGTTTTGTATTGATTTAATGGAATAGCAGATGTAAGGCACCATGCTGTTCCAATGTGAGTTAAAAGCATAGGTCAAGAGAAAACTTTTTGGCTCAGATTAAACCTACCTCTCTGTGGATGTGTTCACAATTCTCTTTGGTACAAATCACACAAAATCATATAGAAATAATTTTTTTCTCTCAAACCTGAATTTGTAAGTGGTTTGTCTTTTCCCATTTGGTAGAGGAGGGTAGTTGACAAAGAAAAGCAATAAGTAATAACTGGTACTGCTCATGTCTTAATGGAGATCCTCTTGTAACCAGATAACTTCCTTCCAGCCACATGAAGGAGCTAAATTTGTAAGTATAGAAGAGTTAGGAATGAAGTAAGATGGGAGAAGAGCCTGCCTCTGGATATCAAGTATCCTTACTTGGCAAAATCTTAAACAAAATTAAGTTTTTGAAAAATATTTTTTAGTTATACTTGGATACAATATCTTTATTTTGTTTATTTATTTTTATGTGGTGCTGAGGATCAAACCCAGTGCCTCAAATGTGTGAGGCAAGTGCTCTGCCACTGAGCCACAACCAAGCCCCAAAATTAAGGTTTCATTTTGAGAAATTACACTACAGTCAGGATTCAGAATAATATCTCTATCTTTATATAAAGCTTCATCCAGTCCAGAGAATCCTAACTCAGTGATCACCTAACATCTCAATCAAAGAAACCATAGCTCACTCATATTGATAAAAATAAGGATGACCATAATATCTGAAGGTCAATTTGAAGGAAGAGAAAACAAACATTTACCCTACATCCCAATTTTTAGAATCTCTGTAGAAAGAATAATCATGTTTACTATGTTCTTAAGCTGGCTCTCTTCTCTTTTACCTAGAATTTCCTCTGCCAGCCAATACAGCAGGGTAAGGAGAACACACAGGGGACTGGGATAGTTGGACCTGAATTCATGTCATGGCCCTGACACTTAATTGATGCATGACACCACCTATGTCCACTCACAGTTTAGAAACTGAGGCCTGAGAAGTTAATACCGGCCTTGGAAATGTCTTGAGGGGGTTAAGCCAGATATTGTCAGCAAAAGATCTGTGACATTAGGAGGTGTCAAATCAAGAGCAAGCCGCTCCTATTATTGTTATCATGTTCTTAATGACTTACTGTCTTAGGAAAAGGTTGAACAGAACTATTACCCTCTGCCTCTCTCTTGATGTTAGAGAACCTGAGCAACATGACCAGCCTAACGCTAATGCACTATGCCAAGGACTATGGATCCCCCAGGAATTAGAGATTGGAGAAAGTTATTATTTTTAAATGTTCTTGAGGAATAGTAAAGTTTTAGCTTGGTAAACAGGTTGGTTGCTTAACACTTCAGTTTTAATTCCTGATTACTGCCTCTCCTTGTACTTCCAATGTTGGACTTTGAACTTGCTCTTTTCCATTCACATTTTTTACTTGCACAATATCCTCTTCCTTCTTTGCCTTCAAGTTCCTTATCTACAGATGCTGAAATCTAGCATTCTCAAGATACTTTTCCATGGTTTAATCATCATTCCTAAACACTGGTTTTTAAATAGAAACTTTTTCCTTTCTTTCTCTTCCTCCTCCTCCTCCTTTTTCTTCACTTTTTTATGTTTTACTTTTTTGCCTCTAGGGGACATTTGGCAATATCTGGAGACATTTTTGGTTCTCACAACTTGGTGGGGAAATTGCTAACAGCACATAGTAAATAAATACAAGTCCTGCAATGCAAAGGACAACTCTCATAACTAACAATCATTCAGCTTAAAATGTTAATATTGCCAAGATTAAGAAATCTAAGTGAGGGTGACTACAGACTTTTTTAGTCAACCCCAGACATTATGGAGAGTGAAAGCAGCATGATTAACAATTAACCAGAGACAATCTGCATAAACTGGGACTCTTACTGGCATTTGGTATCCATAGCTCTCTGTTCCAAGTTCATTTTCTTTTCGATGCTGAGATTTTATTTGTAAGTGTAATTTTAATTTGCATCCTTTAGTTGCTTATAGCCTTTTCCAAAGACACATGGCATAACTTCTACATTCTTCCCTGTTCCCCTTCCTACCTACTTGATAAACCTTCCTAATTGATTGTGCTTATTTATAATCTCTTCATAGTCGGGTCTTTGACAAAATCTACTATAAACTTTTCAACCATCAATTATATTATACATAAAAAAGTGAGCGAAATGTTGAATTCAACAAGTACCATAGCTAATAATGTAAAGAAGATTCTACCTCCTATGCTTTGTAATTTGATGAAATATGCTAAGCAAGGTACATCTTCTTAATTGGTACTCATTAAATTACTCATGTTTACTGTAAATGCTCTTATTGCAAAAAAATGTGCTTCTATTGAATTAGATAAAATTTTATTGTTGAAAGAGTGGTTTATACAGGTAAAGTGAGCAAAAATAAATAAACTTCCCCAAATCCTGCTCAAGCCACAGATATATAATAAATATTAGTTCCATTCGCTTTCTCATTACCTGGAACACTTTCAAAATAATTTAAAGCCACTTACACTGATTTAATAAGTTTTGAAATATTGATTTGAGGGGATATTTAAAGTCACTGAGATGTTTAAAATTGATTGGTGTACTATTAGTTTGATGGGGATCTCTTAAACAATCATAGCCTAGATGGCTTAAATATCAATTTATTTATCATGGTTCTGGAGGTAGAAGTTTGAAATTCAGTCATCTGCAGCACTAGTTTCTTCTTAGGCTGGGAAGGAGAATCTGTTCCAAGACTTTCTACTTGATTTGCAGATGGCCATCTTCTCCCTGCATCTCTTTACATGCCTGTCTGTGTCCAAATTTCTCCTTTTTATTAAGGACATCAGTTATTCTGAATTAGGCCTACCCTAATGAACTCATAACATGTTTACCGCTGTAAAGACCCTGTCGCAAGTAAGGTTCCATTCTGAAATACTGGGTTTTAGGTCCCCCACATAGGAGTTATGAGGGGATTCTTCAACCCCACATAGTTGGTAACTAAGAAATTGCCACAAGGGGATAATAACCTAGTTAAATTGTGTAGAAGGAATATTTTTGTTATACCTTGCTATGTAGACAGAGTTGTCTATTCATTACTGTTTGGAAATATGAATGAGCTTTGCATTATTATAGGACTCTGGAAAGTACATTGTAGTAGTTTATCCTCAACAAATATAAAATAACTTTATTTCTAAGAAAATCACATGGATCAAAAATGTGAACGTTTTTCTTCTGAGCCTCCCTCCTCACCCCCAATCTCTTGAAATAAGCAAGAGACATGCATCAGATGACAAAGGAGAGTTGAAAGATAGCAAGATCATTTGTTTCACACCATCTATGCTTTCCTAAAAGCAGAAATAAATTGTTTCTGTCTTTGCTTTATTGGAGGTATGTCTGCTTGACTGGTTAGAGCATGAAAGAGATTATGGGATCCCAGGTTTGTTAGTCTTTAAAGGGATTGTATTCACAAAGTATTCAGGGTGGAGGTGGGTCTTGAGGAAAGCCCAGGGACCTACCAGGCTGGGCTTGAGCCACATTGAGGGCTTTGGCTTCTCCTCCAGCCTAGAAGGGACTAGAAAGCTCCTGCTGCTCCGTCAAATTGGGGAGAGGAAATTTAAAGAAATATTTGTCTGCCTGAAAACAATAGTGGTCAGGGAGTTAAATTCCAGCCCCCATCCTGCCACTAAACTTGCCAAGTGACTTTAGTCAAGTCCCTTAACCTGCTGGGCATCTGTTTTCTCAGCTGCACAACTGGAATGTTAGCCGGGGTGCTGGGCAAGTTCTTCCCCTATGACACTAAAATCTTATGAGGGAGATGGCTTATACTTGTATAAAAGTGATTTTAATGTGGGTGATATTAATGATGAATTGGCCCTAGAAGAACTGTGATCCTGTAACCTGTTCCTGACATGTTATCTACCTCTGTAAGACTTGCTGGGGGTGGGGGCAGGGAATTGTCAGTGTTTTTAAAACAAGAGGAAGAGTTCTTCAAGATGCCTACAGCTGACCTTCTGACCTGGCCCAGCAGCTGCCCTTTTTCTCTGCAAACCTGCTCCTCCCCCTCCAGTCTCCCCTCCTGGAATTGCCATCAGCTCTCCAGCAGGCTGCCTGGAACAGCCTGAGCTTTTATACCTCCAACTCAAAAGTTGGGGAGCAAAACCCTCTGCACCCAGAATTTTCCTCTTCTGAACTGTTTACTGATTCTTAAATGAAGGCCAGTTACAGAATGGGGTGGAAGCCTGGACTGTTTAAACAGAGGCCTCTTTATCTGCTTCACCCCCTACCGCAGGGCAGCCTCGCAAGTTATCAGAGTGTCATTAACGGGGACAGCTGCTGGTAAACAAGAAGGATGTCGACACCAGCGCCTCAGTCAACAGGAATTTAACTTTAATCTGTCCCTCATTTAAAGAACCACCCCTCTCCTTTCCCTCTCCACTGTGCATCATTTATTTATCTCCGTCAACTTTCAGATAGAAGGCTGGCCCTGAATCAGGAAAACCCGCTGGGATAGAAAATTAATAAGGTGCTAGGGACATTCACCTTAGGTCAATTCGCGGGGACGCCAGGAGAGAAAGGGAACTTGCCCAGGAGTTCCCTACTTAGCTGGAAACCGATCCTACATATTTATAAAGGTGAAACTGGAGAGCTGCCAAGCGCCTGCATTTAAGTGATTAACAAATGTTTCTCTTTAAGTGGACACCTCTTGTTCTAAATATATTTGACAAGAATGCAAAGAGTCATCTGGTGGGCAGAGAGGGCCCAGCTCGGGCCTTCTCTTGCGAGGTAGGCAGGCTGGCAGGCCCGGCTCGGTCCGCGCCTCTGCCTCTCGGTGCCAACCGAGTTCACGTCGCCGGTGGGCAGGCTGCCAGCGCCAGCGGCTCCCCGCTGTTTAATGACAATGGATTTACTGCTTCTCTGCATATTGGTGTTATTCTGTATAAACAAGGTTAACACTCCTTTTAAATTAAATGCACCACCTGGTGACTGAATGGGTGACCTTGCCAGCTCTTTTCACCTGGCTCGAAAAGCCCCGACTCTCTCACTCTTGGATTTCAACCTGTAGCTCTCCTTGGAATCTCCTTTGCTTTTCATTTAAATAGAGCTCCTGGAGGGAGTTGGCCGGTCCCTTGTCCTGCAACCCCGCCGTGGGGGACAAGAACTGAACGAGGTACTAGATGAAGCGCCCCGCGGACGAGCCGGTGTCCGACCACCTTTCACGTGGCGCGGGTCGGCGCGAGGCTGTGCCCAGGGACCTCGAGTCTGCTGCCAGCACGGGAGCCCCGGGGACCGCCCTGCTCGGACAGCCGGTGTCACAGGAGAGTGACAGACGGTCTTGCGGGCCCTGCCAAGGCTGCCCCAAAATAGAGATCTCCAGAGGAGGCAGCACCGTAAAAAAGGTTCTTTGTGTTTCACTCTAGCGTGATATTATTGCTCTAATATAGGGCTCTGCGCTTCCCCCACCCTCTAGGAATTTGAACACCTGGAAAAATTCTCCTGGCTTTACATTTGAGGAAATTTAATGGTGTAAACAAACTCAGCAGGAAGTCCCCTTTGATATGAGAAGGCAGTGATCTGCGGTGCTGAGCCGAAGGGGCTTGGAAACGACTTCGCCTGGGAATGTCCATTCCAAAAACACTTTGATGGCTTGGACTTGTTTAAGGAAAATTTACGTAGACAGCACCACTTTGGAAGCATCTAGAAACTTCGTCTAGCAACTTCAAGCAAAATAGACTTCAGTTACTTGTTTAATTAGTGGCAACGCCTCACCTCCCCTTTGCTATTTGCCAATTCCGGAATAGGGCAGAATTATTCGTCTTTGCTGTGTCAGGTTAGCAGAAGGTATTCTAGACCGGTTTGTCAGCCTTATTGCTATGCAAATAAGGAAGTCAGACCTGGAGAGGTGAAGTGGCCTCCTCAGGGTCACCTGATCCTGAATCTCAATCCTCAGGCCCTAACTTCAATGTCCTGGGCACTGTTACTGCTGTTTTTTCCAGGGAGTTCTGTTCTATCCACCCAGAAAGTACATCCTTAGCTACAGGTGTAAAAAAGTTTTATTCTTTTTTTAAAAAAAATATTTTTTTAGTTGTAGGTGGACACAATACCTTTATTTTATTTATGTGGTGCTGAGGATGAACCCAGGGCCTCACACATGAGAGACAAGCACTCTACCGCTGAGCCATAGCCCAAGCCCCCGTTTTATTCTTAGCAGCATGTAAATAACTGGGCAAATAGTTTCTGCTTAAAGTTTTGCATAGCAGCTCAAATCGGAATAATGGAAATGTCTCCCTAAACAAAATAATTCTAATAAGCAACATAGTTTTAATTGCTAGAATCCTAACAATTTTATTGTGGTAAATTTGAATACAAATTTACTAATAATACCTTTCAGAGTTGGAGATAAAATGTGCCCTTTTTTTCCAAAATGTCCCTATAGGGTACGTTTTTGTTGGGGAAAATCCCAAAACAACCTCAAATAAATAAAATGTGTACTAAGTGTTGTAACCTGTTACTGAAGACATAGACTCTTTAGTGTGGACACCCCGAGTGCTTGGTTTGGGGGACATGAAGATAAATAAGATGTAATCAGGAAGGAGATAGGCTTAGGACAGAGAAGATGAAATGTGCACATATGACTGACTCACTGTGGGCAAAGGGAGAAGAGGATAGAAGGCTCCACCAGCATCCAAGGGAACTTTGCAGAGGGAGTCATGCTGCCCCCCAGGCAATTTCATTTGTGTGATTTCAATGCAGGTCAGGATGGAATGACATTTAACTGTGCTTATGTCATGATTATTGTTGGCCAGGCTTTGACCTAAATGCCCGGTATAATTGGTATAAGAAACTTAAAAGGCAAGAACTACTATCAGCTCCACTTTACATATGGAGAAACTGAGGTAACTTGACCAAGGTTTCACAAAGAAGGATTTCAAATCCAACCAGTCTGGTTTAAGCCCACACAGATATTCTGCTCCTCTGAGGTTCTGTGGTCACTCACTGAGTTTGTATTGTCATACATTACTTTTTCTCCTTTCAAATACCCTATCTTCTAGGTACTAACTATCTCTTTAGAACTTATATTTTTAAAAAATGATCCACTGCTAGACATTGTTAAAGGCTTTATATACAATATTCTTTATTATTTTTGTCTTCCCAAACCCTGGGAGATCCATATTATTTTCTCATTTTATAGATACCAAATCTGGACCATTCATCGTTGTTGTCATCAGCAGCAAGAATAACTTTCTCTTCATCATATTAAACAAACTTACATAAACTAAATCCTTAGCGGTATCAGATTTTCTAGGGCAGTAAAAATTTCAAATATTCTTTTCTAATGTAAGACTAAATTCCCAGGCTTTTTTTTTTTTTTTTTTTTTTTTAAGTAGAAACTCAGAGGCTATGATGGAAAATACAGTCAAGAAGACTGGCCCATAAGAAATGAACATCTTCCCAGAACAAGGAGGTTTGCAGAGATTGTAACAGGGAATAATACTGTTTGAGAACTGGGGTCATCAGGAATAAAAGAGGTAATTTCTAGCTAATCCTAAAGCAGGCCTACTTTAGAATACATACTTTTTCTTGATCTTTGAAAACTTTTTAATTTTTTTATTTGTCTTTTTAGATATATGTGACAGTAGAGTGTATTTTGACATACATACATGGAGTATAACTTATTCTGCTTAAGATCCCATTCTTGTGGTTGTACAGGATGTGTAGTTACATTGGTTGTGTATAGAATACATAGGTTTTGTTACTTCAGGCAGCTGCTCTCCAAATATGTGGCAAATTATTCCACAATAAAATATTTTCTTTCCTAGACTCTTTTCCACTGTGCACCCCCAACCTCCACTCTGTAGTGCTTTTGCAACCTCAGCCCTTTACTTCCCCAGGAAACATACCTGGGGATCAGAAAAGCAAACCACTTCTTTATTTTTAGTTTTTAAACTTTTATTGGTGCATAATAATTATTCATAATAGTGGGATCCATTATGCCATATTCATACATTTCATCTCATCTCAATCTCTTTCCCTGGTACCTTCCCTTTCTTCTCCCTACTCCTTCCCCCCACTGAGCAAATCACTTCTGCAAACCTGAACCAAGTTAGTAAATCAGAGAAAGTGTCTAGTCATTGTTGGGTTTGGTTCTTTGTAAGTCACATCTATTGATGTCTCTAGTTATATAATGATAATATTACATATTATGTATCATTCTATAATATGTATCACACTGTAAGCTGCCTGTCATGGCCAGCCACAGCGCTGCGGGAGGAAAACTCGGAGGCAGAGTAAAGCTATTACTACTTTTACTTCTACTTTCTTAGAGCTTAGAGAGAGAAAGAAAGATTTTTCTTCTTCTTCTTTCTTCTTTCTTCCTCGGGAGCCTCGGCCTAACTCTGACCAGCAATTACTTCTTCTATCTGGTTTCTCTTCTGTAACCGCTCTGCCTACGTTCTGGCCACTCTGATTCTTTTCTTCTTCTCGACCCGAACTCTTCTTCTGACCGACCGAGCGACTGCACGACTGACTGAATGAATTCGTTCTCCTAACTCCGACCGCTTTCACCCGGTTATATACCTTTAGCTTTGCGGGTGCCTACAGGTGCGTCACATACATATCAGGTGGAACTTATGGCTTCCAGCTAGCCGCAATAGCCCTTCCTAATTGGGGCTCCTTCATCACACCATAAAATATGATATATATATATAATTTTGTAATATAATAATCTAAATGTGTAATATAGAAAATCTACTATACATTGGACTATATAATGTATATGTGTTATATATAATATATATGCTATGTTCCTACATATACTATTATACATTATATAATATATAATAATAAACAAAATTTGGGAGAACGATGAGAAGAAAATAAAAAGTCACTGAAAATCACATTATTAAACATGTTTTTGGTGTTTTTTCCCCAGTCTTTTTGACACAAATGAATTTTAAGGAAAAAGTGAGCAAATACATTATTTAGGATCACTGCTATGCAGTTTTGAATGCTTCTTTTTCATTTCATAAATACATTTCTACTATCAAATATTTTTTCACATTTTAATTTTTAATGATTGCATCATTTTATTACAAGATTTTTTATAGTTTTACCTCACACAAATTAATGTCTCCTATTTTTGGACATTTATATTATTTTTAATTGTTAATATTATAAATAATCTTGCATATATTTTTGAATGACTATGTCTATATGGCTTTTCTTTCTTCAGTGAATTCCTCAGAATGTTATTGGATCAAAATTACTTATTTTTGTTGTTTCATCAGGATAACAAATATTCATTGCATGAGTGGGTTACAAGAGGTTAGGATAAGAATGCAAAGTTGAAGTATTCATATTTTGTGGCCATTCTGGCTAATTGTGAAAAAATTATGCACGCACACACACATATACACACAAACACTATGTAAATATACATACATACATTATATATATATATACTTTTTTTTTTCAAAAACTGAAAAGTAGCCTGAATCCTCTTCCTTATTTCACTCTGAAACCTCCATTGTAACTTATGTCACTGCCACTAGGGCAGGAATTCTGTCTGTTGAGTGGGCAAGATATATGGTAGGGATGCCAGGAACTTAACCTACTGTTGTTTGTAATTATCGTAAGGGAATTTAGGTATTTCTGTCTGTTGAGTATCCAGTGCCATTTTCAAGAGTGCAGGCTAGACAGAGCATAAGATTGCTATGCAATGCTTTCACAATAATTTATAAATTGTGGAATAACAAAGGTACATGGTACACTCTAATAGCCAAAGGGAAACATGAGATTTTAAGACATCTAACTTCCTCTTGATTTATGCCTGGATAAATTTGATTTCTATTTTAAATTGAAGTTCTGTTTGACAGTGTTCATTGTAACTTCTTCCAGCATGGAAGATAAAGGACCCACCACCTGCTGTCAAGAGATTATGGATCACCTCCTACTTCCTGCTTACCTGTATTGGACAAAGATGGTGCCTCTGATGTGCTTACCTGTTATCTCAACTACTGGCCTGAATCTCTGTCAGTTTCTGCTCCCCACTGAGCCTGATACCTTGTGCTGCCTGCCTGTACCTCTGTTCATTGGGCATGATTGGGTCATCTCAGATTTCTACTTGGACTTGTTGAACGTCACCACAAACCTCACCTCTACAGTTCTGGACCTAATCCTGTACTCCTAGGCAAAAGTAACATTTGAGTGGAAATCTATTCTACTTACTGATGTCATAGTTCAACAGATTTTGCTTTAATGAGATGAAATAAAACCTGAATTTATTTGGAAATATGTGGCATCAACAGAAGAAAGTAAATGTACCTTGGGGGAAATGGAAAACCACTGTGTATGATTCAGCTTTTTTCAATACTGGGGCATGAGTGTAAAAAATATTGTCAGGGAGCCGGGCGCGGTGGCACATGCCTGTAATCCTAGCACTTGGAAGGCTGAGGCAGGAGGATCGCGAGCTCAAAGCCAGCCTCAGCAATGGCGAGGCACTTAGCAACTCAGTGAGACCCTGTCTCTAATAAAATACAAAAGGGCTGGGGATGTGGCCCAGTGGTCGAGTGACCCTGAGTTCAATCCCCGGTACCAAGAAAAAAAAAAAAAAAAGAATATTTTCAGAACTGACTGAAAGATCTGTGTTCATAGGGCACCAGGTTTCCACTGAGAAAGTTGAAGCCCCCTTTTGCCCAAATAGAGTAGTTTCTCATAACTCCATGATCCTGCTTCCAACTCGCATGCCATACTGGGAATTATAGGATATAGTTCCTCCAGCAGAGCTTCAGCCCCTTCTATGGGGAAACAGGCAGTGCCTGTGGTGGAGGGTGCTAGCATATAATTACAGTCTGCTGACATTTGGATCTGAAATGGCTCCCAAAGTTCCAAGTGGTAAAGGCTTGGGAATGTTAGGGTTGGAATCTAGCTAGAGGAAGGCAGGTAATTGTGGATGTGTAGTTGAAGGTATACTGGAACTGGCCACTTCCTCTTTCTCTCTTGGCTTCCCAGTCACCATGGTGTGAGAAGCTTTGCTTCATCACATGCTCCCTGCCATGATGATCTGCCTCACCACAGGTCCAAAGGCAACAGAGCCAACCCACCATGGACTGAAACCATTAGAACAGTGAGCTAAAACAAATCTTTCCTATATTAAGTTGATTATCACAGGCATTTTGTGACAACTATACGAAGCTGACTAACACACAGCCCACTAGAGAAACAGCTGCAAGAAAAGAGGAAGTATATGAATTCCCTCTATTTGTCTTTCCTGTTGGTATTATTCAGGGTTATAAGTTGGTAACAACATCCCCTCTACTCTGGTTAGTTTAAGCAGAAAAGTGATTTAATAAAGGAAATGAGATAGCTCATATAGTTACTAGGTGACTGGAGAAACAGATTTGAGGCTAAGCTTCTAGAAACACATCCTGAGTTATGCCACAAAATTGCGAGAGCAGATAAGTTTCCATTGCTGCTTTATTGAACAGAGAATCTTAAAAATTTTTTTGTAGCCACTGCTGCTGCCTACACTGATGGAAGCTATGCTTGCATGGTGAACTTAGCCGTGTAAGGCTAAACTGGAAGCTTATCAAAATGGAAGCTCCACCCAATCTAAATCCAATTCTCATGTAAGTGTGTCTTATAGAAAGTGGCACCTTGGGACATTCCCATGAGTCCTATTTCTGCTTGGAGCTGTGGGTCACAATTGCTGCTTTCTCACATACACAAGCATTCTGCAGGAAGAGGTCTTTCTGACTCCAGACGTGAACATATGACCTAGAAAGGGTCTGCATGGGCTGCAGAATCAATCGGATGGGTTCGTGTTGCTCTCTGCATGACTGCGGGCATATCACTTCCCCTCTCTTTCTCTTTCATCTGTACTCCTTCCTTCCTTCCTTCCTTCCTTCCTTCCTTCCTTCCTTCCTTCCCTTCTTTCCTTCCTTCCTTCCTTCCTTCCAGCATTGAAGATTGAATCCAAGGGCTCTTTTCCATTGAGCTACATCCACAATCCTTTTTATTTTATCTATTTTTTTTAATTTTGAGACTAAATTGCTGAGAGTCTTGCTAAGTAAAGGAGGCTAGCCTCAAACTTGCAATCCTCTTGTCTCAACCCCCCAAATTGCTGAGATTACAGCCATGCACTACTGTAACTGACACTTTTATTTTTTCATCTATAATATCTAGATATTACTATGCACCTCAGAGGTATATGACAATAATTTAACCAAGCGTATACATTAAACCCTTAATATGAAGCTTTTATAGTATAGGGAGCATTCAATATATAGGAACTCTCATTCAGTTACTAGTAATAAAGCCAAAAGTATATGGTCTATGAAAGAAAAATACAGTTAGGACCAAATACAATTTCAATAGTAATAATAATAATGATAATAATAATCCTATCAACAAACTAGCCTTGACTCAAGCTATCCTGATTGATTTTAAGGGCTCTTATAAAATATTTCAATTCCTACAAGGGGTTATATGGCAATAGCTAAATAGTGGGAAAGTTGAGGTTGATGCTTCCCCAACTGTTTCCAAAATAAACAGCTAAAGGAAGCTCACTGCCCTATGCTTTAAAGCATGGGGGACACGGAGAAGACTGTTACTCTAAGCTTACTACAGAAGGTGTGGGAGCAGATCAATATGTGGCTAAGTGTTTTAGTTGCATTTTTATTATGCTTGACAGCGATGACAACATAGTATGGACCAAGCAGAATGACTAATGCATACACTTCTCCCTTTCACGCATACTGCTTCTATTTTTTGAACTTCCCTAGAGTGAAAGGTACTCATACAGTAAGCATGCAGAGTGGGAGTTGCGATTGGCCAGGGCCAAAATTGCCCACGGATTCCAGATTTCCAGAGTCACAGAGGGGAACCTAACTACACAAAGTGGAAAGAACAAAAAAGGCAGCATGTCCAGCAGTTAACAGTCGGAGGAACTGGGAGAGGCCTGCCTGGCCACACAGCTGTATTTCTTCATCATCAATCTGTGGCTAAACTTTTTTTCTTTTAATGCTTTATTCAACCAACTTCCCCAATCATATTTAGATGCCATCCCATTCTATCTCTTCGCTGACACCCAGCTGTTTCCACTTGGATTTGAGGCCCCAGCAGGCAGCAGCCAGATGTTCTGAGGGGGCAGAGGAAGTTCTTTCATTTGTGCCAAATTCGAGACATGAAGATTCATTGACTCATGTAATATTAATCTTCCTACATAAGGAAATTGGAGCCAAGCTGCTTGCCCACTTTCCTGGTTTTGTGTGGGGTCATTCAACTGGGGTGGGCAGTGGAGAGTCTCTTTGGCTGGGATTTTATAGAGATGGCATTGAGTTCCAAAATACCACTGTTTCTGATTAGGCCTATGCAACCCCCTCTTTTCTCTTAAAGACCATTTGGTGGAGAAGGAGGAAACTTCAGAACTTTCTGGAGGTGTTTCCTTGCCATTCTGGTCAAGCCATCACTACCATCTCGCACTTGAACTCCCATCTTAAGTATGTGCTCTGGAATCCTGCTGCTCACCTACAAGACGCTGCGTGGCTTTTCACCTCCTGTACCACAAGGAGTCTTGACAAAACAGATTTTTCCACTAGTTTCTTAATCTTTTTCCTGTTTAACTCTGACTCAGTTTCCTTTCATCTGCTTGGGCTCCCACCTTGCTCTCCTACCTTCTTGCTCTATTGCAGGATCTACCTCTATGATATTCAAAAAGGCTTTGCGTTCTCCTGCCTGAAAGAGCAGGCTGATGGTTGGGTGTGTGAGATCACTGCCTCTGTTGTTCTCTTCATCCAAAATGTTCTTCCCTGGATAGTCCCATGGCTCTCACACTTTTCATTCAGATTTCAGCCCAACTTCTTGTAAAAGCCTTCTTTTTCCACCATAGGTAAAAATATCAATGCCCCAACAACTTCCTCATTTAATTTTCTCTTGGATACCATTTTATATCACCACCTGACATACCAAATAATTATTTGCTTAATTGAATAATTATTTCCTTAATTGATCTTGTTGTCTTTTTCTAGTGGAATCTAAACTTGTTGAAGGTAGTGGTTGCGTCTGTTTTGTTTCTTCTTAATTATCCAGAAGTTTTAAATGTATTTATTTAAAAAATTTAATAAGTCTTTATTTGTTTACTATTAATAATCATACTAGAATTTTAATACTAATTTAATTTTATACTACCTCTTATGCCAAGTGGTCTTGAGTAAAGTTTTCATTTACTTAGCTGTGCTTTGTGTAAATCAGTTGTGTAAAATCTGTTGATGTAGCTTCAACATCCCTTTTGTAGAAATACTGGGGTCTTGTAATTGGTTGAGTACAGCTATCCAGTCTGAGAGGATGACCTTTCACCCTAGGGCCTACAAGAGCACTCTGCAGAGATAGGTTGCTATAATCTGGGTTTAAGGCTTCTTACCAGCATGTGCAGAACCTGCTTCCTGCCCTCCCTCCCCCAAACAGCGGTGAGAAAGTCTAGCTTCAAGATCAATTGAACACTTCCCATGTTGCTCTTGAGAAAAATCACTCCTTAAGAAAAAAACAAAAACAAAACAAAACAAAAAAAAAAAAAACTAATCTCACACCTCCTCTACTAGTTGAGAAGATGCAAGCATATAGATCTTCATAATTACCTAGGGGCAACTATTATGTGATTTAAAGGAAAAAAAAAGTTTAGGACTGAAAGAGGCTACCATGTTACTATCTGGTTCTAGAGTGACAGGACTGTCACCTGTTTACTCATTTGCAAGGCCAGGAGAATGCTGAATGCTGGCTCAAGACACCAAGTGGACTACTTCTCATCAAGCAAAAAGATGACACCTTCACTTGAAGGGATTTTAGAAGCAATGAATGGAGTGCTCCTCCAAAAGGTGCCTTTCAGCTGGGAGAAACATCCCCAAATGAAGCAATACAGTAGGGCTTAGGCAATTCCTGCTGTAAGACCAAACTGATGTTTTCCCCAGGAGAGTGAGTCTACAGAACAAGGTTTGCTTAATATTAACATTTGTTTGCTTGTGAGGGGCTTGTCTTTTGCTTTTCCATGTGAATTCGCATGGGAGCATGGATTCTCTAAGTTCTAGCTTGTGAAAACTCTCCATTTTCATTGGCTCAAAGCATCAATGGTATTATTTCGTTGTAGGCCACAGAAAAAAGTTTTGTTGTGCTTTTCCTAAGAGTGCATCTTGAGGCTTAGATAAGTAAACTTGGCCTTCTCTCTTCTAACAATGTTGCATGGCAGAGTACCCCTGTGCTAGATTTCACCAGGGCTACCCTACTTTTATCTGTTTTTCATGTTGTACTTACAGATTTTAATAAAATATAAATATCATAAAATTTACCCTGATGACATTTAGTACATTTACAATGTTGTGTTGTCATCATTAATATTAGAATATTTTCATCACCCCAAAAGGAAACCCTAGACCCATTAAGCAGTTACTCCCCATCCCCACTCTGACCCCTAACTCTTAGTAATCACTTCTAGGCTTTCTGTCTTTATGAATTTGGCAACTCCCAATTTTTATGTCATAATAAAAGAAATTATATAGGAAGTAGCATTCTGTGTCTTGATTTCTTTCACCTATCTTAATATTTTTCATTGAAATTTATCCATGCTTTAATATGTATTAGAACTTTATTCTTTTTTTATAGCCAAATTTTTAATTCATTGTCCAACTATGCCATTTTTAAAAAAAGTCCATTCATCATTCGATGGACGTTTGGGTTGCTTCCTCTACTGTGAAGAGTGCTGGTGTGAGCACTGGTATCCACATTTTTGTTTTAAGACCTGTTTTAATTGTTTAAGGAATACACTTAGAAATGAAGTTTCTAAGACATATGGCAAATTCTCTGTTGAACTCATTGAGGAACCACCAAACCGCTTTCCATGGTGGCTGAACCATTTCACATTCCATCCAGCAATGTAGTTGGGTCCTAATTTCTCCACATCCTTGCTGCTACTTATTATTGTCCATCTTTTTGATAGCTATTCTAGTATGTGTGAAGTGATATCTCTTTATAGTTTAGGTTTCTATCTCCCTAATTGTTAATGATGGTGACATCTTATTTTATGTGCTTGTTGGTCATTTATATTATTCACAGAAAAGTTTTCTTTTCTGAGAAAGGATTTTTCAGTTTTGAAAATGGAGATTATAAATTCCATTTAAAATGTGACAATCTTTCTAGCCAAGCCTGGTCTCTTTGAGAAGCTGAGCTTGGCCTTGAAACAAACAGCACAAATCCTGCCAGATGCCAATATCCATGGAATAAGCTCTTGAGCTATTTCATTCTAACCAGGGTCTTATTGGATCTCTTGGCTTCTGTAGCTAAAATGTATGTGTTATCTCTTCTTCCCTCTGCCCCATCAACATGGTACCTCTTATGTCACAGACTTGATCTGAAGCTCTGCTCCTATATTCATCATGGCACAGAATTTAATAGCATGAGCTTAAGAGTTGGACTATGAGGTTAAGAATCTCATCAACTCTACTTAACCATTGGTGGAATCTTGGGAAATTTACTTCCTAGTTTCTCTGTTTTATCAACTTTAGAGGTGCTATGTCCATAGTTCTTGAATTTGTTGCATTAAATAAGGTAGTGCATATAAATTACTCAGCCTAATATGAATAGTAACACATTCTACTGTCATATATAACAAATTAAAATTTAATAAATAAATAGATAAATTACTCATCCTAGTGTTCAAATGCTCAACAGGAAATATTTTCCCATTGAATGCCAGTCTCCTGGGACTGACTGAGAGACTCCACCTGAGTCTCCTCATATGTCCTGGATAAATATCACTCCTTAGTATCCTCAAAATACTGTTAATGCTATCTTTAAAAGCAATGGGACTCAATACATAATTTCTGAAAGTCTTGTGAATTAATTAGTTTTCTATTTGTTATGCTATAATTCAATTCTGGGAATACAGATAATATTATATTTATATTTGAACAGGAAATTTAATAATATATTTTTTCATTGAGTGCCTAAAAATGTCAGGTACTTATAACTATGTGTTCATGTTTATTGATTCAGATCTGAATAATAATTCTTAAAGTTGATATCATGATCTCTAAGAAATTTTTAGCAAACTGAGTAAAACTTGTAGAATTATGATCATTATGTACATTTACATCTTGCTCCTGAAAAACTAGACTATACGGCAAATGTGTTGAAAAATTTGTTAATGACAAGAAGAATGTTACACAGGTTGAGAAATTCGCATTTGCAATGCTTAATGTAAAGCCAATTATAACATTGAAGTTAAAATTAATTCAGCCTTAAGTCATTCAGATAATTGGATAAATATAATTTATATTTAATCCAACTTAATTAGTATGTTTTTATATATCAATTTCTAAAGGAAAAAAAACACACTATTACCCATTTTCTTCCCATTTTGACTTGGGGTAAAAAAATAAATTTTCACCTCAAGTGTTTGCTGTAACCTCCCAGATAATGATTTATTTTTATTTTTTGAAATCCCTGACAGTGCCTTCTCAGATCTTTGTGGGTTGCAGTTGAGAAAGCTTTGTAGTCTCTTGGGCATGACCTCTGAGATCTATGCTCCACCTTGTGCCAAAACACACTTGACTTTTTCACTTGTTTCCCCACCCATTTATTTCAATTTTTATGTTATCTTGGTGTATTATATTAGTAACTCACATAAACTCCTTTGAGACTATAATATAATAGACACTGTGGTTGAACATGTATTCCCTTTTAAGATACTTGAGCTTTGACTGTCCCTTGCATGGCCAGGTTTCCAATGGTAGTTAAAGAGCTGGACAAGATTTTAATCCATTCAGAAGGGGCAATTAAGTTTAATTACCTCAGTTCTCATGCACTGATAGAGCCATGTAAATGAGCAAGTATTAATGAATGTGTACACACACATATATACACACACACGAACACACACACACACACACACACACACACACACACACATATATATTCCAGATGTGTCTTATTGCAAATTGGGAGTAGGGGATGGCTAAGCATGTGCTTAGCTTTTCCAAGGCCCTGATTTTGATTCCCAGCACCAAAATAAATTAAAAATAAATAAATAAACATACAAAATGGCTAACTGGGCCCAAGTTCAGAGGAACGATTGAGGTTATTCCAAACTTTTTGCAAGGTAAATATACTTTGAAAGATAAGTAATACTGATACAAATTGAAACTTTAATATTCTGTGAACTAAGTGAAATAGACAATTTGAACACGCTCATCATGGGCTGGAAGCGCTGGTCCCCTCTACAACCATCTGGTGAATCCTTGTAATGTCAGAAGTTTAGTTGATAGCAGCTTCATTAGAACCATTCTTTCAAAGCTCGTTGTGAGTTTATTTGATCTTGCAGGGCCCATCTGGATATTCACAGAGAAGTCTGCACCTCTGAAAGTGAGCATGCTTTTTTTTGTGTGTGGGCTGCTACAGGATGGGCCACCATGAGTACAAGGAATGGAGAAACTTTGGCTATGGTGCTTAATAAGCAGGTGCTAGGCAGTAGGGAGTTGTTAAAGCATTGCTTAAAATGTCCCAGTGAAGCATAATCATTTATGGGCTTAATAAGATGCTGCGACTTCAGAGGCTACCACTCTATAAGAATTGGCTATAGGCCCCATTAGGAGATGTTGTAGCTGCTACTCATGTATGCTTCTGAAATAAAACAAAGTTATATTCACTCACAACAGGAGTGGCTATAAAGAATCAAGCAGACTTCAATGCAGATAGCTACATATTTTTAATTGAATTCAGACATTTAAAGAGAATATTGACAAGGACATTTAAAATGTGATACCTGTTTCTCCTATGTGTGATTTTCAGCTCTAACATTCATCAGTTTCTGTCTGCATAATGCACATCTCTTGTCCTCAGTCTACTTTGGAAATAAGGAGTAATGGATGGATCTGGGAATGGCTAGAGGAAATTCTTCCAGGTGGAATCATGGTGAACCCATGAATGACTCTTTGGTGGGTATCTCTGTTCGCTTATTTTCTAGTGGTAGAAATTTTAAGGGGTCGCTAGTGGTAGGTCTTGAATCTACTTGTTAACCATGGCTGTTTGTGGGAAAGCAGCTATCAAAATGGTAAAGACTTTTAGGAGAAACAATAGGTCAGTTCTTTGGTGTGTATGGTTTTGTCAAGTGCGAAGCTCTGTTTGAATCCGTATCACCAAATTTGTTTCTGATAGTGTGTTTTAAGTTAGGAAATATTCTTCTTTTCATAAGAGTAGAAGGGGGATAAAGTGTTTTTGGGAAATACAACACAAAGTTATGCCTAGGGGAATGAGTTTTTGTTCCTAAATTATCCATGCATGTGGTGTTGCTAAACTTAGGTTGGAATTCAAACAGTATGGACTTGATTTTCCTTGAGTAATGTCCCTCATCCTTCTATTGCCAGTTATAGTGGCAGGTATGCTGTTGGTGAGCAAAAAAATACCCATCAAATTTACCATCCCGACTAATTAAGGGTGGAAGGAACAAAATGACATGCTCACATTTTTAAAGAAATTGTGCTGTAAGTTTAGATGTGGAATATCTCCAAAGGTTTGTGTCTTGAAGATTTGGTCCCTAGATTGTGGCATAATTGGAAGGTAATGAAACCTTTAAAAGGTGGGGTCTAGTAGAAGGAAGTTAGTTCACTTGGAGCTATGCCCTCAAAGGGGATTATGGGATGATGCTGGTCTCTTCCTCCCTCCCTTGTTTCTTAGCCATGAGGTGAGCAGCTTCCTCTACCATATGCTCTCCCTGTGGAACACAGCCTCACCACAGGCCCCAAACAGTGGGCCAACTGACAATGGACTGAAATTCTAAAACTATAAGCCAAAATAAACCTTTTCTCTTATTAAATAAATTATCTCAGGTATTTTGTTACAGTGATAGAAAGCTGACTATCACAGTCTATAAGAATTAAGCTTTCCTGTAATATTCATCTAGCCAGCATCCATTCAGTAGAAAGACAAACAACCAAGCAATTTAAAATAGAATACACATTTTTTTTTTTTTCACATAGGACAAATGAAGTTTGGAGTACTACGTGTTTTCTTCATTCTGAAATGAACACATTTATTTCTCAGATCAAATGAGCTTAAATAATTTTTTTCAAGGAATAAAATTATTTTTCCCGTTGTAGACTTCAATGTTTTCCTTACATGTGTTTTCTCCAAAAAAATCATATTATCCCTGCCAACCTCTGAATTCAAATGGGTGTTCTTATGGCTTTGGAGCTTTTGTTTGCATCATTAGAAATCCCTTTTAAAATGAGTGAATTAATTTGGTGGAATTAGGTTAACAAGTCATATCTGAAGTGTGCCAGTTTACATTGTGGTTTGTGGTGAGTTTATGGAGGTTTTGTGAGAAAACTCCAAGTGCTGAAAGCAAACCTTCCTCAGACCGTATTGCCTTTATGTACTAAGCACAGAATTTCCTTTTGTGGTCTGGGGTGACGTGGTGTTGGATAATAAATATCTGTAAAAAGATTTCCTGAGGTCGAATGGAAGGCATCATTGACACTGTAAGTGGTTGATTTCACAGCTTTCCAAAGTGGAATTGGAAGACTTAAAAATATATACGTATATATTGAAGTGACATCACTTTGTAATCATGTCCAAATAGACAATAAGTATCTAATCCCTGGTTAACTCTAAAACACCCTTTTGGGTATGTGCCCAAGAAGTTGTACATAATAGCTTCTATGTAAGTTTTGCATTTCTTCATTACTTTTTCATTATCTTGTATATTTCCAACTTCTGGAGGAGGAAAATCCAACTTCATGACACCCCAAAAAGTCTTGTTAGGAGTTTGAAAAACATACACGTGTCCCCTTCCTCCACAGAACCCCACAACATGCTCACATTAACTGTTGGAACTGTTTTCCATTAATGTGTAATCAAGAAGCAGGCAGACCCCTTACTTCGAAAAAATAAAATAAGCAACAATTTCTCTCTCACACATGTCCTTCCTGATTAGCCTGCTCTCTCAGGCCCCATTGCCAAGTTGTTGGTCAAACTCAGCCTCTCAAAGAATCAATTCCCCTTTTGTCCCAGGACCAGTAACAAATCAGGAGAGATGGGTTTTTGGTAATGAGCTAAAATATTCCAAAAGCTCAAGGCTTCCATTGCAGTTGACCTTTAAGACATGTTGTAGCAGAAAAGTTAATTCACTCTGCACATGTTGCGGAGCAACAGGTGGTAGACAACCACGGGGCCTGTGTGCATTCCTCTGTTTTCAAACTCCAGGCCCCTGGTATTCTGGGATTTACACTACCTCCCCCAGGCCCTGACTGACAAGCTAATCGGTGTGCTGGGAAGCACCGAGCTATTGATTCCACTGTAACAGAACACCACCCTGTCAATGAAACTGCAATGAAATGCTTCAGCAACGAAGAAAAGGAGGCATTCGACTGTTGAGCAACTGGAAGAAATTTGCTTGTAGGTAGTGCGGCAGAAATGAAAAGGCTCTCAGGAGCAAGGCCTTGAAAAGCCAGGTTATTAAAAAAGCCACAAAGCTGGAGTCTGGCTGAGTGGAGAAAAATAGTTATGGCTCAGTTAGGCGTATCTAAAAGGCCACGGGAGGAGGGGTACAGCTTTCAAAATTGCGTTAATCCCCCGAGTACTTAATTTCTTTTCTTTTATGGCAGCTTGTAGTATAGCAACAAGTATTCAAGCAGTTAATAATTTTAAACAGTTTAGCTTACCTTAGGCAATATATCTTCTGCCTTAATTAAAATTTTATTTTAGTGGGAAAAATATTAAAATGACATTAAGATCCATCCTCTTTGATGGGAAGGATATGATAATATGAATATTTTATTATACAAACTATTATTAAGCAGCTGCTGATATATTCTTTCTTGAGCTTCACTTCAATTGTTTGAAACAGTCGCTACTTCTTTACAATGCCCTGACAGTTTCCTTCTGAAATCTCTGAAAGTACCACGTTAATTAGAGACAGACGCCAAATGCTTGTCTCATTTTTAATACACTAAGAGGAGATCTATAACCAGGTTAAAGTATTAGTAATTTATTGAAAAAATTAGCCTTTTGACAGAATCCCAAGTATTCATCAAAAATCACCAGACCATCAACCGCAGTTATCCTGGTTAAATGTTCTGCACTGAATAGAAACATCCCACCTAGCACAGTTGTCAAAACTGAAAAAAGAAATATAGAAGTTAGAACTGATATTTGCAACTTTTGCTGTCTTGTAGCTACCTGTTGGCTAGGGGCATGTGGGGGTAACTGTGTGCACAAGTTTCCCTGAAAGTGTCTAAAAAGTTAAGCAGTTGGATCTCATCCGAATATGGAATTTTAATAATAAAACAGATCCTTGAAAGTTACCCCAAACTGGACGAGATAGAAAATAAGCATCAATTTTTATCTGAATGTCCTCTCACATCCCTGTCCCTCACGCCCATCACTATGGCACTGAAGTGCTCCTTCAAACTAATTAGATTAATTTCAATTTCCATTGTGTGTTAGTTAGAAGGACACATTTATCATCTCCTTTCCTGCTGAAGCCAATAATTGATTGGACAGTGGCAATTGGTAAGATCCTCCTCCTGCCAAGATGAGGGAAAGCCTGGAGGGTAGGGGTAACTGAGGATTTGTTTTCAAAGCTGGAGTTGTTTATGGTTCTTGTGACTTTGAGGATGGAGTAATTCAGTCTGGACCATGTTGTTCTGCAGAGTTGGCTGCACTGTGCCTTCTAACCAGAGTTAGTGCATGTGCGTGCTTCCAGGGATGATAAGTCACGCAAAGAGTAAAAGACAGAAAAGTGTGTGTTTTGGTGAGAGGGTATGGGGCACACAAGGAGATGTGGGTGTGAGTGCCACTTCAGCTACTAACCTGTGGGTCCCTTGGGAGATTTACTTGTCCAAGAAGGGATCCAATTATTTGGCCTATAAAATGGAGAGGGAGGATTTATTCAATAAATATTTATCAAATTATTCACTAGATAACATGAATTGTGGTGGATTCTGAGGGTTCAAAAATGAGTGAAAAGAGGCCGACTCTGCCTTGAGCCCAAATGAGATAAATTAACGCACAGGCAGAGCAGGGGGAATGTGCAGGGGGTACAGCCAGACAAATGCTAGGTTGGGAGGCCTGAGGGAGGAGCGGGGCAAGCTTGCTGTGAAAGGTTGCAGGTGGAGGTGTGAGGCCTAGGTGTGGGGCATCATCAGATTTGAGTTAGAAAGAGATTCGCTGAGAACTTGGCAGAGAAGACCAAACATGGAAATGGGTCCAGTAGGGGGCAGCTGTTGTAATCCAGACTGATGGTTTCCTACACTAGAACCAGGCACCTTGGGGTAAGGATGGGTGGGTGGAACAAGAGTTTGAGAAGAATTTGATACATCAAAGGGGAAGATGAGGTCTCTGTTCTCTACGTTACCTCTGAAATGCTATGATTTTCTGAGGTGGAACAGTTGTAGAGAAAGGCATCTGGGTTATCTTTAGAAGATGGCATCAGGTAGAGAAGATATCATTAGCTGACCCTGACTCCAGTTTAACTGTTTGCTGGCTGAGTCCAGTTTATTTGTACAAACTTCAATTTCCTATTGTGAATTTGTGTAATGAGAACTCCATTCATGGTTGAAACGAGCATTAGAGATGACATTTCTAGTGTGACACTGGATACAAGGAAGAGCTAGACTTTTTTCTTTTTAAAAACTTGATCCAAAATTTCTTGTGATGAGGTGTTCATGCATATTGTCCTAGGTCAAAACAAATTATTTATTATTACAGTCTGGAGGGTCTATATATAAAATCTACTTCATAAATGATTATAGATAACAGTGAGTATTGTTTAGAGACCCAGCAGCCTGTACCTCCAAGGGCATTCTGCTCTATGCCCAGAGATCAATGGAGTCAAGTTTTTTAGACAAGGATTTTTAGAGAAAGCTCTCAGGTCTCCCTGCTAAGACTTTTTGGCAACAGTGGACAAGTGACAATGTTATTTTGTTGTTGCTTAGGAAAGGTACTTCCTGAAAGCTGCTTGTGGTAACACAGGTATTGCCTCCTGTACAGAGCATGTATTCCCTGCAACCAAGACAAACTGATGGTGCTGTAGGAAGAAACTTCCTCTGTGTGTGTGTGTGTGTGTGTGTGTGTGTGTGTGTGTGTGTGAGAGAGAGAGAGAGAGAGAGAGAGAGACTTTGAAACCTTGCCATCTTAGTTACTGTTGCTTAAATACTGCCCAGTTTACCTTACAACAGATCAAAACTCACAACTTTTGTTACCTAATTGAACTTCTTGTGGCCATGTCTGTCATGAGACATGAAGGAGGTTGAGTGTGGAAGAGTGATGAAGCTAAAATCAAAATCTCACTTTGACACTTTCCTTTGAAAAAAACACAAGGGAATTTTGAAAGGTTTGAAGATTCTGCGAAACTTATTTCTCTACTACTCCATAAAGCCAGGATGATTATTTCAGCACTTTTAAAGGTTTTTAACTTGATGGTTTCTAATAGATAAAGAGGGACATGTGCTTTGTAAACTCACTCATTCCCCAGAACATTCTAAACTACCAGCATTTCAATTCTAATCTGTTATTCCATCCAAATGCCATACACACTCTGTTCATTTAAAAAGAAACTCTATTTAAAAAGTAACTCTATTTTCCAGGCACTTAAAAACTTATTACTACCTTCTCCCACCTCCCTCTCCAAGTTTACTTACTTGTTAGTAAATTGGATTACTTTCATCAGTGAAAAGAGCTATAGTCATGGACATAAAACTAACCATTGTTAGAAATACTTGCTTAACATTACCAAAATTGTAAGGTCTCCAGCAAAAGTTAGTAAAACTGGAAAGGAATTAACTTGGATGATGCTTTTTTTTTTTTTTACATTTGCTTACAGGGCTTCAAACTGAACTTGGAGTCATCCAAGTGGAAATGTTAGTGTTTAAAAATATTTGAAAAATGATGGTATGTTATAGAATCATGGCCATTTGGGGAAGTGAGGAATGTTAGTATTTCCTTTTCAATTTAGCAGCTGCTTATTGAGCACTTAAGTGATCAATATCCTGGCTCTAGTAAGATGACCCAATCCTGCTTCAGAGAATTCTTCATTTTATTCTGCTTTAAAGTGAGGTAAGAATGTGCTTATATGAATAATTGGCAGTGGAAAATATGCCAGCTTTATTCAGCATGGAAAAATTAAATCTGGCATTGAATCCAAGTTATGTAGTCCATACAAATAGAATTTCCTATGTATTTTAAATGATGTTATCAAGGCTATTATAACCAACGTATGATTTTCTGCATTACTGGAAAACAAGAAAAGAATGAGTAAATAACTTTGTTGGCCAATCATTTCAACATCCTGCCCAGCCAAAAATTTAAAGGGTCTGGTGAGTTTCTGATTTCTACCTTTATCTTCCTGAAGGTTTGTTAATAAAGTTGTGACTGTGGCCAGGAGCAGGGAAGGAAGGGAAATAAAGACCTACCTGATAATTATTCCCTGAATAATAATGAAACATACAGACACTGGCTGCTAAAGGGATGGAATCTGGTTGGTGAATCAATTAAAGCCCTTGGAGGAGTCTGCTCTGATGGAAAACGAGGATGGCTGCCAGCAAAAGCAACTCGGTGCTACTTGGGGAATCACTCTTTTCTTCAGGTCTTCTGCTGTCTTCTGTGAGCACCAAAAAGAACAAGAAATGCTTAAGTTCATACGGTTATGTAAACTTCTCCCACTGGAACCTTTACAATCTGCTTTGCTATAATTACCACTCTCTTGGCTTCCGGAACAGTTTCTTTTCTCCATAGTCTTCGCTAACTCTGAATATTTGTTTCTTCTCCTGTGTGCTTTTCGCTTCTCTTTCTGGAATTATTCACCTCCTTGCTTACTGCTCATAAGCGGTGACATCTCAGACCATGGCAGATCTACAGCCTTGTCTCAGTCAGCATTCTCTTCTAATCAAGAATAGAAATGACATTGGGATTTTTATTGGAATTGCATTAAATCTGTATAATGCTTTTGGTAGTACGGACATTTTGACAATATTAATTCTACCTATCCAAGAGAAAGGCAGGTCTTTCCATATTCTGAGTTCTTCTATAATTTCTTTCTTTAGTGTTCTATAGTTTTCGTTATAGAGGTCTTTCACCTCTTTCGTTAAGTTGATTCCCAGGTATTTTTTTTTTTTTTGATGCTATTGTAAATGGGGTAGTTTTTATCTAATAGCCAAAGCAATCCTGAGCAAGAAAAGTGAAGCAGATGGCATCACCATACCAGACTTTAAATTATACTATAGAGCAATAGTAACAAAAACAGCATGGTATTGGCACCAAAATAGACTGGTGGACCAATGGTACAGAATTGAGGACACAGAGACTAATACATATAATTTCAGCTATCTTATATTAGACAAAGGCACCAAAAATGTGCAGTGGAGAAAGGATAGCCTCTTCAACAAATGGTGCTGGGAAAACTGGAAATCCATATGCAACAAAATTAAATTAAACCCTTATCTCTCACCATGCACAAAACTCAATTCAAAGTGGATCAAGGACCTAGAAATTAGACCAGAGACAATATGCCCAATAGAAGAAAAAGTAAGCTCCAATTTCCAACATGTCAGATTAGGCCCCAAGTTCCTTAATAAGACTCCTGTAGTATAAGAATTACTACCAAAAATTAATGAATGGGATAGATTTAAACTAAAAAGCTTCTTCTCAGCAAAAGAAACAATCAGTGAGGTGAATAGAGAGCCAACTAATTGGGAACAAATATTTAATACATGCACATCAGATAGAGCACTAATCTCTAGAATATATAAAGAACTCAAAAACTTAACACCAAATAAAACAAATAATCCAATCAATAAATGGGCTAAGGAATTGAAAAGACACTTCTCAGAAGAAGATACACAATTAATCAACAAATACATGAAAAAATGCTCAATATCGCTGGCAATTAGAGAAATGCAAATCAAAACTACTCTAAGATTTCATTTCACTCCAGTCAGAATGGCAGCTATCAAGAACACAAACAACAATAAATGTTGGAGAGGATGTGGGGAAAAAGGCATACTCATACATTGCTGGTGGGACTGCAAAATGGTGCAACCGCTATGGAAAGCAGTATGGAGATTCCTTGAAAAACTGGGAATGGAACCACCCTATGATCCAGCCATCCCACTCCTGGGTCTATTCCCAAAGGACTTAAAAACAGCATATTACAGTGACACAGCCACTTCAATGTTTATAGCAGCACAATTTACAATAGCTAGGTTGTGGAACCAACCTAGATGTCCTTCAGTAGATGAGTGGATAAAGAAAATGTGGTATATATACAAAATGGAATTTTACTCAGCAATAAAAGAGAATAAAATAATGGTATTTGCAGGTAAATGGATGAAGTTGGAGAATATAATGCTAAGTGAAATCAGTCAATCTCAAAAATCCAAATACTGAATGTTTTCTCTCATATAAGGAGGCCAGTTTATAGTGTTGTTGGATGGAGGTACATAGGAGGATTAAAGGAACACTAGAATGGTCAAAGGGAAAGGAGGGAAGGGAGGGAGCAAGGGAGGGGGGAGAGGGGAAACAAAGAAAAAAAAATAAAAGGTGGTTGAATGAGATGGATATCATTATCCTAAATGCATGATTGAAGACCTGAATGGTACGAATATACTTTGTATACAAACAGTTGTGTGTAAAAAGATGCTATATGTGTGCAAAAAAAAAAAAAAAAAAAAAAAAAAAAGAAGAAGAAGAATAGAAATGATCTGAAGCCATCTCAACAAAAAGAGAGGAGAAGGAAAAGAAGAAACAGGTGGAGAGAGGTGGTTGATCTTGGGATAAGAGCTTGAGGCAGGAGCGAGGGGAGAGGGCAGGAACCAGGGTGGATTCTTTGTGAGTTCCACTCATTGGCTCACATTGCTCACATCAAGGGCTTCCTTTCTAAAAATCGACTTCATTTTCATATCTCTGGATATTCTTCTTCCTAGTGATGACATTTTGTTTCTAAGAGTTCTTTCCTTTTGCTTTGTATTTGTTTTGAGTTTACCTGCCCTCAGTTCAAGCCAAGCACAGAGATCAATTTGCATTGCTGGATCCCAAATCTGAATTCTTAAATGACTCCATCAACTGTGGCCAGTAGTAATGGTGTCATCTGCATCATAGCGGAGAGGCCTCCATGTGGTAGAGGCGATTGCTGACCTGAACATTCCAATGTCTCCCACATCCCAAAGTCAGCCCTGTCACCTGTGTTCCAGATCTAAAATACAGTCAGCTGTTCTATCCATAGACTTGAGGAGGAAAACATTCTAGCTCTACTGAATATACACAAACTTTTCTGTTTTCATTTTTTCCGTAAAGAGTATGTATACTATTTACATAGCATTTCCATTTTATTAGGTGGTATAAGCAATCTAGAGATGATTTAAAGTATAAGGGAGTATATGTATTCCTTAAAGCAATTGCTGTGCCATTTTATATTAAGGACTTGAGTATCCATGGATTTTGGTAATCCATAGGTAGTCCTGGATCTAATCCCCCATGGATAAAGAAGGAAGGTTGTTTGATGTCTACTATGAGAGAAAATTACCATCCTTGTTCCTTTAGTCTGACAACCCTCTCCACCTTTCCCATTTCTACAAAAGAAAAACCAAATCAGTAAGAAAATACCATAATTCCCTCCATTCTCAGGTTTTAAATCTCACTTATTTATAACTCATTTTGGTTCATATTTCCTTGTTCTTAGTTAATCATGACATATCATTGTCCTTGTAAAACACTACAGAGATTGATTTTTTCCCTCTCTTTATATCATTTTCCTAATCCATATTTGTTTTTTCACTTCTCTAGATTTCTCACCTACCTTGTCTTGTTTTCATCTTCCCATTTAAGTGATTCTTTCAAAGTATCAGCCCTAAATTCTGTTACCACCATGATGTGGGACACTTGGGAATTTACCTTGAGGACCACTGCATTAATTTCACCTTCTTTCCTCTAATTTCCATGGTCTTCCTGGCCTTCTGATGGCGATCCTGTGAGCTGGACGCTTCTGCCCATAGCCTTGGCCTCCTCATATCCCCCGCCCTTCAGAAGTGTTTAGGTTTTTCTGAGTTGAATTCATTGCATGGAACTATTTCCCCTAAAGAAAATGTTTCCTATGGTTAAGGGCCTTAAGTCGTAGCTTTTAATAAAATTACTATCTTTGTATTCCTTTGACTGAATTTTCTATTAAAGGAAAATCATCAGCTACACTGATTGATAGTTTGATTAATAGGTTTAAAAGGTTACATTTCTAGGTCTTCTCTTTAGAGGCCCACTTGGAGTTGCATCTTGAAATCAGCCATACCATCAATATCCCCCTTTGGAGGCAAGAAGCCTTTCATGATTATAAGTGAGAGGCTAACAGAGGGCAGAACCTAAATAGATCAGAACCTTTGAAATATTCCAGCAAGATGCCTGAGGCCCTGAACTAAATCACCTTGTCTGTGAACAATGAAGAAAACTGAAAACATTCATTTTCAGATGAAAATTAATTTTAATGTATTTTAAATCACATTCCAAAGCAATCATTTGCACTAATAGTGAAATGCTAACTGCACTAACTTCGACTTTATTACAAACTACTTGAAGTTTTGTTCAAAAGGGGCTGAGGGTCTTTGGCTTACTGTAAGTTTTAGATTAGCTGTGATATCAGAGCTGGCATGACCGACGGCAGCTGTTAATGCAACACATGCCTATCATTTGCTGTTGACAGGCATTAATAAAAACCTAATTTGAGGAAATTATGAAAAACCTACTCATTATGCAATCTGGTTTATGTTTTGGCATGTGGCAATCATTGGCTTGATAGCCGAGAAACCTTCATTTCCAGAACTTTATGGCCTGTTTCAATTGCAGAACCAGCCAGAGCCCCTCACCTCTTCCATGTGTTTGATCTTCTAATTGCCTCAAGACACACACAGGTTTGCTTTATGATGTCTCAGGCCTCAGCCTGAGCCCTGGTGTGATGTACACTGGGATCTAGCTAGCATTGCCATCAGAAACAGGTACTTGGCTATTACAAGAAACTTAATTCAGACCTGTCTATCAAGAACACTCACCTGAAAGTCCCCCCACCCTCCCACTAACTTGTTCCTTATGGCCTCTTTGGACTTTCTAATGGTTCTACTGTAGTAGAAAATTCCCCAAGCCTAGAAGAAAAATTTCCATTAGTTTTTAGTCTCCACAAAAAACAAGTACAGAGTGAACTACAGATAATTTTTAAAAATTTAAATATCTGATTTATTTTAATTAAAGAAGACTTTTCCTGTACATGGTATCCTATTAAATTTGGCCAAGATATAAAAATGCAAGTCGGAAAGGGTTAGGAAAACCTTAAAATAATCTGACTCTAGAGTCTGTGCTTCCTGCTAATTCTGTTTTTTTTTTTTAATTAATATTAAACTTTATATAGAAAACAGTTGACATGACAATTCTGTATCTGCAAATAAGAATTGGCTCCACCCACTAGCCTTTGACTCATGTCGTCATAAAAATTCCCAGATACTCAGTGATGCCAAAGCATAAACTAAAACTAATAAAACTGAATTGTTTCTGAAAAAAAATCTCTTTTTTAATCTATCTTGTCTTTTCCTGACGTGTCAATAGATAAGACATGGTCCTTCCTTTCTCCTTTCCTTCTTTCCCTCTTGTCCTCCCTCCTTTCCTTCCCTGCCCATCATCTCTCCTTCCCTCCTTTCCTCTATTTCCCTCCTTTTTCTCTCCCTCCCTCCCTCTCTCTTGCACTTCCTCTTTCCTCCCTTCCCTCTGTCTGGTTCATCCCTCCTTCCCTCCTTTTCTCCTTCCCCCTTGTTCTCCCTTTCTCTCCCTCTTTCTTTCCCTGTCATCCTCCTTCATCTCTTTGCTCCTTTCTTTCTCTTGTTAACTAATTTCAATTGATCATGCTCTGTCATATGCATTTTTTAAAATTTCAATTAGATAATTTTAAATCTCAAAGCAGCAAAGATGGACACAATGTTTTGCTTAACCCATCAGCAGGTAAAAGCCCAGTCTAATTAGGAACCATGGATGAGACTGAAGAGTGGAGCTGGAAAGCCTTGATGTTGGCAGTGTGCACATCCCTGTCTGGTAAGCTGTTTGCATTCTGCATCTCTGCTCTTCTTGTCTCACAAGTTCTAATGTGGGATATTCATTCATTTGACTCAAAGACCATTCCTTTCAAAATTAGAGAGGATGGGAGGGATCCATCTGGGAAGACCCACATTTTAAAAACTTCATTAATTTATTTTGATGTATTCAACACATATCATAGCATGTTAGGGTTAAGACGCCTGAGACCATCTCTAGAAAAATTGACTTTATATAAGTATACTTTACAGATAAATCTGTATTCATTTTGAGTTATGCCTGGACACATTGTGATCATGTAAACAATCAAGATGTATGACATTTCAATCACCCCAAAATTTCTGTCATGAACCTTTCTAGAATTTGCTGGAAGTGGTATTATATACCAAGTGCTTCTTTGCATCTGATGTCTGAGTCAGTGAACAGTCCTATGATTCATGTCCTTGTGTTTGTCAGTAGTTCATTCCTTTTTGTTGCTGAGCACTATATTGTGTGCTTAAAGTGCAATCTGTTTATCCTTTCACCTGTTGATGGACACTTGGGTTGTTTGGGGCTGTCATAAATAGAGCTACCATGAACATTCCTGTACAGGCCTTTGGGGGCACATATGTTTCTGTTTCTCTTGGGTAAATACCTAGGAGTACACTGCAGTGTTACATATCAAGTGTACGTTTATCTTTCTAAGATGTTGCCATCTCTTTTCCAAGTGCTTTAACCATTTTAGACATCAGTTCCACTTGATCTGTGGAAACACTTGCTGTTGCCAGTCTTTAAAATTTCTAATTGTTTTAGCATGTGAGTAGTGGTATCTTATGGTTTTATTTTCTATTTTCCAAGTATAAATTCTATCAATACAATTTCCACTGATGTTGAACATCTTTACATGTGTTTCTATGAAGCATCTGTTCGAATCTGTTACCTATTTTTAAGTTGTATTGTCTTTGCATTGTCAAATTACTATTGGTTTATAAAAATATACATTTTTTATACATGCTCTCTGTTGTATATATGCTTGGTAAATATTTTATTCAAGTTTGTATAGCATAAGTTATCATTATTATTTTAAAAATTATCATTTCTTTTTTAACTATTTCTTCAAATGTACTCTCTAATAATTTTTGGAAAAAAATTACTTTAGAGCTTTAATAAAAAAATATTGAATGTATCAAAGATCCATAGAGAACATAGACAAGCTTATGTCATCTTCCCTTCCAGTCCTATATTATGATTTTCTACTTATTAATTTCTTAGACTTTAAGCAAAATTTGTGTTTTTATTGCAGTCATGAATATTTTTGTTAATGATTAAGTAGTTTTCCACTGTATTGTCTGTTATTTTGTAAAGTCCTCATTTTAAAATAACTATTGCACTTCTTGGGCTAAATTATTTTTAAGTGATGACTCACAAATCTCAGTAATTTAACATAATAAATACCTATTTATTCAAGCACTCTGCCTATCTGGATAGCTCTTTGGGAAAACTTCCTTCCATGTTTCAGCTCAGTAGCCTAGGTCACATCTACCTTGGGGTACCTTAATATTAACATATATTTTAACAATCACATTAACCAAGGAAAGGGGAATTGGAGAATTGAGCATTGGTGAGTAAAATGCTTTGGCCTAAAAATAGACATTTCATGGCCAAAGTTATCACATGGCCACCATTAACTTTAAAGCAAGCAGGAAGTCACATACCCAGAAGTAGAGGACAGAATATTTGTAAACATTGATCATATGCTCCATCTTTATTTCCTTGACTCAACTCTCCTATTAGACATCAGAATATCTCATTTGATTTTTAGGGGGTGCTATGTAGTTGTTCACATTATCTTCAGATAATGCTATTGCCTATTTGAAATTAATATGGAATTGTTAAAAATTTTCAAAATGGTTCAAATTAATTTTAGTGATGAAGATGTTCAATTATATCCGTTAAGTTCAATTTTTTACTTGAACTTAAAGGATGTACCTCAAACCAATATGTGTGAGTTTTGCTATGATTTGATATTAAAAAAAGCAGAAATGGAAAAAGCTTCAAAACAGAATATAAAAAACTTGCACTAAAAATACTGGATTTTCCAAATGACTTTTAAAAATCTATTTCAAAAATCATTTGTTATTTCTTCCATGGCCTAATGGTGTTATGAATGATATTAGTATATTGTTTTGTATTTAATTATCCTTATATTCATGGACTAAGTAATCCTCAATTATTTTGTCTTTGAATGTGATATGCTTGATTTATATATTAATGTTTTTTATTAATATTAAAAATTGAAATACATCTGGAATTTTCTTTTTTTAGTACTATATGTATTTATCAGGTTTCGTATATAAAATTTATGTATAAAATAAATTGAGAAGCCAGGCATGGTGGTATTCACCTGTAACCCCAGTGACTTAGTAAGCTGAGAGAGGACGATTGCAAGTTTGAGGCTAGCCTCAGCAACTTAGTGAGACCCTGTCTCAAAAAAAAAAAAAAAAAAAAAATATATATATATATATATATATATATAAAAGATTGGGGAGGTAGCTCTGTAGTAAAGTGCTCTTGAGCATGAGAGAAAGAGACGGGAAGGGGGGCGGGAAGTTTTCTTTTCTTATACTCTGAAATAGTTTGTGTGATCTGGGAAAATTTAAAATAAATATGTCTATCAAATTATCTAGGCATCTTACTTGGACTTTAAACATTACAATTTTGTTATTCTTTTTCCTTTCTCTTTTGTCTGTTCCCATGCATGCACACGTAAATTTGAATTGATTTTTTATGGTTTACACATCCTCAGAAAACTTTCTAATCTCTTTGTATTTTCAAACCTTCAAAAATTTAGATAGATTATTTTATGCCTTTTAAAAATCTTTTCTTTTGTACTGACTTGACATTCACTACTATTTTTTGTCCCCCAAGTTGATTCTTGTATTTATTGTTCAGTTCTACTTTGTTTTCTTTATTCTAGTATATCAGAACCATTCCTTAGCTTTAGTATGCTTTTTCTCCTGTGTTCTTTGGTCTTCACCTTGTTGTTGTCTAACATTTGATTTGATTTCATTTCCCATTTAATTATATTTGTCTCTATAAATTTCCTTCTGAATATATCTTGCCTACATTCATTACCTTAAGTTATGTGATGATCACGTGTATATTACATTATAACTTGCCTGTCATTTTATTTTGCTTTCCTCTTTGAAATAATTCCATGGATAGGATGCATAATATTTGTTTCATATGATGTAATGCTTTGTTATTTATATTTAATTGTGCTGGTTCAAAGATGTAACATGTATGATTTCTGTTTACTGAGGTTTTCTTTGAAGTCTAACACTTGCAAAATTATTATAGGTCAGTGATTTTCAAATTTCAGGGTACACAGAATTTCTGAGGTGCTCATGGAAATGCCTATGTCCAGGGGAAGAGAATTTCATTTTTTGCCAGGACTCAGTTGACCCCAGTATAAATCCACTCTAGAAATGTACTATATATGATGGTGGGACACTTAAATAAAATCTGTATTATCCACTTATAGGGACAAAGTTTCAGAATTCATAAGGAGTTTTCATTAAATGATTTAAATCCTTACAAAGAACTGACATTTTAAGAATGGGATTTAATACAGGAAATAAGGTGTTTCCAAAGCATTGGAAACACTGATGGAATGGAACCCAGGCTAACCTTTGAGGGAAGCTCTCAGACTGCACAAGAGTGGACCTGGCAGGGAGGTTACTCTTCCTCAGGCAACTGGTACAGGAGCAGCTTCCTCTTGGCATTCAAGAAGCCCCAGAGAATGGGCACTAGGACACTGCTGCAATCAATGCTAAGTTTCCACAGCCTTGTTTGCAGATAGAAATGTCTCAAAGGAATCAGGGATCTGCTGAGCGCAAGATCTTCCTTCTGTCTCTCATCTCCTATGCAGGTGCACCTAACCCAGATCTAATTCACACCCAGAACTGAAGGAGCCTGGAGGTCATAGCTTTTAGCTTTTCAATTTCTCCCACTACAAGGATGATAAGGTAGAATATGAAAGCATCAATGTAAGGTAGGAACAACTTCTATTGGGATATGATAGTGATCAAGAAATGAAAAAAAAAAAAAAAAAAGAAGAAGAAATTAGATACTTCAAAGGGGAAGTTCATGCCCTATTGATAGGTGGTTTATGATGGAGAAAAGTAAGTTAATGGTGGCTTCAACCTTTTGACCAAGTGTAACAACAAGTTTGAGGCTATCATTGAACAAGACACTGAAGCCAAAGGCTCTGTGTGTGTGTGTGTGCGCGCACATGTGTGTGCATGTATATGTGTATGTTTAAAGGGATAAAAGTCGAGGCAAATAGGAAATGAATTTTTTAAAAAAAAATTCAAGTTCAAGTTAACACTACACTATTGAAAGAACATTTAAAATATAATGGAATATCTGAACTTTACAGAAAGAAAGAAAAATAACAATAGTTATAAGCCAACTATTCATTTAATATATGTGAAAAATCATACCCTGTAATGTGAACATCAGAATAAGTATAAAAGAGAATATAAATTAAGGACATTATTTTAAGTTCAAGGACATAGTAATGCATGAAAACCATTTTAGAAAATTATATATCAGGAAAAAACATTGCTCACTGTATTAGGCTGTAAAAGGCATTTGTTGTAGTTTTTATTTGATTTTTATATAATATGTTGCATGAGAAAATAATTTAATGTGCTTTAAATTTGAATTTGTTCTCTAAAAATATGATGTACAAATTAGCTATTGCTGTAAAACAAAACCCACCTCAATAGTCATGGTCTTGAAATGTAAGTATTTAGTTTTCTCATGAGTTTTCAGACCAGCCAGGTGGATCTTCAGGACAAGACTGGCGTTATTCCTATATCATAGTCACTTGAGTTTTGGGGAGGCATCTCCAGCTTTAGCTGTCTTTCACATGTGTATGAGTTGGGTAATAATCCAGGGCATCTTTCTTTAGTACAAATGGCCTCTTTACTGTGTGATCTTGTAGCTTCAGTCTTGTTTACTTGGAAAACAGAAGTTTCAAGAGACAGAATGAAAGTGTGTGAGGCATCTTGAGTAATAGGTTTGAAACTGGAACCTGTCACTTTTGGTCTGTTTGAGTTACTAGGTCAACTGAGATTCAAGGAGTGGGATGAATAACCTGGAAGAATAGATGACAAAACTACATGTAGTGGTATTTTTGGGGGGTGAAGGGGTGATGGGTAATTCGTACCTTTTTGCTAAAAGTAAGAAATGTAACTGGAGCTTTACTTTTATATTAAAAAGCAATATTTAAAATATATTCATTACTTAAGAAATATAGTTCTCATAATAAAATGAAGTATGAATTCATTTGTAGCCTGAGTATGAGCTGAGGTAACCCACTCACTGGAGAATTGAGGAAAAACTGACTTGAATATCATTTTCTAAAATTATTGTTAAAATTTTTATAAATTGACACTTCCTGAGATATTTATGAATTTCTAGGAAATTAGGTTATTTTCATTCCATTCACTGTTCCTGTCCAATTTTCTTGCTTTCTCGTGGTATTAAGAGTAGGTTTTTGGGAATACACAGACATTATTGAGGGTTTGGGTAGAGGTCAGAAGTAACATGAGAAATAACTTCATTATATCACATAAAACACGACTTAAGATGTTAGGTACGTTTGTCAGTTAGATTTTCTTGCTGGCCCTGCCCCTGCTCAATTTCCTTGAGCTCCCGCCCTTAAGCCCATTTGCCTGATTCATCCACCTTCTCTGGGCTCCTTTAACATCTTGCCCTTTCCTATGCCAATCCCAATTCCAAAAATTATTGATTTTTCCCCCTCATTTTAAACTGGTTTGCTGATGCTATTTTTTCCTAATATATCTTTCCTAATATGTCTTTCAAAGGAACTCATCCTTTTAGCTCAAAGCATATCAATAAAATATTTTGCCTTATACATAAAGAAATAGCATTGACTTTATAAAGATGTATGTGATATTATTCCCTAGGGAAAGGAAAGAGCTGCAGTTGTTATGGTTTAACACTGTATAAAAGTCCTCTACATATGCATTTATTCAGCAAATATTTTTAAAGCCTCTTCCATCTTTCCAAAACTATGCTCAGACCTAGGAGTATACTCTTAACCTTATGGAGCTCCCCTGATAATACTGTCTTGTTTTCTAAAGGTGCTGAGAAAAGAAAATATAGCTCTCAATGTCTGACTTATAAAGATTCTTACTCAACGTTTTCATGTTATTAAAAAAATAAAGCATATGTAGCAATTTCCATGAGACATAATACTAATAGACCTGAAATCAAGGTTAAAAACAACAGTGATGAACATTTACAAACATCTCAGTGAAGAAATGACGAAATACCCATGGAACGATTCCTAGTTGTACACTTCTTGCTCAGCAGCAACCTCCTGGAGGCCAGGATGGATCAGGAGGAGCTCAACTCCTACTTCCTTGACCTCAGACATCTCCCTGCCAACAAGGGCAGACAGAGTGAATCCATAGGAAGAAATCACAGAACACTTGGATGCTAAATGCTGGATTGCAGCTATAATTCCAATGACCATATTGATAGAAAGAAGTCCATGTGAGTCAAAATGGTCCAAAGAAACAGGTGTGGATTCATATGACCAGAGTCAAAAGCATTCTGGTTTACCTCAAACTGGACTTAAAATTGAGAATGAATAAGCCAGACCGTATTTGTGTCTCAAAACTAGACTGGCCATCCATAAATCATATAAAAATCATTTCTTTTATCCTTTTTTTGTTTTCCTGGCATATGCCCATTTCTTGTGTCTTTATCCCTATTCAGGGCTATTATCCTTACATGGATGAGAAGATATCTCATTGCAATCCTTTCCAAAGATTTTAACAAGTGAAAATCTACACATTCCTTTATGGGAGACAGTCTAACCTTCAAGAAGGAAAGAGGTTGGGGGGTGGTAGTGGAATTCAATAGCCCATTCAGTGTTGAAATGGGAACACTAAGGCTACTCTTTGGATAAATTCATGCCAGATTTGGCCTGCAGCTCTCGCTGGGCAGTTCCCAGATGAGAGCAGGCCTTTAGCCTGTGGTGAAGAAGCGCAGAATAATGCCTCTTTGAATTAGTTTCAAAATAGTGCCGCAATGCAGACTGACAACTTCTGATGCCAAATTGTAAGAACAACACATAATAGCAGTCTGTTAAAGTACTCGTAGTATCACTGAAGGATATGGTTATTAATATAAATTAAAAACCATGAAAAGAAACCAGAATAAACTGGCATCAGATGACAAGCCTAACAGTAAGACAACAGAGTAGTTTTTTTTTTTTTTTAATCAAACCAAGTATATTTAAAATAAAAAGTATAATAGCCCAACCTTGTCCTTGGGGGATAATTTCCAAGAATTCCCCCAGTAGATGCCTGAAACTCCAGATAGTACTGAACCCTATATATACACTACATTTTGCATAATATATACATAAAGTTTGATTTATAAATAAGGCACAGAAAAGATTAGGAATACCAAAATAGAAGAAATATAAGAATATACCATAGTAAAAATTATGTGAATGTAGTGTCTCTCAAAATATCTTACTGTACTCTATTCACCCTGCTCCTTATACAATGTCTTTATGATGAGGTGAATGACATATGCATTGTGACATAGCATTAGGCTACTATGTAAGTGTTATTTAATCATAAGCACTGCAATACCACATAGCCAATCTGATAACCAAGATGGCTAATAAGTGACTAATGGGAGGGAAACATATACAGTATGGATTTGCTGGACATAAGGATGATTCATCTTCTTGGGAAAAATTGACCAGGATTTTATAATGCAATTCAGAATGGTGCACAATTGAAAATCATGAATTTTTATTTTTGAAAAATTTCATGTAATGTACTGTGATTGACTTCATGAATCTGAAACTTAGGAAAGCCAAACCACAGATAAGTGGGGTAGAAGATAAAAATAAGTAAATGATTAGTATGTAATTTTTACTTACATATACCTTTCCCTGGGTAAATTTCAAAAAAATATAGCATGTTTGTAACCACAATAAAATGTGTGCATTCTACTTTGTGTAGTATATAAAATAGACCTTGGCATAATAGAATATAACTTTTAAAAAACTGATAAAATTACATTTACTTATCATGTACAACATGGTGTTTTGACATGTGTATACATTTTAAGATGATTAAATTTGGCTAATTAACAAATGCTCCCAATAGTCATACTAATATATTGACACTCTTAGTATTAATTCTTTTTGCATTTTTCAAAAATACCATATATTCTCATTAACCATGGTCATCATGCTGTGTAATGCATCTTTTGAATTTAGTTCTCCAATCTAATTGTAATTATGTATCCTTTGACCAATATCTCCCCTTCTTTCTGTTAGCCACCTGTTTGGCCTCTGTTAACCACCCAAGTATCTAGTAACCCTCATTCTATTTTCTACTTCTATCATATGGTACTTCTATCATATGGTACATGTCTCTTTGTGGTTAGCTTATTCTACTTAAATTAATGTCCTTCACTTTCTGGATGTAACTTTTAAGATTACAGTTAGTTCTGAGCTAATCAGAAACATGGTAGCATGTACCAATTAGAATTTTCACTGAGGCACAAATTTCCACCCAGTACTACTATGAATACATATGGGTGTTAGGCATTTATGTAGTTGGCCAGTTGATGGGCCACCATCTATCTTTCAATTTGATTTGTGAAAACTAGTCATGGAGGGATAACGAACTGCAGATATAGCTGTTACCACTCCCAGCCTGTGGTTTAAGGCCATAGAAGTAAAAAGCAAATGCTAGCCCATGCCCACTATGCTCTAAACCCACATCAATGTGTGTCTCACACCTGCATACACTCCAGAGTCTCCACAATCCTTCCCTGAGAGGTGTTGCTGACCATCTCCAACTCTGCACTAGTTTGCTCAGGCTACCCTAACAATTAACAGGGATGGCATGGCTTAAAAAATTGAAATTTATTTTCTCTCAATTCTGTACACTAGGAGTCTGAAATGAAGGTATTGGCAGAATGTGTTTGCTTTGAGACCTCTCTCCTTGACTCATAGACAAGTGACTTCTGCCTGTGTCTGACATGATGTTCCCTTTGTTTCTGTCTCTGTTCTAACCCCCCCTTCCTATAAAGACATCAGTTATATTGCATAAGGACCCACCCTAAGGACCTCATTTTAAAAATGCTATCTCCAAATAGATCAAATTCTGAGATATCAGGAATTAGGACTTCAGCATATGAGTTTTGAGTGCACACAGATCAATCTATAGCAGTATTTTCCTGTCTCTGCCTTATTTTTTTTTTTTTTTTTTTTTCATACACTTGCTACCTCCTAAAAGAGCACATGGATTGGCTTAACAGCTCAGTGTCAGTTTTCTTCTGATGGAGTAAGAGCTCCCTGAGGCAGGGCTGTATGGACAGACAGTCAAGGTAAGGTTTCATCATGGAGCCCACAACCAGGCTCACAGTGGGCAGTCAAATATTTGTTGAATGAATGGCTTTGGATTGACATGTGTTTTAGTGTAGTGCCACAGGCTTAAACAAACAAGGAAAGTCAGCAAATGCAGGTGTCTGTGAAAGTCTTGGGACATATTCCTTAGAATCATCAAGGCTTATTTTAAAGCAAAGAAATTACTCTATCCTTAAGTAAAGTTAGTATTGGTGATCAAAATATAAGTTTGCCAATAACATTTCCCAGGAAAGGACTATTTTAATTTCCTGCAGGTATATAGTTAACTGTTTGGTATTAAGATATTTTAAAAATAAAATGATGATACTATTAAATGTATACTAAAAAATCCATTGACCTTACCACACTCCCCTCCCCAAATAAAGGAGAAAGAGCAAAAACAAAACAAACAAACAAAAAAAGGGACAGGTAAAGGGAGAGAAGAAAGGAAGAAAAGAAGGAAAGAAGGAAGGAAGAGAAATATTCTGATATTTCTTTAAAATATTGCTTGTCCTGAAGCCTCAACATTCAGGTGCCATGGTCATGGGTCTTACGTCTATCATCAGATAAAGACTTTCTTTATAACTTCCCAGGTTTTTCTTGTATGATCTTTGGCATGTGGGAATTAATTTCATTTTCCCTTGAACACTCAAAACTGGAAAACAAAACCAAACCATCATTTAGGAAACATGAAGATATACACAGATTTGTCTTTTGTAAATCTGTAGTTCTCCTTTATTTTGTATAAAGATTTCAGAGGGAAAAGTCTGCACTTCTGTTACACTTATGGAGAATTTAATTATGGATATTGACACCTGACTCAAGGCCAGAAGAACCATAGGGGTGCACTAGATAGATTACACGCTGATTTTATCCTAGATTTTCTCTCAGGAAACAGTTCTCAAACTTAAGTGTGCATCAGATTTGTGGAGATTGCTGGTCTTTACTCCTAGAGTGTCTAATTTAGTAGATATCAAGTTAGGCCCATGAGTACATTTCCAGCAACTCCCTAGCTTGTGCTTTTGGGGGATCTTACTTTAAGATCCTCTGCCCTAAGAAATTGTAGTGTAATGGTGGGTGGCTCTTATGAAATTTTACCAAGGCTAAGGCAATTCTGATCATGGATAGCTAGTTTAGGGTAGAAGGTGGATCACAATTCCACCAAGCCTCACCCATTATCCTGCCACATTTTGGAGAGTCCTGCTTTAGAAAGAAGTCCTGGTAGGGCAAGCTATTCCCATAGCTGACTTAAAGGGCGAAAGATACCACAACTTACAAATAATTCATCAGAACTAGTTTTTCTTCAGATGAATACTTTCCTTATAGCTATTTGTAAAATAGGTCAAATAATACTTGATTATCAGTAAAAATCAGAATGCTACAGAAGTATTTGGAGTAAGAGAACAGAATTCTTTCTCATCTCCATCTGATGCAAATTTATGTTTTGAATGTCCATCTGAGTTATTTTGTTCCTGTTTCTTTTGCAAAGTTTGTAAACATTCATGGGCATTTTCCAAATTGTGGAAAAATAAACCCCAACTCTGACGAACCAATTTGTCTTCTTCATAAAACAAGGTGCTGGGGGCAGGTGCTGATCCTGCAGTGATGTGCTGGGGATCTTGGCCTTCATTGTCCAAGTATAGGATGAGTAGCACATTCACCAGGGAAATAGTGACCCAGGGCTATCACCTGCCTGGACACCTTCCAGGGCCAAGAAGAGACTTAAACAAAGTAATCTTATGGGTTTATGGTTATGGTTTGGATATGAGATGTCCCCTAAAAACTCTGGTGTTAATGTAGGAGGTAAGATGATAAGATTATGAAAGTTTTAACCCAATCAGTGGATTAATCCATTTGATGGATTAATAATTTGAATGGATTACTGGGCAGTAACAGTAAGCAGGTGGGAATGGCGCTAGGAAGGGGGTCACTGAGGAAATGCCTTGGGATTATGTATTTCTCCCTCGTTCCTTGCACTAGGTATCTGCTTCCCCTCTTCCTTGACTTGAGTAGCTTTCCTTTGTTCCACCCTTCCACCATGATGTTCTGCCTCACCTTAAGTACAGAGCATGGAGCCTGCTGACCACGTACTAAAACTCTGAAACTGTGAGCCACAAATAAACTTTTCCTCTTTTAAGTTGTTATTATCAGGCATTTTGGTCACAACAATGAAAAGCTGACTAACACACTTAGTCTTTTGTAAACATTGAAAACTGTAGTTTTTCTTTTTATTTTTATACATTTTTTTTTTTTCATAAAGCTTCCCCTCCACTTCTAAGTTGCAGAAACTTCAGGTCCCATCTGGGTAAAATTATGGTACCCTCTAAATGAATTTGGAGGGGAAAAAATATATGGGGAAAAATTACAGCATCTTTATCTCTAAATCATATGCTTCTTTTTGTCATGAAAACATTCCTTCAGTTTTATGAATGAAATGAAACAAAATAGAAAAATGCTTTTGTTGGAAGGCATTTTACTCTGTTGTAATTTATCTTTAATAGATCTAGTTAGTATCTATTGAGAGATCAACTTAATGAAGAGATTTGTGTCTCTTAGCTTTTAACTTAATAATTCAAGGCTACTAGTGAATTCACAGATCAAAGATTTAAGCCTTAATTGGTCACTTGCCTTTGCAATTTAGAGGTTGATTAATCACTTGAGGGTGGTTATATTGTTGCTGTTAATATACATTTTATGACTTTTTTCTTTGATATTTGTTCAAATGCACATTTTGAGGCAGTCCTCCTTTGAGCTCAGTCTGTCTGGCCTCCCAATGATATTGGTTCTAATAGCAACTAATAAATCGTTAAACTACTCTGAGCCTGAGTCTCATCTGCAAGCACAGAGACAGGGAATGCTACCTTCTTTCCAAGACATACTTAGGGACTAAATGAATTTGTATGTGAAACCCCAAGTCTGGCAAATGCTGGAATCTTCATAAGTACTAGTTGATACTACTTAAAGTGATAGACTAGAACACTAGAAGCTATTCAGGAATTTTTTGCTTTTGATAAATCATGTCAAATATGCCCCCCTCCCCAACTGTTTGCTGTATTAGGACACATGCATGCATATTTTGTGTGGCTTTGAATATTCAAGCAATCACACCCAGATGTAAACTATTAAATATCTAATAATACAAATCTTGAAATAACGCCTCTGTCAATAATTCAGATCATAACATACCACTAAAGCTGAAAACTAAAATGTTGATTTTATAAGTGAAGTAGAGACTTTATAGTTGACCGGAAAAATCACAAAACTAAATTGCTCATTCTGGTTGTCATGTCTGGTTGACACAGATTTTCATTCAATTTTTGGAATGTAGGGATTGATATGCATTCTAAATATGGGTGTAAAGAATTTTGTCAATGCTGGTATACACTTCAGGCTGTCTGAGAAAGATAAAAGAAAGTGTTTTCTGCCTTCAGTGAAGCTAAGTTTGGCCATGTGGCCAACTTCTAGGCAAGGAGAAGAAAGTAGAAATGATGTATACAACTCCCAAAAAGATTTTCAAAGCAGGGATTGGAAACATTGTGTTCTTCTTGTCCCTTTCCCACTCTATAGGTAAAATGAATACATATGGCTAAAAATGGAGCAGCCATCTTGGGCAATGAGGTGACTCTTAGAAAGGAAGTCACGTGGAGCCATGCATGGTGGCTCACATCTGCAATTCTAATTACTTGGGAGGCTGAGGCAGGAGAATTGCAAATTCCAGGCCAGCTGGGGCAACTTAGTGAGACTCTGTCTCAAAATAAAATAATAACAACTGGGATGTAGCTGAGTGGTAGAGTGCTTGCCTAGCATGTGTGAGGCCCTGGTTCAATTCCCAGTGATGAAAAAAAGGAGAAAAAGAAAAGTTTTGCGTGAGAAAACAAAAAGATAGGAGGAAGAGTGTGAGTGCTTATGAACTTTGTGGAACAGGTCAAATGATGCCCCCTTGATATATTTTGAATGGGAAACACTAAGACCAATTTATCATTTTCATCACTGTTGTGGAATTATTGTTATGCTTATTACCAGCCAGTCTTACTATACTGATGGATTTGGAGGTTAAGCATGGACATGGGCTTACAGGTATTTCCTTGGCACCATTGAAAAAAACTACACCTAAGCCAGGCGTGGTGCCACACGCCTGTAATCCCAGCACTTTGGGAGGCTGAGGCAGGAGGATCATGAGTTCAAAGCCAGCCTCAGCAATGGCAAGGCACTTAGCAACTCAGTGAGACCCTGTCGACCCTGTCTCTAATAAAATACAAAAAAAGGAGGGCTCGGGATGTGACCCAGTGGTTGAGTGCCCCTGAGTTCAATCCCTGGTACCACAAAAAAAAAAAAAAAAAAAAAAAAAAAAAAAATCTACACCTTTCTTGAATATGTGCATTTCCTTTGAACTTTAATGTCTCTTTGTTCAAAATACAGCCAAATCCTTCCAAGGACAGAAAAATTCTCCACTTTTTTGGTGCCTTAGTATTAGTATTTTTAGACAAAGAGATTTACATGAATACTGGAATACACGTAAGAGCAATATATAAAAAAACACTTAGATGCATAAGAGAAAAACTTTCTTTAGAAATTTCATACTAATCACACTTGTACTTATGACCCTGTGCATTTTTTTGCCAGTTTTTGCAAACCTTTTGTGAAAGGAGGAAATAAAGAACAAATCAATATAAAATTATAGCAAAAAATAATTTTAGAATACAGTATAGACAGAGTTTCTAATTGGTGTTTTTGCAAGATTATCCCTGGAGATAGTCTCCCCTCACTTATAAGAAGACAGTGCTTTTGTCATGTGAGAACAGAGTTTCTGCAACCATCAGTACAAGCAAAATTCCCTGTCCTGTTTATTTGGCCCTTATTTTTCTTTTGGTCAGGTTGTGCAAATTTAAATATCAACTGAGAGAGGCGAGCACCAAGCACTGACATATGAATGTAAAAAGAAACCAGTATTAGACAGATAATATCTAAAGAATGAGAAGAGAAATCATGGGTGGGAAGAAAATATTTATAATAAACCCATCTGATAAAGGACTGTTATTCAAAATACACAAAGATCTCTTAAAACTCAACAATAAGAAAACAAACAACACAGTTTAAAAACAACCAAAGCTCTTAACAGACACCTCACCAAAAAAAAGATATACTGATAGTGAATAAGCATATGTTATCTGGCAGATGCAATTTAAAACCCGACACCACTACACACCTATTGGAATTGTTAAAATCCATAGCACTGACCACACCAAGTGCCCATCAGGAGGTGGAGGAGCAGGAGCTCTTATTCATTATTGGTGGGAATACGAAAAGCTGCAGTCACTTGGAAGACAGTTGGGCAATTTATTCAAAATGAAACATCCTCATATTAAGTAGGTGAATGATGAATAAATTTCGGTACATCCAGACGATGGAATAGTGTTTGGTCCCCAAGAGAAATGAGCTGTCACCCATGAAAAGATACAGAGGAAACTTAAATGCATATCGCTAAAAAAGCAATTTGAAATGGGCTATATAATGTATGATTCTAACTATACAACATTCTGTAACTATGTAAAACTATGGGGACAGTTAAAAGATCAGTGGTGTCCAGGCATTGGGAATATGGAGAGGAATGAATGATTGGAACAGAGAATGTTTAGGACAGTGAAAATGCTCTGTATGATACTAAAATGGAAGATACTTGTCACTGTACACTTGTCAAAACCCACAGGATGTGTAGTACCCATAGTGAGCCCTAGTGTGAGTGAGTTCACCCTATATGCTTCGGGTGATTATGATACATCATGGAGGTTCATCAATTGAACTAACCTTCCATTCTGTGAGAAATGTTCATAATGCGGAAGCTATGCATTTGAGCGGGAGGCGGAGCATGGAAGATCTCTGCACCTTCTTTTAAATTTTGCTTTAAAAGTAGCCATTTTCTTGCACAGGCTAAATGTGTATGCAACCATGATAAAATTTTTATGGATACACGTCATACAGAAATGTGATTTGGTGGGGCCTAAAAAAGTAATAAGGAATGAAATAAAGAAAAATCAAACTCCTAATCAGGTTATGATCCTGGATTATTTCATTCAGTCAAACTTATTGTAGAGATAATATAAGCAGAAAGATGCAGGAAACAAAAACAAAATAAAACCAAACAAAAAAGAGAAAAAAAGAAAGTCAGTTAAGTGGAATTTAAGTTGTCAGGCTACAGTGTAGAACTCCATTACCATATCTTTTTTCTTTTTTTTTTTTTAATAGTATTCTCTGAAAAGCACTAGATGTAATAAAGTCAATTTAAAATTTGTTCTACCAATCTTTTGCATCTGTAATTTTCCCATTAAACGTAAATGCCCATGAGGCAAGCTATTTGCATTACATTGCATTTGCAGTCTTTAAAACAAACTATAAATCCCCTCCTTGTTTCATGTGATTGATGCTGTGTGTATAAATACCACCATAAACCTCAAAGGGGGCTAACAGTGACAGTAAATTAAAGTTTTTCAAGTCTGGCAGCATCTCAGCACTCCAGCCCTTGATCTTAAGCAGCGTTGTTAACCCCCGCCTTATTGCCCTCCTGAACCTATTTTTTTTCTTCTTTCCCTCTCTGCCCCCCATTCTGATTTCCTTGGGAAACACCTTCCTAGCCATGCAAGTCACACCAGGGCAGGGATAGGCAGTTAATTAAATTGAGGCAGCAACTGCTTGCTGGAGAGCTAAAGGCCCTGACTTGTAGCCCTCTACTATTTGAGATCAAGAATCTTGGGGCCTCTTCCCTCTGTAAACAATGGGCAGCCACAGAGATACTGATTAACTGACCCAAACCTCTTGATTGGCTGCTTTCATGGTAATTGTCTTCTTCTCAGTGGCCTTCCATCAGCTGTAGGAGGAGACAGGAGTAGCTGGTGGAGCAGAGATACAGAGAAAAAGCAAGAAAGAGATTCTAGTCATAGTTTTCAATTTCCAGTTGTCAAATAGCCTCTCCACCTTTATTATTTTACTCTCCATTTTAACTATATAAGGGATATAATAATAATAATTATTTTTTAACTTAGAGCAGGGCAAAGAGAACTCTATCAACATAGAAGGGCTTCCTTGGAACATAACAAAGCTAATGCTTCTCTGGCACTTCAGAGGACCCCGTAGTTTTTATAATTAATTGATGGGTACAGCTGGTAAATTCTTTCATGTCTCTACCTTTCTGTAGTGGGATTGGATTTGGAGAGAACTCAAAACAGTGATCATGAAGAAGTCATAAACATCGACTCATTGACTCTATCAGCTTCCCTTCTCAGTGGGAAGTGATTCTTCTCTGAACATGCCACTGTAGATTCCTCAACTGACCTCACGTGATTACTGCCAAAAAATTGCGCTAAGGCTAATTGATTCAGGGTGCACTGGGATTTCTCACAGTTGTCTCCAATGCTTTCCATAATTTTTTTTTGTATTTTCCCCCAGAATAAAAAGAAAATAATTGTAAGATCCCACGTCAATTTGCTTCTACTGTATGTTTCATATATGACTTCAAAATAGGAATGTAAATTAACAGAACCTCACAGCTCATATAAGCAAAATTCTTAGGGGAATGCAAATCTTCAAGGATGGATAAATTATTCCTCCAGAAGGGAAAGGAAAGACACAGAGGAGAAGCATTTGGGAGGGGGGATGGGAAGACAGAGGAAGAGAGGGGAAGGCAATGAGAGAATGAAGCTAATTAATTAATTTAGGCTATTAATCTAGAAGAAGTGTCCTTTGACAATCTCAGAATCACTGGTATATCCCAAGTGAATATTGACAGAGATGCTGGGATATGTTTGGAAAAGAATACTTATGTGGCTTTTCTTTTCTTCTTGGATCTTATAATAATCTAGGTAGAAGAATCCGGGAAATAACGACATTAGGAAGAAAATCTGCTCAAGACAGATTTCTGAAGAATTCCTTTGACCCTTTCTTCTAAAGGACAAAGCTGCCCAATAGTGGAATGAATGCTCATTCCACTGGCCAGATGTCTTCTTCAGTGGCACCGGAATCTCATAGGTAGCTTGTGGCAATCTATGAATTCTATAGATAGTACTTCTGCTCTTATAAGAGTCTCCTATATCCAATTTGGAGCAAAATTGCTAACTAATGATGACTTGCTTAAAGATAAAAAAGTTATTAATTTCTGCAAAAGACCCTTTGAACACACATAAAGCTAAGTAAATAAATGCTGGGGAAGCAGAAATAAATAATCATTTCTTGAGTCTTCTTTACAAGTCTGTCACCCTGTTTGGAGATTTCACATTCTATCAACCTTTACACCAATCCCACAGGCAGATTCATTTTTTTTCTTTGTCAATAAAATGGGAAAATTGATGTCTAAGAAACTTGTTTGAGGTCCCTCTCCTTCACCCACACAAATAAGTGGCAAAGCTTTCTTTGGCTAGCATTTTTTTTTTCCTTCAAAATTTCCAACGGAAGTTGTTCAAAAACACAAAATACGAAATCCTTAAGGTAGATATTAAGGACATAAACACAAGCACTGGGATCCAGTGAACACCCAACCCAGCTCTTTTGATGCTATTTATACAAGAGTTTGAAGTATGAAGTACTTGCCATCTTGACATTGCTTCATGTTTCCTTTGTAGGGAATAAATAGAATAAGGAGCCCAAATGATGTGTGTGTGTGTGTGTGTGTGTGTGTGTGTGTGTGTGTGTGTGTGTGTGCATGTGTGTATCCATGCATATGTGTATGCACATGCTTTGGGGATAAGAGACTAAGAAAGAGAATGTGGTTAGAATGGGAGGCTAAGAGAAAAGGCCAAGTGTTGGAATTTGTGGAATTTGGAGGGAAAGTTGAAGGCAGTATCTTAAAACACAAGAAATTTATTTTCAAGGTTATGACAGTCTTTTACAAAAATAGCCATTACCTGCTCCTTATCAACCCCTTCCTAATGTAAAGGTCCCTAATACAACTATCTCACCAAGACTCTCCACTTGAGAACTCTATTCCTTTTTTTTTTTTCACATTCTAAATCAAAACTCACACATTTGTATTCCCTCTCCTTGAAGGATGAGTTTAGGCTCTGATTCCCATTCTAGTGCTTTAAGGAAATAACCCTTTCAGATATGTGTCAACTTGACTAGGACAGTTAACACCTTCAATCAAAGCAAAGAATAATAGTGGAAGTTACCTCCTCTGTATTTAACTGCCTTTTTAGTATAATTTAAAATTACTAGCAATAAGGGGATGAGGTTGTGGGGGTATGATCCTGAAGGAAACAGGAGCATGGGAAGGTCCATGCACATCTGTTCATTGCTGTGAGGCTTTTTGCTTCCTGGGACTGTGTCCTTAGGGAAGTGCAGACATAAACTGTGAGTGTGAATATTGAGTGAGTTTTTGGTGATTTAAATGTTAGTCATAGGCACCAGGAATGTAGGTTCTAATGTCCACTGAATTAGCAGTATGCTGTGATGACTGCTTACCTTATCCTAATGCAAACACATAGGGGGTGATCATCTTTAAGAAGAATACAAAGTTGAGTAAGAACTATAATCCTTACTCAGAAAGAAAATATAGTCTGTTCCTATTGCACATAGAATGAAATGTAATGCCTGCATCAGAGGTCGTGCAAAATGTGATGTGAATTCTGACAGGAGAGAGATGGCCTGTACCACAGGCATCAGAAGACCGTATTCCTTCTTTGTATGAGGCAGCAAGGAATGGAAGATTTGGTCCTTGCATTCAAGTATTTTTTTTTATCTTATTAAGGGAGACTTCATATAGAAGTAAAAATAAAATGTAGAAACACAGGAAAATATAACCAACAACTGTAATATAATGGCAGTGGTTGGATTCTAACTCCAAGGGGAATTCTTAGTGAATGTAGCAAATCTTCTACAATGTAATTGTTAGGAAATTGAAGAGGAAATCCAGGTTATTAATTTCAACCATTATTATTATTATTATTATTATTATTATTATTTGGTTCTGGTGATTGAACCTAGGGGTACTTTGCCACTGAGCTACATCCCCAACCCTTTTTACTTTTTATTTTGAGAAAGGGTCTTACTAAATTGCTTAGGCTTTGCTAAATTGCTGAGACTGCCCTCAAACTTGCAGTCTTCCTGCTTCAACTTCCAGACTGTGGGATTACAGGCATGTACCAATGAATCCAGCTAATTCTATTTTCTTTTTATGCTACAGGTTCTTGTTGAACCTACCACGTGTTAAATTGTGGAGGACCCATGAAATTGAAAGTCTTGTACAGACAGGAGTTTTTGTCCAGGGTCTCAGGCAAAGGACAGACATGGACTGAAGTTCATGAGAAGATTTCCTGGGAAAACTATCAGGACATAAAGGTTCAAAGGGCATTTCCTTTGTGTTGACATTGCCTAAAAAGATGGTTTCTGTCAGAGAATAGAAGGGGAATAGAAGGGTGGGGACTGTTCCCATTTTAAGCCACAGATTGGCTGTCAAGTAGGGGGTTAGAGGGAGACAGGGTTTTGCTGATGACTCAGCTGAGTGGACCAAGCAGAAATTTTCACAAAAGGGAAGAGAGAGCGTACTTGGTCTAATGGGGCAGACATGCAAAGCACACCTTTTATTTGTAGATGGGAATGGAGGTCTATTGTTGCCAGATCAAACACATGAAAAAGAACTTAAAATCTATATTTTTATTTGAACAACCTTGACTTTAAAATGTTTTAAATGCCTCTAAGTCAAATACCAGATACTTTCCTATAAATAATTATAAATAAGGAGGACAAAGAGGAGGAAACAGTTAATGTTCCAAACTTTCTCTGTAAAATAGGCAGCTCTAGTTAAATTAATTTGGTTTTATCTGGATTTATTTGGTCTTTCAATATGAAGTGATGGTAAAAATCCTTGTTGCTATTGTGCAAAAATAAATAAAACTTTCCAGTTTTCCACTTTGAAAGATCTATGAGGTTATCTGATCTATTTCATCTTTAAATTTCTTATTGAGGGAGACAGGTTACATATTGGAAACATAAACTTCTAAATGCTGTACACAAAATAAATTTGCAATTTTGATTCCACAATGCTTCTAAATTTTTTGTGTTAATTTTTGCAGTTGTGAATATATGTGTGAATGGTGCTTGCTAACCTATATTCAGCTTTTTAAAAATTATCTCTGTTAGACAATACACCTAATAGAAGAAAAAGTAAGCTACAATTTCCAACGTGTCAGATTAGGCTCCAAGTTCCTTAACAAGAACCCAGTAGTGCAAGAATTAATACCAAGAATTAATGAATGGGATAGATTTAAGCTAAAAAGCTTCTCAGCAAAAGAAACAATCAGTGAGGTGAATAGAGAGCCAACTAACGGGGAACAAATATTTAATACATGCACATCGGATAGAGCACAAATTTCTAGAATATATAAAGAACTCAAAACACCTGACACCAAAAAAACCAAATAACCCAATCGATAAATGGACTAAGGAATTGAAAAGACACTTCTCAGAAGAAGATACACAATTAATCAACAAATACATGAAAAAATGCTCAATATCGCTGGCAACTAGAGAAATGCAAATCAAAACTACTCTAAGATTTCATTTCACTCCAGTCAGAATGGCAGCTATCAAGAACACAAACAACAATAAATGTTGGAGAGGATGTGGGGAAAAAGGCACACTCATACATTGCTGGTGGGATTGCAAAATGGTGCAACAGTTATGGAAAGCAGTATGGAGATTTCTTGGGAAAATGGGAATGGAACCACCCTATGATCCAGCCATCCCACTCCTGGGTCTATTCCCAGAGGACTTAAAAACAGCATATTACAGTGACACAGCCATTTCAATGTTTATAGCAGCACAATTCACAATAGCTAGGTTGTGGAACCAACCTAGATGTCCCTCGGTAAATGAGTGGATAAAGAAAATGTGGTACATATACACAATGGAATTTTACTCATCAATAAAAGAGAATAAAATAATGACATTTGCAGGTAAATGGATGAAGTTGGAGAATATAATGCTAAGTGAAATCAGTCAATCTCAAAAATCCAAATACCGAATGTTTCCTCTGATATAAGGAGGCAGGTTCACAGTATTGTTGGGTCGGGGTACATAGGAGGATTAGAGGAACACTATAATGGTCAAAGGGAAGGGAGGGGAAGGGAGGGAGCAAGGGGGAAAGGGGGGAAGAAAGAAAAAGTGGTTGATTAAGATGGATATCATTATTCTAAATGCATGATTGAAGACTTGAATGCTACAAATATACTTTGTATACAAACTGTTTTGTGTAAAAAGATGCTCTATATGTGTAGTATGAACTATAATACATACTACTACTATAAATAAAAATTTAAAAAAATAAATAAAATTATCTCTATTATGTTATTGGTGGCAAAACAACAATATCTGAATTATTCTTTTTTTAATGGAAAACCAGGAAAATATTGCTAATAAAATTCCAAGTTAATTTGAATCTTCATGTCATATAATCGAACCCTGCTGATGATGCAGACTCTATTACAGAGAATATCACAGTTGAAGCTCAAACTGAGAGTTTCAGTGGATTCTGTTCACTGGCAGGATAATGCAGGACAGAATTCAGTTTCATTTCTGCTGAACATCTGTGCTCTTAGACCTCTGGGAGTCTGCAAATACAGCCTTTCTACTGACCAATGCCAATGTCAAGCACTTCCTCCATTGCTGTTATAAAAGCTCACATTGTTGTCTGGTCATTAGTGATTATTCACAAATTGTTAAGAATTAACTGGTGAAGCCAGAGGAAGAACAGATATATACTTCTACCTGGATATCCAGAGAGGCAGTAACAATCATAATGATAGCTTTTGCTGCATTAAGATATGTGGCACCAAGCACCCATTTCAGCCCAAACAGATTGCAAATATATCCCTTCTCTTCAATTACCCTATTAATTTGGAAATGCTTAGATTTAACTCACCATAGGAATCTACCGATCCTTCCAATTAGAATAAGCCGCCTTATCCTGCTAAAACTGCCACAGTGCTGCTTGTTTTAAGAGGTAATAATAATTTCACTTCAAAATAACCTTGTCATTGTAAAAAGAATTAAAATTATAACTCTTGCACAGTCTTGGTGGGCAGCTTTCTGTAAACTGTGCAGTGCTGAATTTCAAGCAATATTCCTCTGTTGGCCCATGTCCCCAGGTCCTGGATAAAAATGAAATGTGCATTTCATAAGAAGATCCCAGTGAGCAGTAATAAGAAAAAGCATTCAATCATAGTCAATTGGCTAAAGCTGTGGGGACAGGCTCAAGTCACCATCTTCTTCTTTTATAAGGACTGGAATAAAAATAAATTAAATGAAAAAGTATTTCTCAACCTCCCATCAGATCCAGTTGACTAGGGAAATAGTTGGAGTTGTGCCTTTAGTAATAGGAAGATAATTTTGAATGGTTAATTTAAAATTAATGGAAGCATCACCAATCACCTCAGGTATAATGAAAAAAATTCTAGTCAATATAATATATATTCTTTTAAGCATGACCTGAGTTCATATCAAAATATATACCTGATGTCATTGCTCCATTACCCCTTCATCAAAAAAAGGTAAAACAAGTGTATTTTCCATTATATTTGTTAAAAAATCTGGCAACGTTGGGTCTTTTCAGTTTCAGGACTTCTATCTTCAGAGTTATTAATAAAATTGAAAACAGATAATTCAAAGGATGTTTTGATTTTAAGAAAATCAAGAAAGCTATTTAATTGGACTGTTGCAATTTTGTTAGTCAATCCCTTCAACTCATTTTTTTTGTTGTTGTTGAAAAGTATTTTGTTAATACTAGATGCAAATGAATCATATTCTCCAAAAACAGTGAACTGTCTTCAGAGTGGTCAAACGTAATTTCACATTGGCATCAGTAGAAAAGCAGAATATTTCCCAGAGATATGTAATTGAGGAAATGAAACCTAAACTTACCAGGTAGACATGTTTTTGTACAAATATAGAGCAAAGCTTTCATTTCCTTTTACCTACCATGAAATCTTCACTGTAGTCAATATCACAGTTAACATATTATGCTGCACTGAAACATTTGGGAACTTTTTCATTCATTCAGATTCCCTGCATGAGGAATTTCACTCTAAGTTCATTATAAGCAGGAACCACTGACTGCACTGGAAAAAAAAAAAATCAATGGCATCAGGCAAGTCCAACATTAAAAAAAAAAAAAAAAAAAAAAAAAAAAAACATGTTTAAAATAATAGTTGTTTAGAGAGACCTCAACAGATCCCAGTGCTCCGGAACCTTCTCCTGGGTTGTGAACAATCAAAGATTTATTTGAGCTCTCTGCTCACTGGGAAATGAAGACCCAGAAGCTCATTATCATGTCTATTAAAAAGCAGAAACTGGGGTACATCTAAGAAAAGATGTATTACTTTTTAAACCGCACTGCAAACTGCAGACCAATAGGGACTTGAACTATATAAAAATACTCTCAGTAGTGGGGGAGGGGGGTGGAGAGAAGGTGGGAGTGGAGATTCACTCTTCCAAACAGCAGGAAAATGCCATGCCTCAGAGTTCCATTGTTGTTATGACTTTGGAAAGGTGGCTCTATCTGTTTCTCTTGAACCAGGATTTTTGAAGTAACACTTACAGTTTGGACTGGGGATAAGATGTGACTACTCGAACAACTTAGGGGACCAGTCTCTAGGAGAGGTGAGGGAGGTTTGATGAGCAATAACCAGTTAAATTCTACTTAACTCCAATTATAAAAATTTCACCTTATCTAATTAGATTAATTTTCAGCAGGCAATATACTCACAAAGTATACCAGAGCCAACTTTGTGCCATGTTATTATAAGATAAAAATCATTATTGTGGCATGACTCATTTCTTAAGAGTAGATCTATAACCAATTTCTGCAAAGGTAGAACAAAGTTGAACTTAGCTATAAAGTTGGAAGAGTCATTCATTACAGATATTCTCTTCATAGCTCAAAAAATATGCCCAGTAAGCAAATTCTCTCTCAATTAAAAGCTTTCCAAACTCAGGGTTTAATGAAACATTAATTAAAGCCGATGGAAAAGTCTTGTTCAGAGAAAAATTCAGAAGTACTCAAAAGTATCCTTTACTTCCTCCTGACCCACCTGGGCATATTGACTCTTTCTTGTGCTTTCAAGTACTTTAAGATGTTTTTGGCACAGAAAGACACAACACAGAATAACCTGTTGCATTTCTGTAGCAATTCGTACCACCCTGTGATAAGCAGTGCCTGTTCTCTCATTAAAGGGTCAAAAGATGTTACCACACTGCTTCTAGGTCATGGAAAGACTGAGAAAAACAAAAACCTTGTGTGTATGATATGTTGTACAAAATCTAAACAAGAAAATATAATTTTATATTTCTGCCTCTGCTAGGGAATCTGTGAATGGGATCAATCTGAGCAAAATGGAAGATCAATGTCAATTAGGCTCATTTCTTAATGGTGAAAATAAAATCTTTCAAAGTGTTCCAAGTCCAAGTAACAGAGAATATGTTATCCTTGAAAATATGCAAATAAGGCTGCAAAATATTGTGTTTTAGTATTGGCTAAAGGGCAAATAGCTATCAGCAGCATTGTCTGTGTCTTGGGTGAAACAGCACCCATATGCCTATACAGAGACGAGGCTGCCAGTACATGCTTCAAGTTGTAAATGAAATACTTTGGTATTTTCTGCTTCTATCTAGTGCACAAGGGAGGTTCTGGAAAATAGATATTCCAAGGGAATCTAGAGTGTATTTACATTCTACTTTTATTTATTTATTTATTTTTTGTAATCAGGTTACTAAGACTATTACTGGCAGGTTTTACCCTTTGACTAACAAAGTGATTCACAGGAAAGAGAAATGATGATCAGATTATGGAAATTAATTATAATATGCTATCATTTGTGGTGTGTGTGTGTGTGTGTGTGCATGTGCACGTGTGCATGTGTGTGCGTGTGTGCGCATATATGTGTGAGATCTACCTAGGACCAGGGCAACATTTTTTTTTTTTCTGTCACTTGAGCCAGACCTTGTCACCTGTTGCAATAGAAAAGAAACAAAGCCAAGCATTGGGATCAGGGCACAATAATGCATGTTGACAATAAATTATCAAAACAATAATCATGTTTAGCCAATCCCTTTGTGTAAAACTGTTATTATGATTCCAGTGCCAGCTGTCTGAAACTTTAATTTAAGTGCTTGCTTGAGGCAAGACATTTGGAATGCTAGTTTAGAATGTTTTATAGCTCAAGCAATATGTTTTACTAACCTCAAATACTGTGATGATGGTTTAAATGGTGACTATAATTTGTACGTGGGGGGCTCCAGGGTGAGTTTTGCTTTCCCTGGGAAGTGTCTGCTGAATATAAAAAATTCAGGCGTTTTCAAGCTATCTGGTACAGTCTGTCCTAAGGGGATCTTGAAGCTGCATCTACCTGCCTGCAGGTGAGTGCTTCAGGTGGTTAACTTCTGGGAAGTTACTTCCAGTTCTTTGCAAATAGAAGATTTCCACAAAACAAAAAGGCCATGAGATAGTGTCAGGTGGGCCAGTAAATATTCCGTTCCTTTACAACTAACAATTCTCTTTATCCCAGATGTTGAGCAAGAATACAAAACCAGATCCTGCCTGATCATCATGAGTACATATGCATTTTGTCCTGATAAAGAATTAGCATTATGTTGACATATTCATATAATAATTAAATTCTCTTGCAAACATGGTAGGTTCCAAAATATAAACCATCTGAAAGGATTTTTTGCAGTCATTCTTATCATGCATAAATGTGGGCTAATGAAGTTTGGAGAGATTAGTTACAATTTATTGCTTTACATTGAGATGTTACTAAGGTAGTATAATTGTGGAAATACCTATAAAATTAATATTAAAATCATTATTTATGCCACTTTAGAATTTGCAAAGTGTCTTTTATTCATTATCTTATTACCATACCAGCATCCTTATCATAATCAATCTAATCTTAACAGTTGAGAAATCAGAAGTTAAGAGAGGTTATATGATCAACTAGGCCACATATCTCCAGAGAGCAATATCTGAAGTTCCATAATACAATTCATGGCTTTTTGCATTTCTTTTTTTTATCCACTGAGACATCAAAAACATTAAGAATTCTTCAGTGGACTTTGTTTCCTACTTTTAGACTCAAGAACAAATAATGAATGTAAGTTCCTAGGGGAAAAAATATTTCAAATGGAGACCTCTACTATCTAAGAATTACACTGAAGGAAGGTAGGTACTTAATAAATCCTGGGAAAAACTTGACACTTAAAATTTGAACCACATTGTATCTTTCTCCAGTCTAGAAACAATTTAAGTTCTAGAAATGTCTCCTGACATTCTGCAAAATTAAATCTACTAGTGGAAAAAGGTGGGAAAACATACCAAACCTTATGGCAAACATCTACTAAATAAACACTTCTCTGGCAACAGTCTTTGTGAAGCTGACTGACTCAGACAATAGCAATTATCTCATAAATTATCCTAATATAAGAACTGCACATATGAGCACTGGTCATATGTCTGGCCAGATGCATTTATGGAAACAATATATATGAGTCATCCTTTGGCACAGTGACTGGCACAGAAGACACTTTGTAAGTACTAGATTTATAAATCAATATCAAAACAGTTCATTTTATTGGAACTGGCATGGCTTATCTCTTAAAGGAGCTTCAGAGGAAATGTTGTATAATTCCTTACTCCCTCCTCAAAGTTTTGGTTTTATAACTCTGGATGCTTACATATGAATTGATAGTAGTCTGCATTTGAAATTACTATGCTGAGACAAAAAATGCCCTACTTAATTAACATATGCAATGTAACTTTCCAATTAATTTGTTTTTTAAGGAGATAAGGTACCATTTATGTACTGTATGTGATATTTATTTTAATGGTTCTGTGAAAATGTTATTTTTAAAAAACAAGGCAGAAGGGAAACATAAAATGTGCTATAACCATTAGCTATCTATGTAGAATGAATGAGTTGAGCCAGAGAAGAGCTGATCAATAGACACTCAAAGCAGAGGATATTTATTCAGAAGGTTAGGCTAGGAGCACCCAACTTTTGCATCCTTGAACTTCAGCATGCACTGATGTCTATGATGATGGAACTGGACTAAAATGACTTTAACTCAGCTCTTTACTCCATCAGTGGACAGTTTACACACAACCAATGAACAAATCATCTGGCAATTCAAAATAGATGTTAATATAGTGTAGTATTTTGGAGCTGAAAATTTCTGGGGAAATTGACATGGCTTTATTTTCTTGCTTTGTCTAGTATTGTAAGTTGATTTTTATGCAATAGCCAATGTTGATAACTTAAAAAATGTTAATTTTTGTTTACCATCTGGTGGTACTATCATGAATGATTGTGCTTTATTTCTTTAAAACACGTATGTATTTTCCATTAGTCTAATTAGAGTTTTTTGCATTTCAGTAATATCCTTCAACATGTTTCCACAGGCAGTCACCAAGTATTCCCTTTAAACTTTTACAAGAACCCAGTCACTTCTTTCCTCTGATAGTTTCACATGAGTATCCTTACGATTACGAAGTCCTAGTGAAGTCTATATTCTATTGCTTTTACTATCATGCTTAGATCCCATTATATCTTGATTTTTATTTTCCTTCTCAACTTTTCACAAGTAATTTATATTCCACTAGTTTTCTAAGTAGAGTCCATTCATTCGTTTATTCATTCTTTTATCCATTAATTCAATTGATATTATGTGATCACAACTATAATATCAGGAGAGGAGGTGTGGCATGAACTTCAAATAACAGGTTATTACTACCATGTCACAAGGTCTGTAATCTAGTGAAGGAGACAAGAAAAAATAGTTGCGGTCTAGCTACCTTAGAATCAGACTGCCTGAGGAAGAACCTTACTGCACTACTCACTAGCCGTATCTTTGGGAAAGTTGACTAACCTAGCTGTGCATTCGTCAGCACATTGTAAAACAGGCACATGATGTTACTTCAGGTGATTATCATGAGGATTAAGTGAGATAATACATGCAAAGTCTTGTTCATCAAGTGTTCGAAAAATGCTCATTGGCATGGTGGAGGGATAAGCATAATCAAAAAGGTTTACAAGACAGTAAAAAAAAAAAAAAATTAAGGGAGGAGAGTGGTTGAGATCTTCTAAAACTTAGAGTAGAGGAATTATTTCCACTAGTGGGTGCTACTGGAAGATGTCATGACTGAAAATGACAGGGAGGAATGAGAGCATGAAGAGCACAATATCCCGAGGAGCTTCTGTCACTCCTCAGTGCAGGTCACTCCCATGTTACTATCCTCATAGGACTTCCTTTGGGGAATCTGATGGTGTTCCTTTCACCAGACTCTGAGTAGAGCTTCCTCTTCATGCCTATGTTGAGCACAGACCATTCAGAACTTCCTGGGAGATTCTTCTTCTATTGATCCCTGTGTTGTTACATTGGCTTAAAAGAACATGCCTCTGGGTCTCTCTTTCCTCTAGACTGGAAGCTACTTGTGGCCAGAGACCCTGGCTTTGCAGATCCAACCCATAGTGTCCTTCCTGGCACAAAACAAATGCTCAAGAAGCATACGTTGATCTAAAAAGCATCACAGGTCATTTTGCTTATCACAAAGAAATGTTGGAATCTAAGGCTCCGTGACCTGGCTTACTGCATGGTATTTCTAGTGGCTCTATGACTTTCCAGATCAAGTTCATTTGCTCTGGAGTGAGAAAGGCTCTTGGAATGCTGCCAACTGTACAGAGAGAATGCTAACAGAACTCCTTTGTGACTTAAGAGGAAAAATATTCATTACCAATGGACAGGATTTCCGATAAATTTCACTGTAGGGTGTTATCAAAATTTAGTGTCAAGATATTTTTTCCATTGTAACAACATCTCAAATTTTATTAAATTGAATTGGCCTTGAATAGATCACAAAATCTCTAGACATAGGGATGGAGAGGTAAATAGAGGGGATTTTGTCCCTTTAGTAAGGGAAATATTAAAAGGTAATTTAAAATACAAGGGTCACTAATGAACTTTTCTTACCCTTGCCTCTTTGCCTTTTTTGTACTCTTTTCAAAAAAGCTATGGAGAAACACACACACACTCACACAAATATCTCAGAAGGATAAGATAATTTTTTTTAATAAAAATGTTTCTGTCTCTATATTATCATTAGAAACAAACGGTGTTCAAGTACGCTTTTCACATTTACCTCAGTTTCCTATAATGCATTGAATAAATCCCCAATGCCTCTGAGAGTCAGAAACTGCTTTCCCATAATTGAAGTCAAAATTTCACTGAAGAGTTGTGTTTCTTAGATTGATTTACATCATTTCTTTATTCATTTCTTTCCTTTCTTTCTTTCTTTCTTTCTTTTTTTTTTTTTTTTTTGTTTATTCTTTACTTCCTTGACTCAAAGAAGGGGCCACCAACTAACAAAAGCCATAATGCCACTGAAACTTTGGATGAATAATACTGACCCACATTAGCAAGTTGAGAACCCTAACTCTTTATAGACTGCAGAATAAAAAATTGTCAAATGAAAAAATAAAGAGGTTATCAGTCATGCAATTTGTCTTCTCTTGCATTGCAGATTAAATGGTTATGACTTCACTGGACTCCAATCTACTTGACATCTGTCAAAAGCTTGGGTCATCTTTCTTCCATTAGCAAGAGTCTCCATTTCAACAATCCCCTCCTTACCCATATTCATGTCAGATACAATTGTCTACTTCGTGTCAATCTTCCCTGTTAATGGGATCAACAAGTGCTGAAACTAGGCATCTTTCGTTTCCTTAGGCTGCAAAGAGAAAATGCTGCCTCTTTTCAGGGACAGAAGAGCAAAAGAGAAAAGGAAAAGATAGCACTTGGACTTCTTGTCATCTAATGTTCTCTTTTATTTAGTTTCTAACTCAGGAGCTTCCTATTCTATCAACCGCTGAGATACAGAATTGCTTTGCAACTAAAATGCTGCAAATGGTTCTATCCAAAGTCTCCATTTGTGGGCATGATCTGTGTTACCCCAAATGGCTATGGTAGACAGTGAAAACTTTTGAATGTGAAAAATGCAACTACACACTGCATAAACATAATTTGCCTTTGAGAAATGATAGGTATATTTTTATATCTAGTTTTAGTGCAAAGAAGTGTCCAATTATGATATATGTGACCCATTATTTAGCCTCAACTATTATGCAGATTTGCAGACTTAAAATCTGTTTGTGCTAACTCTAGAAATTATGCACCTGTTGTAGACTTCAAAATGTTGTAGAGAAGAGATTGAAATTCAATTTCTTAATCCATACATCTGACTGCTTCCAATTCCTAATGATTTGTGATTGATCCTGGATTCTCTCTGAAGATAGGGTAGTTGATTCTTTCTTCACATAAACAAGTCATCGTACCCCTTGACTTGTGAGATTGATCTCTGAAGTTTGCTTTAGATCATCTGTTCTTCCCCCAAAGCACTTTTGAATCTAAGAATCAGAGTGGATGGTTACAAAATCAATTGCATATGATAAAGAGTGTGGTTAGAAGAGGAAAACCACAAGCTCAGGATGCATTTTGAGACAAAAGGCCAACCTTTAACCACTAAAGTCCTGTGGGTACTCCTTCCCCAGAGGATCTCTCACTAAATCATGTTTGCACTTTTTGCAAATGCTTTGTTTTTTGTTATTGTTGTTGTTGTTAAACACAAAAAAAAAGTCAAGTTAATGTGACTGAAGAATACCTATTCAAGCAGTTCTAGTGAGTAACTGTATTTAAGTTAATTTAAGCATTGTCTAGTTTTTTATTCATTCAATTTTTAGGTTCATTCCAGTGTGTTTATAGTTGCATTCATAGCTTCATTCCATAGAGCCAATGGTAAGCAATGAATGAAAAAGTTTGGTGAATGCAAAAAAAAAAAAAAAAAAAAAAAAAAAAAAGTGTAGGTAATGTTTCTTCCCCATCTGTCAAGGAGAGGTAGCTTTGAAGTGGACATGGGTAGCTGTTATTAAATATTATTTATTATATGTGTATATTATTACATGCATGATATATGTTATATACTATACCACATATGTATATAACATATATAACTATATATACTCAAGTATACTGAAGATATTGGTCAATTAAATATATTTTATAATATGTATTTAATAAAATAAATATTTTTAGTTTAGCATACTCCAAATATACATTGTGTTCCTATCATTGGGCATAGGTTTATCTTAGATGTGGATTTCTATAAATGGTATATTTCCATAACCCAGAATTATTCTGCCACGATCCCCCTCAGCCCAAACATATTCTATTTTAAAATGATTCTGCCACTTTTGTTCAATTGAATTTGTTAAGTGCCAAATCACTGAGTCATACCCCCTGTTTGCCACTCTGAAGGCTGAGCCAAGTTCTGTCTCCAAGGAAAAGCAGAAATAAACACCTTTCACTAACACTTCACTCTCGTGGTAAAATACGAGGGCATCCTTTCTCACTATCTGTGAAGCAGACTCTGAAAACATTCCTTTCTGGATTTTCTGCTTTTCTCATTCTATTTTCTCCCGGAATCTGTTTGCAAAACATTTTATGGAATTGGCAAGTTATTTGCACTGCTTTTGCATTGCAGTCTGCCTAATTCAATTGCAATTATTTGTAAACTGCCGCCATAACTCTTCCTTGGCTAATGTCTGCAAACTGTTTACTAAACAATAAACTTAATCATGCATTCATTGTTGCAAATGTCTCCAAATGGCTTCAGAGTAGAGCTGACTTGACATTTTTGCCTATTTGCAAAGCCATGAAGGATGTTTTCTGAATAGACACCAAGTTCTATCATACTTAGTCATTCTATTTGTTGTACCTCTCCTTATCTATTGTAAATTGGGATGACCTCTTTTCTGGGTCAATCAATGTACCAATACTGGTAGATTAAAAGGACACTTGACTGTAGCAAAGGTACTGGTAGCAGTGAATGAAGAGAAAGTATGACCTAATGGCACAGGTAATAGTTTGATTATTAAATGTCTCATGGACATTCACTTACTTTATTAACCAAGTACCTGTTAAATTTGAGATCCCATGTGGGGCTTCTTGAGAAGTTCCAGTTGTGTAGACACAGTTCTGTCCATTAAAGATAAAATGAGATGGGAACATGAGAAGAAGAGGGAAGAGTAAAATGAATTTCAAATCTGAGGATCTGAAGGAATCACACTGCTCTTAACAATAGACAAAGAGGATGGAGAACTGGCTTGGGGAGGTAGATGAGAAATATGGCCCAAATATCTAGGTTTGAGTCCACAATAGTACATTTTATCAGAACAATGTATCAAAAAAATTATCATGGAATTTGAAATGGAGGATGACATTGGCTCAGAAGCATCAATTACAGCGTTGTGGCAGATGCTGGGGAATACACGCGATTGCTTATTAAGGAGAATGAAAATGACAGGCGGACTCTGGGAGGGTAGTTTCAGTGAAGGGTAAGATGATGATTTAGTTAAGGGTACAGAAGAGATTGGTGGAAAGAGGGCGCTCTTGTTACGTGGTCACGGAAATCAGGGAGCATTCCACGGTGTGGAATGGGATGTCGCAGATTATGTTGATGACAACGAGAAAAAGAACACTGAGTTTCCTGATGAAAAAGTCATGGAAAATTCACATGAAAATGCATAAACAAACTCAAGGGTGGAAGCCATCCTTCCATCTAAGAGCTAGGGTGAAGGATGCTGGTGAAGCTCACAGAGCTGCTGCCCTCACACTGGCAGGTTTTAGCTAGTAAAAAGTAGCCAGTGAACACAATTCACAATAGCTAAACTGTGGAACCAACCCAGATGCCCTTCAGTAGATGAATGGATAAAGAAAATGTGGTATATACACACAATGGAGCATTACTCAGAAATAAGAGAGAATAAAATCATGGCATTCGCAGGTAAATGGATGGAGTTAGAGAATATAATGCTAAGTGAAGTTAGCCAATCCCAAAAGGCCAAATGCCAGATGTTTTCTCTGATATAAGGAGGCTGGTTCATGGTTGGGTTGGGATGGGGAGCGTGGGAGGATTGGAGGAATACTGGAATGGCCAATGGGGAGGGAGGGGAAAGGAGGGGGCAAAAGGGTCAAAAAAAAAAAAAAAAAGATGGTGGAATGGGATGGATATCATTACCCTGAGTGCATGTATGAAGTCACGAATGGTGTGAATATACTTTGTGTACAACCAGAAAAAAAAAAAAAAAAAAGTAGTGAGACTTCTTCGAACTGCTCACTGTTGCTGTTTTCCCAATCTTTGCTCAGAATAGTTTGCCTAAGCCCTTACTATCGACTCCACCACCCTTACTCTGCTTATGAATTTGCTTCCTAAATTAGTAGAATAAATAGAAGCAACCAGGAGAAAATTTGCACACGTTCATCCTTGTATCCATACCATATCGTCAGTCTACTTCTTCCCGCTACTGTGAATGATCAGCCTAAACTCCTAAGTCAAGGCAACCTCCTGCACACTGCATCCCGTCCCCTCCTGTGCACTTGTGGTTCTTGCTTCAGCAATTTTTTGCCTCTCCTGCATCACCAGCATCTGCTGTTCCCTTGTTTGTACATAGATGCTCTCATTTTACACATCTTCAGAACACCCCCTCATGATCACATATTTTGCCAGATCCTGCTTCATTTCTCTGCCCATACTTGCTGCTTTCCAGTTCCTTTCCTCCTACTCTTCATTGAGTTCATTCAAGTCAGCTTTGCATGCATACCTCTCCTCATCATTGACAGAGCCTTTACCAAGGCTGCAAATGACTCGTGCTGTGAAATCCATCTATCAAATGGTACATATTTGATCACTCTTATGTCTCAAAGCTATTCCTGTTTATGGATTACAGAAAACCACTCTTCTCCTTCCCACCTCACAGATGCCACTTCTATCTTCCAGCTGGTACTGCCTCATCATCCCAACTGCTAAACTTCAGGATGCCCCAGGAGCTTATCTTTTGACATTGTCTTGTCTTTGTCTACACTGATTCCTGGTGTGATCTCTTCATGCCCATGACTTTAAATGTACTCTAAATACTAATAACTCCAAAACCATATTTTTTGTATACCTGATTGTAGAATGTATTTTGTATATACAGGAAGTATAGTTTCCCATTCTTGTCATTGTACATGATATGGAGTTACAGTGGTCATGTATTCATATATAACATAGGAAGGTAATGTCCAATTCATTCTACTGTCTTCCCTATTCCCATCCCCTCTTTCTTCCCTACATCCCCCTTTGTCTATCCAATTAACATTTTTTCTTTCCTCTTCTCCCCCTCATTGTGTGTTAGTATCTGCATATCAGAGAGAACATGTGGCCTTTGGTTTTTGTGGGACTGGCTTATTTCACTTAGCATGATAGTCTCCCTTTCTATCTAGTTAAGAGAATGCTATAATTTCATTCTTCTTTATGGCTGAGTAATGTTCCATTTTGTATATATACCACATTTCCAAAGCCATCTTGAGCCAAACTGTACCCTGAACCCAAGATATTGTGTATGTATTGGGCATGTCCACTTAATATCTCCTCCTCAATATTTCTGAAACAAAATTCATTTTTGATGTTTAGATTTCTAACTTCACTCCTTTTCCAATTTTTTTCTATCTTAATAAATAAATTTTATCCTTCTAGATGCCCAAGGAAAACAATTGTAGGTATTATTGACTCTCTCTTTTCAGCACAGCAATGAACCAATCTATCAGCAAATGCTGTTCATTTTCTGTGTGTAATAATCAACTGGTTGATCACTGCTGGTCACATCCCATTGCCAAACCCTTGACCCAAGTCACTGTCATTTCTTGTCTGGACCATTACAGTGGCCTTCCACCTAGTCTCTCTTGCTTCCACACTTTCCTATCCAGAATCCCTTCTCCACAGCAGCAAATTGATTTTATGGAAATATTTTTATGCTAGTCTTCTGCTCAGAGGTCTCCAATAGTTTTTCAGGCCTTACCAAAAGTAAACACCAAAGTCCTCATGATAATTTCAAGAGCATTCCTGATAGTCACCCTAGAAGTTCTTGGATTTCACTACTTTGGCTCAGTCTATGCTAGCTAGTTGGGCCTCTTGCCTGCTGGTTTAATAAATTAAATGTCTTAGGGTGTTAGCATGTTCTGCTATTCCTTACTGATCCATTATTCCTTCCAAATCTGTAAAGCTTTCTTTTACTTCCTCAGATATCTTGTCAAATGTCTTATCTGAGGCCTTTCCTAGAGAAAAAGAAAACCTTCTGTTCACAATGCTTCCTATGTTTTATCTGCTTTTTTTTTTTGTCCCCACATCATCTACCTTACCATATTTACTTATTTGCACACTTATTGCTTCCATTCAATGAAATTTAGGATCTATGAAAACCAGGACTATATTTTCTCCACTGCCCTATCTTCTATCCCCATCACTTAGGAAAGCATCCAACACATGGTTAATGTTTGATAAATATTTGAATGAATAGAATGTAATTGAATGAATCAAAATTGAATAGTGCCTACTGCACTGCCTAGCATATCATATTGGTTCAATGAACCTGTATTAAATGAATGAATGAGTTTTTAGAATCGGGCAGACATATAACCACTTGTAGACAGAAGTCAAGAGTCAGTGGGAAAAAGATAGATATTATTGAGTGTTAGTTGGCTAACATGGATATATAATTCTCAAGTAAGCCCTGGACGTAAGGACACCAGGGATTTTCACATCATCAACAGCATGATAGGATGTTGCTCAAGTAACTCTTCCAGGGCAGGTGAAGCAGAAATATTGGGTTCTTCAGGACTAGCTGATGATAGGGATTCCAAAATCAGGGGTTATCAAGAAATCAATCTGAGTTAGAGAATAAAATGGGTCACTAGAATCAAAGGTCCAGAACCATGACTGGTATCAACTGGGGCAGATAACTTTTTATAAAACTCTTTTTTTTTTTTTTGTAGTACTGGTAATTGAATCCAGGGGCTTTCTACCACTGAACTATGTCCCGAGCCCTTTTTTTATTATTTATTTTTGTTATTTTATTTTTTTTAATTTTGAGGCAGGTTTTGCTAAATTGCTAAGACTGACTTTGAACTTGTGTTTCACCCGCTTCAGCCTCCTTAGTAGCTGAGTTTACAGGCATGCATCCCCATGCCTTGCTTGGACAGATAGCTCTTGAAAGTCTGGCATGGAGCAGACATGCCTGCGGCTGACCTTCAAAGGAACCAATCAGCTATACATGGAGATCTCTAATACGATACAGAATGTATTCTAGGCCCAAAACCTAGGCCCTGATTTTGGCATTTAAGTATAAAGAGATACAGAGCATGAATATATCACATGTCCCAGCTTGAAATTCTAGTCAATCAGTTTCAGATCCAAACCTGTACCTGGTATAACCAATTCTGACCCACTCATGGTGTCTGATTATAAGACGTAAGTCTACATCAGTGAAAACTCCCAAGGCCAGATTCCTGATTGGCCAGTTCTGCAAAGGCCTCATTTGGGTGAACACACTTTCAGATTTCCCAAACCATTCCATTGGAATCAAATATTTTCCACTTATAAAACTGGCCACAAAATACAACTTACAAAGTGCCCCAAACCACTCCATCAAACCAGCCAGAAAACACAACTCCTTATGGCATTCTAAGAAAGTCAGCTATATAACAAAAACCATAACCCCCAGCCTCCCACATGCATGCTCTGGTTGGACGGAAAAGAGCGCTTTCTCCTGCCAGTGCATCCCTCCCCCTGCCCCAGGGACCAGTGCATCCTTGCAGGTGCACACCCACAACTAGAAGCCATCCTTTGGTTTTCACTGGTCCCCAACTCAGGTGCAAACTTCTAGTGTAAAATTGTTAAAGTGAATAATCAAAGGTCATTTAAAAAATGTGACACTTACTTGAATCAATGTCTTCTTGAGGCTTTTGAAAGGTGCAGCAGGCATAAAATTTAATATTGATTGTTGGGGCACATTCTATTCCCCCTTTCAGAGTCATTTCAGAATGACAAATAATTTTTGTTGATCCATAGCAGGGCATGTCTCCTGGTCGCACACGAGTCCTGGGCCTTCTTATTAAAGCTGAGCTTTCTTTTTTCTGTCTACTTCTCTCTGTAGTTTCCCCCTGCCTCAAATTTCTTAGTTCCTGCCGTCCCCTTCTGCTCACTCCTCTTAGCTCCTGTTCTAATTTCAACTGTCATTTCCTCTGCTCTCCCGAGTGCTCCGAGCTCCTGTTCTAATTTTTCATGTCTTCTCCCAGCGCTGCCCTCCTTTCTGCCTCCCTGACCCTCTCTCTCTCCTGCTTGCCTTCCCTTTTTCTCTCACTTTTACCCTCCCACATCCCATCAGAGATTTTTGCCTTAGGTTTTGCTTCAGCTTCTGTTTTCTGCATACCGTTAAATGAAACCAGTGATACAATGTCCAATCCACTCTGCCTATACCCCAGAAGCCCAAAAAATAAAATCAGAGTTTCTTACCATCTTCTAAACCTAAATTTAAATCCCATCTCCCCTAAATATTTACCCTCCTCCTACAGACTCTACTTTCAGTCAGAATAATCTAAGAAATAATTCCTCTCTTTTTATCCTTGGTTGATTAGAACAAAATATAGGTAGCTGATCTGAAAACTCCCATTCCAATGTAATCTCTGGTCCAATATAATTTTCTGAAGTTGAGAAAGATTTCCAGTGAATATGTAGGTAAACATGGACAATGATCTTCGGCAAGACTATCATTAATCTCAGCAATATTTAAATGAAACTAAGTTACATTTTGTAAGAGACATTTCTCAGGGGTCTTTTCCTCCTTCCAGTTACACATAGAAACAATTGCATTCTCATTAATTACAAGTAAAGTGATTTGCATTATTCACAAACTACTACACCAAGTATATAAATGGCAAACCATCACACTGGAATTTTGGACACACTAGGCTGGCATGAAAGAAATTCTCAGAAAATATGCTGTAGGGATACGGAGTGCAATTCCTGGTTGTCTTGGATATCCAGACTGATGACAAGTATGGTAAAGGACACTATCTGTGTTTGATCTTCAGAGTAAAAGACCTCAGCCTTTGGGATGTGAATAATTCCATTTTAAAGAATGCATTTATGTTAAAAAAAAATAGAGAGAGACTGTGCCTATAGTCATTTTGATGTCTAGGCTATTTTCCAAGGGTGAGAACATCTTCTAGACTTACATAGATTTTCCTATTCCCAGTTGGGCAAATTAAAATAATTTACTCAAGTACCTGGTTATTTCCAGGGACTGTTTTCACATTATGTAATTGATGAGTCATTTTAGCAAAATGCCTTCTCATCTGGAACATAACATTTCAGTTTGTTAGGGCTATACATATCTGAAGTTGGAGAAAGTGTGTTGACAAGGTCAGAGTTTAACACTGTACATATTCCATCTTATATTTTTCAAGAAGTCATTGACACTCTTTCTGGAACTAATTTCAAAGGCTTTAAGAAATTATGAATGACACGATATTTTTGGCTATGTATTATTGCTATTATCTTTTACAGATGGCAAATGAAAGTTTGGGGTTATGACATTCAACCCACAATGACTTAATAAACTTTCTGAGTGTCCACTTTGTACCCAGCACTATGATGATGGGTGCAGGGGTCATAAAGATGAATAAGCCCAAGTTCCTTCTCTGGAGGCGCTTCCAGTTAAAGGTCATGTCAAGAGTCAGCCAAAAAGCCTTAGCCTCATCTGAAAACCTTAAACCCAAATACCCTTCTGCATACAATAACCCCAAAGTTAAATCTCTCCAGGGCATCTGCCTTAAAAAGAAAAAAAAAAAAAGAAAAGAAAAGAAAAGAAAAGAAAGCATAAAACACATGAACAAAAGGTTGTGCATATGTTACATTTTTTACTTACTACTTCTCAAATCCACAGGGTACATACAAACTTCTCAAATACATGGTGGGAAGAAAAGGATGAAATGCAAATTGAGCCCCATGTTAGTTTTTGATTATTACCTGCTTTTAATTAAGTTATTTTCCTTTTCTAACTATCTCCAGGTTTTCTTTTTTTCCCCTTTTTGTTCCATGAGAATGAGCAGAAAAACAAAAACATGGGTGAGGAGGAAGACTCGTAGCTCTGTTGAGAAACAGGAAGTTATGTGAAACCTTGTTTGCCCTTTCTACTGTGAAGAAGTTTGCTGAAGAGACATGACCCTGCACTCTGCTATGTAAACCACCTACAGAAATGGCAGAGGTCACTGTGGGAAAAGAAGGGGTGCTTTGGGCCCAGAGTGACAACAAAAGTCAGTGCTTCCAGGCATCTCAGGATGAAAAGTAAAACCGTTGAGCAGTTCAGAGGGGCTGGCTTTCTTCTTCCTTCCTCTCTTCTCTCCTCTCTCTCTCTCTCTTCTTGGCTAAATTTTAAATCATTACAAGCCCATCAAACATGCTGATCCTTTCACCTGTAGTGTAGTAAACTTGATGGACTCTAACCTTTAACATGCCTGTTTGGATGACATTAATGGTCCAGCTTTGATTTTCTCTCTGCAGTTGTGAGTATGAGCATTAAGAAGGAAATACTATCTCCAGAGATGTGCCACCTGTTTTATTTATTTATTTCTTTTCATATTTGTGGGGTTTCATGGAGAGTCTTGGGAGCCTCAGGGTTCCTGAGGGAGGCCACAGTGCTGGGCCCAGAGGTGCCTTTTTTTGAGGTTAAGCTTATATGTTTTGCAAAAGAGCTCTGTGGTTAAGAACAAATTTTGAAAATGGTTGACAAGGGGATCTTTGCTACTACCTCCTGAAATATCTAGATATGTGAGAGTTTTTGTTTTTTTGCTTTTCTCTCAGTTTCTTGGATCTTGCTGCCTTTCCCAATTTATTGTGTACATTCTTTCTCAAGATAGAAATGTCTTTATAGTTTTAATGGTTCCAGATGTGATGTGGCAGAAAATTCTGATTAGGTCCAAATGATTGCATGACCTTTCTGAAATTTCTATTTTAGTTGGTCAGTTTAGCATTAGCCACACTGTGGCAAAAAAGAAGGTTCTTATGTGACTATATTTATACTTTTGGGCAACCAAGGTATTATTTAATTTATTAGGCCCATGTTTTGTTTTCCACTGAGAGGAACTGACTTGGAGTGGTGACTAATACTTGAATATATGACAACAGGTTGGGCATTGCTGTGGGCCTACCCTCTGAGGTTTCTGACTTAGCAAGTCAGAGAGAGATGAAAAATGTGTATTTTTATTATGTTCCTCAAAGAGACAGATGATGCTGATTCAGTAGGTTTGGGATAGAGCCTGAAAATCAGTATTTCATTAGATTTATTATTTTTTTTAAATGAGGGTTCCTGATGCAACTTAATTTCTGAGAAATTTGTTTTGTCTATATATCAATTTAATAACTATTCACAGGTTGTTTGCCCAGTTAGGCAACCAGTGGTTGATTTTCTCCAGATGCCTCAATGTCTGATTTAAGGTTGAAAAAGAAAGAACATTTGCCTGTCCAAATTCAACCATTGGAGATGAGACTCTGAGACGGGACGCTGGAGGATGAGTGGAGTTCTCTGGGGCAGGTGGGGCAGGAAGGAGGCTATTCAGTCCAGGAAGTGAGCTGTGTAGAGTCAGGACCAAACCAGAGGGCAGCAAGCTGGAGAAATGGCACTCAGTGTGAAAAGGCCCTCCATGGTCCACTTTATCCGTTCTATGTGGTACCGTGACTATTTGCCCATCTGTTTTCTCCATAAGACTCTGAATTTTGGACTTCTTTGCAAGGGTGAGGACCGAGTCATAGTCTTCTGAGCCAGTATGTGATGGTTTCTTTGAGTCCTCTAAATGCGTGGTAGGTGAATAAGCAGAGGACAAGGAGGTGAGAGCTCAGGTTAAAAGATACAGTTTGGCTTCAGGTTAGAGAAGGTTACAGAAGACTTTCAATGTCATGATTCGTAGTCTGTTCCTCAAAGTGTGGTGAAGTCAAAAAAATTAGCTAATGTAGGGAATGCTTTAATCTGACTGCTGTTTCCAAAGTTCATTTTGGGGAAGGGATGGCAGGTAGATAGTGGAGCAGAGTGATCAGAGGCAAAGATCGAAGAAGGGGCCAATGCAATGGACCTAGAAAAGAGATGATGTAGTCAGAATGAGAGCTTCCCTTAATGACGGAGTGGAGAGTGCACACCTGGGAAAGACGCTGAAGAAGACACAACAAAATACAGCCTCAAATCAGCAGTTGAAGCAGACAGGGGAGAAAATGGTGGTTTGAGTTTCTAGTCCCCTTGGGGACAAGGGGGTGCAATTAACTGAAAATCAGAGAACAAAAGGATATGGTATGTGGCAGTGAATTGTTTTCGATAGCAGTATCCATGACACATCTGGATCCACTGGAAATAGGTTAGAGGCTCAGGAGAGATGTAGATCTTGAGGACATCCTCATTCAAATATTGATGTTCTAGGAGTGGCCATGTTCACCTAGTTTTTGTTTATTTATTTTTAAATTTTATTTATAATAGTAGTATGTATTACAATCCATGGTGCACATATATAGCATCTTTTTACATACAACTGTTTGCAATTCTTCCCATAAAGTGTACTCTTGATAAAGGGAACATGTTGGAGGTAAAACTTATACTATTTTTTTTTAAAAAAGTAATGTTTTCCTACTTTGTACCCTTTGCTACCTCCTGTATTCAATAACTTTATTGAGTTATCTACTTCACATTCTATTGGATTCTATAGGCATAAGGCTTGTCTTTGTTGTGATGTCATAAACACAAAAAACTGGAAAAAAAATTCACAAATCAACACCTAGATTGACAGGTCTCTGGGCCACTGTCTCTACCTACCAGCTCATACTAGCTGTTTGGTATCACACACCAGACATTAGTCTTGGCCCTGGGTACAGCCGCAAACAAGATCAAGTCCCTGCTCTTGAGGAGTTTATATTCTCATAGAGGAAACTTAGTAAACTCAAGGAAATATGTAACAATATTTTAATTGTCATGAATAAAATAAATAGGATAAGAAAGTTAAGAGAGGTTGCTGTGTTCATCTCTACAGTGTTTTGACATTGAAAACAAAAGAGCACTAAATGCTGAGTAGTGTCTGTTCTTGGCTAAATGTGAGTCTTGTTTGAATGAAATACATTATGTGGATTCAAGTGACTTTCTTTTCTTCCTACTGAAAGTTTGGCCAACACACTGTAGATGTCTAGGAGTTCATTAAAATTAACACATCTTTCCCCACCCTACACTATTCCTTCATTTAATATAAAGGGGCAGGGGATAGGATGTGTGACAAACATAATTTTCTTCTGTGTAATTAGTCTTTCCTTTTGGTGTTGTTGGAGGTATTTCCATTATTTCTATTGAGTCAAGATGAATTGCATCTACCTATCACAGGACTCAGAGAAAGGCCTGTCGACAAGTTGTGTGACAGCTTTGGAGGAGATATTCCCCTTCCTTTTGGTCTCCTAAAGAAACAGTGTTGTCTATTATTTGGCCAAGCTTTGAAACAGAAGCAATCACATTGCTATATCAACCTTACATTTAACTCTGGGCAAATGCACTTTTATCCTTCCAATCATCATGTTAACCATCTGTGAAAAAGCATAAATCTCAGATTCCAGACATCTGGTGAATCAACTAGAACATAATTAAGCTCATCCAAATCTCTCTTCTCTTCTCTGGGGTTCTCAGCACACTATAGAATAAGGCCACAGCTGGGAAAGTGCATTTTGTGTAGCTGTAAGTGTAGACAGAATCCACTGGGCAATAACTCACACAACGTTAATCCACAAAGGCTTAATTCATAGTTCCACCACCTACTAGTCACGTGGCCTTGGAGGTGATCAATTTCTTTAGGTTTACTCTCCTTCTTGAAGGAGCCCTAATTAGGAAGGGCTGTTGCAGCTAGCTGGAAGCCATAAGTTCCACCTGATATGTATGTGACACACCTGTAGGCACCCGCAAAGCTGAAGGTATATAACCGGGTGAAAGCGGTCCGAGTTAGGAGAACGGAGAATTCAGTCAGTCGGGCAGTCACTCGGTCGGTCAGAAGAATCAGAGCGGCCAGAACGTAGGCAGAGTGGTTACAGAAGAGAAACCAGATAGAAGAAGTAATGACTGGTCAGAGTTAGGCCGAGGCTCCCAAGGAAGACGGAAGACAGAAGAAAGAAGGAAGAAAGAAGAGAGAAGAAAGAAGCTCTAATCTTTCTCTAAGCTAAGCTCTATCTTTCTTTCTCTCTAAGACTCTATCTTTCTTTCTCTCTAAGACTCTAAGCTAAGAAGACAAGAAGAAAAGCTCGCTTTAATCTTTCTCTCTAAAAATCTTTCTTTTCCTCTCTAAGCAAGCTCTAAGAAAAATCTTTCTTTCCCTCTCTAAGCAAGCTCTAAGAAAGTAGAAGTAAAAGTAGTAAAAGCTTTACTCTGCCTCCGAGAGTTTTCCTCCCGGTTTTCGGTACCAGGCAGCTTACACCTTCTCCTTAATGTGTTTATAACAGCATTCATCTCAGAGGGTTACTGCTAAGAATAAAAATTTTGCAGGTATGTACTAGAGTCATTTGGGTTATATCACCACTTCTCAATCTACTGCCTTCTTCGAGAAGTACCACAAAACAACCTGGATAAGGCTGGAGCAGCCATATTTGTACCATGGGATCTTGCCTCAATGTTCATTGCTGATTGGAGAAGTATGGGCCTCTTACCTAACCTATACCAATCAGACTTTTTCTTCCCCAAATTAGTACTTGCAATTGGGAGACACAGAGAATGGGTGTGGTTAAACTGAGTTATCAGTGCCAGATCTTGGGAGATCAATACATTACACTTATTATTACCTGATCTTGGGCTTTCCTGGTTGTCCTCTTCCTAGGTAAATTGCTTCCTCACATTTCATGAGATATCTTGGTATTCTTTGTAAACCATCTCTCTTTAGTTGCAATAGGATTTTGACCATTCACATCTGAAACAAACCCTTGATTGTCTAACCTTAAATTGCTTGATATTCGTTCACATCAATGCCTTCTAGTGTTTCCTGGCTCAGATGTCACACTTCAAGTGGACATTGCAGCATCTTCCTAGAAACTGTCTGTTCCTTTAGCACCACATCAAACCCATCCTCAAGTCACCATGAAATATTTCCCCCAAGTATGTCTTTTCCAAAGTCCTTCATTTTAGTAACTATGCTCCCTTACCTGGACCTCTCCCTCTTAATATAGCTTTACCAAATACTGTTCCAGTTTTCCTTCAATTCATTCTCCATACAGAGGCTGAGGGAGAGGGTTTCTTCAAAGTGGATAGCATAAACCAGATCACATAACTACTCTGCTGAAAGCTTTTGAGTGGACTCACCTTGCCCTTGGAATACTATTCCACCTCTCTCTCATCACGTCTAGAGTCCCTTGACTCTAGTCTCCCCCACCATTCCAGTTCTACCTCTGAATTCTCCTTTCTGTGTCTACTGTTTCCTAACAGTCCTTGCCTTGGTTTCCCAAGAATTCAAGATCTTTCCCTCTCTGGGACCTTTTCACGTGTGATTTCCTATGTTTGCACTTCTCCTTCACATGATTCTCATTCAACTCCCTTGTATTCTCCTCTCATTCATTTCTGCAATCCTCCCTGATCCCTGTGATATTGCGATACTATAAGAAATACTTTAGTTTTTGTCCTGTTTTCTGGAACATAGCTCCTAAAACCTTTGAAATCTCTGAAGTGATAAGTATCTTTTTGTGTATCTATGAGATGAATGATGTTGGGTCTCCTGGGTAGCCTCAGCTTGGGAAACAATGTGAATAGAGGGCTGAAACTCTCAGACCCAACCCCTGATTTTTGAGGAGGGAAAAGAGTCTGAATCTTGGGTTGACCACCAATATGAATGATTCCATCAATCATATCTATGTAAGGAAGGGTTCATAAAAATCCCAAAGAGCAGGGTTCAGAGAATTTGGGGTTGTTGAACACATGAAGGTGCTGGGAGGGTGATGTGCCTGGAAGAGGGCATGGAAGTGTCACACTCCTTCATTCATCCCTTGCCCTATGAATTCTTTCCATTTGCCTGTTTCAGAGTTGTATATCTTACAATAAGGGAGAAAAATCAAAACAAAGTGTGTCACTGAGTTCTGTGAACCATTCTAGCAAGTGATCAAACCCAAGAAGCAAACAGTGATAATCTCTGGAGTTACAATTGGTATCTGAAGTGGGTGCAGTCTTGTGGGACCAACCTTGGACCTGTGTGATCTGATGCTATCTCCAGGTAGACAGCATCTAAATTGAGTTAAGTTGTAGGACACCCAGTTCTGGTCTGTAAAGAACTGTATAATTGCTTGGTAAAGGAAAACTCCCACAATGCTTGTCACAGAAGTGTTCTGTGTGGAGTGTGAGCATACTGAAGAAAACAGGGTGTTTTCCTCATTTACTCCATACCCAAAGTTGATCCCCTGATAGTATAATTTTCTCCCAAATCCTAATGGTTAAGAAGCTCCCAGAATCTACAGTGATAGATGTATCTGCCTAGCAATTTGCTTAGTCCTCACATCTTTCATGAGACTGTATGCTACATGAAGACAAGGATTACACAGACTTGCCTTAGCCCTCCTGAGTACCATAGAAAAACAAATACAGGATGCTTAGATACTGCCACAGCACCATAGAGACAAACAAAGGAATGACAGATGTTACCTGCATCAAGGTGAAGCCAGGTGTATTGCATCACTTGGACTGCCAAATAACTCAGCATCAAGAAACCAGGGCCATAAAGCACTTCTAGTTTTTTCAAATGAAAATGCTGGGCAAATGCTTTCTTATATTTCTCTCTCTAACTGTGGAGTTGTGCTAGGCAGACAATGCAAAAGCACAGAAATCAACCAAGGTCGCTGAAAGTGCTATTACATTCAGAGGGGATATTTTCCATGCGTTTTAAAAATTAAAGTCTCATGCAAGTAGCAGAAAAATACACCACAGCTTCTTTAGCTTGATTGTTTCAACTTTTAATAGTAAAGTCAATATGTGCCTCCAACTAACTGTTGGGCATTGTTTTGTGATTGCCAGGTTGTTTTATGTATGTGAAGCAACAAAACAATATAAGGTGACAAACAAAAGATGGAAAAATATATAAAATGAAAAAAAGTTGGCTATGTGCTACCTCAGGCTTTAAAACTCCTCTTATACACTTTACCACGAAGTCTATTAAAGCAAAATATAGTGGAAATACAATATACTGCAATGAATGTCTTCAAACTAGCAATTTAGCGCAAAAGCTGAGGGCAGTTCTTATGCACCGACTTTTAATACCAAGACGATTTGTGGTCTCACAAAGTTCCTGCCTTAGGCAAAAGTTGTGCTGAGTTCTAATAGGTCTAGTTTGTTGGCTGTCAGAATAATGGAGAATTTGGTAGCGGAGGGGCTGGATGCTGTAAACAGCAGAGATAATTAGAAGGTCTGCAGAGAGGAGAGTGAAGCTGGTTTATATTCGGTTGCAGGGGAAAGTGTTTGTTCAGGAAGCTCCTGGTTGACACAACAGAGTCTGGATCATAGAATGCTTATTGGGGGAAATTCTGTGGCTCTTTTGGCAGCCTAGTTATCATTTTTGATTATAATGCTATGGCTAGAATTAATAAGTTGGACTTTGTTGAACACCTACTATGTGCTTTGTCCTGCCCATCCAGTTCTTCCACATTCCTATTCTGGAAGTTTTATCAAGTGTCAGGAACTAGCAAACAGTCAAATTTATAGTCAACTAGAAACCATGTTGTTTGCACCATATGGTGGTGTGTTCCATGAAGCATGGGTAACACTGCCAATCAGCACTTTCACTGAGAATCTTATGCATTAATGTCTAGTTTGAATTTGCAGTCACCACAGAGGCAGACCTTAGTTTCACAAAAAGGGGCTAGGATCAAAAGTGAGGTCTCATAACAAATTATTGATGACAGGTCAAGAGCTAAAGTTTTATAGCAATTTACTTTTATTTTGTGTTAAATTAGTTTGGAATGTAGATTGTCCTTTGTAATAAAAATATCTTTCCTTCTTGGACAAAGTTTGTTTTCTTGCCTGGATGAACCAGATGGCCATGTCATTGCAGCCTTTCTGTGTCAGTGCCCCCAACCTGCCCCCACATGGTTATTCTGCCAGTGAGTCCCAATCCAACAGGGTAAAATATCCAAAAGTGAATTCCCATGGAGTGTGGAAGAACATAGATGATGATTTTGCATTGATGATAAGTTTGCTTTAACTCTACCTGAAAATGTTCAATGCATATGACACGTCACTTGCCTGCTAAGGAATAGAGACCAGACTCAGTGGCTATCTATGCCTTGGGGAGCTCAGTTACACACTTAGGTCAATCCCATTTTTTAAAATAATAATTAATATTTTTCAACTCATTGTGGAATGTCTGCATTCTTCCCCTGCCCCAGAAAGCTACAAGAAAATGAGGAAATTGACAGGAAATGAGAAATCAATGCTATCATATACAGAGACTAAAGAGGGTAGGGTTACTCAGGCTGGAAAAGGAAGAATAGAGAGATGGCATTATTATAAGATATTCTCAAGGGCATGATAGGGACTTGTTTACCAAACACCAGATTATGTGAATGAGATGACTGCATTAAGAAGTCTTTCTCTATGGGCTATGGTTGTGGCTCAGTGGGAGTGCACTTGCCTGGCATGTGTAAGGCACTGGGTTCGATTCTCAGCACCACACATAAATAAATAATAAAATAAAGGTCTATCAACAACTAAAAAAATCTTGTTTTTTCTTTTTTTTATTCTAATTTGCTATACATGCTTGCAGAGTGCAATTCATTTCATATTACATATAAAGAGTGCAATTTTTCAAGTCACTGGTTTTACATAAAATATTTTCACACCATTTGTGTTTTCATACATGTACTTAGGGTATTGATGTCTAACTCATTCTGCCATTGTTCCTATCTCCTTACCCCTTCCCTCCCCTTTGTTCTATTTAAAGTTCCTTCATTCCTTTCACCCCCACTCCCTTGCTATTTTAAGTCAGTATCATCATGGCAAAGGAATCATTTGACCTTTGGTTTCTTGGGATTGGCCAACATCACTTAGCATTATTTTCTCCAACTCCATCCATTTACCTGTGAATACCATGACTTTATTCTCTTTCAGTGCTGAGTCTTCCTCTGCTGCATCCTTCCAGGCAAAATCAGCTTCCCTTCCACTTGCTCTGCATTCATACCCACAGGAATTTGTTTCTCCATCTTAATGACCTTTGGCTCAGTGGTTGAGGAGAAGTAGCAGGTGTAGAGCCAAGAGCACTGACCATGGGCTAAGCAGATGTGAATTCTGTATCTGGCTCTGCCATGGCTTTTATTGTGCTCTAGAGGCTCCAGTTTGCTCACCTGCTCAATGGGAATGTTCAAGTCTTGTAAGACTTGCATGAAAACCTCACAGGTCTTTACTGAGGTCAAATGGGAGGAGGCATACAAAGTGCTTTGTGGTTGGTAAGGAATTTTTGATGGCCTTTCATCATGTGACATAGGCCATTTTATTTGAGTGTTCCTGGAGGAAACACTTTGGGTACTATAGTTTGACAGACCTTCCCCTTAATTGCTCCAGGTATCTCTAGCTTTCTGGAACAAGGCTTCTTTGATGCCACATTAAGGTTATGCATGCATTACTCAGAACATGCCACAAAGGAACTCTTGAACAACAGGGTACGAGAGGAACATCTGTTCAAGTGAGACTCAGCATCAATGGGTTCTGAAGCTTTGGTGCTGTGGGTATTTCTCTCAAGCAACAAGGATAATAGTAATATTCCTAACTGTCTTAAATCCACACACCTTCTGATGGAGGTATAGAACGCCTTAGCAACAGCATACTTCCATAGGACAGATTGCTCCAACATCATTGCCACCTTCTAGGCTGAGTTTCCAGCCTAGTACAGGCACTGCTTTCTAATGGGTTCTGAAAGCCTCCACCTTTCCAACTATGATTGCTGATGAACAGCAAGACCCATATATTAAAATCCCCCCCAAATCACATTACTCCCTACATTAAACTCCTTTCTCATTCTCCTATTGTTTCCAGAGTGCAATCCAGTCTCCAAATCAGTGGCTGCAATGCCTCCTAAATCCAGCCCCTGCTGCCTCTTCACCCTGGCCCTGCCCTCTGCTTCTGCTCTTTCACTACACCAGAGATACACCAGGCCTCCTTTTAACAACTTGGCCCCCTGGATGCTTTGGGCCCCTGGATCCTGTGATATTCTCAGACAAGGGTGATTTTCTTCCATGGATTCCTGTTACTAGTTTCTTCATTTTTTTGCCTTTGGTTAAATGTCATATTTGCAAAGAAATATTCCCTGACTCTTCCATTTATATAGGATTTGCCCCTTTTCTCATCTGTCTTCCATTCTTATTCTGTTGTGCAGGGGTCAGCAAACTATTCCATTAAAGGGTCTGAAAGGAAACATTTTAAGTATTGTGGGTGTAGGGTCTCTGTTTCTATTATACAACTCTGCAGTTGTATGGTTAAAGCAGCTGTAGACAAAACAAACTACTGGGCATGTCTGTGTTTCAATAAAACTTTACTTGTAAATACAGGCAGCTGGTGAACCTGATTTGCCGACCCTTATACCATCGCTTTGTGCTTTTAGTGTCTCTGATGGCATTTATTGACAATTTAAATGTCCTTGTGTTCCCTTAGTTGATTGTTGTCTGTACTCTCTAGCCGACTGTGTATCCTGAGAAGCAGAAACCACATTCCTCCTGTTTATCTCTGTGATCTCAGTGTCTAGCAGGGCTTCTGGCACACAGTTGATACTTAATACAGATTTTAAGAATAAACAAAACAATAAAATGTGCCTTACCTGTTATTTTCCCAGTCAACATCTTAGGTATCTATTAAATTTGCTTCATAGTGCTTGTTTCAACTTTTCATTGCTTAGTTGATCTGTTTTTGTAAGTTCCAGGAGGACAGAAACTCGGTGTCTTATTTAACTCATATAACCCCTAGCAACTTGCAAAGCCTTTGGCATATAGGTGTTCAAACTAGTGGGATAAATAAATGAATGTGGGATAAATAAAAAATGAAAGAGTATTTCTGTTGGGTAAAAGGAGGCTTTGATTCCCATGATAAATTTTGTTTTAAAAAAGTGTGAATGGAAGAGTGAATGAAGGAATGAAGGGAATGTGCCCACTGGCTCTGCATAGCCTTAATTTGAAAATTCTAAAAATTTTCTCCATTGTAAATTAGTGAACCCTGTAGAAAACAAAACAAAATGAACAAACAAACAAACAAACAATCAAACAAAAACTCTTGTTATCTGTCCCTGTTTAGATAAGTCTTAGAGATCTGATAAGTAGTCATATTCTCTCTTCATGTAGCTCTCAGTGAATGTAAATTCTTCTGAAGGGAACACCCAGCAGCTGTCCCAAGTTAGCCCCACTGGAAGGCTCAGGGTTGTCCTTGAGGGCATTTCTTCCCTGCTACATGGTTCTGCCACTAAGAAATAATTTTGTTGGCTCATGATCATAACCATGTCTTTTTCTCCACGAAAAAGCTTTAAACTTCATTGAAGGGATGTATGGCAAAACAACACCATGCACCACAACCCCAGAAAAGGGAAAGATGGATAATGTGACAATCCCTCCTACTTTGTGTGAGGCAAGCCTTGTGTTAGTCATTTTATTTCTTTCTTGGAGTCGTTATTAATAATGTTCCTTCTCCATCTCAAAGGTGCCTGATTTGGACAATAAATTATCTTGTCACTAGAAACATAAGGGATCAGGTACATTTCTTTCCTAATAAATGCAAGTAGGATAAGCACACACTGGGTTAGCATATATTGGGTGCCTAGCAGGTTATTGGAGTTGAGTTTTGGGAAGGTCAGACTGTCTTTTCTGGCCTATGGTGGATGATACTCTTGTTTGTGACCATCAATGGTCATTTTGGTATGAAATATGGAGGTAACTCCAGCAAAGCAAATTTAAATATTTTATTATTTTAAAGTAGACTTTGTGTGCCTCATATAAATGGTAGAGCTTCTGGAATGCTGACCAGTTCTTGAAAGTTGTGGTGCCACTAACTGGCCTATGCCTTCCTGAAATTATTCATAAAGATCACGGAAAGCCCTTCTACACTCTGGCTGTACTCAACCCCTAACTTTCTAGCACCCATTATGTTGGGCATAAATTCCCTGATCATCTTTGATCACTGAATTAGGAAATATCAAGATTGGTGTGAAGGACATTGTTCAGAACACTGGCTCTGAGCTTCAAATCCTGGCTTGGATATTTACTTCCTGCATTATCCTTGGCCTCTCTGTGACTAAGTTTCTTCACCTGTGAAATGGGTGTAGCTATTGTCCATATCTCTTAGGGTTTAGCTATTGTCCACATCTCTGCAGTGATTTAATGAGTAACTCTTGTAAGACACTTGAAAGAGTTCCAGATACATAGTGCTCAGTAATTGTAAGTTATTATTACTATCTACTTATATTTTAATGCTCTCTAGAGAGGATTTTCCATCTTTAGGCAAAAACCATTTTCAAAAGATTTGAGAAATGGTTACCATCCTGTGAAAATTTGTTATAATGGCCATATCATAAATCTTATTGGCATATTTGCTTTGAGGTTCATAAAAAAGTCATGATTTCCTTAACATTTGCCTTATTATATAATGTCCACCGATATTTTATAATTTCTGTACCTCTTTGAACCAAGACTACAATAAAATAAATTAAATTAATTAGAGCAGATAATTATTTTGGCTAACCATAATTTTACATAATGTATCAATTCAACAGTGCTTCTTTGTTCTAAAGAATCCAGTTTGACTGACACATAAGAGTAAAGTAATATAAGGTTCAATTCTATTTAATAGCATCTGATTGTATTCTCTCAGTAAGTCAGATAATTAAGTAATTCCTCCGTAATTATTAGTATTAATTTTGTATATCCTTTCTAGTTACCAGAATTATTATTCCTTCTTTTAGAGTGGCAATTATTGTTAATTTAATTCCATATTCGACATTGACTCCTGGTAAATGACTCCAACTCTTAAACTATTGTGTTTGTTTAGATCCCCCCCAAAACAAAACAAACAAAAAATACCCCCATGCACTTACATAACTTTTCCATTTCTTAGCACATTTAATTTGTGATTTAGTTAGGTTGTTTCACAAAGTTAATTTGGTCATATCAGAAATCTAGATGTTGTTATTATTTGCATTATAATACACAATTCATGAACAACAATTAGTTTTTCATTGTTCTAGAACAATTTATTTCTCTAGCTTTGTGAGGGCTATGGAATCCTCAGAAATTGTCCAGTAAACCCTTCTCTTTTACAGACATGAAGTCCAAGGAAGACTAGTGACTGGTCCAGGCTCAGGCTGTTGTGTCCACTTCAGGTCTTTCACTCTTTTTGTCATTGTTCCCATCCTTTGAAAATCCTTCTCTGTTTTCTCAGCTATTATCTTCCATCTTTCAAACCAAATACAATAGGTCCTCCAGCTGCAGGAGGGTGAGGAGAAGGTTCTAGAAGGTGGAGTCAGCTGTGCCCAGGATATTAATGCAAGAGGCAATTTGAACCAGGGTTGACTCTTGAAGGTTCTTGGGTAGGCAGATGGTGGAGGGGGGTGGAAGGAAATGGCCTGGAAGTGACATGATGATTTGTTAAGGAGGAACTCTATGGCTCTAGAGAGAGGGAGAGGGAAAATCAATTGATTCTTGAGAAGTGGCTCAAGAACAACAGTCTAGAACTCAGTGTGAGAGACCTAGATCAACAGTTGACTTAGCCATGTTCCTCACAGACCTTATTCTGTTGTAGCTCTGATTGGTTTCTCAAAGATGCCCCTTCTTCTCCAGCATCACTGTTACATTCCCCTTCAGGACCCCACTAGAGCTACTGTGTGCTCGTGTGATACTTCCTCACTGGGTTCCCTGTATTGGCCTATTCTGCACACTCTGCTCCAGTGGGCCTTATCTAGTGCACAAATTGGGCCTAATCAAGTGCTTACTTTAAACCTGAGCAGGGTCCTTATTGGCTTGCAAGTTAAAGTCTGAAAAAGCAATCTCACATTCTGATCTTCATATGTGTTTCTGGCTCTCCCTCCAACTTCTTCTAGCCACCTGCCCTACCGACCAGCCACGTTTGCCCTTTCTGAACACACCATGGAATTCCCCCTCTCTCATTCCCTGTGTCCCTTCTTTGTCCATAGGATGTCTCCTGCTTATGGGCTCAACCCAAATGCCAAAATGCCACCGCCACATCAGTTCTTCATTCTCCTCTTCCAAGCAATATAAAATGCTGTTATGGCTTGGATTCAGAACATCTCCCAAAGCCTCATATGTCTCAAATGTAGCTTAATCAGAGGGAGGGCTTTTGTGAAATGATTGGATCATGAAGACTCTGATTTCATCAGTGGATTAAATCATTGATGGTTGCATGGACTACTGGAAGGGTTGGGACCTTGTTGGAGAAAGCATATCACTAGGTGTGTGCCCTGGAAGAGTTTTTCTTTTCCTGGTTCCCTTTTCTCAATCTCTGCATCTACACTGCCATGAGTTGAGCAGCTATCTTCCACAGTGCCTTTTCATAATGATGTTCTGCCTCATCTCAGGTCCAGAGCAATGGAGCCAGCCAACCACAGAATAAAACCTCTAAGAATATATAAATCTTTCCTCCTCTAAGTTTTTCTTGTCAAGTATTTTGATTACAAAGACAAGAAGGTGATTAACACTTTTGCCCTCTCTTAGTCTTCACTGTGCATGGTTCTTGCAAAAGTTGATGGTTGCATTGGAGGGAATCTTTGGTGAATGAATCCCCCCTCTTGTTGGGTCTGATTTAACAGTGGCATAAAGATTATAGAAGCTTGTTTCTCTCTTATATTCAACTTGATGAGTGGTCCAAGTTGATGGCAAATCTCTCCACAGTCTTTCAGAAACTCAGGTTCCTTCTGTGGGAAGCTGCCTCTTTGGAGCATGGTCACAACCCCTTCTGAGTTCTGTCTGGCAGGAAGGGGACGAAAGCATGGGAGGCAATGTTGCAAGACCCAGACTGGAAAGTGGAACGTGTCACTTCTCACTTTCCTTTCACCACAAGTCAGTCGTCTGACCACATCTGCCTACTTGGGAGGTGAAGAAATGTACAGACAGTCTCCAACTTACCATGATTTGACATCCACCTTTTTCACTTTCCAATGGTGCAAATTGATACACATGTGGTCAGAATAATTTCTTTGAAATTTGATTGTTTCCCAATCTAGAGATATATAGTACATTCCTCTCTCCCACAATGCAACAAGCAGAGCCCATCAGCCTGGAGATCATGAGGGGCACCACTGACTGTCTGAAGTGTCTGGTGTTGCTAAGCTAGGGTGTTCTGTTGGTTAGGTGTGTCCAGTGCAGTTTGGATTTATGGTGGGTTTGTTGGGACATGGTCCCATTGCAAGTCAAAGAGCAGCTGTGATTTATCCACATGTCTGGTGGGTATGGAGGACAGGTTTCAGTGACTAGTGAGCAATCTGTACCCATGTGCCTTCTTATAGTTCTCTGGGGTTGTACCACTGACATTCCCTGCCCAGTCCTCTCAGGCATCATGTCCACAAGATTTCATGCTTCATGTTGAGCAAATATTAGCCTCTATGCAAGTGTATCAACTGTCTGATATCACCCAATCTTCTGCCTTCATTTCTTCTTATTTTCCTTTAAAAATTATCATAAACTTTCCTACTTAAACTGTCAGGCTTTATTTTCCTTCTGTATGAGGAAAAGTTCCTGTACGTTAATTTTGTCTTATTTCTTTGTTTAATTAGACAATCTCTATTTGGCATAACCCAGGCCTGATTTAAATTTCTTTTTTTCCTCATCTATTGTCTTTCTTATGGCATTTTCCAGGAACTGTACTAATTTAGTGAATCTTTTATCTCGATCAGCCTCATCAAGCAAAGAAGGTAGTTTCTTTCTTTCTTTTTTTTTTTTTTTTTTTTTTTCTGGAAGTATTTGTGAAAATTCTTTTGTATAGCTACTTCCTCATATGGCTTGATCTTTTGTGCTTTTTACTTAATGCCATTGCTGTCAGTTCCAATGAGGATGCTCTGAGTAGCGATGCTAGTATAAGAGACAGTGCCTGCCTCTTTGAAACAACTGAATTTTAAAAATCCTTGGGTAGCACCTGAACATCCCTGTCTCACTTGTCACAATCCTAGGTAAGAATTTGCTTTTGTGTTTATATAAAATATAAATTCGCTTTTATGTTTATATCAGCCCCAAAAGGTTTCTGGTAAATTTGTTACATACACTTTTGTTCCTTGGCCTTTCCTTAATCTTATGTTTATATTTTCCTGGGGGGAAAGATTCTAAGTGCCCCCTTGTAAGACAGAGGTATGAGTTGCATGCTATGTTCAGTGGTAATAAATGGCTCAAAAATGAGCTCTAATCTGTGAGTCTGAGAAGGGAAACCAAGTCCCCCTGCTGACTTCCCTCACATCCCTGAGCTGTTGGGCCTGAGGCTCTAGATCAGGTTGGGGCAGTGCAGCCTTTAGCTATCCCTCCTGCCTGTTCATTGAGTCCTCTATGAACCACAAGTCTAAGCTTGACCCTGCAGCATGGAGCCCTGATTTTGGTCATTTTCCTTTACTTTTCAATCTTACCTCTAGGCCCACTTCATTTTGCACATAATAGGGACTCAAGTAATATGAATCTCTTTCTACCTTCAGGCTGCCTACTGCACAGGACACTCTGATACCCTGGTGGCCTGCAGTGTCCTTCTCTCTATGACTAAAGCCTATTTAAGACTGCTGTCTTTCCCTTGTCCTCAACTTACACTGGCTGGAGACCCATGTGCCTAGGTAGGTGCATGCGTGTGTGCAGACACACACACACACACACACACACACACACACACACACACGACAAGCTAAACCAAATGTGCATCTCCAGGCTCCACTGCTCCACAGAATATAGCTCTATCTTCCTGCATTTAGAGTAGTTTATTCGTCTGCCCTCTTTTCTCTTCCTTTGAGAACGCAGTCTCCTTGAGGATAGGCAATTGTGTCTTTCTTCGGGGTTTCCAGTCTCTTGCCTAGGCCTGTCCAAATTCATACGAAGTGGATGATTGATTTGTCCACCCTCAGGTGTTGGGTGCATGTGTGTTTCTTTGTGGAGCCCAGGTGCAGCTAGAGCCTGGTGTCCTACAGGGTGAGTACCTGGTAGCATTGGAGGAAGGAGAAATCACCTGCCTCTCCTCCTTCAGTAAAGGACTTTGCTGGCTATTCCAGACCCATTGCTCTTCTGATGGATATGTCCTTCCCTAATCGCTCTGCCCCAGACAGGCGTTTTTCAGCCTCTGAATGGCTCTGGCTATCTTGAGTCAATTGTCATTCTGACAACACAGAGTTTTTTGAAAACACTTTCAGAACTTGGGAGCAGTGAGAAGCAGACAGTGCATGATTGCATTGGGACTCAAGAGCAAACCTCAGCTCCCCGGCTGTGGCCATGCGCCAGGCGCCGGCTCTCATGAAGACAGAACAGCCTTTTGAAGTGCTGCAGACTCAAACCAGGGAATCACTTAACATCTCCCTAAGCAGCCAGTAGTGGGAACAAGGAGTGTATTTGATAATGGAGAGATGCTGGGAGAAGGCCGAGCCAGTGCCTCCCTTGTGATCAAACATGCTACAGAACAGAAATTAAAATGAGAAGACGGGATGGGGGTGGAGGGCAAGGGGCAAAGATGCTCTCATTAAAAGAGCCAAAGGCAAGGGGTTGTTTTGTATCAGGAAATCAGCTGTGAAGTTGAGGGCCTTAGGACAGCTTGAGTGGGCATTTCCTGATTGGTACTTGGGATGAACAGGAGGTTGTTGTCATAGTCCTAATACTATGTATCCCCACACTGGCTCCTCTGGATAGATTTGAAGGTTAAACCTAAGAAAAAGCAGGGGCAGCACTGGTCCTGCTGGCCCAGTGCTTCTTTGTCTGTGCACCTCGCCTTTTTCCCACTTTGCATTCACAATGTTAGCATTATCCACTTGAGTGGTCCCAAGCAGACAGCTGGGTATTGAGGGATGTTCATGGACTTCAAGTTGGAATTCAAACCTGAGTTTTTGCTCAGTTCTACCTTTTATGTGCAACAATAAGCAAATCTTTTAACTTTTCAAATGATTAATGTCCTAACATTTTAAAGGAAAAACATTTATACAGGTTGTGTATCCTTTATCTGAAATGCTTGGTACCAGATATGTTTTGGATTTTGGTTATTTCTGGATTTGGAAATATTTGCATGTACATCATGAGATATCTTGAGGATGGATCCAAGTCTAAAGATGAAATTTAGTTTTGTTTCCTATACACCTTTTATATATAGCCTGAAAGTAATCTTATACAATAACTTTATATATATGTATATATATACGTGTGTGTGTGTGTGTGTGTGTGTATACACACACATACACATTTATTAGATACAGGGTCTCACTGAGTTGCTAAGTGCCTCACTATTTCCGAGGCTGACTTTATACAATAACTTTTAATGTACTTAACATTTGAATGCAAACCATCATGAAGCCAGATGTACCATTTTCACTTACAGCACTCAAAAATTTTGAATTTGGGAACATTTCTGATTTTGGATTTTCATATTAAGGATGCTCAAACTCTACTGAACTCATAGGGTCATGATGGAGATAAAAAGATATACCATAAATGTACTCAGCACTGATCAACTTTTTAATTAACTCTGAAGTTCATCATATGATACTATGTTTGGTTGGCTTGGAGTTTCTAAACATCTTTCCAGTCTTTTCTCCTGAAATACAGACATATTTTAAACACGCTGCCATGTATCCCTGATTTACAGACACAGAAATCACTGTAGGCCTTTTCATATCAGCCAAGGAAATCACATCCATTGCTAATCTACTAAAATAAAATAATAAACTTGTAGTATGGCCCAGTAAGCTATTAGAGCAATGGAAACACTCCATGGATCTATTAGTTTTTTTACTATTAGGATTATTAATCAGTGAATTAATGCATTAGTGTATAATTAAAACCCATTTTTCTTCATTTTGGAGGCAGAATTTCACAAAACCCACAAGGAGGTGTTCCATTACCATTTTGTACTTGCTTAACTGAAATGCCACAGCCTGTGTTAGCTGTGCCAGTGAAGTCTGGGCAGAAGGGAGCAATTTCTTCTAGTGATGTATTAATGCCCCTTAAATCCAGGGTTATGGATGGAAGATTAGGTGGCCAACTGTGGTAAGTACTAGTGGGCCAGGATCAGAGCCTAAAAATGCGGTGGTGTGATGATGACATGTGCAGCATCTAGGGGAAGAACAAGACTGTCACCGACAGCACTCAGACTCGCACAGACTGTAGAGGAGATGCCCTATGCATTCCAGACTAATTAATTTCCCGTTTGCATAATACACTCGTACTTAGTGTACTGTGTGCTCTTTGTAATCTAATTTCAGTCGAATTACTTTTTACAATCTGCTCAAAATATGTTTACAACAGAGAATCATTATAGGAATAATTTCCTTTTCTTTGTACCTTGCCATTTTTTTCCCTCTTTTTCCTTGCTTTCTCCGTCCTTTTCTCCCTCTCTCACATCCTCCCTCCTTTGCTTCCTTCCTCTCTTTATTTCTTGGGTTCATTCCTTCCTTTCTTTTTTCTTTCACAACTTTAAAATGTTGCTTCCCTCTATTAAATGGGTCAAGTGAGTTGAGCAATTTGAATTCCTTCATAGTTCATTTTATCATCTCTTCAATTGCCTTCTTTTCCCCATCACTTTATCAAAGAAGGTCATCTCTTTTCTTTCAAGAGATTACCAAGTTGTTTAATGTCTATCCATGAATTCCAGTTTTCTGGACTTTCCCTTAAATTACTTCAAAGTACCTTAAACATTTCCTGAAGATTTTTCATAGCAGATGACTTACTAGGCACCTGGACTATAGAGATATGGATTGTGAGATTTGCTCCTCTCAAGGAAATTAAATATACATTAAAATTCAGAAGAGGTGTGCATTTCAGCATAATTCACTTATTCAATACCCAACCATTTCTTTAATTTTAAGTAACTTTTAAAAAGACATAAAAATTGCAAAAAAATAGCAACATTTTCATATAATGGCTTCCCCAGTAAAAGATGCATATCCATAATATGTTGTGAAAATCAGTAAACTGATATCAGTGCAATACTATTTACTTAAATAGAGTCTTTATTGTGTAACTATATTTTAAGTGTTTTAAGCCTCAAAAAGAGTGTATTTCAAAGAGCAGATGCTCAACTATGGGCACTTTTGCCACCCCGACTCTAGGGCAAATTTGGCAATGTCTACTGATAGTTTTGGATGTCAGACTTGGAGGATAGAATCATGCTTCTAATGACAAATGAGTGGAGGCAAAGGGTGCTTCCAAAAAGCCTACAATACACAGGCCAGCCCCCTCAGCAAAGAATTATCTAGTTCAAAATGTGACTCACACTTAGGTTGAGAAACCCTGTTTTAGAGGTATATAGGTCCCATAGCAAATCCATTCTCATTATATCAGTGCAACTGTAACCAAAGGGTTCAAACTCAAATATCTACAGTGGCCAGCTGAGCAATGATCAGGAGTCTAACAGGACAGGCAAGATTGTGGAGAACTAGAATAAAACATCAGATCTGTCCAAAAGGAACAGCTATGGCTCAACTCAAGTGGGATTCACCATATGAAAGCACAGGCCAACTTTGCAAGGTCATCAGATCTTTTCATAGAAGCCAAACATTTGGACTATAAAATGTGGGCAAGGCTACATTTTGTTTGTGAGGATGCTGGGTACAACCATTGCTCTGGAGCATAAACTCGGATCCTCTGGTCAAGGCTCTTGGCCATGTGTTACTGGGTGTGTATATACTGAAGTCTATGTCTCAACCTCAGTTTATTCAAGAATAATATGGGAAAAGCATACACCTCTATCTTAGTCGGTTTTCTGTTGCTTTAATAAACCATTTGAGCTTGGTTGTTTATGAAGAAAAGAGGTGGATTTTGGCTCACAATTCTGAAGGATGGCAAGTTTAAGGTCTGTCAGTCTCATCTGGTGAGGGCTGCCTGCTGCCGCATGCATAGTGGAAGAGCAGAAGGGAAGTGGCCCCCCCGTGGAAGGGAATACCCTCTGTGAGAGAGTGAGGGGAGGGGCCAGGCTCACTTTGCAACAACTTCCTCTCCAAATAAATAACCCACTCTGTGGGATTACATTAATCCCTTCGCGAGGGTGGATCCCTTGTGGTCCAGAATGCCTCCTAAAGGATCCACAACATCACAACACTTACATTGGGCATCAAGCCTCAATATGAGTTTTGGTGGGGACAAACCATCCTCAAGCCATAATAACACCACAGAATTGTTTTGAAAATGATATAAAATAAAGAGTGTGAAGAGCTCTTTAGCTATGATCACCTTACTTCAGTGCAGCAGCACCCAGAAATTCTTACTCCTCTCTATTACTTACCACCAATCATCAAGATTTTCTCTTTGAAGTAAGTCTCCTTCCTTTGGAATAGAGTCTCCTGATGCTCATTTGGACAAACATCCCATACTTCTTAGAGTTCATAAAAAGGTACATTTGACTGGATACAAGCATCACTAATTTGACCACTTTGATTGAATTGGGCAGAAGGGTGAGCGACTAGATTATGTCAAAATGCTGCTGACTTCATAGGTGTATTCAGATAAAAGTGGATGTGTGGGCCTATTTCACTAGTAGATACCCTGAGTGGCTTATTGCATCTCTAAGTATTGTATCTATTCTGGCTTTACTCTAGAGGTGAGCTATCTCTGCTCCCCTGGGTGTTCTAGTTTTACTCAATATTCCCTGGGCTTATATTTTGTTGACTCAACTGTGGCATAGCTGCGATCATTAGCCACATCCACTCTGCTCTATTTTCCACAAGTAAGACTTAGAAACAGAGGATTATTGGCTAACACCTGGACCCAGAGTGAATCTTTGACACACATTGTCTTAGAATCACCAGGCCCTGGAAATCTGGAGCAATTTTAGAGCCAAATTTATAATATGTGTAAAATGCTACCAGTGAGTTTGGCATGTATGTTCTTAATTTTTAATTTTCATCAAATGTCCGATTGTATTTGTGTAAAAGTTCTGTTTTTTTGTTGTTGTTGTGGGGGAGGAAAGGGAGAGAATTTATAAATAATTGGTTTACAAGTAGTTTAAGTGTATTGTTTGCAATAGATATATATTACATGAAAAAAGAGCTTCTCATATTTTTTAAGTTAGCATATTTTTCATAATAGCATCTTTCACAATTGGGGTGAATTTAGAGGGTGTATTAGTCAGGATAGGTTAAGATATGCTACCAATGCAATGTCATCAAGAACTATAAAAAATGAAGATTTCTTTCTTTCTTATGCCTCGTGTCCAAGAACACCAGCAGGGGAAAGAAGTGCTATTCTTGACCCAGTTTCTGTGAGGCCCCAATAGACTGGGTCCCTACCATCTGCTGATAAAGCCATCAGGGTCCTGTTAATAAAGGAGAAAACCATGAGAAGCACACATGTCTTTTAAGGTTTCCAGCTAAAAAGTGACATACTTTTGCTCCCATTCTCTTGGTCAAATAATCATGTGATGCATGTGCCTCTAGAAAGAGAAAAGCCAGAAATATGGGCAAGCCCCAATACCCTGTACACTTGGAGGTATCTCAGTTGTCTCAACAATATGAACTACTCTACACATGCTGGCCAGAACTGAAAACAAGAAACTACCAAACTTGAAAACTATGTGTAGGGTCTGTGCACAATTGTACAGCACTTGCATGTACAAGGCCCTAGGTTCCATCCCCAGAACTGCAAAAAAAAAAAAAAAATAACAATCAAAAACTATATGTGTGTGCATGTGTGCATGTGTATGCATGTGTGCATGTGTGTGCATGGCATATATGAGTCAAGTAAGTTTGGGAGGTGGTCAATAACCTATCATTTCCTTAGATGTTCACAGCACACATTGCTTACTTACTCTAATGTAAAGTAACTAACAAATTTAATTCACAGGATAAACAGTGGTAGCTCCTCTTTCATTTCAAATTTTTAACAATTTGTGCTTTTCTCTCTTGTTGCACATTCTAGTTAAAATGTTTTCAATTTTATTGATGTTTTTGAAGAGCTTTGTTTTATTTTAGTTTCTGTTTTATATTTAATTGGTTTCTATATTTAATTGGTTTCTAATTTAATCTTTATTATTTCCTTCTTTCTGCTGGCTTTGACTTAAGTATGATAGTCTTTTTCTAGGTTGTTGTACTGTTAGTTTAAGTATTGCTCTGCAATTTTTTAATATAGGCATTTAAAAGCCAGAAGTTTCTCTTTAAGCATTGCAGTAGCTACTTTCATATGTTTTGTTATATTGTGTTGTTATTTTCATTCATTCAAAATGTTTCCTAATTTCCTTTGTGATTTATTCTTCAACCCAAAGATTATTTAAATGGAAATGGTCGATTTCCAGGTATTTGGGAATTCTTTAAGTCTCTTTTTGTCTTTGATTTTTATTTGAATTTCATTGTGGGCAAAGAATACATTTTGTATGAGTTGAATCTCCTTAACTTTATGGAAATTCGTTTCATGCCTACCATATGGTCGGCCTTGGTGAATGTTGCATGGTAGAATTTAAGAAGAATGCATAGAATTCATCGGGCATAGTATTTTATGGTTATCAACTAGGCAAAGGTAGTTGATAATGTTGTTGAAGTCTTAAAGGCCCTGTTGATTTTGCACATAGGTGTTCCATCACAACTACAGAGAGTGTATGATGAAGTCTCAATTTGTTAGATGTCTTTGGTTGCTATTCAGGCACTGGAATAAGTGTCCTTAGAGTTTTGTCAGTTTTATCATTGTTTTTAAGGCAGAGGATTTGCTAGATTTCTCACTCTGTCATTCTGGATCTTCCATTTCTTTATTGCTGCTTTAATCAGCATTTCCAAGACTTATTCAACCATAGAACATTTTTGTTTTGTTTTGTTGTTAAAATGCACTTATTTGTTTACTTTTAAAATTACAATTACTATTGCACACTGGTTGTACAAATGGATGGGTTGCATTGTAACATTTGCATACATGCATATATCATGCTTTGATATTTTTTGTTAAACAACAAACACCTGTTTGCGGTGGTAATAGTGTTTCTTGAAGACACTGTGGGAAACACTGACATGGACTAAATGTAGAGATTATTTCAACCCCAGGTGCTTTATATACTGTCCATTAATTTTACTTCACTCCATGCTTGTCAGTATGCACAGTGAAGGGGAAGAAGAGGAAGCAAAGTGCAAAGTCTACAGACAGCATTGTAAACTAGATTCAGAGAAGAGGAACGTAAACCATACTGAATGCCCAATATGGAGTTAGGAAGTTATACATGGATATCTAGGTTTAGACATTAATTTTCACAATATTCCCATGATGTTATGCCATTCATACATGGTTTTTTAAAAAAGGTTATAACTAAATATCTAAAATAGCAGTTCCCACTGTGTAGCACACTTAACTACCTGAGCCCAGAAGTCATTTGAGATGATAGTGTTAGCTTTCAACAAAGCACTAACATAATGAAAGTTGTTTTCTCATATTCTGATACCTCTGATCACACCACAGACCCATCACCAACAGACTACTAGTTCATAACTTTTTGTTCAAAACCAAGACTATGGAGGTCATTCTCAGGCTCTGTTCATTTCAAGATCATGGGTGCGCATGATGGCGCCAATCACTCTTAATTGTACTGCCCATAGCCATAATGCAAAGTGGGGCCCCCAGCTCGCATAGTGATAAAACTTCTCAGTTGTTTTAATTCAGGGTTCTGAATCCATGGATATGTACACATACTTCTTGGATGAATTTAAGTTACAGTTGAGTAAATTTATAAGTGAACGCAAAGGGTTGGAGAAGGAGCAATGTGTTTATATAGGAAGCAGTCTCTCTGTCAAGCTATAAAGTGGTCAGAAAGCCCTTCTGAAAAGGTAAGATTTTAGGAGCAATTTTTAGAGTTAGGAGAGAGTGTGTCAAAGTATAAGTACAAGGGCAAATGGTGCAACTCAAAGAAGAGATAAAGTTGGTAGACATAAGAAGACCACAGCACTATTGAGAAAATACTAAAGGCAAAAATGAAAAGAACAGGCAACAAGGATGGAAAAAACTGGATGTTTCTACTGTAACTTCCCACACCACATGCCATGAATACTTTGCAGACTACTCATCTCCACCATTTTTACAGGACCCCCACCCACTTACCACTCCACCCTTTCCCACCCCAGGTTTTCATAGAGCACCCACCCTGATCCTACCTATTTTCAAGACTCATGAGAACTTCCAAGCTTACTCTTCCAAGCTTTACTCTTAGTAAAGACGGCTGACTCTCAGTGGGCCTATTAATTTCTTTCATGTGTGTAAGTCCCCAGTAAACTCACATTTTAGCTACTTGGAAGAAATGAATTCATTTCTTGTCCTATGTTCGCTGTAGAGTTGACTAAAAGGCTCTCGTGCCTTGCTAAGTCACTGCTACAGTGCCCATATCAATATTAATCATATCTGACTTGATTCCGTAATTGAATAGTTTTTACACAGATGATATTAACGGATAAAATATGGCATCCTCATGAGAAAACATTACCTTGAAATATTAGCATTATGATATGTTAATTTCTTTGGAGGATATGACTACAGATATATGAGCAGAGGTAAATTTTCCAGCACTCTGCTGACAAATTCCATGTCAACATAACTCTCAAGAATTTGTATTACTACTTGGCGATGACTTATATGATGATGTATAACAACTTAAGGGGTTTTAAAATGCAGTATTTTGACTAATGTGGTTTGGTAAATAGCGTTTGTGATTAGTCCTTTTTCTTTTTCTCCCCCCAATTTCTGTAATACTGACAAAAGCCCATAATAATAATAAAAATCACCTCTCCAAATGGAAAATGCTCCACTCTATCACTAGCAGTTCCTGGGAAGGCTCCAAGTAATATGAAGACGGAGACCTGGATGCACTGCAAACCAGGTTCCTGCTGTACTCAGGTTAGTATCTGTTTCTACCAGGGAGTCTGGTCTCCAGGTCTGGTTTCTAAGAACTTTTGCCATGGTGAGTCATCCCACATGGGAGGTATGATAGAAGGGGGAGGCACTCTGTTGTCTTCAAGATAGGATTTAAGGGGAAGTCTGTCATTCTGATGTCTTTAAATATGGGAATTGTGACTCTAACCCTGGAGAACTTCACTCAGGAATGGAGCCTGCCCCTTTGGCAGTCTGTACAATTTCATAGATGTATCAACATTCTATCATTTTGGGGGGACATGCACAACCAAAATGGTCATCATATATATCCATTTCATTTCCCCAGTTTAAAAAAAAAAAAAAAGCCAGAACTGCCTTCTCCTGATAATTGAAAACAGGAATAGCCTTTTGGGATTTTCCTGAATATCTACCACCTGTTCTCAAACGGGCTGGTGCCCATTTCATAATCATCCGCTGGCCCCCTATCATTTGGAAGCCATTAACTCTGTGCTTAGGATTTCTTCATAGAAATCTCTGTCCTGTTTCTGTTCCTATATATCAGCCAGGCTCAGAGATGGTCCTCCTTAGCTAGGGAGCATCTTCTCAAGAATAGTTCAGCCCAGATGGAGTGGGCTGCCTTTTGTAGTCCACACTGGGCTGTCTCTAAGACAATAAACTCATGTTTACTGCCTTGGGGAGGCCGAGGGTCTCCCAGCCTCTCCTATCTGATCTGGCATGTGGAAGGTGACCGACCCAAGAAAGAACAGAGCTCACTCATAAATTATTTGCAGAGGAGATTTCCTACTGGGCCTCTTGAACACTTCACATGTGTTTGGCTCTAACACCACCATTCCCATTCCTCAGTTGCAAGTGGAACAATGAACTTGATATTAATCTGTCTTAAGGAGAAGCATCTGGAGGCTGACTAATAAAATTTCAATTTGATGGAGGAAAAGGCTCTCAATCAAGCCCTGCTTACATGAGCTCTTTAGAGCTGTGCACTGCTGCTTGTCTTAGTTCCAGGGTCCCCAACCCTGCCTCCATTTGCTGTGGGTGGTGAGCAGATTGTCTTCCTGAGTGCTGAAGTTGGGGAGGCAGTACTTAAGACTGATGGTAGGTGGTGAAACTCCAACTCTCAGTAAAACCTTCTCTCTTGCTCATATTCCTCTTGGGCTCTTCCCCATACTCCTGTCACCTGTCTCACCTCAAGCTGGCCATGCTCCACTGGGGCTTTTTCCAGATGCTCGGCCACTTGCTGTGATGTTAAATGGCCAACACTCTTGATCCAGGCAGCCAGATGCTCCCAGGGCAGCTTCTGGAAAGTCCCCCAACCCCACTGACTTCTCACATAGACAGCTACAGAGGCATGGAAATGCCAAAAAGCACTGCAGACAGCTTTCAGGGCAGACTGGCAGCACATTTGCTGACCTGGGGACCATGTTCAGGGGCTTACAAGCTGTTCCCTGTCAGGAACAAGCCACAAGGCAGAGTGGGTTCTTAGGCAATGGGAGATTTTCCCATCACCAAACTTGTCCCTTTCAGCCTTGAAAACTTTGTTTTCGCTTTTATTTTATTGCAATAAGAAAAAAGAGATCTTGATTTTATATTTTTAATTAATCAGCCTTATTTTTTTAGAGCAATTTTAGATTCATTGCAAAACTGAGAGGAAAACACACACCTCCTGGTTCCCTACCTGTACAGCCTCTCAATCAACATCCCTCCTCAGACTCATACATTCATTACAACTGATTGACACATTGACATATCATCTCCCCAAACTCATAGTTTCCATTAGGGTTCACTCAACATTGTACATTCTATAGGTTGTAACAAATTTATAATGTCATGTATTTGCCATTATAGTATCATCCAGAATAGTTTTACTGCCCTAAAAGTTCTCAGTGCTCTGCCTAGTCTTCCCTTCCTTACACCTAACTTTTATTGTTTTTTTAATTGTTGTTGTTGTTTATTTTGTTTTTTTTTTTTTAATTATCTTTATAGTTTTTCTTTTCCAGATGTCATATATTTGGAATCATATACTATGTACCCTTTATAGTTTGGCTTCTTTTGCTTAGTAATATACATTTAAATTTCCTCTACACTTTCCCATGGCTTGATAGTGCCTCCTTTTCAGTACTGATTAATATTCATTGTTTGGATGTACCAGTTTATTCACCTGCTGAAGGACATCTTAGTTGCTTCCAAGTTTTGGAAGTTATGAATAAAGTTGCTGTAAACATTTTCGTGGGGCACTAGAGAAGAATAGAGTTACCTTAGATTAGGTAGAGGGAAGTGAAGGTAAGGTAGGGGAAGGGATGTGGGAATAGGAAGGACCTTAGAACAAAAAAAAAAGACATTATTATTTATGTATATATGTGATTGCATGACCTATGTGATTCTACAACATGTACACTCAGAAAAATGAGAAATTACATCCCATCAATGTATGATATATCGAAGTGAATAAATGTATTTTACTGTCATGTATAACTAATTAAAACAAAATATTAATTAAAAAAAGAATTTTGTGTGTATATAAGTTTTCAGTTAATTTGGGTTAATATCAAGAGGGCAATTGATGGGTCACATGGTCTTCTAATACCCTCAATCATCTTTGCTGCCCCTTTATTTCATGCTTCTACAGTCTGGTTGATTTTCCACTGTATTTGGGGGTCTACATTAATGAAACTTTTCTGAATAAAAAGCTATCTTTTTTGCCTGACAAGAAAATATGCCCAACTTCTGTTATTTTCTTAAGCAAGTGCTATGAAAAATGAGAATAATTCCATTGTAAATGTTTTAATTCAATTAGACTTTTTAGCATTCTTGTGAAATTGATGCGATATGAACTTTCTTGCATGGTATAGGCTGATCTTGACTGAGTGAGGAATAGTGTCAGTAAGGAGTGCAGATCAATTTGTGGTGGATAAATGAGCTCATGGCCTCTTCAACATGTCTGCATGCCATTTCTGAAGCAAGCCTTTTGCTAGAATGAAGGGATAGGCAAATCAATCAGTTCTCTTTTGGGGTCAACCATTGGTATAGTTGAAGTTTAGAAGATTTCTTCAGAAAATAAAGCTTAAAGGGGTATGAAGAAGAAAGAAATGGGTGCCCACCCTCATAGTTCAGTGGATTATTGGTGGCAGTGAGGACTGATAGTGGAAAGAACATAGGTCTTAAAATTGCCAAGATGTTGTGTTCAAAGACCCACTTTGCTACAGCTTGATTTGAAAACTTAGAAAAATGAGTTACTTTCTCTGAATTTAATTCTCTGTGTTTAAGTTTTCTCTTCTGTAAATGAATTTAAAATACTTTGCTGTACAGATTTATTGGGAAGGTATATCTGTGATAATTCATGTAAAATATTTCACACTGTAATAAGTGTTCCATGTTGGTTACCTTATATGAGATACTGAAATTCGCAGAGGCCCTCATGGGTTTGGCAGGTAATTCTAAAAAAAAAAAAAAAAAAAAAAAAAAAAAAAAAAACAGGCATGTGATAGCATATCACAGGTTTTGGCTTCATGTTGTGCTTTCATTTCTGTGCTTTAAACTCAATTTTTATTCTAAGTTCCCCTAAATTAAAATGAATATAAATCCCCTAAAATAAAATAAAACCAATCAGTAAATGATCAGTAAAATGGAACCAGAACTAAACATTTGCTGACAGATTTTTTTTTTCTCTATCTTAAAGGAAAGGCAATATGTGAGCACTGAGAAACTCTAGGGCATTACTCCAGGATGCAGGCTGGAAATACATCAACCCAATTATAGGAGTAAATACAGATGCGCGCGCACACACACACACACACACACACACACACACACGTGTTAGAGCTGGATTCAAAACTACACAGGTTATGAAATGTTTCAACTTATCTTTCCTAACTCTTCACTCCTAAATTCTGTATTTCATTCCATGTTTTGTTCATATTTTAATATCTCTGAAAAAGATAGATCTTATTGCTATCAACTATAATTCAATTGGCAGCATTGTTAGCACATAAAATAACTATCTTTTTCCTTTTAATCAAGTAAAATAATATTGTATCTTAAAATTCACATCTCAGGTTTGACACATATAGTAACTTAGATGTCTTATTGTTCAGATATTAATAATTTTATTAATAATACTTAATTTAATATATTAATAATTAAAATCCTAATGAAAATAAGCCCATTTTGGTTTTGGTTTTGTTTTTTCATGAATTTCACAAAATCCAATTTTACCATCCCCATCTCAGACCAAGGATTTCAGTGTTTGATATTGTAGTTGGTTTCTCTTACAAGACTGATTTCACAAGAAAGATTATTTATGACAGCATATAAGGGCTTTATCAAAGACCTTGGTCTCCACAAGCACATATTCCATTGTCCTCTGTGACGGCGGATGACATCTTGTCTGGCTTGGCTTTGCAGGTTTCTATTGCCAGTGTCCTACCCGCATGCATGCATTATCTATTCTTTCCTTAAAAACTAATGATATTAAAGTCCTTCTTCCTGCCAAGTTAATTACCTGCCTTATTTGATTCCTTCTTATAAAAAGTCTTGTGAGATACATCTTATTGTTGCCAGTTCATACACTGAAGAATAAAGAAAGGAAGGAAGGAAGAAAGGGATTGAGGTCAAGGTCACATGTGATGTGTTAAGGTGGTGTAGTTGGTTTGGAATCATGTCTGTATACTTCTAAAACCCTTACCTGCTTTGCTTCATTTGGTCTGTATTTTTGTTTTCTTTTTTCCCCCTACCTTGAGTTTTCAGGACTGTGTCTTTGGATCCTGGCTGCAAATGCCTTGCTGAAGCAAATCCATCTACCATGTGTTGCATTGATGTTCCACCCCACCTGTCAACTGGTCTTTAGCAAGGTGTTACATAGCATTCTTCCTGCCCTGCCTCTGTGTACTTCATTTTACTAGCACTAGCTTTTCATTCCCAAGGCCTAACTGGGGAGTTGTAGAGCCTGTGTGCTATGCCTTACACTTCTGGGGAAAACACACCAAGAAAGCATTTAACTTTTGGAGTTTACACTCCAAGGATAAGAATTGGGTAGGCATTTTGTTTCCCTCTTACTTCTAAATTCTTGGGAATATCCATTAGCATTTTTTTAATACATTCTGCATTTACTGGATGCCTATGTGTCAGATGATGATACTAGGAACAATAAATGAGCCATGCTTCAGTTTTTCCAAAGCTGTCCCTATAGACTACAAGAGAAGTAGAACAAGCAATAAGATCACCTGTGTGACTTAAGGGGAGGTGGACTGGTGGCACAGAGTGGGAGCAGCTGGATCACATGGGGCATCGCAGAGGGACAACCAGCAATGATGATGTGGTTCAGACTCACTGATGCCAGCCATACAGTAGGATGGGTAGATGAGCTCTGATCCAGAAGGTTCTTGCCCTTGGATAGCTTCTGTTTCAGTTCTTCTCTGATGATGACATAAGAATCCTAATGGATACACTCAAGCTATTGCATTAGTGGTGGCAGACCCACATCTGGAGACTTAAAGAAGATGAAAATGACTACCACAACCAACTCTTAGCTTGGTTTAGATTATGGTGCCATGTAGAGTTCATATTGAGTCATGCAGTGTCCTAAAAGGAAGGGAATAATTTTAATTTTGTGCATTGAAGAAGCAGCCAGTGAACAAGCACAAGGTTAGACCAAGAGGGATCTAATGTTTTCCTAGGCTCTGTGCCTAGATCAACTGGCATATTGTACAATCATCTCAGTCCATGAAGAAGGGTTCATTATTCTAGAATTAAAATCCAGTCAAATGATGCTTCACACTTTGGACTTGGTTCTTGATTTCAAAAATCTATGATTGATTCAGAAGAGTCTTGGCTCATCTGTTACACATTCCTTTCACTTTACTTATTAAAAGCTCATATGAAAAATCCCATTGTATGGGACCACAAGAGTTCAATTGTTTCAACTTCAGAAATGGCAAAAGTTTTGTTTATGGTTATATAATGTGAACAGTGGAGAGTCAACCCCAGCCAAGCCAGGCAATGACCAAGGAAGGGCATTAGGTTGACTCTCCTGATTGCCTTAAATTGTAAAATTACTGTGTTCTTCCTTGGTGGAATATGTTCCAGACTTTGATCTAGACTAGGCTTAGCACTAAATGTTCCATTTATCCATATTAGTAAACCTGTGGCTTAAAAATTATATTAGCATCCTCAGCTGGCTGCTGTGATGCACACCTGTAATCCAAGCAGCTTGGGAGGCTGAGAAAGGAGGATTGTGAGTTCAAGCCAGCCTCAGCAAAAGCGAGGCACTAAGTAACTCAGTGAGACCCTGTCTCTGAATAAAATACACAATTGGGCTTGGGATGTGGCTCAGTGGTCGAGGGCCCCTGAGTTCAATCCCTGGTACCTGCCCCCAACAAAAGAAGTTATATGAGCATCCTTGCAAAGGATATTGAGAAATAAAGGATACCCAGAGGAGAACTGAAATGTTGAATAATTTATGTGTGTAATCTGGCAAAATAATCCAGGCCTTCAAATAGTTATTTGAGTGTCAAGTGGAAAATAATGCAAGGACAATAATAGAAGCACATGCTAATGGAATTTATGCACGCATGTGTGTGTGTGTGTGTGTGTGCACGCACACGTGTGCACTCACGTGTATACAGGGGATATATTTGCTATCCTGCATTCATCACTCATGCTAGCCATCCATAATGTGCTATCTCACTTAATCCTTAGGACAAAATTACAAGTTCTGCTTTATTGTCCATATTTTATAGATAAAGAAACCAAAGATCAGAGTTTAATAATTCTGTCTGTTCAAGTTTCTCGGATGGATTTTGCACTCAGGGGTATTTTCATTGAAATCTCATGCTCTTTCCATGGTAGCACATAGCCAGCCTTGAAGTCCTGCAGTAGTGTGCTTTGGACAATATAACACTTTTCCTAAAAATGAGCTGTGAAAATCAGAAGTAAAGTAAAACTTAGTTTTTCAAGGGTAATGGAAACAAATTAATCTAATGCCTGCCTACCAAAAAACTTTTGAATCCCAATCATCTTTTGAATGAGTTCATCCATGTTGAACATGAATGAAGAAGATTCAGTGGGGAGATGAGGATCAGGTTCCATAATTCCATTATGTAGCTGAATTCTCAAGAAAGAAGCAAATATGTTGGCTACATTTTTCAGTCTATCACTTTCTATCAGATGTTGCGCCTCATCTTTTGATTTCAGCATGAATATTATTGTTCCTTTGAAAGATGTACTTATGAAATAATTCTAGGGTTAATTTATATAGGGCTAAGCCTTTTAATCAACTTGTGAAAATTTATGTTGCAATCCTTTCTCTGACACACACACTTCATATCTTCAATTCTACCAGCCTAGGCAAACCTAGGCTGATGTGAATGATGTCAAATTTAGGTCCTGGTGGGGATGATATTTGTCTTAGGTTTGAGCCAAATTTCCTTTTTTTTTTCCATATACATTGTAAGCTTTACTACAATATTATTATTATTTTTTTAAAATAATTTTTAATGTGTACAACTCACATACAACTCTTTGTATACAAAGTATATTCGTACAATTCAGGTCTTCAATCATGCATTTAGGAAAATGATATCCGTCTCATTCAACCACCTTAAATTTAGTCTATCAGCCATTGTGACAATGAAAGTCAACTTCAAGTGCATGCTTTTTAATTTAGCTGATTTTTAAGTTCATTTAAAGGTGGAATGAGCATTGATGAAATGGGATGACCTGGGCTCCATGCACAGGTGGAAGGATTCATGAACAAAAAAGCTGATTATTAACAGAACACAACTCAGATGGTCCTCAACATAGCAGAAGGCAAAAATAAGAGTGGAACCCATGGCAGCTGTGGGAGATGTCGTCAGTTCTTCTATGAGCTGCTTGTATGGATCTGAGCTGATTCAGGATCTCAGTTTCCTCAGTTTCCCTTTATTCTTACAAAACAAAGGAGACCAAACCAAAACAACCCAGAGCTATGTTTTCTAGAACATTCTAGAGGGTTATGAAACACAATGGATTATTTGACAAATATATTTTCAGATCTAGTGTGGAGGTTTCCTTTTTTATGAATCCACTATATTTTCTGAAAATACAAATGGTGAAAAGGCTGAGACAGATACAGGAAAGAGGAATAAAATTGTGGAAGCAGGAAAGAAAAGGAGCTATATAAAGACAAAATAAAAGTGGAAAATGTCCAAAGTGGATTGGGAGTGTTAGGAATCTAAGTTGCTGATGGGAGCAAGGGTCCAGAGTTCTTTAAGGCACTTCCCTTAATACTTTTCAAAATTAGCCATGTTCATTTTCTAATCAAATTTTGGAGCCATCATCTTAAAGAAATATGTGAACTTTAGGAAACCTGGAATTGTATTTTTATGTCGGCCTATATCCCTCACCCAAAATGGCAATGTCAATAAATATATAGCATTAAACTAAACTTTAGTTAACAAACACAAATGTGCTCATATTGCTTCATACTGGTGCTACTTGTTTCTTTCCTTATTTTAGGGAGCAGTGAAGGTCAGTGGCAGGAAAAGGTCTTAGGTCACAGTTTTTGGGCCCTTCATTCCATCCAGCTCTGCTGTCATAATTCCTCCCATTCATTCTTTTTCTTCCTCTCTTCATCTTCTGAAGCATTTGAATAGCAAGTGTTTTAGGCTGGGTATCTTTTCTGTTTCTGTGCCTCAAAATGCCAACACAAATGATAAGACAAGACGTTTCTTCAGCTGACCCCAAGGACAAATATCCTGATTTCAAGTTCAAATTGGGGATGTTTTCAGAAAGACATGGGACTATTTCTCCCGCTTTGTATAGATGCGTTAGCAGCAAGAGATGAGGCCACTAAGTAAAACCCAAACCTGTCTCTGTGGTTTGCAAATGGTTTCTTTTTTCAGACATTCTGAAACTTGGAATCATGTTTTGTCTTTGGTGATTTGGAGCCTAATTGAGTTGATACCTGTTGTATGACTCTAGAGCATTCTGTCACTGGCTGGTTAAAAAGGTGGGAGTGGGGGGTTGTGGGAGGGGAGGAAGCTGTACTTGATCCTTATGGAAGCCAGTTAAAATTAATTGGAAAAAGCTTTTAAAGACCCAAGATGCAGACCAAATGTATCTCCAACCGCGGCCTCATCCCGCACTGAACGCGAAGGTCACTGCGAAGCTGCAGATTTATGCGGAGGGGCTGGGTGATGGAAAATGAGACAAAAGCATTTGGATTTTATTATTCCATTTACTCTGACCCTGGGCCATAAAAGGTTTGGAGAGCCTGTTTTATGTATTCAGCTGGTTGCCACACTGACAGGCATTTGGAGCCACTTAAATAAACCACCCTGGTCCCACAGCTGCAACAACACCATATCAAATATAGGTTGGGGTTGAAATGTGGAGCCTGCAACACAGCATCTCCAGCAGGTGCACTGGGAAGGTATTTTGTTGGTTTGTTTTTTTGTGGCACCTTGGTTTTGGAATAGTTTACCTATCCATTTATTGTTTTTGACATAAAGCTGATTTGGACAGGGAAATAGATTTGGTTTTGCATAAAGGGTGTACTTTGGATTTGGCCTCTGCTTGGCAGAAATGCTCTGTCTTTTCACTCAGTTGAGTTTCAGAGAGGTTTCTTAGTGGTGGAAAGCAGGTCAGTTTCTAGGTTTTCTTTCTTTTTTTTAATTTTTTGATTTGATTTTTATTGATCTACGTGCTTCTTTATTCATTTTATAAGTTGTTCTTTCAGTTTGCTGGATTCTTCAAAATGGGTCTGATTGTGAAAGGTACAGTGGAAAAGCAGATGAGGTGAAGAATTGCACATGGAAGACAATGAAACTGAATCTAGGAATATGCCTTGGTGATAGACAAAACACCTAAGTTTTTTTGTTTTGTGTTGTTTAGGTGTGGGTATGAAGGAACTAAACAGCACAGGAAGAAAGCAGGAGTAATAGCAGGTCCTTCTATGGAGGTAACACCTTACAGGCTGTACCATATATCCCAGGCCACTCTCACTCCAGAACAAGATGGAGTTTCCATTGTGTAGATGTGAGAACTGAGGCTAAGGACTTCCCAGGGTTCACATGAAGAGCAAGGGTTGATGGTTCAGCTACACCCCAAGGCATATGCCTTCCTTTTTATCCCAAGGCCTTTGCTTACAGCTAAGAGAGAGGCATAATTATCAAACAGAGTCCAGGTGCTTCTATTTTAAACACTGGGGACATCCAAATGTTCAGGGGTTCAGTGAGGGCCTGGGGCTTGCAATGCCCTTTCACCTTGCGAATGTTTGCTTTGGGATCCCACAGAGGGTGTGGACAAGGTAATTGAAGATATCTGTTCTATTTCATACCCTTTCTCTTGGGTCTGTTCTGCATAGAAAAGCTATCAAAACTTTGAACTATTAATCATTTGTCACAACAACTGATTTCCCCTTTATTTTTTCTCTACCACCCATAGATGCTCACCCAAAAAAGCACCCTGCAGGTTCCACCATGTTGATTGTATTCTTTGATGTTTCTTCCAGTATCTGAAGATTGGGGGAAATTACCAATACAAATGTTGCAATTGTTGGAATTAGGCATTTTTAATTTCAGATTTTGTGGGCATCTTGCAGTTAGTTGACTGTTAAAATATAGGTAGATTTCAGTTGGACTCCCAAACTCAGCTTTCAGTAAAATAATAACAAAAATAAGGTCACCTAATATGTTTTATTTTTTTAAAATACTTTTAAAAACTTTTGGCACAAAAGACACATCCTTACATTTATTTACTACTTTAATTTGAAAGTATATACCTGTTTAAGATATAAATACATCTTAAATATTTATATATATTATACATATTATTTATATCTTATACAGTTATCTATATATATAATACAGTAATAGATAACTATATATGTTTTTATATATACATATAATATGTAACATATATATATGTATATATATATATATATATATATATATAGTTGAAGTTTTTTCAACTGTTTCTTCTATGGCTATTTTTTTCCTATTAACTTTGGAAAGGTGAGAATAGAATTCCTTACCTTTCCAGGTGAAAAGTTTAAGGTTACATGGTGGATCTGGGAACTGACTTCTTTACAGTTTCCCCAGGATCCAACACTGACTTACCACATTTGTGGCAAGCTTGCCAAAGATGACACATGGCCTCATTTTCAGAGGAATCTTTTTGAGGAAACAGCCAGTTAGACTCCTACCAAAACTTACTTTTCTTTCTCTTTTCTAGAATCAGCTCTTTGCCTAGTTATTTGCACCCTGCCACATCACTGAAGCTAAGGGAATCAGAGATGAATACCTTTATGTACCAAGGCTGGGTATTTGTGAAATCTAATGGGGATTGAAATTATGGCTATGTGTACTATAAATTCCATGTGAGTAGTTGATAATCAAACATAATAAGTTGGTTAAGTCTTTAATACAGGTTGAGTATCCCTAACTTGAAAATCTGAAATCTGAAATGCTTCAAAGGCTAATTCTTTGGGGTGTTGACGTGATGTCACAAATGGAAACATCCCCACCAGACCTTTTATGATGGGTCACAGTCAAAATGCAAGCACACTAAAAATGCTGTGTAAAATTACCTTCAGGCTATGTGTAGGAGTGTACATGAAACATAAATCAATTTCATGTTTAGGCTTGGATTCTTTCCCCAAGATATTTCATTATGTAGGTACAAATATTCAAAAAAAAAAAAAAAAAAAAAAAAAAAACAAACAAACAAACAAAAAAAACTTGAACACTTCTTGTCCCAAGCATGCTGGATCAGGGATAGTTACTCTGTATTTGTTTCAAATTCCGTAATTAGCCTGGGGTCACTTTTTGCCCACTCTGTTGGCCCTTTCCTGCCCCCTAAGTCATTTGAGGAATGCAGAGTCCCCTATTTTACACCTCACCCCAGCCTCCCCTTTCCTAAAGTGTTCTTGTCTTGAAGTAATATTTCTTGGCCTCCACTGATGATTATCAAGACTTACTTTTCTCTAGGGCAGTTTATCCCATTGACTCTTGTGTTGAAAAATACATGCTAACTATTTATGTGAAATTTGTTCATATCAAAATGTGAAGAAATGATTAGCTAGGCTTAGAGCAAGGTGGGAAGTCACTTTTTTAATAATTAAAATGGAAACCAGCAACCACATTTACCCACACTGAAGTCTAACTGGGGGAATGTAAGTTGTAATATTTTTTTTTTTTTTTTTTGGTACCGGGGATTGAACTCAGGGGCACTTGACCACTGGGCCACATCCCCAGCCCTTTTTTTGTGTTTTTATTAGAGTCAGGGTCTCACTGAGTTGCTAAGTGCCTCGCCATTGCTGAGGCTGGCTTTGAACTTGCGATCCTCCTGCCTCAGCCTCCCAAAGTGCTGGGATTACAGGCGTGCGCCACCGCACCCAGCTTGTAATATTTTTGACAGGGAAAGAATTCCCAAAGCCTCTTGCTTTTTCTGGGGGGGGGGCAACTTCTCCCTCCCTTTTCTCTTCTCAATTCTAGTGCTTTGGAAGAATATGGGTCAGGCACAACCATGCTCCTCTTTTGAATGGCCACTGACTTTTGCTCTACCTCACACCAAAATGGGTTTAATGTGTATTTTTCACTGAGGGACCAGGTGCCAGGTTAGAAATGGCCGGCTGTTGGGATCCCATATAGTAAAGTTAGACATTGAAACCTGTACCTTTTTTGAAAATGTTATATAGTTCTTTTGACTTTTTTTTCTCTTTGGTATAATCTCTCAGCAGACAGCTCTGAGAAGATGTGGGTTTCACTTAGACTCTATTCTGAGTGTGTGGGTATATCTTTCAAAGATGGCCTGAGCCCCGTGACTGGTGTCTAGAAAGGTAGGGTGGAAAAGTGACCTCTTATCACAATTCCTGAAAATTCTGAAACTCTTTACCAACACTGTTTGCTCTACTGCTGGGCTGATTAAAAAGCTGTGTGTGTGTGTGTGTGTGTGTGTGTGTGTGTGTGTGTGTGTGTATCAAGTACAGGTATAGCATAATAAAGCTAATAGTGATTCTTGATGACTTTTGTTGAAATCAGGGCACCTGCATTTTAATTGACATTTCCCCCCCTGAAGCACACTTTGGAACGTCTTTTCCAGCCCTCTTGCAGCAGGGTGGAAAATCGCTGGATTCGTGCTTAACGTCTGCAGCCATCAGATGGTATTCATTTATGGTGGCACAAGGGTGGCGTAACTTCAGCTTGGATTCTGGGACTTAGAGGGAAAGTCTGCTGCGCTACATGGGGTTTTTGTACTGTCTAAAGTTAGAAATGCTCTGAACTTGATACACAGCTTCCCTCACCCGTATTTTGGCATTTCTAGTAAATGTTACATAAAGAAAGACCAAAAACTAAAATTTAGCTCTACATTACAACCCTGGCAAATATATCTGTTACTGGGGTAAGACTACATGGAAAGTCTAAGCAGCACAAATTACTACCATGTGAACAGAATTCTTGGTTGAGTTAGCACCCTGCTTGCAGACAAAGAGATACCAAAAAAATATGCAAATTTCAAGTAAAACAAATTCACACTTTTCATATAAAGCCTTCATATAATTTGGAACAGCCAGTCTGCTTGAGTAATGTTCTTATATGTAAGTGGAAATCCTTTTTGATATTTACACTACTGATTTCTTTAATCTCCACTTTGGAATTAATAGACAATAACATCAGATTGCTTCCTCGGCGGCCCGAGCACTTGTGCATATTTACCCAAGTGTCTAGAGTGAGGATTGTACACATATCTCTAATCCACCTGCCTGTGTTAGTTAAAAGCCCAGATAAAATCAGCAGCCCTTAGATCTTAACCTTTTAAGTCTGAAATGTTTTTAAAGTCTGGCCATGGCAACTGAAGCTGGGTGCACATGGGGAAGGAGGAGGAGGCAGGGAGAGGGGAGATGGTACGAGAATTCATATCTAAAACAGGTCTCAGCTGCAATCCCTGTTGCATTCAGATAAACCAAAAATGTTACAAGAGAAATGATATCCATTAAAACGGAGAGGGGAAACCTCAATAGAAGAAATATTTTACTTATGATACAATGACCTGATGCTCTCCCTGGTCCCCCGGCTGTTTAAACAAACAATTGGAATTTACTTTCTCTTTGTGTAGATGTTGAGGAAGAGGAGATAGGAACAGGGCCCAAGTGTTTTCTAGATCCTGAATGACAAATGTTGAATACGGTAAAAATACAAAAATCACCACACCCCATTTTCAGCACGGAAGTCTCTGTAGTCATCACTTACTGCAATTGTGAACCATCTTCTCCCAATCTTAAACTGTTAACTCTCAAATGACACGAGAAACACTTTACAACTTTGCTGGACACGAGTCACATGCTAGCAATCAAAACATCTCTTCCCAGAATTTTAGGCTCCTCAAACCAATCTTTATCTCTAAATAAATAAAAGGGCAGTTGATTTGATTTTTGAATTGAGAGTTTACATTTCTTTCTTTATCACTTACTTTATATTCCTTAACTAAGAAAAAGAGAAGAAATTAAATGAAAAAAGCAATGATAGCATCTTCATACATAATATATTTATAGAGGTAAAATATGCTTTCTAACCCACACAAATCCAAAACGAAACTGGTAATTCTTTGTTTTAAAAAACAATGAAATGGTCACTTTCTGTAACCCTGTGTTTACCATATTTACCTGAACGGGTTGATGTGGTCAGGCTTGCATTTCTCCATTTGGGAGTTCTCTATTCACCACCACTGAAACACAGGGCCTGAGCCCCAGGGAAGTCCTATGAGGGCCTGTCTTTCTATTTTTCTTCTCCTCTCCATTTTTCCTTGAGGGCAAGCACTATGCTATCTTCCTCTTTATGCCCCTGTCATAGAAGAGAGGCTCAGCACATATTTACCCACTGACTGCATGAATTACTTAACAGCAGAAGCTGAAAACTTTTTATTGAAATGGCACCCCAAAATTCCACTCCAAGTTTCGTTTTACTTGAATCTGCTCTTGCTGCTTCTACATGGTGACATGGGCCACTCGGTTGATACTCCAGGTTCCTTCTACTAGGAATAGTAAGTCATTCCATTTAGAAAGTGCTTGTCCTTGGTTGCTGTACACTTAGGACTGAATCTTCAGGTTTCCTCTCCTTTCTTGTTATCCGTCATAATGGCAAAGTGAATATTCCATCAAATGTCTACTTGCAATTCACTGCTGTATGCCAGGCACTGCACTAGTAGCATTATGTGCATTATCTCATTTAATCTTCGTATGAACCCTGATATGATCTCATATCAGTCTTAAACTGCCATTGTGCAGACAACAGCACTAAGACCTGGTGATGTTAAGAACTTGCCTGAGCTCATATAACTCCTGAGTGACAGAGCAAGAATTCAATCTAAGTTTGCAAATGGCATGCCTCCCAAGGAAAACAATCTTATTTCTCCTCCTTACTACATCTGTCCTATAGTGCTGGCCTGCTAAAGTGTTGGTCACTATTCCATCAAATTGTATTAAATCTACACCAAAAGGAATGAAATGCAATTTTGAGAAAATTGAAGGGACTTGAATAAATATCCCTACCCACCTGTCCTCATACAAATGGCCAGTAAACACATGAAAAGATAAATATTATTATTCATTAGGGAAATGTTAGTCATAACTCCAATGAGATATCACTTCATACCCACTAGCCAGGCTATGAAGAAATGGTACATAATGAGAGCTAACAATAGTTTGGAGAAATTGGAAGTCTCGTATTTTGCTATTAGGAAAGTATAATGGTGCAGCCTGTAGGAGCCCTGTTTGGGGAGATGGCTTAAATTGTGGTTGACTATGGGCCATGGAGTTTTGGGCATTGTTGTCTTTTGTAGTTTCACGGGACTTGGCCTGGGATCTTGTGGGTCTTGGCCCGGGATTTTAAGTGACTTGGCCGAGATTGTTGATTGGGTCAGTGCCATTTTGGTGGTGTGTGTGGTGCGTGTTAGTCGTTGTTAGAGCCAGAGAGAAAAGTTATCAGAATAAAAAGCTGTTTGTTTCCAGTTCACCTCTGAACTTCTTCCCGCGGCTTCGTTGCTCCAAGCGGCCATCGCTTCAGGCGGCAACAGGAGCCATTATAGAAAGAAGTTTGATGGTTGCTCAAAAATTAAATGTGGAATTATCACATGACCCATAAATTCTATTACTAAGTGTACAAATCCCTCCAAATTGAAAATGTACATTCAAATAAAAACTTGTACACAAAGTTTATAGCATCATTATTCATAACGGCCCAAATGTTGATCCATTGATGAATGGATAAACAAATATGGCATATTCAAATTATGGAATATTATTCAGCCATAAAAGGAGTGGAGTACTATAGTATAGATGAATCTCGAAAACATTATGCTAAGTGAAAGAAGCCAGGCACAACAATGTTTTCATGTCAAAGGATTCTTTCTTATGAAATGTGCAGAATAGATATCTCCAAAGAGATAGAAAACTAATAATTTAGTGACTGCCAGGGAATAGAGGAAGGGTTAAAATGTAGAATGACTGATTAACAGGCACAGGTCTTCTTTTGGGGGTGATATAATGGAATTATATAATGGTGATGGTTGCACAATGTTGTGGATGAAAGGTCATTGAATTGTACACTTTAAAAGGGTTAAAATGGTGAATTTGTGTTTTATAGGAATTTCACCACAATTGAATGCATTTCAAATGTGAGCAAATCTGACACTCGGCTTCATTCAGCTTCACTTCACCCCTTTGGGACACTCACACCTCTCAGGAGGTTTCTCTCAGGGTGGGCAGTCTTCCTGCCTGGGCATCCAAGGATAGCTCTATTGATTTTGTGAAGAGCTACAGCCACCACTCTGGGGATTTCATGAAGCAGGATTCATGACAAAGCACTCACTGACTTTTCTTGCCTCTGAGTTTAGGGAGACCTAGAAATCTGAATCCATAATACCATGCATTTGTGACTGGTAGAAACATGAAATAGAAATTTTCTTTAGTGTTCTGGAATAAATCACAAAGCAGAACGAGCATACTGATTGAAAAGTTCCCATGACATATCTCAAAAAACAAGGGCCTAAAGTGTGGGGTAAAAACAAGGCATGCAGGATTTTTCATTATAACCAGGAGCTTCAGACAACTTGGAAGGATCAAGAATGTGAGAAAGGTTTTGGTTTTGCGTCTTTATGCTTGAGCTTACTATAAAGAGTATCAGGGACATATTCAGAAAGTGTCCTGTACTCTTAAGTAACCATGTGGGGATGCCAATATGTTTGCCACGTATCTAGCTATTTTGCTATTTTGTTGAGAAAAGTAAATCCGATGAATGTGGAAAAAATATCCTTTTGACTGTGTGAGTGCGTCTTTCTTACTCCCTTCTTCTGACTTTCTCTCTCAATCTAGGCCCAACAAGGGTCCCCATAGACATAGAATAAAGCAGTATTGTCTGGTGGGGGATTTAATTTCACTCCATCACAAGCGACCATCGCGGCCCTGTCATTGCAATTTGTCACACTTTTTTGTGTGCTCTATCTTACTGAAGTCCCATCTCCTCCACAGTCCACTGCATAATCTCCTTCTGTGGGACAAAGCTCTCCAACATAATGAAAGAGGTGGGATTGGGAACGGAAAGTCAATGGACACAGTTATCAATTTGGGCCCCACACCCTCTGACTCCTGGGATTCAGCCCCAGCGCCAAAGAGGCGCTAGTGTGCCCTGCTGTGTAGCAAAGAAAGGCACCACCGCAAGGTTTGCTGAGGCCAAAAGAAGAGCTGGTGGCCGCTGGGCGATGTAATCCAACGCCCTCCTGAAGAGACCACCACACAGAAGGAACTCCAGCCGCTCCTGTCAGCCCGCTGGGGCCCATGCGGTCCAGGACTTGGGATGTGGCTGATATTTACAACTGCTTCCATTTGTTCTAAAAGGAGGAATTGAGGGAGCATCCCAGGAAGCAATAAGTAGAATCTCCGTCTTTGGTTTTGGAGTCTAAGTAGATCTTATGGCTATTATCACAGACCCGGATATATTTTAGCTCAATTTAGGAATATGAATATATCCAAATAGAAACAGCCCTTCTCCCACTTGAACTGGGCATTTTGGATTGAATCACTTTAGCAGATACTCCTCAGCCAGGTAACAGGGTTTGTTTTACATATTCACAGAGCATCACATGTGACTTCTTTCCCTTCATTTCTGGATGCTGCTACCAGAATGAGATTTCCCTTTTTCTTTAATTGCTTTTGTTGTTGTTCTAGACGTTTTCAAAGGGCGTAATGGGCCCTTAATGTCGTATGTGAGTCTGTGGATGTTCCCACAACCAGAGTCACTTGCATGAGGTATGAGGAGTCCACCTTCCATCATCCCGGACAAGAAAGTGGCATTGGAAGTGACTACACACTTTAGCATTATAACACCTGTTCTCAGAAGCATGTTGGAGTTATTGCCCATACAAGATGGCTTCATTTGCCTATGAATCTTCTGAGCAATTCATAGTCGGTTATTCTGTCTTAATTTTTAAGCATCATTATTAGATTGACTAACATATCAAGAAAATAGCTATATCCTAGAAAGAAAGAAGCCACTTGTTTTGTTTTATTTTAGTAATTTTACGGATATATAGGGCGGAAGAAAATGTGACTTTGTTACTTGACTCTGTCACTCATTAGTTGTGTGATTTTAAGAAATTTACTTCACTTTTATATTCAAGTTCATTTCTTACTTGAAAAAGAAAGGAAATAACAATCCCCATGTATTAGGGTTATCTGGGGATTCAATAAAGTAGATTGTAAAGCCAGAACACCACAACCTATAGTATTATTTCCATAGGCCTAAAGATTATGATTTTCATTTTATAGATGCATGTGTGTGAGTGTGTGTGAGTGTGTGTGTATGTGTGTGTGTGTGTGTGTGTCCTGGGCTCCTAACCTACTTCTCTTCTACTATTATTCAAAAATATTTATATCCAGCCTCATATCCCACTCCATTTCCTATCATTCACACACTGTAGCACATTGCTGTTTTTCTTTAAATCAAGCTGAACCATTTTCCACTGCATGGAATTCTCACTAATTTTTCCTCTACTCATAGCGTCTTTAGTTCAACTGTTAATAGAGTGGATTTTATTTCTATTAAGACTGAATACAAAGTCACTTTTTAAAGAGGTCTGCCATATCACCTCTATCTTGGCTCTACCCATTACTTTTTATCATGATCACATTATCATGGTCACTTGTGGTCTAAAATTTATATTAAATTTATATTGGCAAAGTTTATTATGTACCCTTGCCCCGCTTCAGCTGTAATCACTAGAATGGCAATGATCAGCTATTATTAATTATTTGTGCATTGTCCAATCCATAGTAACTAGCATAATGCCACACATATAGTAGTTTCTCAATAAATATTTATTGACTGAGTGATTTAAAAAGTTTTTACACAGACTGTTGATTTCTTTGCATTAAGATCTTTCCCTATGGAGTAAATTATTCATACTTACCTCTGCCTCCTTTTTCTTTTAAAGATCACTCCTTTCTCTTGTTTCCAAGGAACGCTCATGAGGGCACATGACTAAAAGTGGTACTAGATGCTGAGAGCTCTCCCAGGGCTGTTTTAACATGGCTAGGTAGAATTCAGACACGGAAAGGCCATGACATCATTGTTCTGACCTGGGGAATCTCATAGAAACAACTTCATTGCCTTGAAGGGATCTCCTTTGGTGAAATGGAGAAACTGGTAATTCATTTTATGATAAAAGGCTGGTAGGAACATAAGTTGTAGTTTGCATCAAAACCTTTATAATGAGAATTAAGTTCTACTATAGTTTGGCTGGAATGCCCCCACAGGACTGTGTGTTTAGAGGCGTGGTCCCCAGCTTGGTGCTATTGAGAGACGGTGCAACCCTTAAGAGGTGGGGCCTAGTGTACTAGTCACTGGGGACATGCCCTTGAAGGGGACAGTGGGAATCCAACCCCTTCTCCTTGCTTCCCTGCCTCCATGAAGTGAGCAGTTTCCTCTACCACACCCTCTTGTCAAGATTTGCTGCCTCACCACAGACCCAAAGGCAACTGGGCCAACCAACCATGGACTAAAACCTCCAAATATGTGAGCCAAAACAAACCTTTCCTCTATTTAAGTGAATTATCTCAGATATTTTGTTACAGCCTCAGAAAGCTGACTAAAACAGGGTGATAAAGAACATTTACAAGGGAAATAATTTATGAACATTAGTCGTTGAAAACCTACTCAGTTGGAGAACTCTGTATTGGGGAAGAGGAGAGAGGGGTGGATCTGCAATGGTGTGAGGTCAGTCTTTGGTTTAGTCTGATTGGGCTGATCCCCTTTATCCTTGTCTGGGCATGTTGTCAGTTTCTCTGCTCTCCCTGGACTGGATTCTGAACTACAGGCCCAATAGTTGGTATATGTCTCTTAGCAAACCCTTGGGTGGTCTTGCCTTGAGCAGAAAAAAGCAGATAGCAAGAAGCTTTGCAGATTGCTCCTCTGAGCATAAGTCTTCAAACGAATGGGAACCACCTGTGAGGACACAGCCTTTCCAAGAGACAGGGAGGAAGCAGCCGCCCCAGGTCAGGCAAGCCCAGAAAAGAGCCTGTGCCTGGTAACAGCTGCACAACTCAGCTGGTTTCCAATTTGGGCTGGAAAGATAAATTTGTATTTTAACTCCTCTGCATTATTTTCACATGAAATATATCAATAGAGCAACATAAAAAAAATTATGTCTAAAATGCAAACTTTTAGAATCTCTGAACCATTGATAACTTTTAAGCATTTTTTTCTTTTTTAACTTTTTTTTTTTTTTTTTTTTTTTTTTGGTACTAGGGATTGAATCCAGGGGTACATAATCACTAAGACACATCTCAGCCCTTTATTTTTTTATTTTTTATTTTTGAGACAGGGTCTTGCTAAGCTGCTTAGGGCCTTGCTAAGTTGCTGAGGCTGGCTTTGAACTTGTGATCCTCCTGCTTCAGCCTCCTGAGTCACTGAAATTACTGGCATGCACTACCATATCCAGCTTTTCCCCCCATTTTAAAGTACTGATGGTCTGATACGAGAGGGAAGATGCTAATTTTGTGAACTGTTTGGTCTAGAAAAATCTTTAAAATCTTTGGCATTTCATATATAGAGCTACAAACTTCTCATAATAAAACAATTATGATCTTTGAGCTCAAATTATCAGCCCTTCTACATTGATGGATTTACATAATCACTTTTGAGCTGCAAAGAATGAATAGCATTTTCTAGGGTTTGGAACCAGAACTATGGAGCAGGTGGGGCCTCTTAGCCCCTTGTAGGGTATCAGACTTGTACTGTGGTCTGTTTCCTGCCAACAGTCATTCATGAACTCTGAGCACTGGTTATGGTGGGCACATGGTTCCAGAGCTTGCAACTACCTTGGGTTGAATTTTCACAACTTAGTTAGTAACAGTGTTTGATATAGGAAGAAAGAGGAGCAAAAGCATGAGATAATAGGTTCTTTCTATCACTTTGGTCCTCATTTGTAAAGCCATGGTATGTGCCACCATACAGACTCCCTTTGTTTCAAAGAAATCCAGATGACAACAGGTTAGTGACTTGTTGGAGGGCCTCTCCTTGGCAGAGAGAAGATGCCCATTTGTAAGCCCACATTAATAGTTCTAAGCCTGATTTCCATACTTCTTGAATTCATGCTAAGATTTATCCAACTTTGGAAAAAATAGAGGAAACAGAACCAATGTTTCCTGGCTCCCTGGCATTCAACAGTGACCATAGCCTGTATTGTAAGGCTCTACACCAATGTGATCCTGGATATGGTTGTTGTTGGCAGCCATTGGGATGAGGGTGTTGGACATGAGGGAGTGACTATGAGGAATGAAGCAAAGAACACATTTGTGTGAAGTCCTTTTGGGCTATAACAAAATACCTGAGGCTGGGTGACCTATAAACAACAAACATTTACTTTATTATTCTGGAGGCTGGTAAGTCCAAGTTCAAGGTACTGGTAGAGTTGGTGTCTGGTAAAGATTGCTCCTTATACATGACACCTTCACCTGTGTCTTCAAATGGTGAAATGGGCAAATGAGTCCCCTCAGTCCTATTTATAAGGGCACTTATCTCATTCATAGGAGCTTTACTTTCAAGGCCTGTTCATCATCAAGAGGCCTCACCTCCTAAACCATCACTTTGGGAATTAGGATTTCAACATGTGAATTTTGGAGTTGACAAACATTTAGGCAGTAGCAACTTTCAATAGGAATTTTGGAAGGACTGAATTAAGGTAACCCATGTAATACCCTCAGTACAGTGTCTGGCGGGTGATGTCACTCTGCAGTCATTGTTATTATTAACAGGTCGAGACCTTCAGATACTAAAGAATCAAGATTTTCAAATCCAAGTACTCATGAGTCAAGCCATCTTAGGTGGCTTATTAAAAAAAAAAAAGGAAGACAGAAAGAATGATGAATTTGGCTTGAGGTAGTTACAAAGAATGAGAAACTACAAGAGGAGATATCCTCAGGGCTGAGGTAAGGATCACACTTTACCTGTGTGAAGATAGTTTTGTGGGGTATGAATTGAATGTCAGACCAAGTTTTACTCATAATATCATTTAGCTCTTCAGAAAGATTTTACTCTTTGAGGAAAATGAGGGAGACCAACAGATAAATGTAGCTGGTCTCATGAATGACCTAGCAATGATAGGTCTCGAGCTCATGGGAAGTATTAGAGTGACAGTGTGAGTGTGCTTATCTCTGCATGCCTGGCCCGTTGACTTGTGGAAATCTACAGTCACACAATTTGGAGAGAGGGAGAAGGGGAAAAAAAATCACCATCTACAAGAGTTGGATGTATCTTGTTCATCAAATGGTGTTGGTGAGAACTGGCTAGTTTTACAAATATGGTAGCTCAGCAATGACTTCTGTTGGAGACACTGTACATTTCTAAACAACACAGCTACACTGATATGTTTTTATGAACGTTTTGCTTATGGCCACTCAAAGATGCTAACTCTGAGATGCTAAACAAGACCATCAATGAATACAATATGCCTAATCCCCTTTCTCATCACCCCTCCCCCTGTCCAAATGGAATTGCCTTAGAATGTATGTGTTATTTATTAAATTTTGTGAAGTTCTGTTATGAATTCTGTGTTCTGTGTGGATCATTAGTAGTGAATACTGCTACTTCGTTCATAAGTGACTATGTTCTTAATTCCATACATGTGTCATCTACTGTTTTGAAGATCCTATGGTTGCCATGGGATGAACTATGTTAGGGCACAATTCACATTCTAGAAAGTCAGATTATAGGAAAGAAGGACAAAGCAAAGTCATATATATAAAACGCAGAGTAGACTACATAATTCAAGTTAGACGGGTATAAAGTGCTGACAAGTTGAGAGAAACACGTCCCAGTATGGGCTTCCCTGATCTAACCCATTGGAATTAGCTAGAAATAAAAAGTATGAGTAGAATAAATTGGTAGCTGATTAATTCATCTTATTTGTGAATGGATGGTATATGCTGTGCCATTTCTGAGTTACAAATGCAAAAATAGTTAATTGTCAGAGATCCTCACATATACATGCAAAATGAATATATGTAGAATCACAATGTGGAGCATCTAGATCCCGAGAAATGAAAAAATTCAGTGTGTTCACAAGGTACACAAAGGAATACCAATAGGGGTGTATGTTTTGACTTTGTCCAATCACAAAAGTGGTTTCACAATTTTTGATGAAATCAACTGGTGAGTTTAGTTTGACACCTGGTCAATTCAGTCAAAAATGTCAAAAATTCTGTGAGTGAATTGACAGGTGTTAGACTGACTGACTGGTCAATTCCATCAAAGCAGTAGAAACATTTGTGCTGGTCGACACATTTCAGAACCAATATAGAAAAAGAGAATTTGAGGAATTAGCATGGAGGAATCTCCTTGAGGGATATCTTGATTCAGAGAATGGGTAATAAGTCTTCATTTTGTAATATCATTGCACATCAGTGGAAAAGTTAAGTATGAACAGCCCATAACAACTATTGGAGATAATTGATACTATTGATAGTCTGTCCCAATGCCCCTTGTACAGTGGACTTTTTAGAACTTAGTTTGCATTTTCCTTGTAAAGCCTGAGTTATTCAGACAGGGTAACACTTTTGATGCATCTGTTTGACCCCAAATGAAATTTCATGAGGGTGGCATTAAGGAGTATGGGTGGAATACACCTACATTTTATTCTCATGGAAGGCATATCAGTCACATGCATTAGGTAGGAAAACGTCCGTTTTAAGTATTTTCATCTCAGCACTTTCTCTTCTCACATGGCAATTTCTAAGTAGCAAAAAGAAAGCTATTATAATAAAAAGTGGGGACTTAAAGGGTGCTAAATAGGCTATGTCCACACCCTGATTTCTGGTCACTTGTATTTGGCACATGGAGAAAGTACAAAAATTTTTAAAAACCATCAGGATCGTCAGGAGAATCCTTCCTTGGACCACAAGACCAGGAGGTATGTGCATCTGCATAAAATCTACTACATTAGAGACCAAAAGGGCCGGCCAGCCTCTCCCACGGTCTTAAGTTAACACTTGTCTTTGTGTAACCCACTCTTTTCTGAACTTGAAATCCAATTGGCCAACAATTAAAGCCAATTAGCACGTGAGGAAAATAAACCAAAGACTCTCCCCTGGTGTTTTCCATGGCTGATAGAAAGCTGGTTAGCTCAAGGCATTAGCATAGTTGTGTATCAGGCCAGGCGTATAGCGGAGACTAGTTGGCTTAAAGTATTAGAAGATTGGGGCAGCGGCTGGCGCAGCAGAGCTGTGTTATTCTGAGCTAACAGCTGCCAAACATTCTTGACAGGAGATGAGGCAGATGTCCAAGGACAATCAAAGAGAGAAGAAAGTTTAAGCCAACGTTTGCCTATCTCATATTCTCTGCTTGATCCTCAGCCTCAAAGACAACGCACAGCTGTTGCACTTCAAGGTCTGGAGGGTGATCCCAACTCCCAGCCTGCCCCCTCACCCCCGATTACTCTAGGAGAGCTGGGCTTGGCTTTCCTATCAAGCTCCCCTTGCGGGTCATCCCATTGGAGGGAGTGGGTCTTCTTGGTGACTTTTTGATTTTCTGGACTCTCAAAATATGTGGGTCAGAATTCCATAGTGCGTGATAATCGTAAGATTAGGACTGAACAAAATCTCTACTGGTCAATCCGAAATGGGCCAGCTTATCAGGAGATGAGATACATTGTAGCTAAAGCAGTATAAGCTTAGAGGTAAGAAATCATCTGTTCAAATACAAAGTGAAGAAAAGAGGAACAATCCATGTGAAATCTAAATGTTGTAGATCTATTCTGAAAGCTGCAGACGTTTTCACTGTTTAAATGATATAAGGGACATGGGGATGAAAATTGGAGTACAAATGTCCATCATGAATAAAGAGACATAAAATGCATCTGTACTGAAAGTGTCTGCTAAAACATTGACGTGTTCTCTCTCTCTGGGGCAGAGGCAGGGGGGTTTCATCTCCTATCAGTGCTAAGAGGTATTTCATGCCCTGTAGTATGGTGATATGCTTATTTGCTAAAGTCCTTTATTGTTATACTTTACACAGCATGGCAAAAATAAGCACCTCTTTCATGTTGTTTAAACAGCGTCTGAAGCACACGCAACAGCAGGATCTTCTCAAATGAGGGAACTGCATAGTTGTCAAAATCATCACACACACCATTCTTCCACACATCGGGAACAACTCAAGATTTTATGTTTACAAAGTTTCTCTGCCCCATCACCTCTGGTAAGTGACATCCACTGGCCATACTGAATTATAATCATCTGATAAAAACATCGACCCTACTTCTACCCTATACCATGAGCTGCTGGGAAATGTGCTATCATATACAAATTAGTATTCCCCAGGCCAGGGCATAGTGTGTATTCAGTGTGATTATTGAACAAATGAATGAATGATGATCAGACTTAATAATGTGCCAAATTCATTAAAAATACACATAAATAATATTCCCACAATTGAATTATATATAAAAATGGTAGAAAGCTATATTTTGGGGGGATTACCTATAAATATATAAATATGAAGTTTTTTTTAAAGAAACTTACTAATTAGTTTGGAGTGATTTTATTTCAACAAAATATCTATTTAAAAATAACTATTGGAATAAAAGAGGGCTTTAAAAATTACCTCTATTTCTACCCCGACAACTAATTACAGGGATAGCTTTCACACATACGACCATTGCAGGTGCAAATATTTAATTGTGTGTGCAAGCCAGGTGGTGAGGGGCTCCTTAACTACATGTTCAATTGTGTCTGCTCTAGTTGCCCCCTCAATTAGCTGTGGGTGCAAAAACCAGAGACCTTGCTGAGGCCCTATTAAAACGAGGCCTATATACTCCACAGCCTTTTATCTGTGAGGGGGGAAGGGTGGTGAATTTTGCATTTATTTTAGCTTCTCCTAACTGGGGCCTGAGGGAGTCACTTTCAGCCAGTTAGTCAGCCAAGAGCAGCTGGACTTTGCCTGATAAGAATTGCACACAGTTGCACAGAAAGCGGGCAGCGCTCCTCCACAGCAAGTTTAGATATTAAGCCAAGATCTCGATTAAGAAGCATATGACTTGTGTATTCTGAAGGTGCTTGAAGATCGTGTGGAGTTTTCCCTGTGTGATCAGAACAGGCAAGTTTGATCAGAACAGTTGAAACAGGCAGGCTCCCCTGATTGAACAGTCTTATGATGTTACCAGCTCTTCACACTTTCAGAAGTTAGGTAACTGTGTGGTTATTTGAGAAAGTAGGGAAAATTTTTGAGCTCTTGTTGTTGTTGTTGTTGTTGTTGTTCTTCTTCTTCTTCTTCTTCTTCTTTCTTCTTTTTTTAATGCAAAATGAATTCAAAAGCTATTCCAGGACAATAAAACTATTATATACAAAATTGGCTGAGAATATCCACAGTTAAAATTTGACTAAGGCTGAGAATTAAAAAATAGTCACATTGGTGTTGAGTTCTATAAATTTGGGAAGGGATTGGGATCATTAAAACTATGGAAAATTAGAGCTGATGACTCTGAATTCTAGTTTTCCTCTGCTAGCTGTGTGACTCCATGCAAGTTACTTAACTTTTCTGATTTTTGGATTCCTCCCCTGTGAAATGGAGCCACTATCTACATTGCAGGGCTGGGTAAGGACTAAAGATATATTTAAAGCACCTTGTATGGTGTGAAGTCACAGTGGATGCTCCTTAAAAGAAACTTCTTTACCTCTCTCCAGAGGAAAAAAATACAGAGGACATTTCTATTCAGCTACATAGCAAAATAACAGAGGGACCTGCTAGACTTCCTGGATGTGTGTCCAATTTTTGCCTTCAAAGTTGATGACCATTTCACATCTGAAGTGATGTATTATCAGATTGTTAGCTCGAGCAATAAATCACAGCTCTCTAAAATCTTCATGTTTACAATTCAGGGAATTTAAATATATTTCAATAATCCAGCATCATTCCACTTTTAATATCTTCCTCTATAACCTTTGGCTGCTCATTCTCAGGGTTCCCAATTTTGTTAATAATTCTTATATTTTTGCCTGATTTGGAATCTCATAACTTATTTTCAGTTGTTGGTTCTTAATAGTGTTTGTAGGATACTATGTAACAAAAGTGATTTAAAGTTGTGTGTTCAAGTTCAGGGTCCCTAGTCATATTAGTGTGCACATTCACAAACATATCCCCACCTCCCAAATCTTCCTGGGCTTTTCAGTAATCCATAGTGTTGACTTGGATGCATGAGGGTGCGCAGGGTTTGTGGGAATGTTAGCACTACATTGCCAAAGTAACACGCATTCTCTGGTATATGCTGGGATGACGAGGAAGTGAGTCTGGCATAGGGGAAGTTAAAAGTAGAGAGGCCTCCTCCATTAGAACTCTGAGCAGTCATTATCACTACCTGACTTGGATATATTGGGGAAGGGCTTTTTTTTTTTTTTTTTTTTTTTTTTTTTTTTCTATTGGCTCTTGGCTTTTCCTTTGGCTAAGAAGTGAGTTCTGTGATAGACTCACATTCAGAATAAAAAAAATAAAAACATGGTTTTCTCACAAAAAAGCTTAACATTTGTGATAAAAGTTGGATGGAATGAACTCCATATCTTGATCTTGTGTTCTCCCTGGGATAGGGAAGAGTCAGGAAATGCTATGGTTTGGATAAGTGTACCCCAAAGGACCATGCTTTAAAGGCTTGGTCCCTAGTCTCTGTAACTACTTGGAGATAGTGGAATGTTGGGCCTAGAGAAACGAAGTTAGGTCATTGGCAGCATGCCCTGAAGGAGAAAGTGGGACCCCAGCCCCTTCCCCTCTCTTTCTTTTGCTTCCCAACCACCATGAGATGAGTAGCCATCTGCATCAGGTGTTCCAGTCATACTATGCTACCTCACCACAGGTGCAAAGCAATGGGGCCAACTGGTCATGAATTGAAAGCTCTAAAACTGTGAGCCAAAATAAACTTTTTTTTTTCTCTTTAGAAGTTGATTGTCTGAGGTATTTTGTTACAGTAATGAAATGCTGACTAACAAGTGTGAAAGCTGGGCACCTCTGCTATGAGGTAGAAACTTATATGAGGCTACAAGCCAAGTTACCATCAAGTACTTTCCATTCACTACAAAATCTGAGGAGCCAACCACTCACCAAACAACATTTGGGTCTCCTTAATGATTCTCACCCATTTCCCCATTCCTGTCTTTTGCAACTTGAGAACAAGTTCTTCCTGGGTACTGAGCAATGGTAGAGTTAAGCCTATTTAGAAAAGCTGTGTGAGCTGGTGATAAGGATCACGGGTATGGGAACATTCAACTGGTGTCCAACAGTACTATTTTTTCGGTGATAATTGTGTACAATTTCTAAAATTTTAATGATAAAGACAAAAAACCCTTTGTTATTTTAAATATAACACCATCATTATCATCATGACCATTTAAGATTACCACGGGTCAAATTCCATTCTAAGTGCCTTGCATATACCATATCTTTAAATGTATGAGTGAATTAAAAGGTATATTCTTAAACATTTAAAAGAAATTAGGCTAAAACCTCCATCTTATGCATGTTGAGGAACACAGATTCTCCCTGCAAATCTCAGAGACTCCTTAGAGTGTTTTTCTGGCCTCTTCTAATCTGGTCTGGTTCAAACTTTTCTTGAACTCTCACTAAGATCTCACCTCCTGTGATGATTTCCTCTGTTCTACATTGAAAGAATCATGTAGCATCCCTTTCCATGACTCTCCCCCCACCCCCCCCACCCCCCATCAAAATCCACCTGCACAAAACATTTGTGTCCACAGCAAACTTTTAGTCAACTGGAAGAAAAGGATTGCTCTATTGTGAAGCAAATGACTCATGTTGGGTCCTTGGGCACCTCAGCTGACTATTCCTCCTGCACTCTTTTACTTCATGACAGAGCTGGTCTCCTGGAAAACTGACACAAGGCACTAGAGTAAGACATTGTATCTCCACATATTTTCAGAGTAGAAATGAGAGGAAGGTGGTTGGAATCTGAAGGACTCACCTACTAATTGAAGGCTGCAGAGAAGGAATAATTGGTAGAGACAAGAGGAGATGTCTCTGGAAACTTCAAGAGGTAGGTCTTGTGAGAGCAAGTTAAATGATTGGTTGCATCTGTTTGCCAAATAGAGGCATAATAAAAGGAGAGCTTTTACACCAAAATAATACGACTAAAAGAAACCAAGGAACAATTGTGTTGAGATAAAAACAAAGCTGGTAGCTAGAAAGAGTTCAATGCTAATCGTAATACTATCCCTTAGTTTTGGGTATCTCAAATAGTGTTTTGTTCTGTTTTTAATTGAAATCATCATAGACAAGTGATTATCTGAATCATAACCTTTTTTTTTTTTAAAGCTGATCCATTAAGTGACATGTAAGTAGAGAATTTATTCCAAACTCAATTTCTCATAATACAACATTTTCCTAATTCCTGTATTGATTATTCTCAGTGTAGTGTGTTCAACACAGGTACAGCCAGTCATCCCACAGACAGCAAGGAAAATGAACTGGAAACATGGCCATACTTTTTGGAGTGCTGCACTTATTTACTCATCAAAGGCATTAATGTCCTCATACCCTTGAAAATTTATTTCTTATGTATTCCCATCTTTGTGCACTGACTTTAAGATAAAGAAAATTTTCAGTCCACCTGATTATCCTTCAGATCCCAGAATGAGGTCATTGATGCCCAAGACATATCCAGTGAATTCCCACAAGGGTATAAATTGAGGGGGAACCAAGGAAATTAGAAAAGATCAAATTTCAACTTTTGATTTCCAAAGGATTGTTAATATAAACAGCTTTGGGAGCAATGATGTTTAAAATTATTAAAAAATATTTTGTGAACTTCCTGTATAATAAAATGTGACAAAGCTTTAACACACACACACACACACACACACACACAACCTTAAATGTTCTTCCTTAATTCTCACATTGGTGTTCATCTAAGGAATGGGAAAAGCCTTGAAGAGATTTAATTATTATTATTATTCCCATTGGTTCTAAATCTGATACTCAGTAACAGAAACAAGCAGGAGATAAAGAAAGTGGAGGTGCTGCCCTCTCTCAGCATCCCTCCTTCTCTGTCCCTGGAGGCTGGACTGGGAATCCAGTCCTGCCCACAAGGAGCTGGGTGCTTCTCCACCCCCACAGCTCCTTGCTGGGGTCAGGGTAACTGTCAGTAACTCATGGGCTACAAGACTGGGACTTTAGACTCTTTATCAGGAACCCCTCATTAGCATAGCAGATAAACTGACAAAATCAAGAAGGGGACAGATATGTACTATTTGGGAATGTTTCTGTAGTAGGTAGTGAGAAGAGATCATTCTGCATGTATACATGTTTGTGTGTGTGTGTGTGTGTGTGTGTGTGTGTCTGTGTGTCTCTCTGTGTGTGTGTGTGTGTGTGTGTGTGTGTCTGTTGTATTATTTATTTATTAATACCGGGAACTAAACCCAGGAGCACTCACCCACTGAGCTACATCTCAGCCCTTTTTATTTTATTTTATTTTTTTATTTTGATGTAGGGCTTCACTAATTTGCTGAGACTGACTTTGAATTTGCAATTCTCTTGCCTCAGCTTCCTGAGCTGTTGGGATTACAGTTATGAGCCACTGTTCCTCGCCTGTTTTATAATTTTCAAACATCTTAGAATGGCTATCCAGGTGCTGAGGTGAACATATGAGAACATAGCCATCTACCCTGGCTCTTCTAATTCTTGAGCAACTGTTCCCATCCTTGCTTGTGAGTACTGCCCTAGGTCATTTGCTACTAATAAAACAAGTGCTACATTTTGTGGGTACCTTACTGAGTTTGTAAATTAGATTACCTTTCTGTATAATAACAGCATTGATACCTACTTTCTGATATGCTTTTTTTTTTTTTTTTAATGTACAGGGGATTGAAACCACTTAGTCAAATTCCCAGCTATTTTTATTTATTTTATCTTATTTTAAATTTTGAGACAGAGTCTCACTAAGACTCTTTCTAAATTGTTGAGGCTGGCCTGGAACTTGTGATCCTCCTCCTGTCTCAGCGTCCAGAGCCACTGGGATTACAGGGATGCACCTCTATGCCCGGGTTCTAATGTGCTTTTTAAAGAGTGTTTTCTTTCATATCAGTAAGCACATATATCATATGTGAAGATTGACTTTAGTAATTACAGATGAACCAATTAATCATCAATGTCATCTTCAGTTTTAGACATTTTCTAAAATTTTCAAACAACTGAGACTTCCCTTTTCATAAATATTGGTAGTCTGTAATGTCTATGAAATAGCAATCTTTACATGACTCAACAGAGGCAGTTAATGAATCAGAAGTTCTTCAGAGGGATCTCTCTTTTATTTTCTCAGTATCCATAGCACCTAGCCATGTCCACTAGATAAAAGGTTCTCAGTAATATTTATAAAAATACTTTTTATTTACTTAAGCCCTAGCAGATGCATTTCTGTTATTATAACATACACTCATAAAATTGTGAGTAAGCCATGATTTTTTTCTCTTAATCAGACAAAATTAGAAATAGGTGAAAAAAAATGTGGTAGTGGGTTGGCTAGGGGTTCCCTTTGTAGTCCAGTGTATCTGCTCTCAAATATATCTGTTCTGTAAATCTTCACCTTTACATAAAGTATTAGCCCTGAAAGTATTTCTCTTTTGAGAAAACATTTTCTAAAATAAGCATTAATAGAAGAGATAACTTGTCTTTTTTTGCACTTCGTTGAATTCATGCTATTTAAAGTACTATTCAAATTAGTGGGCTGAGGGACAGATCTTGGAAAGGTAGTTTCAAGTCTAGAATTCCAAATTTTGGGCTCAGTTTTCTCATCTGTCAAAGATGCTCTGATGATTTTTAAAAGGAGGTAATAGTTTTGGAACTGTTTTGTGAATTTCAAAGAGCTGTACAAACATAAGCAGCAGCTGCTGTCCTGCGTGAGGTGCAAGGGTGTATAGCCTGGATGCCCAGAGAGGTAGGGAACATTTGTGCACAAATTGCAGAACTGCAAAAAGCACCTAGGGATGGATTGTCAACTTAAACTTCTGTTGCAGCCTGGAGTGACAGACTGTCAAGATGAGGGCACACTCAAAAGAAGGCCTGTTTTCTGAAGGAATCATAAAGGTTAGAACTACTGTCTAGGGTGTATGGATTTAAAGGGGAGCTGTTCATATCATTGGTCACCTCTGAAAATTCAAGTTTTGTTTAAGATACAAGCTGAAATATTGACCTTGAAGGAGCCCCTGTCCTGCTCCCATCAGCCCATCCCTGTGTGATAACTTGCATGGAAAGAGTTCGTGCTGGAAGCCACTCCAAGGGTTAGAGTTCCAGTTTCAACATTTGCCCTGACTTGACTGATTTCTCCATCTGTCACATGGGAATTTAGAATTAGATGAATTCTAAGAGTGCACTGATTTATATTAACCTTAGCCCAAAGAAAACAAAGACACATTGACAGACAAATATGAAGATTATGTTTATTCCAGAGTTAAATAAAGATGCTGTTACTTTCTGTTTTGAATTATGCAAACTGTTTTCTTCTTGCACCTGGGATAATCCAGGGTGGATAGCCAACAATATAGATGAACGTTTTTGTTCTTTATTTTTCATTCTTTGCTAGTAGGGCTCTATTTGAATCCTTCTTTTCCAATAATTGCAGTTTTAATGTGCAAAATCTCTTACTTAAATTTAAATAAAGTTGATGTCTCCTTTATTAGATTTATAAAGTTAAACAAAAACCAAACTTAAAATTAAATGGAAAATAGGTACCATTTCGCTGACTTGGCTGTACATGGGCTCAGAGAATCTGCTACCTTAACAGAGGATAGCTGTTCTACTCCAGTTCCAGCTTGTGTTTCCCAGTGTGGGATGACACAACGAGGAGTGAACAACTTCTTTCTGCTGCAGTACTTTCTAAAATATGTGCTTCTCCTTCCTATTCATCCAGAAATGTCCTGGGGAGAAGAAAGATGACAGGTGTTTGGCCTAGGTGGATCCTAGAAAGCTATAGAAGTTCTCCTTTTGTGCGTCTGCCTCTCTGAATGAATCCTGATGGAGAGAGAGAGAGAAAAAGGCGGGGGGGGGGGGTCTGGAGTCTTTTTTTAAGTGTGTAGGAGACCAGAAATACTCTAATCACTTCATTATCCAAAATATGGATTGGAAACATGGATTAGAAAACCAGAATTATGGTGGATGGAATCCCCTCACCCCCACCATTTGCAACAAACCATTGGCAGCATTAACCCTGGTATTTATTGCTCATTTTAACTACAGTGCCTAGCAAGCACTTTCCCAGCCTTCATTGCAAAAAATATATATAATTCATATGCCTAATATTTTGCCCCAGCTTTCCTTGCATATTTTACTGTGTTTGAGACTGTTTGTGTGTTTGCAATATATCAGTTGACACCTCTGTAAAATCTTTATATTGAATGCCTTTGGCAACTATGTGCCAAATAATAGCATTACCATTTGTAATTTTTGTAGCTCAGTTTTCCTGTAAGGTAGGCTTTGTGCATTAGAAGTAGGAAAGGTTTTAAAAGCCTTATTGAAGCTCCTTTCTGATGACCTTCTTCAGTAGTGTGAGTCAAAATAACTATCCCATCCTGACTTTCTGGTTCTCTTCCATTAAAGACTTTAATTAAAGAAATGTGTATTTTTTTTAAATGATGCCGTTGCCAATAATGCAATTCTTCTCCAGCATTCTCTTAGTGATTTATACTTAGGTCTGGGGCTTTCAGAGAGGCATATCGCTCTGTGTAGTGTCCAAGAATATTGTTTGTTTTAATAAATAATCCTTTTTTGCATTCTTGAAAAGAATTTGAAGTTGTTTATAGCAAAGATAATTAAATGATGAAGTAGATGAAGGTGCACAGAAAAAGAGGCTCAAAACTATGTGGGAGATGAATATTAGTTTTATTCCTGAAAGGTAGATAGACATATTTCATTCCTTTCTTTTATTAATGTTCTTTCTTTTTCTATGTGTGTATGTATGTATTTTGTGGTTCTGGGTATTGGACCCAAGGCTTGTGCATGGTAGGCAAGTGCTTTACCACTGAGCTACATCCGCTGAGTAAATCTATTTATATGAATCAACTAGAACACAAGTTGTTCCATGAGGGAAAGGACTTTGCTCATTGTTCAATCCCCACTGTTCAGTGTAGGGTTTGGATATTAGTCTGTACTCATGTATCATTTGTTGAATCAACATGAAATTCAGTTTGGATCTTCACAGAAGCTAATTTTTGAAGGGAAATGTGATGTGATATATAAATTATTATAGGATAGTGCACACTTAGATCTCTCCTTAAAGTTCAAGGCCTCATCTTAGAGAAAACTGAGGTTAAAGTGAAAGGACTAGCCAAAGCAAGTTGTCAAACTGAAGCTTTCTTATTCCAAGGCCATGGAACTTTTCATTGTATTAATGTGGCAGGTCTGACAGAATTCACTCTGCATAACAACCCACTGATCTGGGATGTTCTGGGGTGGGTAACAAAGTGTGTTTGTGAGGGTAACAGGGGAAAACATTTCTGTTCTGGTTGGTGGACACCCTTTGTCCATTCCTGTCAGAAGTGACTTCATTTCATAGTTGTAATGGGGTCGGGAACATCTTGCACACATCTTTTTTCACTCCCAGTAACCCAAAATCAGATAAAATGAAGGGACTGGATAAAGGTAGAGTGCTGCATATGGTTAATAACTTACATACACCTGCTACATAAAGAAATCAATTTGGGATAATACAAAATTCTACTACTTTGAAATATTTGCAACCCATTTATTGACAGAATTCAAACCCTTCCCTTAAAAATTATTGATGTGCTATATGACTGACATACCAAGAAATTCTATATCTAAGTTTTACAGAAAAATAGAAGCAAATAATAAAATCCAACAACTTGAATTTATTATAACCAATTAAAGCAACCATATTAATCATCTGTATGTGCACATGCATAATACCTATTTTGCCTTCTTTGGTGAATCAATATTTCTCCATTCCCATTCCATGTGGATATGGCAGGACAGCCCAAGCACACACACCTCGTTCAATATGCAGACATTACGTTAATGGACTTGTAACCTAGATCAGGCCAATGAAAGACATTTCTCAGCAATTCAATTCAGTCCCCTACACAGTGAATACCTATAACTGAAGTCCTCTAGATATTGAGAATGTTGATATGTAGAATGATAATCAGAGATATAATGTAACATTCTAAATGATAGAAGAAAGCTGGTTGTGATCAAGAGCAGTTTGTAGTAAGATACAAAAATACATCTATATATTAAAGAAAAAATTTCAATAATGAATTGAAACCAAAAGGAATTTCAGTTTAATTTCTGTTTAAACCTTTAATCACCTGAAATTTCAATCCCCTGAGAATCTCAATTAATTTAGGATTATTGTAGAAATTTTCCAAGCATTTTGCCTTTTAGATATAAAATTAATAAAATGCTTCAGTGAAAGAAGTTACAAAATTTTATATAAAAATAAATATGTGCCCTGAAGTGACACCAAAGTAAGGGACAGTCTTTCTAAGCTTTAAATTTATGCTGTTAATTAATTAATTATATAATATTCTTTGAAACTTTTTTTCTGGTGATTGTAATTGCACAGACAGACTATACACTTTTCTCTATTAAAGCACTTTTCCAGTGTACTAGGGAAAAAATGTACATTTTGTGAACAAATAATTTAAAATTAAGCTTCATTAATTCAAAACATTTCAGACTTTTAATATGTAAATGTGTATTGCAAATAATTAGTATCATATGCAAAGTTTTCTAAATTGATTTGGCTCTGATATATGTTTTATGAAGCACATCTCTCAGGCCTCGCATTCTGTGAAAAACACTTCAGAAAAACACTCTGCTCTATGTTCATCTTTGTAGAAAAATTAAGAGTTTTGAACCTTTCTTACCATCTTACTTCCTGTTGGCCTGTACCTTGTACATATTCATTGTACCTTATGCACTAAAGCACAACAATTTACAATAATAAAAACACTAATTAATATAAATTAACAATATCCACTTTTGAGCAACTCATGGTACTCTGAGTGAGCAGTTTTATATTCCCAGATCGTATAGTAAATCATAAGAATAGAAGGCTTTTGTTCTTTGCCCAACACTGCCATTATATTTCTGTGGTCAACTGTCCTCCAGTAGTTCTATATGCCTAAAACGTGTTGGTAGGACTGCAAACTGATGAGCCACAGAAGAAAAGTGGCCTACAACAGAAGAAAAAAATAATTAAGAATACAATATATTTGATAATGAAGACCTTGAAAAAACTAGTGTATAATGTACTTGTATTTTTTTGTAAAATGTCCAATGGCCCATGAGGAAAAAAAAAAAAAAAATCCCCAAGTTAGGGCCAATAGCATTGTATTAACTGATTAAAACTCCTGTTGAGATTTCTGCTTTCAGATGGCAATTGCATACCAACTCACATGAATGAGGCCTGGAGAGGAGGGCTGAATATCATATTATGCATTATAACATGATCATTTCAGTATTCAAACTCCAGATTAGGAATTTGACATTTTAAAAATTCCACTGAAATTGGACTACAAAATATAATAGGTTTAGGCACCTGCTCTAATAACGTTGCATAAAAATATCCCAACAGCCTTGCCATAAACATATTTTACAATATCAGAGTCAAATTTTATTACATCATTATAAGAATGTTCCACTGGGCCACATGATTGGCTATTGTACCAGAGCAGGACGTTGATACTGTAGTACAAACATACCATAATACTTCCCTAATAAAAGTTTTATTGTATCCCTATGCACATTAAAAACAACACTAACTGCATTAATACATTGTAATTTACTTTTTTGTTATAGAACAAATAACAAACCTGGTGCTAATGAGCTCATATTTTCCATTATCCCAATGCAACCTGTTCGTATATCTAATCCTCTGAAATTTTCCCTAAACAAGTGAAACTCCCCCTTATCGTTCAATGGTGTGTATTTGACTAGAATGTTTTTATTCTCAGTTTCATTCATACATATCTCATCATGCTGCAAATATCTGTTTGTTTCAGTCACACAGTTATAAAATATATGATTTGATTTTCATAGTGCTATACTTTACTTCAAAAGAGAATACAGAAGATTCTTTTGTTACAATTGTCTCCCCTCCACAGCTTTTTTTTTTTTTTTTTTTCAGTTCCAATAAGCCTAGATGTATTTGTAACTAAATTACACATACAACAACTTATTTTCCCTTTGGCTGTCCACTGAGTGGTTGTAAGTTTTTTAGTACCTATTTTCAGTTTGGCATGTATGCAGTAGCAGACAGAAATCAATTTTCTTCTAAGATGTGGATGATTGTTTTTATAACATCTTCTGGTGTTGTCTTAACAAAGCTATTCAATGATTAAGCGTTTTGCTTTTATAAGTTAAATCACTAACAAGGGTCATTGTGACTTTCCTGGTTTTATTTTCAGCCTAACCTAAATCAACTTCCCTGACCAGCCTCTGGCCAATGTAATCATTCTCCTGCTATCGAAGTGCCTGGGTGTTTGTTTGGAATAGCAGTAATGGTGAGGTGGGTGGAAGGAGCCCAGTGTCGATTACACTTGCTGGGAGGAGATCTCAGAAATCCAAGAAGAAAAATAGAGGTCACCCACAGACCCTGCTTATCCAGAGATAGGGCGTTACTGTGTTGTAAACTTCAGACAGCAGTTATCTTGGGCCATTTTTCCTTGTATGGGTGTCTCTTGTCCTCTGACCTGGCTACGCTCTTTGCCGTGGACAGTGGAGGTTCTCTGGAATAAGATAAAGGGGAACATTTCTGTGTGTAGAATCTCAGTGATTCTCTAAATAAAGTCTCTTTGGGCTTAAACATGTGGCTATCTATCACATTTTCAGTGCTGTCCCTGCTTTTCCAGCATTAGGCTTCATGTGTACACACATACATGTTCACATGCTGGCTGACCCCTGTTAGACTCTTGGGTTTAGAGGCTTATAGTGATGTTGAGTATCTGCTTTCTTAAGTTTTTACTTTTCAACAAGATAGAGGCACTGCCAAAGCCTACTCAGATGTACTCACTGTAAAATTGTTCAGATTCAGCACGAGGTAATTCTTACTACGCAATCTTGACAGGTACAAAAATCAAGACTTTTGTATATGCACTGTGCCATGGTTAGTGATTTTAGACAATGTAAACATCATCTGTACAAGGTCAGAATAATCTTGTATTCTGAAGGTAGAACTTTTAAGATTTATTATAGTCCATTTGGGCATTTCCATGTTCTTACACATTTCCTAGAAGCATATAAGGACATGCTAATAAACCAAACAAATCCCTGGGCAATATTCCTACTACTGCTAAAACAGATATCCTTACAAATCACATATATCTTTATCACTGAAGAAATTAAGAATGATAAGAGTTAATACTTATTAAGCACTTATTGTGTCCTAGGCCCAGAGACATTTGCATTAGTTAATTAATTCATTCATCTACAACAAACAAACAGAAAGCTCTTTGGGTCTTTGAGAGACAGTGCCTTCCAATGTTTCCTAGTCTGATGCTGAATTCCGAGGCTCAAGAGATGCTCCTTCCTCAACCTCCCAAGTGGCAGGGACTACAGGCATATGTCACCTAATCCAGTTTATCTGGGACTTTAACTGTTAGTATTCTCATTTTACAAATGATGGAACTGAGGCACAGACAGATTGATTAACTTCCCAATGTCATAGAGCTAGGAAGCTGAGATTCAAAAATCAGAAAATCACCCTCATAAGCACTGGTTTTTACCTCTCTGAGACATCAAATCAAAGTGTGCTGTCTTTGAAATAAAAGGATGAACTAAAGTGAGAATGGCCAAACAATATTGTTATATTGTGTATCAATATGTAAAAACAAATCCTATCATTATGTACACCTATAATGTACCAATAAAAATGTGGAAAGAGAAAAAATAAAGATGGATTGTTTTCAGAAATCTCTCATCCATGCCAGTTGCTTTGACCCTATGAATCTCCCCATTCTCACCATAATGCTATAGCTCATCTGGAGGCTTGAGGATTGTTAAATGACTATAGGCAAAATTAGACTAATGGTCTACCAAGCAGAGAAGTACGTTTTATCAGGCTGACACACTGCCTTTTTAGACTATTTGTTCATCCGTCCGTCCACCCATTAGTCCACTCATCCATCACTCATCCATTATTCCATCTTTTTTTTTTTTTTTTTGACCCATGCATCTCTCTTGATTTGTACCCATCACTTCCCTGGTGATAAAGACACTGGACATGGGCTGGGGTTGTGACTCAGTGGTAGAGTGCTTGCCTAGCATGTGTGAGGCATTGCACTTGATTTTCAGCACCACATATAAATAAATAAAGCTCCATCAACAACTAATAAAATATTTTTTAAAAAAAAGACACTGGACAATTAATTTTAGGTTTCCAAGCCCCAGCCTCCTCTTATTTCAATTTAAATAAACACACCTGAATTTGAACCTTAACTCAGTCACTTGGTGCTTCATGAACTCTGAGCAATTGTGGATTTTCATTTATGAAAAAGATTTATTAACAGCTGCCTTAATTTCTTTTTATGGAGTGGGATGGTGAGGAGAGGAGAATTAAATGAGATAATATATATACATCCCCAGGAGCACCGTATGAAGTCCTAGGTCTGTATTTTCTTTAAGAGGAAAATCAAACTCAATTAGCAGTTAACCATGAGGAATAAATGTAGCTGAACACATTTTACCTCTTTTCTGAGTATAAATGCAAAGTAAGAGAGTATAAAAGATATATTTACATTAGCATCATATTTTATATGATATGCATAAATAATTAAAGGCAATTGAACTTCAAAATCATAGACTATAATGAGTTTTAAAAATATCAAGTGTGGGACTCAGGTGTAACTCAGTGGTACAGTGCTTATCTAGTATGCAGGAGGCCTAGGTTCAATCCCTAGCACTAAAAATTAAAAAAAAAAAAAAAAAAAAAGAATCAAGTAGATGAAGTAAATAAACCAATACAAAGTGGGAAATACATAAAAGGATAATTCAGAATTCTTTGCAGTTAGCTAATAGAAATATGAAAGACTTTCACACTGGCAGTCTAAGAAATATTATTTTCTTTTGGAAAATATATTAAATTATCAAAAGAGATTTCTTTTTACAAGCGAAATTGTCAGTTTGTTATTGACCATGGTAAAACATGGAAGAGAGAGAGAGAGAGAGAGAGAGAGAGAGAAATTTTTGTTTTTACGAAAGTTCTTATTAAAGTATAAATTTGATTTTTTTCAGAAGAGCATTTGGGTGAATTTACAGAGGTATTGAAAATGAGCATACAGAAATTACTCAGTGATTTTTAGAACAATTTTGAAAAAAATGCAAATGTCCAATGATTCATGTGGGTTACATGGCAATTTCATTCAAAATGGCATAACTTTGAAACTACAAAAATACGAAATGGTTAAGTTAAATAAATTAGGGGTAAACTCTAAGAAAGTAAAATATATTGTCATTAAAAGAATCAAGTGAAAGAAAAAATTTAGAATGGAAGGATGAATTTAAACTAGCTTGCAATAGTATGTACAATTATCACAGGTTAATCAAAAATTTTAATAAGATGTTCAAAGATGTGGAAATGTTGCCCTCTGATTTGATCATCACATACTACCTACATGTATTTTATCATCATAGTAACCACATAGTTATACAGATTTAATTGGTATAATTAGCATATTTTTAAAAGACCTCATGCTATAGAACATGTGCTACATTGAGTCTCATTTTGTGATGTGTATACATTGTATGTATTCATGTTTCAGTCATTATGTAATTGTGCCAAATGATTTCTATACAGTTTGTGAATTGAATGTATTATTAGAGATAAAGAAATAGGATGAGGAAAATAAGAAACTTAACCAAGTTCTCATCATGATGAAGATTGGATCACTTTACGAGAGCAAGACCAGGATTTTAATATTTACATGTTTGTTACCAACTAGTATGCTAAAGTATATATATATAGTACTTCAAAAGGAAATACCCCCCACCCAGTTGATAAATAGTAGATGTGTTGGTTTTAATTTTCTTCTGTCTATCCAGCTATCATAGATCATGTGATATTTAAGGGATTAAAAACTTGAGAGAAAGACAGATCCACCTTCAAGTCTTGGCTCTGTCACTTTTCACTCTGTGGTCTTGGGTAAATTACTTACATCACAGAACTGTTATGAAGATTAAGTGGCATATGTGCCTGCAAGGCATAAGCTTTACAAGGTTCTTGCAAATAATAAGTGTTTAATAATAGTAGGAAATATATGTGTATTTTTTGCCAAACTTTCTTTAATGAATGTATGACTCTTATATTAAAAAAATTGCAATAAATATTATCGTCAAAAAATGAAGTCAACCGATGACTTGATGTAAACTTCCATTTTTTTTTTTTAAGAAGAATGAAAATAAAAAGTAAAGCCACCTTTGTCTGGAGTTATGTTCCAATTGTGGCTGCTAACCACAGGTGGGTACCGAAGCCCGGAGGGAAACCAATTATGTGCAAATCCTTTGACTTAATGAAAAATAAAATTAAGCAGACTAATACCCAGCAGGTACTTAAACATCACCTAATATTATAAAAGCCAGTGTTTCTTAGAAAGGAAAAAAGTCTCTGGAGAAACTGGAGGAAGAAGAAGCCCTGACCCAGGAAGAAATTTCCAAAGTGCTGGATGATTTTGCATAGTGCACTGGAAACCGATGAGCAAGTTCTTCCCAGGTTCTCTTCATTTGTCCAAGATGGCAAATGAGAGTACTCAAACCCCCAAGCACAGGATTTGGCTCTATGACAAATGGTTCTTAAATTCATGTTCTGGTGTGTTCTGTAGTGGGTGGTAATTAGCATTTCTTGAAAAGCACTATTTTATTTATTTTAATTTGCCAGAAACATTTTTTTTAAAATTTGCTATCTACATGAACACATCTAACTTGGCAATAGCCCAAGGAAGAGATGATACTGCTTTTCACATTTTAATATGTGTTGAAGGTCAACCAGTTGAACCAGCGTCCATGACCTTTCTACTCAAAAATGCTGGCCTGAGGAAATTCATGTACTTTCCAAAACACTTCTTTAGAGGCCAAACTCAGAGTTTGAGTTTTCATACTGTGGATCACTCCTTTGGTGATGGAACCCTTCAAGCAACTGAAAAGAAAATCACCTATTCAACGTTAATGTCCTGTTTTAAATCAAATTAGCCAATAATGTGTTGTGGAGTCACAGACAGGGGAAGTCCCATGGGAAGGACCTACAGACAGAGGCAGTTGGTCTGAACATGTCTGCTGGTTGGACACCACCAAAGTCCCAGGCCAGGACTTGGTCCATCCCTCAGAAACTATTTCGGACAATCTGTGACACCCCAGAAGCATCCCAGCTTATTTCAAAGCAAACAAGGGAAAGCAGCTCACGTGGGGCTCTAAGTCGGGCTTCACTCAAGAGCTCATTAGTAATCCCTTCTTACTCAGCAGCGTTAGGTAATGTCAGAATTTCCCTTTCATGGCATGAAAGGACCTTCTCCAATAGAAAGTCACACAGTGATGTTTGGAATTGGCTGGGAAGGTAATCTGATCCTCTTTCTCTCTCTATGGAATGTCTTCTCCCAAGAGCAAGGAGAGTGAAGTGGCGAGTCACCCCAGGTGCCTTTACTAGCTGTTGGGTTGTCCATTTGCTCTGGCTCAGTCCTTTCTCTTGCTCCTTTTCCACTTCTACTCTACCTCTTTCTGAGCTGGTTCTGCCTGTCTCTCTGGATCTCTCTGTCTCTCAAGATCTCTTCTGTGGTCTGTCTCTGTGTTTCTCACTTGTCCCCTGTCCCTAACAAACACTACCTCTCTTCCCCCTGGCTCAGGTCCTTCTCCTAGAAAAGATAGATTTCTCTGCCAGACCAGAGATGTGCACTTGTAAAACTCTGACCATCCGACGCACACTGCTTTCAAAGGTTTCCATGGAGTTTTTCATGTAAGATGTAGTTATTAATTCTCCTTCAATGTGTACAGTCCCCAGACCGTGGGAGCAGAACGTGGCCCATCCCCGGCTGAAGAGCTGATGAAATCTTGGCCTGATCTGTTATCTCCCAATGCTTTAAAGGTCTTCGACTGGGAGATTAGAGAACAAGGTTACAGTGACAATTTGTTTACACGCAGGGAGAGATTAAGATCTCGTTGAAAAGGAATAAAAATAACATCATCTTGAGCTGTCACAGCATGAGCTCCATTGTAATCAACACTGGTCTGATTTCAGGGATAATTTAAGACCAATTTATTATCTTAATTAAAAAAAAAAAAAAAAGGGAGAATTCGGTGTTTCAGATGCTGGTTAGATTGTTGAACGGTGACGCCCCTGGAGGTTCCACGTACAAAATAGAACACTTGCAAGATTCCAGACTGGAATCTCCTGGTGAATAAAAATAGAAAACTTTTTCTTTGCTTTCTTTTCTTTTTCTTTTTTTTTTTTTTCCTTAAGTACTAGCATCAATAGCAGATTAGAAGGCAAAACAATACTTTGTGTTGCATATTGTGACCTTTTAAAGAGGCATGGATGAAAGGGTAAAGAAAGTAATTCTCATCTATCCTTTTGTTTGGAGCCGTTGATTAGCATAGGTAAAAGTTTCCTAACATTTTTTTTCTCTACTTTCTTAATGAAATCTGCTACAAATCTTTGCTTTTGGCAGGCTTAATTTTCTCATTTTCCTTCATAACCAAATTCTTCCACTTAATCCAGAGAAACTGGGAACAACAAAGGCCCCCAAAGAGAGAACAGTGTGATTTGCCACTGCACCCCCCACTGAACTCCCCTTTCAAAGTATGAGCCCCTGTTTAAACTTCACTTGTGCCTTTCTCTACAAAAGCAGCGATGAGCGCCCAATGCACAGAATGAATCAGGCCACAAAGAGCCCTTTGAGAGTGCTAGAGGAAATGCCCCACTGGGAAACCAGGTGGACAGCAAACATTCCCTATCCATTACAAATGAGTTCAGGGAAGGGGCCACCCCATGGGACTCCCACCTCCATCCTAAAACCAAGTCCAACCAAACCCACTCATTTGAAAACCAAACATGTTTCCTTCTGCCTCCCCCACTCCCTGTTTACAAACACGTTTACAAGTGCTTGATAGGTGACCTTATTTACTTAGTAACCTGTGGATTCATTTATCTTGAAATTAGTAGGTAATGAAGTGGAAAACCTCAACAGCCCTCCCACTAATTAACATGATAATAAGATTGTTTTGCTACAGAGGTACAATTACCATGTATGAGCTAGAGGGGGAGAAAGATCAATAAAAAGTCTGAAGGGTACTACTCCAGGTCTCCAGAAGAGAACAAAGAAAGCAAGCCACAGATTGCCAGACTCTTCCATGTAAACATATCTAAGTCAGACGCGGGACTCAATTGAAATAATTTGATCCCTCCTGGAGAAAGAAGTATGAGGATGACAGAAAGGAATTAATTATAAATCACACTTTTTGGTGCAGTGGATGTGCTGTAAAAAGAAAAGGGGGGAATCGTGGGAAGTTTCACTTGCTGATCTTAAGTGTGCTTTGATGGGGGTTAGGTGGGAGGTGGCTTGGGTAAAGAATGTGCAGGTAATTACCCCCCATAAAATGGTTCCATTTGCTCTTTTTCTCTACACCCCCAAGTCAAATGACTCAGATAGAAAACTTAGCAGGGGGATTCTTCCTACAAATCTAGTGTCAATATACATTTTCATGAGGTGCTTTAACACACTGAGTGCAGGGCTCAAACATTTATTTATTCCACAGACTGAGGTGTGTAAAGTAAATAAATACGACTTTAAAAATTGCCTCAATATGTATTTACCCAGTAGACTCATTTCTTGGGTAAATTACATGGATTTTGGTAGCCTTCCATGACATTTACCCCCCTTGATTTTAAACATACATAAACAAAGAATTTAAATGTCCAAAGTGTCTAAATAATCTAATTGAACTTGTGACACAAACCAGGACGAGCCAGGAGACTTGATGGTGAAGGGAAAAATATAAAGAGGTTTTTGGAGATAAAATGAGAAACTTCCAGAAAATTAATAGCCATCCTGCAGAGGAGTTTCTTGGGTACTTCGTAGAGGGCTCAACCCAGAGTCCTTCATAAAGACAAAAATATTAGTTATCACATTTCTATGTCTATTGTCTTATCCTCACTCAAAAGTGAATGCTCCTGTGTGAATCCACTGTCCATCATCTATAAAATAAATGCTCTCAATTGTGCCAACAACCTGGTTTTTTGAATGTGAAGTAATAATTGCTTTGGCCACTACCTTTAAACTAGATGGTCTGAGTGTATGTTTAAAAATTTCTATGACTGACAAAGGAAAATTCTCACAACATTTTTAAGTGGAAAATTTGCATAGCTCTCACCAGACTGAAAAAGGATGACCCTTGGTGGATTTTTTTTTTTTGGGGGGGGGTACTGGGGATTGAACCCAGAAGCATGAAACCACTGAGATACATCCCCAGTCCTTTTTATTTATTTATTTATTTTATTTTGAGTCAGGGTCCACTAATTTGCTTAGGGCCTCACTAAATTGCTGAGGCTGGCCTTGACCTTGTGATTCTCCTGCCTTAGCCTCCCAAGTTGCTAGGACAGCAGACATGCTTCACTGCACCCAGCCTTGGGGATTTTTCAACTAAGTAATGTTTTTACTTTGGAAATTATTTGAAGTGATGGAGACTGTTGGTTTGCTTGTATTATTAAAAAGAGGGAAAAGTTGCTCTCTGTTTTTCTTTTCCTTATTTTTCTCTTCTTTTCCCTGTAAATCTCCATGTTTTGCACTGATTTTAATTCTAGCTAGATTATAATTATTTAAAATTTACATTTTAGGATTGAGGAAGATAACTCATTCTTATTTCTAGGAGGCATTTGCATGATTTTCCTAATTAAATCTAATTAGGAAATTAAATCTAATTAGGAAAATCGATGTCTGTAATATTGGGGAGCAGTGAGTAGCAGGAGGTAGAAAGAGGGGCTAACCATTCCTGAGGGGAAACTCAACTAGCTGCTTGGCCAGTCATCCCACCAGACATTGGGCAGCTGCCATTAAGCAAGGCTGAGGGTTCCTCTGTGAGCAAAGGACTTTGGGGATGAAGGAAGAGAGAATGAGCTGTGCTCACTCTATCAGCTACGTCTACCCCATACACTGGTTCGGTGAAAGGTCAAGTTAGGACCCACCCCGATGATCATTCATGAAACATTAATATTTGTATTTTAAAATATATGCACAGACATTGCACAAATCCCTGGCTGCTTCTGATGTTTTTAGCTTTATGCACACCTCATTTTTATTAGGTTGAAGAATGAGGGAGAAAGGAAGAGAGCCATTCAGAGCCCTGGGATTCCCAATCTTTTGGGATTTTGACACCTCATTTTTCTACGTTCCATAGCACTGTCACCCAACCCAAGGGTCATGTCCCTCTAGGGTATATACAAATTCTAAAACCCAAGTGAATTCATTTAAATATTTTTTTTCCTTGAGAATAATTTAAGAATTTCCCAATATCTCCTGAGATCATTTGAGACACCCTGGGGTGTCATATAATCTCACCTGGGTAAAGCTGCCCTAGGAAAAAAGAAAAAGAAAAGATTTTTAATAACCAAAGCCGATTCCTCTTAGGAAGAATTCCCTTTGGGTTCTGTGGCTTAGCTTTAAATCCAAATTCCTCATCTGTGAAACAGTTAGAACAATATGATGTAACCCAGGAGAGTAAGAATTGAATTCAATTCAGAGAAATGTACAACTCAGGGAAATGAAAATTGTACTGGATTTGCACTGGGTAAATCTTCAAGGGATAAAGTAATAAGTCTCCATTGGTTAGCTGCAACACAGAGTCTTTGTAATCCAATGAAGTGGGGGGAAAATGCCCCATTTTACAGATGGAAAAATGAGGCTTAGTAACTATTTCAAGGTAATAGGATGAGAGCTGGAATTTAAATCTAAGTTGTTCTGATCTGGGCCAAAGTTCTTCCCAGTTATCTCATCTTCTCTCCTGGGAAGATACACTGTCTTGTTAGGTGTTTCCCTTTGTGCTGGGAGACCCAGTGTAGAAACCACTCAGAAGTCCCTCCCTCCCAACTCTGGTCCTCTGTCCCCAGAAGGCATTTACTCTTTGTGGTACATCAGCAAACTTGTGTTAATTTTTTAAAACCATGACCTACAATGAAGTGCTAAACATTTCTTCTTTGGGCTAAGAATTATCCTATGGTCTACATAAAGGTTCTCACAATTTAACAGCAAGCCTTTTTCATTTGGTTTTAATGACTTTAAAAAATAAATACCCAAGATTGTTACTAAAAAAATAAAATGAAGTGTTTCTGTGGGAGAATATAGAAGATATAAATTTTAAGCTAATATAACTCCCTTACTCCTTGTTAAGGGTGAACATGTGACAAGAAATTTTTAGAAGGGCTCTGATGAGCTGGTTGTAATAAGTAGCCTTTTTGGCCTAGATTTGTATGTTCCTTGAGAATAGCAGTAATTTTTGAGTTTCTTTCCAGATCTTTTTCTTCCTTGCAAATCCACTGTACAATTGGGATCATGTCTCCAGGTGTGAAGCCCTTGCAAATTTATAAAATCGTGTCGTCTCCCTTGCATCCTTGGAAAGTACCTGACATGAGCATGATCAAATCTTCAGACAGCTCACAAGATCCCAGCTGTTCCTCTTGTCACCTGGCTGTGTATGCATGGGTCATTTTGGCATCACTTCAGCGTTTGGACAGCCCTGCCGCGGCACCAGCCACAGAGCATTGTATTTCATCCATGCATTTTCTCAACAGGGTTGCTTTGCAGTTTGAAAGGCAGCTGGTGGGCTAGGTCTCATATTTCCCCAACTCCCACAGGTGGGCTAGGTGTGACAGGTGTGGGGACCAGCAATGCATTTGGAGGAAGGGTGGGGTTTCGAGGCTAGTCACCCTTGTCTACTGAGGATGGAAACCCAGCACTGATCGAAACCTGCAGTCATGGCGGAACTGGAGGAAAGGGAGGGCTCATGACGGTGGGGGTCACAAAACATGTGTGATCTTCCAAAGCCAAGGGGAAGAATGACCCTGAGTTTTCCCTACCTTGGAGCTCCAGGCAATTTCAGATAAAGAGTTTCCAATGGCTTCTGTGAGCCAAAGTTCTCAAACATGCATGCTACCTCCCTGGAGGTGACTTGGAGGCACTCTGCTATTCTCCCTTGGTTTAAATCCACAAGCAGAGAGCAAAGGGGCCTCTGGGATGTACACGGAGAAGCACTCTGTCTGCAAACCCATTAGCAGCACACGACCGGCCACCAAGGGACAGAAATGACATGACTTTTGGCTATCTGTCAGCTCTTCTGAAAGATGAAATCTGATTTCATATTCTTTAGTTTGGTGAATGATAGTAGAAGGTTATCCAAAATGAGTCAGTAGTGATTTTCATTTGCTTATTTTCAGATGACAAAACTGATGAACATGTGCCACAAAGTCTTTTATTTATGTCCTGCATTTATACATTTATTTAGTGTTGTTTGTCTACTTGTTGTGCATGATGGACAGATGATGACAGATGGAGGAGGGTGTGGAATTTGGAGTTATGTACTTCCCAGGAGTTGCTGGCCTTCCTGGAGCCTTTGTTTCCTCATCTACAGAATGGGTATGAGTGACTTCTTAAGGTTTCTTAAGACGACCTGCAAAGTGCCTGTCACAATCCTGGCATATGGGAGTTTCAGGGGAAGTTAGCCTCTGTGCTTTTTTCCAAGAGTCTTCTTAAACCAGATCTGGATTCATAGACCATGCCTTGCAGGGTCCTAAGGTGAAATGAAGTATGAACATGGACACAACACCCTCAGAGATCCATCTGGAGAAGAGCAAATAAAACTCCCCAAGAATTCTGCTGAGCAGAGTCTATGAACTGAAAACCTTTACAGCTTTGCCAAAGGAGGTAATTTAGTCTCCTTGCTGCCTATTAGCAAGCATGCTAGTGAGATTTTTGTCACTGAGACTAAATACCTGAAAAAAAAAAAAAAACAACTAAAAAGAAGAAATATTTATTTTGGTTCACACAGTCTCAGTCCATGGTTATCTGGCTCCATTGCCGGAATATTATGGAAGAATCATAGGGTAGAACAAAATAGTTGAGTTAATGGCAGCTGAGAAATGGAGAGACAGAGAGGAGGGGAAGGGGCCAGGACAAAGATAGACTTCCCAAAGTTATACCCCCAAGGATACGTACCTTCAACTAGGTCCAATCTCCTACAATTTCCATCACCTCCCAATAATGCTATCAAATTATTAATTCACTGATGAGGTCAGAGCCTTCATGATCTAACCAATTCCTAAAAGCCCTTCCTCTAAATACTGGTGCATTAGGAACAAACCATTCAAAGTATAAATCTTTGGAAGACATTCCAGATCTAAACCATCACAGCAAGCCTCAGAAACTACTAGAGCTGTGGGTGCTCCTTCTCCAACACCCCCATGAGCAACTGAATAAAAAATTAGCTTGCAGAACTCCATTTCAGAGCATGAGGTTTCCTGAAGGAATTCATTCATCCACTCATGTATTCAGGCACAGTGCTAGGTAGTGGGACTATGGTGATCAGAGAGAGAGAGACAACCTTCTTCCTACTGGTGGGAAAGATGGCAAGGAATGAGATGTTAAACTAATGAAACAGACAGTGTACTTTGGGTTCTGATGAAGGCTGTCAGCAAACTCTATGGTGTAGTAGAGTTTATGCTGTAGTTGTGGGGAGAGAGAAAAAGGATGGCTTCAGCTGTGGAGACCAGAGAGGGCATTTCAGAAGAGAGGATGTAAAGTTGAGACCTACAGGATGCAAAAGGTGCAGCAGAGCCACCTGAGAGGGGAAGAGCATTCTGGGTCTAAGGGGCAGGGGAGGTAAGGCCCCTGAGAAGGAGACAAGCATGACATTTCTTAGGAACAGAAAGAGTCAGCATAACTTGAGGGTAGAGGATAAAATAGATTTTAAAAAATGCTGGTTCCAGCTGAGCAAATAACTAAATAGAGAGTGGTGGAAAGAAATGTCTCTTTTTTTGATTTGGGTGGTAGAAAAGTGGGGAATATGTTTGACATATTCTTTTAATGTTTCATTTCTACATCAGCCAATTCTTTGGAGACAGCTATTCAAAATTTTTTTTTTAAATAAACTTGATATAAGGATCAACTTCACAGATGTTGCATATTATAAAAAGAGCTTGACTTGGTGGGAAGGGGTAAGTCTGAAGACAAACTGACCTGAATCTGAATACCTTCTTTAGCCATAGGTGATCAGTCGCTATGTATTCTTGGGTAAGGTATTTAATGGCTCTGGGCCTCCACTTCCTTTCACAGATCTGAGACTGAAATAGCAAGGTGAGATTACAGTGCTAGCATGTATCTGTTGGTTGAGACAAATTAAATGCACCATTTAAGTTACCCCATCCACAGGTCTATGTGGTCACACTCACACTGAGGAATCTCTCAGCAAGTGTCTTGGTCCCACTAGGATGAACAAATTCATTGGAATGTGTGTCTAATTGTTCGAAGAATGGAGAAGTCAAACAAAACAGAGCAATTGACTGAAATAGATAGAACTTTTGGTCCAGGACTGACTGAGGAAGATGACTATATAGGCTATCAGGATCCATTTCTCAGCTGACCAGGCTTAGATTAATGCCAATGCTCTGCCAGACTTCACTTCTGAAGTTGATGCTCACCATCATTTTCCTCAGAAATATGTGACATGTTTGATCCTTTCCAAATACAGATGGTGCCTCCCTGTGTCTTTCCTTGGTGTTTAACGTCTCAAAGCTCTGAAACGATCATGTGGTTAAAATGAGTTTCTAAGCACATTAATGATATCGCAGTTGCAATTGAAGGTCTCTGAGGGGGCTTTGGGAACCCACTTATTCTCTGGAGATGCAAGAAGTAATTGGTGAGAGGCCTATAATCGAAATCATGCTTACCTGTCTTCTGCAGTTGGACACCTATGCATACCCTCTGAGAATGCTTGTAATATCTAAAACTGCAAAGAAATTTTCTACATTACAGCTTGACAGATTTAATTCTATTTTTTTTTTTTTTCCTTTTCTCTGCCTGCAACACGTAAATATCGACCCTAGACACCTGGCAGGCTTAATCTTGAAAGCATATACGGTTCACGTGCATAACAATCATCCAATTTACTATTCCTCTTGCAAGAGGGTAATGAGTTCCTCCACAAATCTTTCTTCTTCCTCTTCAGTTTGATAAACTCTTGGCTTTTTTGTCAGTTCGGACCAACACTAGTCAACTTACGCCTAAAAAAATCCTTACAAATGGATTTTCAGTCAGCATCCAAGGAAGCTGGTTGACAGAACTCCACAAAATCCTTCTGGAAGGAGGAAGGCTTTTAACTTGATTGATGAAATTATATCTAAATCTAGTAGATTTGGGACTTCAAAGGCATTTTTCCCTACTTAGGGCATCCCGGATGAAGGGCGTATGCTATTTGTACCAAACTCCCAGGCTCAAGTGGTTCGCAAATTGACCCCTTTGTAATAGGTTAAAGGTTTCTTGCTAGATAACGGTGGTTCATTTTGATTAATTATGTCAGGGAATTAATGTATGATTACTAACTTTTAGCAGACCCTGCTCCTTCTGACCCCGAGTTGCTTGTTTGTGTGGCTGGTTGTAATTTTCGACCGATGGGTTAGGAGAGGTCACTGTGTGGTCAGCATATTTTAAACAAAGGAAGAAAAAGAGAAGCAGAGGCCTCCAAATGGAGTGGACACTGTGGTTCGCAGCCTTGACAGAAAAGGCCTGTTAAGTGTTTTAACAGTAGGCTTTTATATATTTACTCTTGCTAATAAAAGATGGCTTGCCAGAATGGAGAGTAAGCTGGGAAGATATGGAGAATTATTTAACGGTTAAATGTTAGCCCATAAATTTCACTTTGTACCGCTTTCAATGGCCTGGGACCTTGTTAAAGATTAAATGGCAAAGTGTTGAGTTTTGGCTTTTGATAGGTCACGAGAATCAAGATGAAAGAATCTCGTTAATAATGAGGTATTCTAGTAGATGGTGTGTGGTTTAAGTAGTTACTCTTAGATGAAGTGCTAGGTACTTAGACGAAAAGTAACAGAGAATAAGCCGATGACACCTCACTTCAAATTATTTTTATTTCATGAATTTATGTTACTCTCGTGATGAAACTTCTCCTGGATGGAATGATTGTATTCTTCAGCATGAACTATGAACTTCATGGCTCACAGTCCACTCTAAATGATCTGTTCAAAGTGTCCAGTGATCTCTGAAATGAAACTAGATTTCCTGGCATTTTTATTTCCATACGAATAAGCATATTTACCACCAGAATTAGGTCCTTAGGGTTTTGAGAAAGAATTGAAGATTTCATTTCAAAAAGAGAACTTGCCTTGCCTCTTGGCATTGAACTTTGAGGAGTTCGCTGTACAAAAGGGTGTGGATTTTATATTGTCAATTATTTTCTGATTGTGACCTTATTGAAACACAATTATGAGGCTTGGAAGGAGAAAGACAGGCCATGGAGAAAGAGGAGCCCTTTGTGGGGAAAACGTAAGTGCAGGGGGAAATTATCAAGAAAACAGGAGAGGCATACTTATGCAAAGGATCATGTTTGTCTTGGGATGAAGAAGGAGGAGCAGGTCTGCTTGGTTTTGTAGCAAAAGCTGTGTGCAAAAGAGCCTGATAACAGAGAGTTAAAATTATTTTTCAGAAAAAAAAAATGAAAAATGAAAGAAAGAAGGTGTTACAAGAAAGGTGTTACACAGATGCTATATTAAACTTTTAAATATTATAAAACACCCTTTCTCTAAGGTTATTCAGAAATAAATTGTGCTTTAGCATTCAGATTTAGTTAGCTTTGTCCAGAATGATGTTGGAAAGGCACTGGGCATGCTGACAATTGCTGATCACCCATAGCCTTTATGGACAACATAATCACAATTACTGTATTTCAAACAAGCCCCTTTCAAAAATTAGAGGTGTTGATGACTTTAATGGGGACACAGACCATTTGTCTGTTCCATTATTGCAATTACTGTCTGGCTTGGTATCTTCTCCCTGACAGTGGCTAATGCTGTATACTTCAAAGGAAGATATAAACCCTCAATAATGCACTTATGGTCCAATTCACATCATCTCTTCATCTCCCCACTGTGTTCACCCCACCTCCTCCACACATGTGGGTGCGCGCGCACACACACACAAATGCACACTGTTAGGAGTGCAGGGTTCTGTTGAGGAAATGCATTTGCATTGCACTTGCATGGGAGCTGTAGACAACACAGAGGGGAAGAGAGAGGAGGTTATAGCCACCTAAGTTATAGGGCTGGTGAGGTGTAGAGAGGTTACCTCATCCAGCTACACTGCTAAGGTATAGCTGCCTCATTTTCATCTAGAACACAGAAAGAAATATTTCCTAGGTATACTTGCAATACTTTCTAATGGTTTTGAAATGCAAATCTATTTTAATAATTATCTTCTCTCTTAACTCAGTCTCTTACTTTCTGTTCTCAATTTTTGCAAATAAATGTGGAAATATATATATAAAATATATATTATATATTTGCATATATGCATATATCTAAATATCTGTATAATGAGTTGTATGTATGATACATATATATATATATATCTTATAAATATCACCAAGGTATAGGTATATGTCATATCATATATATACCTCCTAAACATACCAAAATATTCCCTTCTTGATTCCTAGATCACATGATTTTGAACTATTATGTCTTGCTTTGTACTGTAGAAGCTATAATTGTTCTGATCAGACTTTTATTTTTTAAATAATAAGATATAATGTGGAATAGTTTATCTACACATAACCGAAGAGACTGTTACCTGAGGAAAGGAATATGAGGACAGCCATCTGTGAAGCTGTGTGCCCATTTTCATTCAGGTTTTCTGGAAAACATAAATGATTTATCAACAGTGCAGACATTTAGGATCTGCATTTACTCATAGTCACTCCTTGTCCAGACAAGTCTGGCCATTGCTGTCCACTGCCTACATTTTAGAGGGAACACAGTGACCCTCCAGCATGGTTCCAGGTCCTCATGGAGGTTCCAGGGTTTCAAAATCAAAAACAGAGCACAAAAGCATTAAAAACAGAAAGCAAAATTAGAAAGAAAACCAATGAAACTAATATACTTAAGATGGCTTTTATCTAGGTTAACTTATTTCCTAACTCTGAAATGAACTAAAATGAACAAGTTAATGTCAACATTTGCTCCAACAGGTTAAATTTGAAGCTTCAATTATATTCACTCCAATGAGCAGGCCAGTGAATTTATTTAGATTTTGATTAATGTGTCCGTCCATTAGTGCTCCAAGACAATGTTTATATATTATAGGTACCTGGATCAACCTAAAGAAAAGGGAGCCAGGAACTTCTCTAGTTAGATAGGGGAACTATAGGTTAACTGATTACCTCTGTTTGCTTGACTGGGTTTCTGGGACATGGAATTATCAGTTGCAAAACTGAGGATGTTCCTGACAAACCAGTAAAAACCAGGACACCCTGGTCCTAGCATCCAAGGTCTAGTGCCATGGAAACTGGAGTCTTACCCTTAAAGAGCCTGTCATGATTTCCAGAGATGAAATTTATTCTATCTTCAAATAGTTCCATCCAAACATTAATGATGATAGGAGACACAGCACATTAAGAATGCTTTTCACTTGCTCTGTTGTCTTGTGTCCTGTTGGAAAAATCATGTTAATTGAAATATTTTAAAGTATATTCTAAACGAAGAGTTGTAAAACCAACTTCAATAATCCTCACAACCAAAATTAAACTATTTACCAAATCATTAACCATTGGGGAACATATTATTTGGCTTGGTGTTACAGGCACACAGGAATCTTTTAGAACAGTCACAAATAAAGCAATGTTCTATGATCCAAAGTACCATAAAGGTCTTCAATGAAATGTAAAAGAGAATAATATTTGGGATTTTTTTTTCTTTTTTAAGTTCAGAGGTGACTTTCAACAGAACTTCAAAACCAAATTGGGGAACAATGAACATAGAACTGTTCTTTTTAATCATGAGCAAAATCCATCACACATGTTCTTTCAAGTAAAGTTTATTAGAAAGAAATGGCTACTAGAGAACCACATGTTAACTCTGACTTGGCAAGGTCAGGCCAGGGCAATAAACCCTTGAACCTTACAAATATGCAAAGCTGACATAAACAACAAATTAAACCCAGCCAGGTATAACACTTTGGCCAGTTGGATGTGAGGCAGATAGCAATTCCAGGGAACAAGAGCCTGTTGATTTGTAAGGAAAACCCGGTCTTACCCTCTTTGTTCGCTGGCCATTAGTTTTGTATCTGGGGGTCACTTTCCTCTTTCCTGCTGAGTAAAACCTAATAAAAATGATTCTCTGCCAGCAGTTCCATGTTAAAGTTCATGGGTTGTGGGCATGGTACACTGGATTAATAATGCAGCTGGTGTTTTATGAAGGAATATAGGGCGTTGGGTAGAACCATCATAAAGTGCTTTTGCATTTTCAAGTTCAAGATCCTATCAAGACCATTTCTAGATAATGGAGACAGGGATGTCCTCCAGGAAGATGTTAGCTCTGTGATAACTGCTGAATCAGCAAAGTGGGAAAAGGGAATGACACTTGACTCAACCCAATGTAGGTAAAGGAATTAGCAGCTATGAAGAAGAAAACAAAGGAAGAATACATATTTCATATTTAAAGTATGGCATTCTTGTCTATTTTTTAGTAAGAAAGTTATTAAAAGGAATGCAGAGATTGAGGGAGAAGAAAAGAGAAATCAAATCTCAAATACTGTCCCTAATTCAATCTGGAATGCCGTGTGCCGTGTGCCGATGTTCCACCGAGGAGGAGCATTTGCACATTTAGCTGCTGAATGAGTACTTCTGTTGAGTGAGTAATGTGGGTGTTCTCAGGATCATTATTAATCTCCAGAGTTAATTTGTAGTGATTTTGCTGTTCTTACAAAATGAAAATTTTGACAGACTTAATCTGTAATGTAGCTAATTAAACAAACAGCTTATCAAACTCACTGAGTTGGAGGTGGGATTCAGGGCTTTTAAATTTTCTGCAGGGCTTTTGTTGTGGAGTGTGACTCAGCACTCTCCATCATCCCTGTTAGGGAGATACTCCGGCCTTTTGAACATTATGGTGGAGGCAAAACAATGTTCTTTAGCAGCTATACTAGAAGCAGCCACTACAGGATAGGTATTCTTTGTCATTGCCTTTGCTGGCCATGAACAGTATAAGAACCATGCCCAACTCTTCTTTGGGGGAAAAAACATTTGGCCACATGGTGCAGGGAAGAACTGATTCAGTTGGACAGGTCAAGATCCCATCAAATGTTTGAATTTTGAGAATTACCTGTGGAGTAGGAGATGATCTTATAAGTTAATGGTGCTGTCCTCAAGGTTTGTTTAAATAGTTTAAAGAGTTAGATATGATAGATTTCCTGGAACTTATGGTTTCCTGAATTTGAATAACAATACTTTTACTCTTATGAATGCAAATTTCCAATAATATTTCACATGAATACCCAAGTGAAATTTGATCCAATATTTGAGAGAAATTCTGAAAAATACTTCCTCCCAGAGGACTGCAGAGATCATTGTGGAACCCAGGTGATTGATGGATTGATCACTTTTTCTGCCATGGTAACTAAAGTCTAATGAGCTGGAGCAGTCACATATTTAGTTTCAAAGAAAGAGGTGTTTTTTTTTTTTTTTTTTTTTTTTTTTTTTTTTTTTTTTTTTGCAACTGGCCCAATTCAAGGACAAAAGTTTGGTAAAGTTCTGCAGAGGAATGAAACCAGATTGCAAGGTTGTCAAATTGAAATACCAATAATGAACAAGTAAGGTGGGGGTGAAACCTATAGAAATTTTCTGAAAATGAATGAGACAAAGTGATATTCCATTGCCATATTTTCTGATTTATTTATTTATTATTTATTCTGGTATATTTATTTTATTTGAAAATGTGCATTCTGTCTCCTCCAATAATGTTAGTATGCTGCTTTGTCAATAGAAAAGCAGTGATCAGGCAGCTCAGATTTAGAACTAGACCAAAGTCTCAATCTGGTCTGGGCTCCATTTTTTAAAATTGTATACCTATGATATGTTATGATCACAGGAAAAAAAAAGTGAATCAATTGTGTGAAATTATGCCTCATGATGTTCTCTGAATAACTCACTTTTAGTACCTGTTGTTTTCACTGTTAATATCTGTTGTTGGGCCAGGAAGGTGACATTTTCTAATTCTTAGTCTAGTTCACATTTCTCAGGAAGACGAGGGCCTTGGATTGGCACATAAGTTCTATCTTCTGTTGTCTTTAATTTGGTTGGCACAGTTATTTTAGTTTGAAGAATGTATCTTAAGGGATATGAGTATGAACATTCCAATCTACTATTAGTCTACCTCCTTCTCTATTATCTTATACCTTCACTGATTCCCCTGTGATGGTGCCTGTCACCCAACTTCACTCCCTTGAGATTTCATGACTTAATGCATGTTGTCATGCTGGTCTGAGAGTGGACTAATTAGTAAATCCACCATTCCAACCTTGACCCAGTTGGCATTCTTATTTCAGAGAAAAGTGGATGGCTGACAATTATTAAAGTTCAATGTCAAGTTAATCTCAAAGAAATTTTGGTAAAAAATAGGATATCCTCGCTCCTTGCTTCTCTGTTGACTGTAGGTGGGAAGCAACCAGAGAGAATCCAGGGCAGCAATTAAAAGGCTCTTGTACAGGAAGTTAAATCAAAAGTATATTACTACTTTATTTATTCTTGGATTCCTGTGGATTCTAGACTGTTGCCTCTAAGTCTCAAGGACTAAAGGATTAGGATGTGTAGAAAAAAATATATATGTCTTGCTAAGGAGGAAGTCTGTTACTTAAGTCTACTCATCTTTGGCCTCGGGGTGCATACCCTGGAATTGTATTAAATATTGTATGAAAATGTTTATTTAAAGTCCTTTCAGCTGACAGGTTATTAAATGCTAGATCATTTGACAAGAAAATTCAACATCAGACTTGTTAGTGGGTGAGTTAAGGGTGGAATATGTTGATTCCTGTATAAACAAATAGACATGGAAATATCTTCAACTCCATTTAACCTGTTGAACAGGAGTTTCAGGGAAGGAAAAACAAGTGAAGCAATTTTTTAAAAGCCATCCAAGGGCAATCAGAGTTGGCAGAAGTTCATGTACTTATGAATATACTGAGAAGGTATAAATTTAATTTTTACAACAGATGTTTGGCAACTAATTAGGAATAGATGCCTTAGTGTGTAACCCAAGTCAGTCACCTCAGACCTCAGCATACTCTGAATATTACTCTGGATGTGTAAAGCAAAATGGTAATAAAAATATAAATAGCAAATAATAAGCAGAAATTGCCTGTTTCAATTGCTTTTTTCCCCACTAAACAGCTAGTAGACTTTTGAAATTTGGCTCACTCTTTTTTTATGTTTTTAGTCAAATACTTTTTTGGGGGAGGTGGAAATCTGCCTTTAGTCCAATAATAGCCAGTAGAAATGACATTAATGCCACAAAGCAGTCTCCTAGCAGAAGGTCAGTGGAGAAGTGTAATCAGTTTGGAACTCGATGTTGTAACTTACTTGAATGAAAGACTTTTCTTAAGGTGACATTAAGATGAAATATTTAAGATAAACTGGAAGATTTGACTGGAAATTCACAAAGGCTCTCTGAAATAGTCTTCCCTGATTTACAGATCCTCAATTTTCAATTTATGAGCTGAGACCAGAGTATACCACTAGAGGATGAGAATAGAGTAGTCATATTAGAGGCAGCTCATATATCCTAAAGACAGACTTTGGAAGAATTAGAAAGTATAATAAAGTGCCTGTCCCTTTAAGACAGGGCCTGGCTCACTGCCAATTTCAAACCTAAAGCATTAGATATTTTTAAAGCCCTTAAAACTGTCACTTTTCCCCTAGACTTTTTGTCATCTTTAAATGAAAAAACAGTACCAGAGAGATTTGCCGGTATTGTTTCCAGTCTCCTCAGGATATTTTTGAAAAGTAAATATTTATTGCTGACAATAATTTTTTGCTGAGGTTAACTAGCACTCCAAGTACAAACTAGGGCGTCTGAAAGACAGAGAAACTGCTCGGCCATTTTCCAGTTACTCATATGTATGGGAAACTTGCAAATGACAGGATCCAAGAGGCTAATTATTAAAATTCCTTTTTCCAAAGGAGACATTAAGAATGATTTTTGGAGAGACCAGCTAAAGGAAATTTGAGGCTCAAATCAGCTTACACTCAGGCAAGAGTCCACTGTGACAACAGGCAAGGAATTTGCTGTACCCTTGGGCTTTTCTCAGCCTTTAGCTACCCCCTGGTTCCTTGATGAGGATTTTGACACTGTCCTCACCACCAGGACCCTGTCCTCCCCAAATGTGTCCCCTCCTTTGGTTTCTGTGGAAAATTCCAGAACACAATTACTTAGTGACCACTCACTGGTGCTTTTCTGTTAGACATTCTAAGAGATCGAAACACTGTCCCCCCCCCCCCCCCCCCCCCCCCCCCAATAATGTCTTGCTGCCAGCTTGCTTTGAGAGATGTTTGGGGATTCATTTTTTTTCAGTGTTTTTTAACCTGATAAGTGAGGAAAAGACAAAGCTAAACATGTTTTTCTAAGACTTTAATGGACACCATGAACCTTAAATCCTGAAGCATCCATTTAGATTTTGAAGAAATTGTAGCAAGACTAGTAATCAAGGGATGGAATTTCATTAAAGGTATCAGGAAAATAAAACTGCTAAGATCCCTTAGGGTTGTGTTTTTTTTTCTTTCTATTAATTGATTAATTATTTAGGTAAATAAATTTCAAGAACACCTCACAATGCTCTCTCTCTCTCTCTCTCTCTCTCTCTCTCTCTCTCTCTCTCTCTCTTTCTCTGTATAACATTAGAGGGACAGGGATAGAAAAGACCTTGAAGATGCTATCTCTAGCTAGCTCCATATAGATGAATATACACATTCAGATATACATTCAAATGTCATGTTTCTTTCTCTCTCTCTCTCTCTCTCTCTCTCTCTCTCTCTCTCACACACACACACACACACACACACACACACACACACACTTGTTGTACCACTGAGTATTTGTACTTGGCTTAAATAACAAAGATCTCAAAAACAAAGTGACTTAAATGATTTTATATATTTTTTTCCTCATAAAATAGTGTTTCCATAAAATCAGAAAGGACATGACTCTGTCAGCTCTAAATCTTTTGCACAGGATCACCTCATGGTTGCAAAATGACTTATTGCAGCGGCAGGTATCACATCTGCATCACAGGCAGGAAGAAGGAAAAGGAAGAAATGGAAAAGAAGGTGCCTGCCTGTTGAGTTAGATTCCACCACAAAGCCTTAAAAATTATGCTGATATTTTGTTGGCAAGGACTTGATCCCGTGGCTACCTTTGTAAGGAAGGCTGAGGAGCGTAGTTTCCTTATTAGACACAAAACTGGGTCTCTTTTAAGGAAGAAGGGGACAAAGGATAATTGGGTAGATAACTAAGAGTCATTACTATAGTATGCTCTTTAATTTGCCATGGGCAGTGCAGAAGGCTGTCTCAGATGAGGGAATTTGGATAAGCACTCAGTTAAAACTTCATTTCCTTAAGAAGCAACCAGAACCATTGATCTTTAGCTGGGATTGTCAAGGATCACAGAAATCTATTTCTGGATTTGCAGGCACCAAAAATGTTTTGGCATCAACTGTTGGGAAAGCTAATAGTGGTGGGAAAATATGTAGAAATGTGTAAATTCTCAGTCACATTTGACTCAAGGGAAAAGAAAAGAACCAATAAGACTGTCATGGCTGAAAACAATTTAGGATGTTTCTTAAAAGACATATAAATAATGAAAATAGCATCCCCAAAGTCCAATTTGGAATAGATTTTAATTTCATTTATTCTAATATTAAATAAAAACTCTAATATCATTTGTATTTTTATCATCTATAAAAGTTTATCAATATTTATGCTAATAATGCAATAAATTACCTATAGTTATAGAAGTACTGTTGGCTTTTAAATGATTGTCAGGGGAATTCTCATCAATCAGTGTCTAAATGTAACTTTTATGGGGGGGGCCTCTGAAACCTATAGTGCCATCTAGTGGTAATTATCTTGACCTGTTGACACGAGATCCTTGGGGTTTGGAAATAGGGGTCAAGGTGACAGAATCCATATTAAAATCAGCAACTGTTGCTGTTAGTTCACCTCAAGCTATCTTAGTTTTCTATTTTTCCCCTGCTTTTTTTTCCTCCTTTTGCTCTCAAATTATGGATATTCTTAAAAAACCAAATCCTTTGCTACCTCTTTTTATCGCAATGACTCTTTTCTCATACTTGATACAGTTATATCATCTAGAAAATAAAGCAGTTGAATGGTTACTTTTGATTATTGCTTTCAAAATTAAAACCTCTTGACTATCTTTAGGACTTCCACATCGACACATTCTGTTTTCCTGCTCTCTGATCACACATTTTCAATACATCTGTTTGCTTGGGGGTTCGGCTGTAAACACTACTGTTCTAAGAATGATCCCAAACCATACACTAATGAAAAGTCTTTCTGACTTTTTATTAATGGTACTTATTTATCCAATTCTGTCCATTTGAAATTAGCCTTTAAATTCTCATGAGTCTTCTTTTGTATTTTCTCTTAATAGAATGTGGAAAAAAAACAAAACAAAACAGGCTTTTCAATCAGTCTCAAGAGTGTTTGAATCCTGGCTTTGCCAATTACTGGATGGATGACTCTGGGAAAAATACACTTGGTTGGTTAGAATAAGTAGATATATAAAGAGGCCCCAGTACAAGAATTACACGAGGTAATATCAAGTGAAAAAATAAAAAAAATACTCTGTGAATACAGAAGATGAATTAATCACTGATGGACTGAAAGAGATCAGCTTTGATATTTTGGCTTAGAAGTCTCCCAAGTTTAGAAGACCATACAGGGAAGGAATGTGGTATGTTTGGTGAGGGGATATAGTGGATGAAATTACAGAGGTGGAATTTTATATAACATATTCAGGAGAAAGCAAGGAAACTTGGACAACAGAGCTGGAGGAAAGTATTTTCCAGTATGGTTGGACCTTTCAGTAGTCTTAGATCATAAAGGGTCTTGAACCTTCAGTCTCTCTCTAGGTATTTTTATCTTGGGATAAATTGGTTTAGGAATTCTGAGTATCAGAATAATATGATCAATACAGTGTATTATTATATGTAAGTTATAGCTGAGTTGAAGAAAACATCATTGAAAGACAGAAATTGAAAACTGGAGGAAGAAAGAATGAATGCAAAAGCAATTAAAACAAGAGAGCAACGAGAGATGCATAGGAAGTGACAATGGGGCTTTGGTTTGGATCTTGTGTCCCAAAGTTTCATGTGTAAAGCTTGGTCCTCAGTGTTGAGCTATTTGGGAGGTGGTGGAAACTTGTAGGGTCTCATAGGAGGCTCCTCGGTCATGGGGCTGTGCCCTCAAATGTGACTGTGGGACTTTGGCGCCTTCCTCTTTCTTTTTCTTTGGCTTCCAAGCCATAATGTGGGTGGTTTTGTTCTGCCACACACTCTCACCATGTTGTGTTCCCCTGCCATGGGCTCAAAGGCAACAGTGCCAACCTGCTATGGAACAAAACCTCCAAATCAACAAGCCAAATTAAGTGTTTTCTTTTTACAAGTTGCTTATGTTAAGTATTTGTCAGAGTGACAGAAAGCTGACTTTTTTTTTTTTTAAACTGGGGATTGAACTCAGGGGCACTTGACCACTGAGCCACATCCCCAGACCTATTTTGTATTTTATTTAGAGATAGGGTCTCACTGAGATGCTTAGGGCCTTGCTTTTGCTGAGGTTGGCTTTAAACTCACCATTCTCCTCTCTCAACCTCTCAAGCCACTGGGATTACAGGCATGCACCACTGCACCCGGTGGGAAGAACTTGAATTGGGTCAAGCTAGTTTAACTTGGGAGTTACTAACTTAACTAATATATATCTATTTTATGCCCTGAAAACTGTAGTTACTCTATGTGGCTGTCTGATGTATAGGCTAAGCTGACAGGATGGTAAAATGCTCAAAACACTGCTGCTGAATAAATGAATGGGCCATTTGGACCACAACCAAATTCAATCATTGTGAACTCAGCAATGCTTCAAGTACATATCCTCACTTCATCTTAGAGGTAGCTAGTGTGGCACTTTTAAAACAACAACAACAAAAATAATTGAAAAGGCCAGTTATCAGCAAAACAAAATGGTTGTACCCACTGACAAATTGTCCACAAATGGTAAAGAGAAAAAAATAGCAGAAAGATTTTATGAGATTGCCCAAATCATCAAAATTGGGAAAATTTATAAGAATACAACTTGACTTTTCTGTGAGCCTTAGGGGGCTTTTACTGCTCTAAGAATGACTGGGAAGTCATCTACTTGAGGAATCTTTTAACAATTGCCATGAGACTTTTAGCACTTTATGGTTCCATCTTATTTTGTTCTTAATATCAGGAAAGAACTGATCTGTACCTAGGTGAGCACTATGCTCACTAACTACTGATCATTGTATTATAGAAGAACTGGAAGGGAGTTTAGATATTAGCTAGTCTCATGTTCTGCCTCCCTATAGATTTAAAGATAAAGAAATAGAAAAATTATGAGGTTCATTGGCAGATTATTATAAAGAACTATCCACATGAATATGGTCTCTCTGAAGAGATTTGTTGGCTGTTCATCCCAAATTTGAATAACTTCAGACATTTATCAAGAGTTAATTGTCTTCCTTAAAGTATCTTCAATAAAATTATACTCTACATGATCAGAAAAATCTTGAGTGCAGAGACCATTAGAAAATGCTATTTTCAGTAAGTTTTTGCTGAATGGATGTTGTTATTTTTTTTTTTTACGTTATATATGAAAAGACTTAAATGAAGCAATGATAAGAATTGTTTATACAGTAGATGATTGAACTTTTGCAGTTTGAAAAATATTTGCACATCTATTACAACCTCTTTCTTCTAAATGACCAATTGCTTTTGAAATTGATTATAGTTTATTTCCTTAACTACTTGGTTACACAGATGATTAAATTAATTAGATTCCATTATGGTAGACATATTCTCTAAGCTTTCATCAGAAGCCATACTCTTTTTTGGTTATTAAACCAAAAACATTCCCTCCTCTTTGGAATTTAAAATTGCTTATAATTTTCTTCTGGTACAAGGGATTCCATTTTTTAGTAACTCAACAATGCATCATATTTAGCATTATTATCTGTCTTTAGTTTTCAGGGTTTTACGAATTCAAGAGGAATTCTGATTCTTGCCCTGACATGGGAGGTTGGTGAGCATTTTCCTTCCCAGGAACAGCAGGGATTAAACGTGGCTATTTCTTTTCTTTCAGGGAAGATTCTTCCTTGCTCCTTCTCACTGAAGGAGCCTCTTCCTGAAGATTAGTAGATAATGCATCTGGAATAACATGAGCTCATCCAGGTTTGTGGTCTATGTGAAAACCAAATCCCAATAATCTCATAGTCCATCTGGCTGCACATACATTTGGGTAAAGTTTAAATATCAACCACGAATCTGGGCTAACAACTTTCAAAGCAGGAGAGGAAAGGAAAGTTTCATTTCTGAGTCAGGGCTGAACATTCCTTTGACTTTGGTGATGTGTTTTTCTTTCAGCAGGCCAGAGAGTGCTGTTGGCAGAAGCCTCTTGGATGTGTTTGTTTCTCCTGTGGTTAAATGTGCTCAGCACACCCTTCTAAGTGTGAACAGAACACAGACCCAGCCTGTACCCTGGCTGGAGCAAAAATTTTAAAGGTGTGAAAACATGAGTCTAGAGATTGGGGAGATTAGCCTTTGACATTCCTTTCAGGAAGAGCATCTCTCTTCTATCTGGGCGATTAGCTAGGCCTGGAGAAGTCAAAGACTGGGGTGCAAGAAAATGTTTGGGATTTGGTGAACCGATAGTTACCAGTACAAGAAATAATCAGGTGGTTTAGTATTAGTTAAAGGCCTGAAGTTTGAAGTAAAACTGACCATGATTCACCATCATGCACTGAAGCATGTTTGATGTGTGACCTTGGGTAGGTTGTTCATCTTCTCACACCTTATAATACAGGGTGGGTCAGGGCATATCTCATGGGGTTCTCATAAACATCACGTTGAAGGGTGTATGTGAACTAAGTGGATAACACGAAGTTTAGCAAAGTGTAAGTATACAAGTAACTGAATCAAGCAGAATTAATTGCCCATCCTGCTGAGAACATATATTTAAAGGGTTTATATGTTTCTTATAATAATTAAGATTTTAAAAAATCCCTGTGTGAACCAGAGTGCTCTCCTAGACATTGCTGATAATTGTAAACACTAGTGTAGCACATTTCTAGAGGGAAGTTTGTCAATACAAATCAAAAGCTCTAAGCAAATGTGATATTTTCCCTAAAAATTCAAATTTGAATTTCTACCCTAAGGGAATAATCAGAAACATAAACTGAGAGTAAATATTAATTATTAATTATAACATAGTTTCCTGCTATGTTTAAGTATTATTTGTAACAGTAAAAATCCAAAAACAAAGTCCAACACAATATGATGGGATTTAATAGCTTTATAGCTATTAGCAATCTTTGTTCAGAAGTATCTTTCATGATAAAGCATTTTAATATATTGTTAAGTTAAAGATCAAAAATAGTCACAGAGCAGCACATACTCTATGAGAGCAACTGTTTGAAAATCCTGAAATATATATATTTTACACACACACACACGCACGCACGCCCACACGCACGCCCTCACACACACAAACTTTAACAAAAAGTAATCTGAAGGAATTGTCCACACACACTAAAATGATGGAAGTCACTGACTGGACAGTTTTTAATATGTTAAAATCTAAAAATATGTAAAAATTCAGATGTCGCACAGTCTGGTTACCTAATTCAAAAATATAATTGTTTTGATGCTGGAGATTGAACTCAGGGATTCTTTATCACTGAGCTACATCTCCAGTTTCTTTTTATTTTATGTTTTTTGAGACAATGTCTGGCTAAGTTTCTTTGGGCCTTGCTAAATTGTTGAGGCTGGCCTTGAACTTGCCATTCTGCTGCCTCAGTCTCCTGAGTTACTGGGATTGCAGGAGTGTGCCATGTGGTGCTCAGCTCAAAAATGACAAAAGAAATAGTAATTGTTATAAAGCTCTAAGTTTTTTTCTTTTTTTGATATTGATCATCTTAGATTTAAATGTCAGCTAAGTAAAACATCATAAAAGTCTTCAGTTCAATAATGATAAACTCTTAGTAATTTAAAACATATTTCCAGTGATGTGAATAATTATGTGCATTTGCAAGTAATGAATCACTATCTTTCATAAATTTGTCTAAGTCTGGTAAAAAAAAATGGAGCTATTGTGATTTTGATATTGGTCCATAAGATTCTTCATTAATTTTTCTAAAAAAAAATTCCAGAAAATGAAGGAGTATCATTCACTCACTATAGATGACAAATACCATTTATTTGAGAAAATCATGAGATGTTCACTTCACTTGATATTAATTGATTAGAAAAGAAATGATTGGAAATTATTGGGTTTTAGTATAGAACTAGAGAAACCAAGAAATGGAAAACTTTCAACCTCTATTACTCCAATACCACATAATAAAAAACAAATCATCATATCAAAGAGATCATTTGACCTTTGCTTTTTTGGGATTGGCTAACTTCACTTAGCATTATTTTCTCCAACTCCATCCATTTACCTGAAAATGCCATGATTTTATTCTCTTTTAGTGCTGAGTAATGTTCCATTGTGTATATATGCCAAAGTTTCTCTATCCATTCATCTGCTGATGGGCATCAGGGTTGGTTCCACAATCTAGCTATTGTGAATTGTGCTGCTATAAACATTGTGCTGTGTCCCTGTAGTAAGCTGTTTTTAAGTCCTTTGAATATAGACCAAGGAATGGGATAGCTGGGTCAAATGGTGGTTCCATTCCAAGTTTTCCTAGGAATCTCCATACTACTTTCCAGATTGGCTTCCCCAATTTGCAGTTCCACCAGCAATGTAAGAGTGTGCCTTTTTCTCCACATCCTTGCCAGCATTTATTGTTGTTTGTTTTTTTGATAGCTGCCATTCTGACTGAAGTAAGATGAAATCTTAGAGTTGTTTTCATTTGCATTTCTCTAATTGCTAGAGATGTTGAACATTTTCTCATATATTTGTTGATTGTTTGTATATCATCTTCTGAGAAGTGTCTGTTTAGCTCCTTGGCCCATTTATTGATTGGGTTATTTGATTTTTTGGTGTTAAGGTTTTTAAGAGCTTTATAAATCTTTGAGGTTAGTGTTCTATCTGATGTGCTTGTGGTAAAGATTTGCTCTCATTCTGTAGGTCCTCAGAACAAAGAGGGGGGAGGGAGGGGAGGAGCCAAGGGGATAGGAATAATGGCAGACCGAGTCATCCATGATTACCCTAAATACATGTATGAAGACACAATTGTTGTAAAAATACTATATATTAAACCAGCAACTCAAAAAATTGTGCTCTTTATATGTAATATGAAATGAAATGTACTCTGCAAACATGTATAACAAATTAGAATAATAAAAAATTTAAAAAAAGAGATAAAAAGATCATTCTTAGCCACTGATCATAGAAAATCGTTTAGTTATATAGCCTGTCTAGATATTAGCTACATTTTATTTTTTTTTTAGAAATTGGTATTTAGATATAGAATATAAAAATTAGATTCTGAGGTTTTATCAGCCTAGAGTTTTCTTTATTGGTTGTTTATTATGGTTTTGTTGGGTGCACAGAACAGCCTTTAAATTTCATACACTGTGTAGAATCCCATGCAGAAAAGATATAAACACAATCAGCAACACTTGCTGAATCAGAATCTTTCTCACTGCCATCAGCAATCACAAAAAAACGAGAATGGTTAAAGTCCAGGTGATCATGACACATTTGGATAATATCTGCAAGACACACAAAAGCTATTTTTTTTTTTTTTTAGGTATAACATGTAAAATGTGGTTTGGTCAATGGATCATGTCAACTTTTCTCAATGTTCTGGCTGCTTCTAACCAGTGTTCAGCAGTAGATTAAAATTTAGGGCAGTTCTTAGAGTTGTAGAGATTTTGTGGCTCCAGATTATTCAAAGGCCTGATTTCAGTCGTTCTTCCAGTTGGTGTTGAGCTAATTTGGCACAGGTATTCTTCTAATTCTTTAAACCTGGCAGGCTTGCATCCAAGAGATTTCTAGATCTATGCTGCTCTAGGTCTGCCTGGTCTATTTTCTGGGTTGCATAATGATGCTCTTAAAACCAAGACCTCCCTTTTCATGGTTCGGAGATGACCTTGTTTGGGGGACAATTTCATACAATTTTTCACCTTGTTGACCTTGTTGAGGTTAGAGCAGGTCTGAGACTATGAATGGAATGAAACTTAAACTCCTGACCTAGCGATATTGTGTTTCTGCCTCATGTACCCAAATATGACAATAGAAATACACTGGATTATTATCACGAAGCTACATCCCCAGTTCTTTTTATCTTACTTCTTTTTTTTTTTTTTTTAATTTTGAGACAAGGTCTGGCTTAGTTGGAACACATGAAGTATAGGCCACAGAAATCCTAACTCCAAACAGGAATGTAAATGCTGTGGAACATGAGGAATTTTTTCTTTTTTTTAAAATCAAACATGTTTGCCTACCCAACAATCAGAAGTGGTAAAGGAAACAAGGTTAGACATTATTTTACAGATGCCAATCAGAAGCAACTCTGTCACTGGTATGTGAAAGCAAATAACATTCCTTGAACATCATCACATAAACATCTCCTGACAACATTTCTGCAAGTCCAGCGTAGAGTGACCACATGTGCGTAAACTGAAGGAGAAGTGCGTGTCAGAAGTGGGTTCCCTGGGACGATCTCACTGGGGAGACAATGCAACCATCTCTAGTTCACGGAGCTTGAGCTCCATTCTATAGTCATGCTGGCCTTTAAAAGTCCTGCAGCTCAGCCTCTCTGCCATAAAGTGGGAGAGCTGGCATTCTTTAGGACCTGGGGGAGTTGTTGTGTTCCACTGGAATGTGTTGAATGGCTTGTAAATTAGAGTCCCTAATGAAAACTCGCTGGTGTCCAACTGGAGCAATCATCTGGTTAAAATCAGGCAGTAATTCCACTAATTTTACTGCCCTTCTCCCAGCCCTCAACGCCTCATTTAGGAAAAAATGTTTATGTTCCCCTCAAAACACCTGCGTTTTAACTTCAGTCCCCAAAGCAATTATAGTTTTTATTTTATTGTATTTATTCTATTCTGCTCTATTCTATTCCATTCTATTCTATTCCATTTATTTTCTAGGTCTGTCTTTTGTGAATGAAGCATTCCTTTCTTTTGTAAAGTATGAGTAAATGAAATCAATCCTGAAAATTTTAACTGTAAGCATTCAAAGTTGTCTTTTGTGTGTGTGTGTGTGTGTGTGTGTGTGTGTGCCCAGAGCCCAGTTGTACAGCTGTTACCCAGACCCTTTAGATATATTTTGGAAAGCAATAGCAAGAATCTCCTCGGAGAAGTTTATGTTGTGGTTAAATGAATTCTGGTTTGAAGGCTGAGTGGTGTGACTGTCACTTATCCAACTGAAAATCTTCCAAACAGGCTGTGGCTTTTATCAAAATTTAGTCCCACTGAGACCCTCTATATTTTTATTAATTTAACATCACTAAAAAACTGTTTTGATCCTTGAGGAAAAGAAATTATGTGACAGGAGTTGAAAGCATAGAATGAAAATCTGTGGCAATTTATTTTATCCTCATGAATGAACAGAATATGAGTTTTTCTGGTTTTCACTTGTTTACATTTTCTGAAAATAAGTTGGAAAATATCTCTCAAAGTTCAGCAAAAATTCATAATTTTGTATTACATTTTGTTTCTTGATAAAAAACAGAGGAAAAAGAATTTCAAGTAACATACACAAATCTCTCTATTTGTTTCCAAAGTGTCACCTTTCCCCGCCCTCCTCCCGGGCCACGTCTGGGAAACATCTGTGAGCTGGGGAGGCATTCTGGGTAATGACATGCAAATGAGCCCACCAGTTAACAGAATTTCCTTGTCCAATAATGGAATTGGACCAACATGTAGGTTTTTAAATTGGAGCCAGGTTTGCCCAGGCCAGATGTGCAAACAAGAGCACGTGTTCTTGGTTTTAGGGATTGGAACAGCAGCGCCCCATGGGGGAGGGGAGGAAGATAAAACCATGTGACAGGCCATCAAATAAAGAACAAGAAATGGCTAGAAAGGTTCTCTTGGGTTGTCTGGGTATCAGACAGGTCCAGGTATTCCTATCTGTTTACTGTGGAGTGTTACCTGTGAGGATGTTCACTGCCATGTCCCCACAAGTGTGCCAGATTGGCTTATTGGTGTGGCAGCTCTGGTCTACCTATCAGAAGGCTCCCTCTACCTTAGATTAGCCACTTGTCAGGGTCCTGATTGATGTGCTCACTTTCAGAGGCAACCTAACTCACTTGCATTATTGGGAAACTTGAGAGGTCCCTCTTTCCCTCATTTACCCTAATTATTAGTTGGTCCTCCTGAAGTGCAGAATGGGGGGTATTGACTGACATCCTATATTGTATACCTTCCATTGTACATCCTTAGAAAACTGTGGTTGCCACTACCAACCAGAGTCTAGGCTCACAGCCCTACCACATAAGAGTCAAGTCAACACCTGGTCTTTACTGCTTAGGAAAAAAAAAAAATAAATAACTGATACCATTAACTTTGTAACAGAAAGAGGTAATTAAAATGGCAAATGGCTATTGAAAGAATCTCAAAGAACCAAACAAAAGCTTCAATGAGCTTAAATCAAAACTTGGCTTTCTCAAATAACTTAAAATAGGATTTTAAGCTTTTCTTTCTTTTTTTTTTTAAGTAAAAAGATATCTTACCATTAAAAAAAAAGCCAAAATATATTATGTTATAGATGTCACAATTAATGATCATCATGTAACCAAGGCACATTGAAGATCAGAAAATGAGCAAACATTTGGATGTACTTCTCAAGGATGATGGATATATTTAACTGATGGCTATTGAATTTATCAGGGTCAGTTAGCATAATGAAAACATATTTTATGAGGCTGTTAAAGGGATAAATTGTTTTCATATTTATTCATCTGTTCCCAAGGCTAATTTTGGGGTTTTAAAACATGCTTTTCATGTTCCTAAAATGAACAGCTAAATAAATAAAGCATTAGTTTGAGAACAGAAGTAGCCACTATAGATATAACATGGTACTTTTCAGAACAGCCCTAAGTAATGATTTTGTGACTTGATGTTCATCAGCCACAGCAAATAGTCTCAGGATTCCCAAGATAATAAAAATAAATAAATTAGAAATATACATCAGTAAGGAACATAACAACGACAACTTAGGTTGATGTTTATTAAATGAAACACAAAACCAATACAATTCTATTTATTATTTAAGTGAAGAAAACTTTTGCTTTGATTCATTGCTGAGTGCATTTTCATGGTCTGAATAATATGAAGGGTCTGGAAAAATTTTATTTTATTTTGTTTAATTCAAAGCATCAACTGTCTCTTAAAATTAAAATGGGAACTCTTAGATACTGGCTCCCAAAGCATGCTTTGGGTTTACAAGCTTTCAGAGAGGAAAAACTGCCAGGAGGGACAATGCCCAGTTTGTCATTTAGCAGGGGGTCAACACACTCATGCGAAGTCTAGGATTAGCAAGGGTCCCAAAGCAGCCTAGGTCAGAGGGTGCTTATTGATGACTGTTGTGCTTTTCAGAATTGTCCTTGCCCGCTGGTGTTTGTTATGTCCCTTCTATACTTTAATAGTCTTGATTACTCAGGCATAAAATGTAGCCAAAATTCAATGTGAAACTCACCTACACTCTGGTCCTCAGATGGCAGGCTCACTCTTAGGGTATGAGAGTAATAATCATTCCTTGATTTTCTCTTCAGTTAGTTTTTTTCCAGGATTCAACCATTGGCTCACCCCACTGTCTGTTCCTTGCACGCTGCTAGCTTCAATGATTCTGTTTTGACTTCTGTTCACTTTATACTCTCTTCCTAGGTGATTCCAGTAACTCTCATGGCTTTGATCACCACCTCCCTTTTCTGACTCCACTGCAAAACCAGGTTTGTGTTTGCATCTGCAAGCATCTTGTCTGGGAAGATACTTAGGTGTCTCAGATTCATGGCAACTAAAATCAATACCACTTGGCATTCTGATACTATTTGGCAACATCTCTTCTGTTCCCTGCCCTCTTTTTGACCCTTCCTTTGACCCCCTCCTTTCTCTCTCATCACAGCAGTAGAATAATGGCCACCATAAGCACTGCCTCAGAACTTTTACCAAAGGAAGTCTTCCCTCTTCATTCACATACTTTCCCCTGCCCTAGACTTAATAAGTCACATCCCTCTTGCTCTGATGGTTGCAACAGCTTATTTCTCACTCATTATTCTTTCTATGTTAATCTTATTAAATGTTTAGTCCCCACCCCCCAAAATGTGGATAATGACTCTGGACAAAGATATTCATTGATTCTTTCCTGCTGGATGAAATTCAGCTTTTTACTGCATAAGACTCATCATGATTTGAACATGATCTTTATTGTCAGTCCATATCTGGCCGTTCCTATCCTTCACCATCACTGACCAAGATGACTTCTTCATTGTCCCCCTCCTACAAGCACACTGGGCCTGCCCATCTGTGTTCTCCTCTTCTCTTGGACTAGACAGTTGTCTTATAGTTTTGAAAAAACCAGCCCACTCCTTTGGTAAAAGGCTGTTGAAGGAAGGACACTGATGGAAGTTAGCTTGTTAACTACATTTTAATACTTCAGGGATGAGACAAGACAGTAACGTAGATGGTCATTGCTGGGAGAAAATGTTGGCAGAACTACCCTTCAGGCTTTGTAACGGGGAAGTGAAAAAGAAGGAAATTTCAATGCAAAATAAGTTGGTTTGGAGGTCTCAAGCGTAGATGAGTTCTCTTTGGTGCCAAGAAAAACACATGTAAATTAGCATGGGAAATGCACATGATTGGTCAAAGAACAAAAGTGGATAGGAAACCCAAGGGCACAGTGACGGATACAAGAAGTGTCAAGATGAGAGGACGTGGAAGTTGATCCCAGATACATCTAGGCTATTGCAGAATCTGGCATCTCTCTCCACACTCCAGTAGCAGCAATCTAGGCCGCAATTTACATTTTACATTTGTGTGAGCTCCTGGAATTGGGTAGTGGAAGTGTTAGGGGCGGTAGATTAGAGAGAAACAGACCGCGCAACAGCAGTAGAAGAACAGGCAGGCATGCAAAATGTGCAACAAAGGGCAGATAGAAGTATTTGCTTCAGCTTTAAACCAATGTGTGTGTAATTAACAGCTCCAATTCATGATTTAATTTCCCCAACATATTACTTTTTATTGCAAACCCTTCATGGAACATTGTGAATTGGCTGTGAATCAGAAAGATGCTTCAAGATGGGCCTGACACAGTTTCCTTTCAGTTTCTTGTGACTGAATTCGGAGCTGGTGACAGACAGCACCCCAATAAAGCAAGGCTCAAATACTCTCTTTACCTCAGCAGCAGGTCTATGAACAAAATTAGCTGAACAACCTAGTACATCCTTGTTACTGTGACACTGTGTGGGGACCAGCAGGTTCACTTGGGGAATTGTGACTTCTTTCCTGTTCAATTATTAGTCTGTCTACCAAGACCACCTACAATTGCCAATTAGCACAAGTTGTAAAGGGATTCGTGCTAAATGAATATCTTGATTTGACTTCACTTTCCCATTTGGAGTTGAAACTTTCAGATGGTAAAAGCTTCCAGTCCCTTCCAAAGAAATGAGATTTGAACAGAAACAGAAACTACATTCTCCACCTCTCTGAAGGGAAACAAGAAATAAACTCACACACACAGACTCCAAATCTGAATTTCTTTGAACTCTATCAGTCTGATGGTTAGAATGTTGTATAGACTTAGAGAGAAACAAAACTTATTGAGAGAAGGAAGCATAAAAATATTGGGATATTCTGTAATCCACTGAACAAGTCTTAAATCTTCCTGACAATGTGTTGCAGGTTTAGATTCTATTATCATCTCTAAAGTACATATGAGCAAAGAAAGAAAACTTGATCACAAGGAGACATGAATTATTTAAAACTTGGCTCTACTCACACAAAAATGAAATTAACAGCCCACAATTCTCTTAATAATTCAAACAAAATTCTCTACTTTCCCTTAATCAATTGTATGTTTTAAATAAAGTATTTTTCTGCCTGAAATAGTCAAGTGATTTCTTCAAATGCCCATTCTGTGTACACACAGGCAGAGTGTACACATTTAAGTATGTTCCATAATTAATTTTGAAGTGAAAGGAGAATTGCCGACGTTTAAAATAGGAAGTCCATTACCAGAACAATTGGAACTTTGCTTACAAATGTGGGTAAACTACTTTTCCTTCTACTTAAACCCTCATATATTATGTAAATAGAAGAAAAAAAATTCTGTTTGTAATAGATCTTTTTTCGTCTTGTCCATCTGCAGACACGAAAGAAGCCATACTCTACCATAGATTAGACCAGGAAGCTGATTGCCACAGGCCTCAGGTCTGTGAAAAATATACTACTGTTTAGCCTGGATTTTTCTTTTTCTTTTCTTTTTAAACATTAAGTAAAGGAAAAGTCATTTTATGGTCAAATATGATACCATATGTTCTTCTAAGAAAATTTGGCTCAACTGATCCATTGCAACAAATTAAAAGGGGTAGATTTAGATACCTTCACCCTCACATTTGGTGGTTTGATGTATAAGAAAAATGTAATTAAAAGAAGAGAAGAAAATGTGGGCATTCCATTTTTAAATTTTAGGCCCACTTTCTACCACCTTGTGGCACGTACCTCACAAGTTTTGGGACTCCTCATATGTTTGCCTGCTTCTAGAAACAATCATCAGGTTAAATGAACACTTAAGCCATGTGGCAAGTTGACTCCCTAATTTCAATACAGGAATTGGGAAGTGGAAATACAACCAGAACCTTGAAATGGCAAAGCATTGACTCAAGTCCTAAATATCTATAATTCAAAAATTGAGTAATGTTTTCTAAGATTGTATGAAGTTACAGTTTTGTTTGGCATAAAACATAGGTTTGTTGCTACATCTAACCAATTCTGATTACATTTCTACTCACCTCTTGAAGGATACCATACACTCACGCATACATGCACACCTGAAATCCTCATCGTATTTACTGATGTATCTCCATCTTTTACGACATTGTCTCCAGAGTTCATGGAAGTGCTAATAGCCATGTGTGCATTACTTTTGTCTTAAATCCAGTATATGTCAAGCATGAAAACTTTATCAAAACAAGTAATGAAAGGATTTGATTGGGGGGGTAGATTTGGTGGAGGCTACATCTAGAAGACTAAGGAATGAACTTCCCAAGATGCAGTGAGAGAAAATGTCTGAAACAGAATAGAACAAAGGGTGCTAACATTCTGTGGACCTATTATACATGCTATCTAAATTCATCCTAAAAACAGTACTCTAAATCTGCAGAGTTTAATCCTATGGGACTCTGTTATCTGAAGAGGTTAACCGGTTTGGCATCTGTTATCTGAAAATCTGAAATGCTACAAAATTTGAAACTTTTTCAGTACTGACATGATGTCACATGTGGATATTTCCACACCTGACCTCATGTGACAGGCTATTGTCAAAATGCAGGCACAGTAAAAAATATCATATAAAATTACCTTCGGGCATGTGTATAAGGTATATGTGAAAACTTAATGAATTTCATGTTTAGACATGGGTCCTGAGCCCAGGATATCTCTTTACATATAGACAAATATTCCCCAAATCTAAAACATCCCCAAATCTGAAGCATTTCTAGACCCAAGGATTTTGGATAAGGAATACTCTTTGTATCTGATTATGTGTATCACTCTCACAAAGCCACTGATCTATGAGAAACAAGAAACATGTATTTCACTTCATTTCCCACTCCAAGATGGGACATGCCCGTACTCACGATTTTCTGGTTGTCCTGCAGTAAAGGAACTCTCCTGCAAAAATGCAAAAATGCAAAAAAAAAAAAAAAAAAAAAAAAAAAAAAAAAAAAAAAAGTGGGAATCTTCTTTTAATGTTGGGATAATTTGAAAGACAATGTGAATAATTTAGACCTGAATTATCTGGTTGGGCCTTAGTGCCAATTAAGTTAACTGACTAAATTATCCTAGGGCTGATAATTTACAGCAAACAAAGAGACAGAGAGAGTTAAGATAAATACCTGAAGGATTCATTTACAAACTCAGTTAATAATGTTTTCAGTCCTAATTACTCAGTTTGGCTATCTAAGTTGATCTATTTGCTGTGTAATTGTATAATTGCTTAATTCTCCACTCCAGGTTGTAGAGAGGATTAGATGAAATAGTGTGTATTTAAAGAGTTTTGTAGAGCTTGCTCCAAGCTTGCTCTGGCCCTCTCCATTACACCCTTCCTACCATCATTGGGTGGTCAGATCTCTTGTGGGGAAACCTGCTTCACAGAATCATCCAACTTTGCACCCATCCACTCTTGCAAATCATAGCATAATTAACTTGGTTACAGGACAGGCTATATCTGGAACACCAAACCTAAAGAATCAACTCCCCAAGCATCCATAGCAAAAATGTCTGAAACAGAATAAAGGCACTAATATTTTGTAGATGTTATATGTACTAATGTCTTCCTGAAAACATTCTGAAGATATGAATGAATAACTTTATAGAAAAGATGCTAAGATTCAATGAGGTGAAAGAACACATCCAAAGGCATGTAACAATGAAATGATAAGACAGTAGCTCAGGCTTTACTTGCTGTAATGCCTTTATTCTGTCTAGTACACTGTGTGTCCTTTGTACACAGTGCCACTCACATATGGGCATAGCATATATTTCAATGGGATAAAGTGCAGATCATGGAGAAAGAGAATATATGGCTGAATTTTATATATTGGTCAACTTGCTGGGACTTAAATTATACCAGCGGCCTGAGTTTCCCATTGGTCTTCAGATCAGATAACCTTCTAAATTGTTTTTAAAAACATGGATCAGGAATTGAGAGCTATAATTTCTATGGAAAGTCCAGTTGGCTTCAGATGAATAGTTAGCTGTGACATATCTAGTGGGTTCCCACATTCTTCCATGGTCAGAATCCTGTGTGGTTATAGGGATGGACAGCAGAAGCCCTATGGGGAGGAGGAGAGAGTGAAAAAAAAAAAGTTTGGAGTGGACAATCCCAGGTTAACTGGACAACTGAATACTAATGGAGAATTCTTTGGTTGGAGTCAGAAAAGTGGGTTTAATTTTTCTACGGTCATCCTTATTCACTAAGCGCCCTTGATCAAGGCTCTCATCTCTCTTAATCTTGGCTTTATCATCAGTAAAATAAAACCAGCCTGGTCTACTAGGCCTGTTGTGTGGATCGAATGGAAGGATCTTTGTGAAAGTTCTTTGAAACATAAAATAAAAAAGCACTGTACAAACGTGAGGATTATTAGCAGCTAGTCTGTTCCATTTCTGTTGCCAGGCAAATCCTTGGCCACTTGCCCTGACCGCAACATCCTCATGACAGGCATGGTGCATGGTAGAAACCGGAAACAGGCCACTTTCACATTATTTTAAAATTTGTTATGAAATTTTGCCAGAACTTTATAAATACCAGCTAGGGCAATGGGGTGTTGTACCACATTCTTTCCACCTCGTGAACGATTGTTTTTTGTTCTGAACTCTTAAGTTAAAATGCATTGAGTTGCAGTTGCTGATCTGGGTCAGCTTGTGAAATGCCTGATATGTAATGCTTGATTCTAGTCAATTATCTTTAGTTCCTCTCTTTTATTAGTGTTAAATTTGAATTACAGGGCGAAGGGTGGGAGTGGAGTGAGGACTACATGCTAAACCTTTCAGGCAGTGAATTCATTTGTATTATTTTATTATCATTCTTTATAAGTATCATTGGTTTTAGTCCTTTGTTGATTTTCGACTACTCCAAACTCATCCTCTCTCTCTTCTGCTTTAGATTTATTTCCTAAAAGCAAATGATGAACTTTACCATTGTAAAATTTGAAAGAAAAAAAAAAACTCACAACAATCTTAAACTTGTAGTTAACAAAATAAACTGCAGATAAAACCCCTGAAGGTCTTGGCAGCAAATGTTTCCCACTAAAATGGAACTCTGTGCACTCCTAGTCTGAAACAAATTAGGAAGGAGGGGGAAAAATCAACAGCTCTGGGGTGAAACTGGGGTTGGTGCTGCCTCATCATTTTTTAACCAAAAATAAAACAAGCAAATTTTGTTTAACTGCAGGTCAAAATAAAAAAAAAAAATTAAAAAGTCCCTCATCTGTTCAATGTAATTGCTAGCAGAGTACAGTCCTACCAGCTGCAGGGTTCATGGATAAATGGAGAAAACCATAATTTTTTTCTCTCCCTGGGGGTTAAACCTGCAAACTTTAAGTCAGTTCCTCTACAATATGCTTTTAATATACCATGAGAAGCCAAGTCAGAATGTCTTTAGAGTATTTTTCTATTCTTTTTGGCCAGTATGAAATAATCATGTAACATACTAGAGTTCAAGCTCTGGAAGGAAAAGAAGAAAAAAAGTATTTTTTTTTCCCCCCAGTAACTACAAACAAGACACTCTGACCTCACCCTAAAGATGACTGTATGATTTCCAGGGTTTTGTCACCAAGAGATGAGTCAAAGTGGCTTTAATTTGGATTTGTCAAATTTTGCCACTTTCTTTCTCCATATTCTTCCTCCCAACTGGAGGAAGATTTTTCCTAGAATGTGACCCTTAATTTTAAACCCAAGTGTAGATTAAGGAAAAATTGGCCCATATTTTCCTGACTCATTTACACTTAACTCACTGAACTCTATAAAAAAAAAATTGTGGTGTCCACAATACTCAATGAATGGTTTCTAAAATCATCTTTAAACCCTTATTTTGTTTGCATAAGATGTTAAATTTGAGCTGAAAGGGAATGGAATTTGAGCTAAAATTTTTAAATTTGGGTTTGAGATAGAATTTATCAGTTTCATGCAAGGGTCTGAAAGAAAAAGGAGAAAAAGTATGTTTTAATTTTTTCACCTCTAGTTAGGTTTTTCTCAATGGGAAATTTCACATTGTTGGCAGGATAGAATTGAGAAACAGATTAACCATGGGATGTAAGTATTCATTTCAGAGTAACATGAACGGTGAGCTAGAATCTAATAGGAGTATGTCCAAGGACCTTAGGAGAGAGAGTATCCTGGATTTGATTAATCTTCTCTTTATCTTACTTTGATCTAGAAAAAAAAAAGGATATATATTCAGGCAAAGAAGAACCGGCTGGAAGATGGGAGAGAAGTTAGTTAATTATAGGTGGCCCTAAGAAATCAAGGCATGTGGCACTTGGCACCCCGTGGTCCCACACCCCTGAGCATGGAGTACCACCTAGGAATGTGGTTTTGGAGTTCTGCCCAAGGTCATCTTCATCTTCTTGACATCAAGGAGAAGCATATTTCTACCTCTCCATTTTGACATTATCATTGCAACAAATGATAATTAAAATATCAATTGTGGCTTATCTGTTTTGATTCGCCCATTTGGGAAATGTTTAAAATCCAGACTTGAAATGTCAGGTGGCAATTATGTACAAACATAGCTCTGAATCATATCTACATGGAGTAGGGAAAGGAATATTGAACACTAATCCCAGTTTCATTACTTAAAGTTTAGAAGACAACTTCACAGCGTTGAGTTTTGCTTTGCCACCTGTGAATTATTTGGGATTATTTCTACCCTCATCTGAACATCATAATGTTTAAAAGGGAGGCATATCAGTGCTTAACAAGATCCATTATTTAGGCAATTATTCTTCCTCCTTTGCAAAGTGGAGATAGTGTGTTCACTTGAATTGCTGCGAAGATTAAATGAGTGAATATATGCTGCTTAATTCAGTATTTATCATGAAACATGAATACCATATTTATTCAATTTCAAAAATGTCTCACATTCTAACATTCTTGAAATCAGACTTTTTTTTTTCAACATAAGCAATCTGATATTCACTGGGAGAGCTGGTATAATTGCTTTTCCTTGTACTTGTGTGTTAATCAGCTTTGTGTCACTGAGGCCAAAATACCTGACAAGAACAACTTTGAGGAGGAAATGTTTGTTTTGGTTCATGGTTTCAGAGGCTCAGTTCATAGTCAGTTGAGTCCATTGCTCTGGGCCCAAGATGAAGCAGAACATTTACTCCATTCCTGGCAGCCAAGGAAACAGAGAGAGAGGCACGCAGGGAAGGGACCACAGGGAAGATGCACCCTTCCAGGGCACATCCCCAGTGACCCACTTCCTCCGGTTATGCCCTACCTGCCTACAGGTACCACCCAGTCAGTCCATCATAGATAAGGCTACAGCTCTCACAGTCCAATCATTTCACCTCTGAACAAGAACATTCCTTCATGGAGACCATACCAATGTGTAATCATTAACAACTCCAGCATCAAAACTAGCAGAAAGTTTGTTAATGACATGGGAAAGAATAGTTCAGAAACTATGGTAAAAAACTGTTTTAATTACTAGAAACCAAATAGGTCTTGGGAGAAGTGGGGAAGATGATAAATTGGGCGTGTTTTGCAACATTCTTGAAGTGAGAATCAAGAACAAGATAACTCTTCATTAAGTGCAGAGTTGGCCTTGGAGTTCAGCACCAATGGTTTTCAATTCTCCTCCTCCTCCTCCTCCTCCTCCTCCTCCTCCTCCTTCTTCTTCTTCTTCTTCCCCCCCAGTGTTAGAATGGAACCCAGGGCATCTTACATGTTAGGCAAGCACTCTACCACTGAGTTACACCTCAGTTATTTTCTTAAAATATTTCATTACCAACTTTATTCTTCCTTCCTTCCTTCCTTCCTTTCTTCCTTTTGTACCAGGGATTGAACTCAGGGTCACTCCATCACTGAGCCACCTCCCCAGCCCTATTTTGTATTTTATTCAGGGACAGGGTCTCACTGAGTTGCTTAGCACCTTGCTTTTGCTAAGGCTGGCTTTGATCTTGTGATCCTCTTGCCTCAGCCTCCTGAGCCAATGGGATTACAGGTATGTGCCACCACGCCTGGCTATTACCATCTTCTTGAAGGTATAGAGGAAAATACTGGAAATGAAAATTGAGACATCAACATCAACTATTTGGAGTAAAACAGTAATTTGGGGGCTGGGGCTGGGGCTGGGACTCAGCAGTAGAGCGCTCGTCTCACATGTGTGAGATCCTGGGTTCGATCGTCAGCACCACATAAATAAAATAAAGTATTGTGTTCACCTACAAGTAAACAAATACTTTTAAAAAAACAGTAATTTGGTAGTTATACTTTGGAAAAATGTATCAGATATTTAATTATTATGTTTCATATACATAAACATATATATATACACACATACACATAAGAATAAGACATGATATAATTCAGTAGACTTGGGTATCAAAGAGCCCTCCTAATAATGATACCTAAACCTTCCACATGGCAAAGAAGCATAGTACCATAGGTTCATTGGTAGTGTTTAAGGGTTTGAATTAAAGCTGCTAGTATCTTAGATTTAACAAAATGTGTAATTATCTTGGTGAGAACTGGGTTCTCTATTGAATATAATGACAAAAGTGAGACATGGCACATTGAGCATATTTATAGAATGTTTTGGTAAACATGGAGAGCACAGTGGAATGGACCCTGTCAGGTCTGACTCCTACTTGTCACTACAAACATCCTTTCTGTCATGCTTCACAAGTGTTTTCATTCTCCATCACACACACACACACACACACACACACACACACACACACACACGGGGTCTTTGCCCACCAACACCCTGTGTCTGCATTGTTCTTTTCTCCTTCTTGTGGCCTGGAGCACTGGATGTGGCTGGTGCCCACTGATGCATCTGCTTCTCTTTTCCTCCCTGACCACACAAAAGGACTTTGCTGCAAGTCAGTATGGCTGTGATTTGCTTTGGCCAATAACATACCAGGGAAGCAATGTGTGACACTGGAAGGTGAATGCATGAGAGTACTAGTGTTTTGTCCTGTACTCTCTTCCCAACTGCTGCAGCAAGCTAAGAAACATTGTGTTGAGATGGGGCAGACAGAAGTATCATGGACTGCCACCTTATTGTGGGGAGAACAGCTGCCCAACAGAAGGGTCTGGGCTTGTTGCTAATTATTCCTGATTAAGGAATGCTCTTGAATCTTATGGATTCTTGGTAACATAGCATAATCTAGTTTATTATATTTGTCAGCTTTTAATCACTGGGACCAAAATGCTATACAAGAACAATTTAGAGGATAAAAAGTTTATTTTGGGCTCATGGTTTTAGAGATTCAGTTCATGGTCAGCTGACTCCATTGCTTAGGGCTTGAGTGAGGCAGAACATCAAGGCGAAAGTGTATGATGGAGGAAATCTGTTCAGCTTATTGCAGCCCAGAAACAGACAAGAGAGCAAGCAAGGAGCCCATGACAAGATAAAATCCCCAAGGATACACCCCCAGTGATCCACCTCCTTTAGCCACACCCCACCTGCCTATAGTTACCACCCAGTAATCCTTTCAAATTATCAGTCCATCAAATGGATTGATTCACTGATTAGGTCACAGCTTCTATAATCTAATCATTTCACCTCTGAACATTCATGTATTGCCATGTGAGCTTTTCAGGGGATAACCCATATTCAAACCATAACAATTAACTTAGTCATTCGAAGTTTTTACAGGTAAATGGATGGAGTTGGTTAATATCATGCTAATCGAAGGAAGCCAATCCCAAAAAACCAAAGGCCAAATGTTTTCTCTGATAAGTGGATGCTGATACATAATGGGGGTGGGGGCAAGGGAAGAATGGAGGAACTTTGGATTGTGCAGAGGGAAGAGGGGAGAGGGGTGGTGGGGGAAAGATGAGGGAATGAGACATATTATTACCCTATGTATGATTATGATTGCATGAATGGTGCGACTCTACATCATGTACCAGAGAAATGAAAAGTTGTGCTACAGTTGTGTAAAAAATAAAAAAAATCAGATCTCAACTAGAGAGTCTCTTATCTTCTCTCAGACTCAGCTTCCTCATCTGTAAAGTGGGACCAATAATAGATTGAGACTGTCTGATATGGCTGAAGGAAAAAGAGAAACATGTCTAAGATCTTAGAAAAAAAAATACTTTGGTATATAGTGACTTTTTCAGTAAATATGTACTCTTATTATTTCTCCATAAATCTTTCTTTGGTGGGCCATAAACTCTACTTTAGGTGCATATAGACCCTTTTGCTTCTTCATAGCACCTGCTTCAGTGTGGTCTTTCTGCTTTTCTGTGTCTGACTTGATGATGAACTCCTTGAGGGTGGGCATAATGCTGGCTTTACTTATTATTTTGCCCCTCAAAGGCAGCACAGTGCCTATAGACAGAGGATGCCCAGGAAGTATTTGTTGAAGGAATAATAGTGAAAACTCAAAGCTTTCAATTACCAGAGTGTCCTGAATCTGAATTATCCAGAAGCTGGATCTGGTTGTTTTCCACTATAGACACATCATAGGGATATTTGTGAAAATGCATCTGCAATCACCACCAAAACAGCATTTCTAAGGATTGAAGCAATATTTGAAGGAAATAAGGGGAAGAGTTAGAAATAACATACTTTTCCTTAAGTTAATAATTTATCTTGTGATCTTGCCATTCTGGGTGTCATGGATGCTTTTATACTTCTCAGTTCAAACTACAACTTTCCTGGTACAAGAAAGTTGAATGTGAAGTCCCCCATTTTAGCACCTCATATAGCTATGTCCTGTAAAGCTGTTGACAGAAAGGCTTGAAAATCAAAGCAATAACATCATCAACAACAAAAGCCCTCCTAGATTCTCAGCCCCTGTGCTTTTGCGCTCAGCTCAACCTTTGCCACAAATAGCCTTACTGTGTCCTTTGAACAATAATATCTTAAGCTTTTATAGTGCCTTATAGCTAAGCATCTTGAGACATTTTACAATAACATTAAAAGGAAAGCCAGTTTTTTTCTTAAGAATTGCCACAGGGGCCACACTAAAAGCCAGTAGTTTGCTACTTTATCCTGAAATGAAAGGGAAGCTGGCAGTGGGATAAATTAGAGGATGACCCTGTTTCTCAGCCTTCCTGGCTGAACTCACCTGTCACCACATGATGGTGGAGGTCAGGTGAGGGAAGTAGTATTCACAGCCAAGGAGGACTTTTGACCCATGTATGGGTGCAAAACGCAGAAAGGTGTAAAATCAGAGCTCTCAGTTCTCATAACCACATTCTATGGCTTAATTTTGTGTGTGGGGGGGGGGGGGCAGGGGGGGTAGAAAAACACACTCATGTTCGAATTTTGGATGATTTGTAAGTGTAATCAAATATTTACATGACAGAAAATTAATTTTTGTATTTGAGCAATCTCAAAACTTGTAATTGTTAATGTGTGAAAATATTTCTCCTTTGGAAATCTATTTTTAAGTATCCAAATATATCTATATCTATATATATGTATATATACATACATATTCACATATATAACATGCATTGTTTTTATATTTTATTATATCTACACACACGTGTGTAGATATACATATTCATATATGCATATACAAACATATACATATATGCACACACACATATCTCTGGCTCCACACAATATTGCTTAAACTGGTAAGGATTCATCAGGTTACAACCTTCTTTTTTTTTCTTTTTTTTTTTCCAGTTTTCAATTACAACGATCTAATGGATAAAGCCTAAGATTCAAAGCCAAAGCTACATTAGCAAAGTGAACAGAGAATTAAGGCAATTATCTCAGTAATTAAGGGGACCAGCCAAACCTTTTTTGGCGGAGATGTCTCAATAAGTTGAGGAAAATGTGGGACGGAGGAAGAGAAACATTTGCATTTTCGGAATAAAAGCCTCCTTTGGCCAATTCATGCTGATAATCTAACCAGAGTTACTCATTTTGACTTTTCCCACTTAACCGAAGTGATGTGGAGGCTTTGGGGCATTAATAATTGATCATTTAGGTCTGTCTGCGTCTGTGCTACTCAGAAGCAGGCAAAGAATAAACTTGTTTAACCACCTCTGGCTCTCAAGGACGTGCCGGCTGATTTTGAGAAGGTTCGCCATCTGACATAATAAACCTTACCTTTCCGGTGGGGCTGCAGCCAATCCGGAGCAGCCCGCTTTAGCAGCGCGCTCTGTGCAATGGAGCTTCGTGCTGTAACTGCCCGAGGAAACCATCCAATGGGATTTCTTAAATCCTTTTTATGATGCCTCTTCTGCCAAGGAAGTTTCTGAACAAACCCAGTGGGCTGCTCTTTCTCCGCCCGGCTGATGCCACACCCGGAGAGGGCAGCCCCAGGGCACCAGTGTTTTCTTTGCCTCTGCTTTTACTGCTGAGCTCAAGTTTAGTTGTATCTGCCTTTAAAAAACGACAAATGTGTTCTAATTTTAGTGCATCACGGCAATAATTGTTTTTATTTCAGTGGTGAAGGAAAAGTGAAGGAAAAACAGCTTGGGACTTAATAACCACCTTAGCCTGCAGCCTTCGACTTTATTCATGAGATTTTTTATCTGCTTTCTCCGTCTCCCTGTACTCTTAGCATCTTTAAGGCATAGCTTTAAATTACCTTTGCAAAGGTTATATGTTTATTTACAAAGAGCTGGCTATGAATGGGCTTTCCAAGGGTGGCTTCCAGCGATAAACATCTTCAGCTCTCTTAACCACGGAGGCCAGCTGAATAAGGGGGGGGTCTAGAACTTCAGACATAGTGTAGATTATGGCCTCATTAACCACCTGACCTGCATTGTGTGCAAATTTCATGAAAGTAGGATGCATGTTTATTCCCTGAGGTATACTGCTTTGTGATTTTTTTTTTTTTTTTTCCTTTGAGGGAAATCATGAAAATTATCCTTCAAGGTAAGAGTTTTCATTTGCATACAAAAAAATATGTGAAATCTCTTCTTGCCTACATGCAATGTATTTACCTAGCAAATAACACCTAGGCACTAATTATATGCATAGCAATGTCAGGAATCTCAACCCCACCCCAGCTCACACAAACATGTAAGTGAAATAAAACACTGGCATGACAAGCTGACTCACTCAAAATGAAGGCTTCTATTTGGGGCCTCAAATATCTGACCATTTTGAAAAACTAGATGTATATTTTTAAATCCAAGATTTCCAGATAAATAATATGTTTGGCTAAAAATAAAGGGAAAAAAAAAAAGACAAAGATCTGATTTGTTTTGTCTTTATAAATATCCAAATGTGGAAACAAAAACTCTTGGGATTTGTGTTTGTGTGTGTCAAAATTAGAGGACATGTCACTGAAAAATAATTTTATGTAGTGAACTTGTCCATGTGTGGGAAAATAGGAAACATGAAAAGTTGAAAATTACAGTCTAGCTTTTGTTTATTTAGATAAGTATTTGTGAAATTGATCATCGTCATGATAAACACTGGCCTTTTCCCTTGTGTTAAGAACTTACAAAATTATTCCAGCCCTCTGAAGAGAGCAGTTTCTCTTCCTGGACACTCACCCCTATGTATTACTTGTGTTCTTTACAAAGCTCTCAAATCAGAAGTTTCTATACTGGCCAGCCTTATCACTGGGTTGATCAATTGATATCTCTCTCTCTCTTTCTCTGTCACCTGCCAATTATTACCACTCAGTAATATATTAATTTTACTTTTTCCCATGCATGTGCTTGCATGTCTTATTTCCCCAATTATATCAACACATTTTAGGAGTGCTGAAAATGCATCTTCATATTCCCTTTCAGCATTTTGCTATTATCTACCTCACCCATAGTAGATTCTCAATAAACCTTGTTTGTTTGATAGGCATTAAGTCCAATAATGAGTACTCAGAGTAATCTGTGGCACTTAGTAGGTGTTCTGTAAATGTTAGCAACTTAGATAGTTAACAAAGCAGAGCAAAGAGAAATATTTCAACATCTTGCTTGCTTAACAGTTGAATGGAAACTTGATAAAAGGTCTTGTTTGTCATATACGAATAAAACAGTGACTTCATATTTCTCATGCCTTTACTTTTCTCTTTATTATTAAGTACTGAATACTTCTTTGCCCAGTGGAGACCTCAGCTATCCATCCAGTTATCTCTAGTGATCTCCTAGGACAGATCGTACATTTTCCAGATTGCTGTGGAGAAACCTGTCACAGCTGTGCATGGTGCTAGGGAATCTCAATGGGGGCTGCTGCTCCCTGATGCTTCCCAGCAGCAGGAGGCCCAGCCTGACACTGCATTCTGAAACTTTTATGGCTCATACTCTCCCTTATTGGGGTTTTGTTTAACTACACCTTTCTAATCATTGCAATTAAAAAATGCATTAGAACCTTTCAACTTATGTTGAAATGTGTAAAATGCTTCTTTGAACCACACCTAAAACAAAATGCTAAGCTGATGGGTTTTATTTATTTTTTCAATGCATGTGAATTTTTTCCACTTTAACTCTCAATTTATCTAGAAGTTTGCAGTGGAGCATAGCCACATTGCCCTGAGGATAATTATGAACAAAGGGAAAGTTTCCAGAAATTTTGGAATGGGCCAGGCCTGTTCAAGACAACTAGAAAGTTGGTTGCCTTAGGTCTTGAGAAGATGTAATAGATAATTCAGGCCTCGATTTCTCTCCCCTACCACTTCCCATAACTCAAGACAAATAAGTATGCTTTTAACAATTCTGTGCTTGCTTTCTGTTTGGTCCATGGTCTATCTGATAGATCTTTATTAGGTTATTTTTGAGCTATTAATAAGCATCCTAATGCAATCTTTGCTTTAGAGACAGAGAAAATCATTTTTATGGATGGAATAAGGGAAACCCTCTTCTCCTGTGATTTAAAGGCTTTTAAAATGGCATGAAGGAACTGATAAAGGAATCCAGTGGTTAGGAAGAAGTTGTGCCCCAAAATTTGGAGTGAGAAGCAGAGAATAATTTATAGGAAATGAAGACTGTAAAGTCATCATGAGGGAAAAACAGATTTCGTCTTGATACTATCAATTTACATTTGGTTGTGCAGGTTGAACAAATAAATTTAGAGGGCATAATTTAGATGAGAATTGATGCAAATCATGTCTTCTAGAGAGATTTGTAGTGCACGACCTGTAATAGCTCTTCATCTGATTTCACTGATTTTAACACAGTAATCATGGGGATAATGAGAGGACTGCAAGTTCCTGCAATAGAACAAAGATTTTTAAAAAGTTATTTTTTTCATGTATACCAATGTGACAGGTTTCAGACTCTAAATTGTGTGCCAGGTGATGGTTATGACATTGATGAGACCCAGTAGCTTAGAGTCCTGCAGATCTAGATATCCCTGGGACTTAAACCCTCTGGTGGTCTAAAAGCGGAAAAGGGAAGGACTCTCTGGTGACTCTTAGTTCAGGTGACAATGGCTGCTGTCAATGATAATTCTCCCACACGTGAGTGGCTTTGTATCATATAAACTATATCTCAATCACATAAATGCCACCTGGTCATTTCAGGTAATATCCTCCAATGAGTGAGGGAGAGGCCTGGGATTTTTCCACCTGTGGCTCTTGATTCATCAGCATATGGTCACAGAGCAGGAGAAAAAAGCAAAGAAGAGGACTCCCTGGGAGTTAGCCTGTTAGCCAGGCCTGCAACAGAGAAAGTATCTATGTCAAAGATTTTTGAAAAAAACACTGCTTGTTTCTCTATCAGTCTAAAAGAAAGAACTTTATTTTACTGTCTTTCCTGTTCCTGACCCAACTGGAATTTAAGGGAAATATCCACTTAATTCTCGCTCTTTCTCTCTTTACTTTCTTTTAAAACCACCTTGACTTATTTCACTTAGCAAAATATCCTCCACTTCCATCCATATTGTTACAAATGACAGGATTTCCTTCTTTGTAAAGCCTGCATAGTATTCTGTTGTGTACATATATCACATTTTCTTTATCCATTCACTAAAAGATGGATACTCAGGTTGCTTCTTATAGATGGATATCTATATGGATATTTTATGGGTGCTGTAAATAATGTTGCAATGAAACTGCGAGTGCAGACATTTCTTCTGCATATGATTTCAATTCCTTGGAATATGTACTCAGAAGTAGGATTGCTGAAATGTATAGTAATTCTCTTTTTATTTTTTGAGGAACCTCCATACTAAGGACATTACACAAGAAGACATTCATTAGGTTGAGCGAAATAAGTCAGACAACTAATGAATTATCTCACTTAGATGTGGAATCTAAACAAGAAAACCTCATAGAGACAAAGAGTAGATGTGTACTTTGCAGAGGCTAGGAGGATGGAAATGAAAGGGGGATATTGATCAAAGGGTACCATTTTTCAGTTAGGCATAAGGAAGCAGTTTCAGTGGTCTGTTGTAATGCATGATGCCCACAATTAATGATAATAAAATGCATATTTCAAAATTGCTCAAGTAGATTTTTTAATGTTCTCATTAGGAAAATTGATATATTGGTGAGGCAATGGAATCTTTGTATAATATATACATAGATCAAACATCATGTGATACTCCATAAATACAAAGGATTATTATTTGTCAATAAAAATAAATAAATAAAAACCACATTGGGGTCATGTGTGATCTCTCTCATCCATCTTCGCCATATTTTCAGAGAATTTTTTCCACCTTCCATTTAGTTTTGTTTACTAGGAAAAAAATAACCTAAAATTCTTTGCTGTACTCACTACATTAAATTTAATACTCTGAAGATGTACACAGCTTTAAGGAAATGTGCCTGACACCTCTATTCTCTCCCCACACTTCATTTGCCTCTTCCTTTTGAAACGCTAGCGAAAAGATGCTTGACAGGAAGTAGTAAATCTGGTACATAGAGCCAGAGGGTCTTTTACTTTTTTGCTTTCAGACTTTCCTCTCTCTCTCCCTCCCTTGCTTCCCACCCTCTCTCTTAACTTGAGAGCTTGGCAACCTAGATTTCTTGTTCATGTGCTAATATTTTCATGTTTCCATTCATGTTTATTTAAGCTTAAGACCGTGATTGACATGTGGAACTCTCTGTGTCCAGCCAGGTCTATGCCACCACATGCAGTTTTCTGCCCAGGCACTGTGCCCACTGTGCTGCTCTGGTTTCTACATCATAACATGCTTTCATCTCTACTTGTCCTGCACATCATCTTTCCGAATGTCAACTTTGAATGTTCTATTTAAATTCCACATTTCCTCCTTTATGCTCTGTAGAAACTTCCTTATAGACATGCAGTTTGATAAAAGTTAAAGAACTTGTCATTATTCTCCCCACTTAAATGCCTTCTGAACACCTTGGAAAGCTTTACACCTTATAGCACTCAGATATGCTGTGGATAATGTGGTGTTTGCTGTCATTTCTGTAAGTCATCAAGCAGCAGAGCCTTGGACAGACACTGAATCTCCCATTATAACATCGTTTCAATGGGAAAATCAGAGTTTCCTTACATCATTTGGAATTACAATGTCTTTTCCAGAAACATAATTCATGGTTAATGCAGGGACTGATGGTAAATTGAGTGATAGCTGCTCCTTTCTTTCCAGGAGTGAAGGTTTAAAGAGCTAGGCGTGTTTCTTGGAGACCAACTCTAAGTGCCTACTGCTGGAGAGCACTCTGTGCATCAGGTTTTCCCTCTCATTGTGAGGAGATCCTGCTGGAAAAGACGCCTTCCTTCGACGCCTTCCTTCGTGCCCTGCCTTCCTGTTGTCCAATCCTAGATTGATCTATTTGAGATGTGTTTTGCCAACATCATTTAAGCAGTCTTGGCTGCATGATAGTCCGGAAGTTTCCATCAATCACAAGCTGAACTCACACCTTTTGGGGACGAAGTTCTGGAATAACTTTAAGAATGAACACCTGCATTTTCATTTGATTCAGTTGGACAGCCTGACTCCACTCCACGTCTGTTCTGTAGCTACTCATAAGGCCTGACCCAGCCTGAAGTTTCTTTGGATGTCCAAGCCAGCTATAAAGTTGTGCTCTACCTCTCATGAGGCATCTTTAATAAAAAATATTGAACTCCTGTCGCTATTGTGTGCTGAGAGTCTAAGATCCAAACACACGTGAGACCATTTCTGCTCTACACCGGCTCATACACCTTAAAGGGTCTTATTAAGGGGGGGGGGAGAGATGTAAACACAAGTATTTGTAATAAAACAAGAGAATGGAGTAAGACAGGATATGTCAAGTATAACTCAGAATATTCTCTAATAATCTGGATACACTGGAGAAGTCTTCTGGATGGACATCACTGGCCTTATCTTGTATCTTTAGGGTTATTCAAAGGAAAATACAACCTCTGGGGTGGGAAAAATAACTTTCCCCATGATTTAAGTGGATCATGAAAATGTATTCAGTGGTGGAAATGACTTTACTATATAACATAGCCTTGGCTCTGTGGATTATTGTGAAGCTGGAGGGTAGCTTTTATCATAAGTAGGAATTGGCACAGCTGATGAGCATGTGGGGAGCAGAACCAGGTAAGTACCTAGTTTTACCTGGGCATGCCCATTCTACATCATCTGTAACCTTGACACTAGTCCTGTGGTACTTTTTACGCAACTAAAAGATAATAAAATTCCCTTGAACTTCAGGGTCTGTTTTTATTTGGCCACTTGAAGTCAATCCTCTCATTGTCATCCACTTGGCCTCCAAAGGAGGCCTAAGTGTAAGTACCATCTTGTACCTGGCACTGTGTGGTCCACATTTTGAGACTTCACTTAATTGCTGGTTAATAGACGGATAGGTGGATGAATTCATTGGTACCGAATTTCCATGTTCTCATCCCTGCAAGAATCTATCCACTTCCCATTTTTCTATTTAGATTGTGGTTCCCTTATAATTTATTAGCTAGTTGTTTGTCATTCAGAATCATGGACAGGCTATCTATTGAAAACAGATTCAGCAAAAATTTCTTTCTCCTCTTTGCCAAAATTTCAAGGAACGGGGTAAGAGGAAAAAAAGACAGTAAGTGCTTCATAGGCCCTTGGTCTGCCTTTGTATGCTTGTCTCTTGCCTTCTCTTTCTGAGTCAGTAGGCACATACAGAATCACACTTCATTTTTTTTTTTTTTGGATGAGTAACATCTGTTTGAACCTGAATGGGTCAATTTGTTTCTTAAGAATCATGTTTACTGAATTAATTTGGTTATAAATATGAGAACAAATTTAGGGTACAAATTTAACTTGGTTTCTCCCCAAGGCAAACTGATTCATAAAATCAGAAATATTGTTTTGGCCATGAAGTAATGTTTCCTCTAACTTCATAAGCAAATAGAAGGAGAAAACCTAATAAAGCTCAAATTCCCAGCAGCTAAAAAGTTAACACCTTTGGTGATGAAGAGACACACAAGAAAGAGCCAACTCTTGCCAACACCCCAGAGGTCCCAAACCCATGAAACCACTTTCTGAAACTGGTAACTCTTTTCTTTCAAGTTATTCAACCTTTCACCTAATGGGTCCCTTTCGCTGACCCTTGAATTATAACTATTTGTTTAGCATTGCAGTAATAGAGTTTGGAAATCTGAAAAACATTAAGTTAAATGCAAGGGTGTTGAGAAGGTGAAATTCTTTAAGTCAGCTGAAGCAATTCTATCTGGTAGATTTAAACATTTTTTCTCCTTGTAAGATTAAGGGATAAGAAAAATGTGAGTCTCTGGAAATGTTATCAAAGTATGTATTTTTTTAAGTAAAGAAAAAATATTATTGATAGAATGGGTGAATAATGAAAAAAGTTATGTTCTCTTTAGCAGCTACTTATTTTTAAATTATTACAAAAGTAAACAATGAACAGATCAATCCAAATTTTCATTGAAATGGGATATATTTTCAAAAACACCAAAACTGAACAATATAATTGTTTATTCAAGTGACTATAATTTCCAATCTGTGACATTATTAAATGAAAAAGGCCCAAGATTCCTACAAAGTAAATTTGCTTTCTTTGCTGTGCTTAATTTGAAGTTTCAGCATTATTTCAAATATATTAAGCAGAAAAAAATTAGGACCTGGTATTGTAATTCCTATGAAATAAATATAGAAGTATGAAAGTCAGGTATTTTGACTATCCCAAAATGTCATGATTAAAAGTATGAAAAACTTGAGTCAGTCTTAACCTCTGTTTCTTTATAATATTCTCCTCTTCCTCTTTCTATTTCTCTCCTTCTTCCTCCTCCTTCATCATCATCATCAGCATATTTAGAAGTGCCTCTTTCATCCACTTTTTAACTTTATGCCTCTGTGGACTTTCTTCTGCCAAAGGATTTTGGTGCTAAGACTTTTCTGTATTGTTCTTGGTAGTTTAGAATTTAATATGTAGAGAACAAAACAAGAGATTCTTATTTTTTAGTTGGGGAATGGTAATAAGTGTTAAAATCCACCAGGGTTTTATATGTACTTTTTTTATTCTTTTTTAAAATTATTTTTTATTCTAAGATGTTATAAATGACAGCAGAATACATTACATTTCATATTACACATATATAGAGCACTTTTTTACAAATCTCTGGTTGTATGCAAAGTATATTCACACCATTCCTGACTTCATACATGTATTTAGGGTAATGATATCCATCTCATTCTACCATCTTTTTTTTTTTACCTTCACCCTTTAGCCCCCTCCCATCCCCTCCCTCCCCATTGGCCATTCTAGTATTCTTCTAATCCTCCTATGCTCCCCATCCCAACCCGACTGTGAATTGGCCTCCTTATATCAGAGAAAACATTTGGCATTTGGCTTTTTGGGATTGGCTAAGTACTTTTTTTTTTTTCTTTTTGGTACCAGGGAATGAACTCAGGGGCACTTAACATCTGAGACACAGACCTTTTTTATTTTATTTTTTATTTTGAGACAGCGCCTCACTAAGTTGCTGAGGCTGGCTTTGAACTCATTATCCTCCTGCCTCAGCCTCCTGAGTTGATGGGATTACAGGCACTTTCCACCTTGCCTGACTATGATCTTGAATGAAAGTAATAAAAATAAGCATTACAACACCTCTAGTAGAATCAGAATCAGCTTTAGACATGAATTTAAGGAATAATTTGAAGAATGGGTTTCTGGAATAATTTGAGAGAGATTGAGGAGGTGTTTCTGATCTCTATTTATCTGTCTATATTTGTCTACCATCTATCAAACTATTTATCTACCTACCTATCTACTTGCTACTTTCTTACAGCCTTAATTTGTATCTATATTATTCATTTCATTACTTCCTAATTCATTCAAGATTTGTTTTTCAAATATATGACTGGTCTTGTGAAAATCACTAAGGATAAGGATGGAAAGTAAAAAATCTTTGTTTTCAAAGATATTTGGATTAAAGCTTTGATTATCTGGTTAAATGCAAAATTGGGTACATAAAACATCAGACACTCTTAGTTGGGGATCTACGTGACTCAATGGCAGTAACTCTGGTCTGAAGTCAGGACACTTGGGTTTTAGTCATGTGTACTAGAACCAGGTCTGTCACTAGTTTGTGGAATAACTAGGACAGGGCACTTTACTTCTCTGTGTTCCACTTTCCACCCCAGGGATTCAATCTGTGTTCATCAAGTCTCAGCTCTAAAAGGACTACTGCAAGCACAAAGTCATCCTAGGTTAGATATTTGTTAGGTGCATCCTGTTCTCACCCTTGCATTCTCTCCTTTATTATTGTAAATACAGTATGGAACATCCTGGCTTAACCATGTGTTAAGTGCCATTTTCTCCGATGTCTTCTCATTGTTCTCACACCATCGAAAACATTTACTAAACCCCTTATCTCTCCCTGAATATAAAATCAGGTATTATAATAGTCATGTATAATAATCATTAAGGATGGCTGAACAATGAAAGAGGAAGGAAGGGAGGGGGGGGAGGAAGCAAGGGGTAGCAGAAAAGGACAGAGAAATATTCTATTTAATCATCTAATCGCCTGTCCATCTAAACTGGCTAGAGGGAATGATTGAGGTTTCAGGTACATAGGCAAGTGGATAGCCCTAAGCTAAATTTAAATTCTTGCAAAGGTAGAAATATATAATCAAACTTCCATCAGAATGAGTTAAATTACTCCTTTCTCTTCCAATAACCCTGTTCAATGTAATCCCTGGAATGTACTATGTGCCAATAAGTATTTGAAAAAATGATTGAGAGTAACAATGATACTAGACAGAAACTCTAGAAACAGAAACAATATGAATCCAGCAGCAATTATAATCTCACATAAAGAATATGTATCATGCATTTTGCATATCTTACTATGTAATGGAAATCTCTATTGGTGGCATTCACTACAATAGGCAGCTTCCACCTGCCCTATGGCAACTTAAGTCTATTAGACTGTTTTGCAATTTGTTGGAGGACAAGTTAAATCAGAGAACTAGCATGCCTCCCTCCCCCAGTCACTGATGGTCTAGGAATGAACAAATGTGTCCTTTCCAGGTTCCCACTCTACAGCTGGTTTATGTACAGTAAGTATCATATCATTGCCTTTAGGAGGACAAATAATCTGACACTTGTTTGACCATTTGTATAAAACTCTCAGATCATTATATCCCCTGACATTAAACATCTAGGTCTTTTCAGATATTGATTATATTGCTGTTTCTACACACAGAATTAGTTTAACTTTTTTTGTTTGGTCAAACGACCAAGTAACTCATCTAAGAGATTATTTTGTCAGGTATAAGGTGAACCCAATAAATATTTGTTGAGTGAGTATATTCATTTTGCCGATTAATTTGCATAAACTCGTGTCTGAATATTAGAAACTCCATGGGAAGGAGGAATTGGGATGTCAATGGTTATATAGAAACTCTGCAGAGTACAATATCCATGCACAAGCATGGGGCAAATCATCTTATGTTCAACAAATGCACATGCCAATTTAGCAAACCAAGAATGCAGGTATTAACCAAAAAATACAAAAATAAAACCCACCAACATTTTAAAGATGTATGCAGATCCTTTCCTATGGTTCTAGTTTTCAAAATTTTATCTACTTTATGACTTGGTTACTTTTTAAAAATATTTTTTAGTAGTTGATGGACCTTTATTTTATTTATTTGTATGCAATGCTAAGAATCGAACCCAGTGCTTCACACATGATAGGCAAGTGCTCCACCACTGAGCTGCAACCCCAGCCCATGACTTGGTTATTGAATTGAACTCTGGGGCCTGAAAAAATGTGTAAGATTTTTAAAAACTCTGCAACAACTTCAGGAGTTGTTGCTTTTCAAAGGGTGACAATGCCATACATCCTATGCTGTCAGTCACAGTCTATACAAGGAAACTGTATACAATCCTGCTTAATGGAAAAAAAAAAAAAATATATATATATATATATATATATATAAGCTCATAGTTACTGAAAACCACTCCTTATTGCTATTTAAAAAAATCTATGCTATCCAGGCTATTTCTTATGTTTGTTTAAATCAGAAAGAATGCCAAAGAGATTGATATATTCCTTATATGAAGATGATTATTAGGAAATAAAATTTTTAAATATTACCATGCTGACTGACAACTGTATTTTGGTAAAAGGCATGCATGAGTCTATTTATGGGTTTATTGGGGGTAAATTAAGGGCAAGTGGAGTTTTTCCTTCTTAAATGGAAAAAAAAAAAAAAGTTTAGCCTATGCTTTAAAGAACCATCTGTCTATCCCCTTTCCTCCTGGGGTTTAAAAAATGTAGAACCAAGGAATTTCATTGATCCTATTTTGCATCCCCAGGGATTTACTTCTTTAATGTTCTTTCCCAAGTATTTGTCATTTCCCATGAAGCTGTATCTAACTTTTAAGTACACAGAGTCTCTTTCTTGCTTAATCCCATCATGAGCCTAGAACTATTCTTAGCCACAGTTAACTTTCTTCTAGTGACTTCTTATATTTTTTCCTGTAAATCAGCATCATTACAGAATATGACCAAAATTATACCAACAGATTTTGTAGCTCAGTGATCTTTAGAAGGCTAATTCTTAGTTGTATTTTTTAAAAGTGACCCATTCCCGTCCAAAATAGAATTTTTGCACCTCTTCACCCAACCTCCTGGCTTTCTATTTGTATGGCATTTTCATTTTCATTTTGGTTTCATGGGTTTGTACTTTCAGACATCCGTTCTGTTCCTTACATAATCACTTAGCCTCAGTATTTACTTTTGTCACTGATTCCTACCAATATGTCTTGGTAATTTGTGTTTGTTTGTCATATGCATGTCCTTCCCACCGAGATGGCTCAGGTTCAGATCCACATGATTGCTCTCCTGTTCAGACTAATCTCTTAATTGAATTCTCAAGCCTCACCCTTCTCTAAGCAATTCTCTACACAGCTCCCTAAAACACACTTGGAAATGCTCATTTCCCAGGCACAATCTGAGAAACCATTTAGATCCTACCGCATACACAATAAAAGAAGCATTCTTTATTCTTGACCTCTCAACACAGCATGACTCCTATATAAACCTCCAGCTGTGCCACCTCCCTCTACCTGCCCCTCATCTGGCACACAAGCTACCTTTCTTCACCTCCCATGTGAATGGAGTGTGCTAAAAGATGGAGAACAGGAGTTGGTCATCAATTACTATTCTTCCTACAGGGAAATTCCAGTTATACATTATACATATCCAGTTGTACATATATTTCCATAGGAAATTCAGCTACACAGGAAAGATCAAGAGCCTTGATGTCAGACGAATAGGGATTTGAATCCTATATTCCATCATTTTCAAGTTGTTCCAGTTTTAAAACATCTCAAGTGGAATATGGAGAGAATATAACCTTCAGTAGATGCAATAAATGTTGATGTGAAAATATGTGCTATGAGAATGAAACTGTGTGTTATTATTTTTATTGATACATGGGATTAAAGGTTTGAGCTCAGGGGCATTTAACCACTGAGCCACATCCCCAGCCCTTAATTTTTTTTTTTTTTTTCTTGAGACATGATCTAACTAAATTGCTCAGGGCCTCAATAAGTTGCTAAGGCTGGCTTTGAACTCACGATCCTCCTGCCTCAGCCTCCTGAGCCACTGGGATTACAGGTGTGCACCAGTGTGCTCCACAATCAGCATTATTTATATAATGAATGATCAGGTTGAAAAGTGTCCCCAGTTCTGTTATTGTCCCCAGAGTGAGGGTCTAATAACTGTGTTCAGTGGGCTCAGTTCTTTAAAGATTGTGTTTCCACTTCCCTGAAGGCTCCTGATTAGCAAGAGTCTTGCTGGCAAGTGGGGATTCCATACCCTGGACATTGTTTTCACTAGCAAGTTATCTTCTCATTAGTTTCTTCTCAATAACATCTCACTTTGGATTTGCTCAAAAGAACAGATCAAAGGGAGTATCTGAATTTCATCCTGGATGTGAAGATAAGGAAGGACAGTGACAAAGTACAACCCTTTTTCCAAAACAATTTTGTCAAGCTGCAGATGTGAAAAAAGATCTTCCTTAACTTTTTATATTTACCTTCCATTCATGAAGGTCTGTGCTATAACCTGAAAATCAGCTAATTAGAAACTAAAACAAGGTTCCCTTTTTTTAAATGTTTCCTCCTAATATAATAAAATCATTGCAATTATCAAAGTGAAGTGAGTAAGTTAGTCAAAATATGTAATAAATATGTAAGTCTGGCTGGATTAAAAACTCATGGGAAAATACGTTATCATCTTGACTTACAGCGATGGAGGAATATGCATAGTAAGACTTATTGTTTTATTTATCGAAAGGACTGACACATTTAATACATTTGGAAATCATTGTACCTCTACCCATAATATGGAACATAAACCATGTTTTTAAAAAAGGGAAGACTGTACTTTTTCCTAAGTATGATGTCATTTCTAACATTTGTAGTTTTTCTATTGTGGGTTGACAGAATAATTTTTGATTACAGCAGCTATGTAGAAGAATAACAATTTTGATCATTTTCTTTTCTATAAAAAATTATTTTTAAAAATATAACCCAGATGAATTGTAAAACTTTACTAAAAGGAAATTTTAAGGTAGTTTCTGTTAGAAGAAAAAGGCTTACACCTTAACTCTAAAAAGGTTTTTAACCATTACCCATAGAACTATTTATTATTCAATGATTGGTATATTTTCTTTTGTTGTATTTTCTTCTGCTATATATTTCTTTTTAAATACAGGGATTTTTGTTGTTGTTTTGGGTATTGGGGATATTTATTATTTACCACTGAGATGCATCCCCAGTTCTTTTTACTTTTTACTTGGAGTTGCTTAGGGCTTTGCTAAGTTGCTGAGTCTGGCATCAAACTTTATATATATTTTTTTTTAAAAAAAATATTTTTTAGTTGTAGATGGACACAATACCTTTATTTATCTTTATATGGTGCTGAGGATTGAACCCAGGGCCTCACACATGCTAGGCGAGTGTTCTACCACTGAGCCACAACCCCAGCCCTATATATTTCTTTTAATGTGTGTGACACCTGAACATTTTTGAACTGATTTTTTCCAATCCATAGTTAGTTAATATTTCTATGTTTACTTAGAACTTTGATGTCTTTCATTGTGTTTTGTGGTTCTTCAGATATGGATCCTGTGCACATTTTATTAGACATTTTTTTTGTGTTGGTGCTATGGTAAATAGTATTTGTAAAAAATCATATTCTGATTATTTATTATTGGTGGGTAAAAAAGAAATTTATAGACCTTGGGTTCTACAAATATTATTCTTCTTCTTACCTATTCTTATTCTTATTATTCTTACCTATTCATTCTAGGTGTTTGGGGTTTTGTTTGCTTTAGATTCCTTTGGATGTTCTATGAATATTACTTTTTAAAATAATGATGACAGTTTTATTCCTTCATTTCCTATGTGTATATTGCTTATTGCTTTTCCTTGTCTTCTTGCACTGGCTAGAATTTGTGAAATGCCATTGAAAGGAGTGCTGAGAGACAGTATTCTTGTCTTTTTTTCTGATTTCAATAAGTCTAGTCTCTTTTTACTAAACTCTTTTCTGAGTTTTTGTGGAAATTTTTATTATGGTGAGAAAGTTCCCTATTAATTCTTGTTTCCTGAGGGTTTTTACCTAGATATTGTTGGATTTTGCCAACTGCTTTCTCATTTATTTATTTTTTTGCATCAATTGAAGTGGCTGTACAATTTTCCTTCTTTATCTTGTTGATGTTATGGATCACATTGATCAATTTTCAAATATTGAACCAGACTTGTATACATAGAATAAATCCAATTTCATTACAGTATTTAAATTTTAATATACTGTTAAATTTAATTTGCTAATATATCATTGAATTTTTTGTTCCCATTTTCATAAAAGATATTGGTTTATATTTTTCCTATGCTGTAATGTCTTTATCTTATTTTAGTATTAAGGTAGTGGTAATTACCTAAATTAGTGTCATGCTGACATCATAGACTGTTCTTTGGAAGTGTTCTCTCTGCTTCTATTTTATGGAAAATATTGTGGAGAATTGTTATTTCCTTTTGAATATTTGGTATAATTCGCTGCTAAAACCATCCAGGCTTGGTGCTTTTTTTAATTGATTTTTTTTGGTGGTGGGAGCTGTTAATAATTCAATATATCTTTAATAGACACCTCAAATAAAATAATAAAATAGAGATATTCAGGTTTTTTTTTTATTTCTTGTGTGAGATTTGACAGTTTGTATCTTTCAACAAATCAGTTCATTTCAACTGGGCTAATAATTTTGTTGTCAGACTTTCTCACTACATTCCTATATTATTCTTATAATGCCCCTAGAATCTTTTGATTCTTCTATTGTTTTTTCTTCCTGATTCCTGTTGAGCCATGAATTTCTAAAAGTCCACAAATAGGATTTCCCTGTTTAATTTCCAAATACAGTTAACTTGATTTAACTCTATTACTGTTAACTTGATCTAAATCCCACCATGTTCTGACAACATCCTTGGTATGATTTCTGCTCTTCTAAATTTATCAATGTGGGTCATCAGTTTTTTAAGCCAACAATTCTGTTGCATTAGTATGCTCAGATTCATTTTCCATGGTTTGAGTATATCTAACCATACTCATAGAAATGATACATTAACTGTGATGTTCAGTTACTGATTTAATGAAAATCATTGCAGCCATGCAGACTAGTGCCATGACGGCACTAGCTGTGGGAAAGCATTACAGGAAGTCAAGGCTCCTTGCTCAGTGGTGGAGCCACAGACATGGCAGGGTGCATCCTATGAATAGACTATCATCAAGAAGACAGAAGCTGACAGGCACAGTGGCACATGCTTGTGATCCCATCAGATGGGTAGGTTGAGGCAGGAGGATAACAAATTCAAAGCCAGCCTCAGCAACTCAGTGAGAGACCCTGTCTCTAAATAAAAAAATAAAATAAAAAGGGGGCTGTGGATGTGATTCAGTGGTTAAGTGCCCCTGGCTTCAATCCCCAGTACAAAAAAAAAAAAAAAAAAAAAGCCATGACTGGATCTTCATTCTACCAACTTATCAATGGAAAATCTCCTGGGGTTAGGTGATCAAAAAATTGGTGTAAGAACTTGAAATGACTCAGATGCTACACATAATTATTTTGTTTGAGATATTTGATCCATTCAGATATGTTGATTTCACCTTTCCTCACCTTTGGATGATTATTATATTTTAACCTTTTCTGCTTGGCCTCTTTCTACTGAGATCTTTTATGTGATCAAGCTTCCTAAAAATCCTTAATTGCCTCTTCTGCCTCATGCTTTTGTTCTCTTTGTTCTAGTGGGATATTGTACAAATATCTCTGTGTAATTCTTAAGTCTTGCTTAAGACAATTCAAACAGTACTATCATCTTCTAAGCTCTCTTAAAAGTTGGTCTGAACTTCTGTTGTGACACTCTCCATTTATTTTGTTGTTTTATGTTTTTCTGTGTACTGACTGATCTTCTCTCATCCAGTGTGTATATGTTGTATCTTTGTAACCTTTGTATCAGTTTTAAAGAATTGAAAAGAATAGTCAATGTTCATCTCTATGATGTAGGTAAATAGAAACTTTAAAGTGTCATGTGTTTTCAAGATAAGATCAACAATAACAGGATCAGAGTTGTGTTCTAAGTTAGGAGATTTTCAAATTAACAGTGAATGCTGATGAGGCAAGAGGAAAAGGAGAGGCAGAGGAGGAAGAGCTCTGAAATATGCTGATGGAGAACTGAATCTTGGGTCAAGAAGCCTAACTGAGGAGTCATTTGCCTAAGAAAAAGGCAAAGCAGTGCCATTTTTTTCCACCAAAATGCAGTGGAAAATTGATTTTAAGTGTCCTTACACAAAAAATGCTAACAATGAGAGGCAATGCATCTGTTAATTACCCAGATTTAACCGTTCCACAATATATACTTATTTGGAAACATCTTGCATTCTATAATACATATAATAATTTTTATTTGTTAATTAAAATAATTATTTTTTTTGAGTAGAATTGCCTGTACTCTGTATAAAACACACATATCCCCCAGAAAAATCCATAGATATTTGTATTTGTTGAAAATGAGTTTCAGCCCCCAAATATGCATTTTATAAAAATGTTCACGTTTCTGCTGATTAGTCAATCCATAATCTCCTGAGTTGATGCCATCAGAGAAGCAACAGAAGATAGTCATTTATAGTCTGATGTCTGGAGGTGAAATCTTTTTTTTTTTTAAAATATTTATTTATTTACTTTAGTTGTACACAATACAATGCATTTATGTTTATGTGGTGCTGAGGATCGAACCCGGGCCGCGCACGTGTGAGGCAAGCGCTCTGCCACTGAGCCACAACCCCAGCTCTGGAGGTGAATTCTTAAGACCCTGGATGGTGGCAGGAGAAAGCCTACAGATGTAGGAATAGAAAAGGTGCCATCTCTCCAGCAATAGAGATTCTGAGTGCAACTAGTTTTTTTCACTATCTTTATGTTAAGATCTAAAAACAATATCCCAGACATTTTATCACTGACCACTGCTTCTCAACACACAATATAGAAAAACAGAAATATAGAAAGAGCAAAAATTAAAAGGACTGAGGGAGCAAACAATAGAGTATTTATGTACATTAACATATTATCTGGGCAAAGATGGAAATATAATCTCTATTTTTAACTTTTATGTTTTATTAGAAACATTTTAATGCAAGAAATTTGAAGGCAACAAAGACATATGAAACTAATTTTTCAAAGCTTTGATAAAGACAAACTGAATCCATTATTTTTTTCTGACCCACATGATGTTGGATGGGTAGGTGGTTCCTTAGTTCTTAATGAAAGCTTTAAAGTGATAAAGAAAACCAAAACAGTTACGTCTGTAAATTGGTGGATTCCAAATCACCAAATCTCATTCCAGTCCAGGCAGCCTTCCTTAGGGCTACTGGTACGAGTCCTCTTGGGGCCCTTCTCATTTGAGGACTGGAACAGCCATCTGGCCCACCTCACCTCTAGCACTCCCATGCTCCACAGTGACATTCCCTAAGCTTCCCTGTAAAGCTACTGAAGATTCTGCGAAAATATGTGGGGTCAAATATACACTGCTCACAGATTAAACGTCAAAATCAGAACATGACAGGAAAACAAAGCAATGAAAAAATTAAGTGCCTTCTAGGTAATTTAGGCAGCTACCACAGCTTCCAAGCCCATTCCTCACTACTCAATCTACCCATCCTGAGTTGTCTTAAAGAAGACATATTATGATTTCCTTAGAAAAATTAATCACATATATTTTTCTCAATGATAAGTAAGAGAGTTTTGAATAATTCATCGAAGACCTCTTGATCAAATTCATTAAAAAGGGATAAACACACACATCATCTTTGTTTCTCCAACATAGGCAAGGAGACCTCTCAGTGCATCCTCTGGTCCCTTCTTTCTGTGGTTCCCAGAGAGGAGCCTGAGTTTTGGAAGTGTCAGAACTGTGTAAATGCTGATGTATAGACCACAGTTGTTTCTCTCAAAAGGCCTTCAGAGCCCTCCCCTTTCCTCTGTTCCCTTCAAGTTGGGAATGATTCATCAGCTGGCCTTCAGCAAGAAAAGAGGCCGGCCTGAGGTCTCAGGCCTTTGACCTCCATGAAGAGAAAGGTCATACTGCGGGCAAGTGTGCAAGCTCCAGAGCAGGAGCCACAGGCATAGAAATCCAGGCAGGGGCGCCTGGCTGAGCAGAGGGGGATGGTGGGAAAGAGTGGGCGTTTAGAAAAGTGAAGAGTATATTTCTAAGAGACTCAGTGGATCAGCTGACAGGCGGGGTCAAGGGTCATATTTATGCTTGATTCCCGGAGCACGTTACAGTAACATCTGCTTATTAAGGGCCTTCAGGGAGCAGGCCTGGGGACCCAACACTGCTGACCTCCTTCTACAAAAGGGGGCCAGCTAAGAGATTAGGGGACCCTGTTAATGTGTGTGTTTGACTTCATGGCCGCCCCCCACTCTCCTGGGCATGATTTGTCAGCTTCACCCCATTTCTCTTTATAATCTTGCAGAATATTTAAATGAGCCCATGGTTATTAGTGGGACAGAGTTTGAATCTGCCTTAAAGAAAGAGTTTGATTGGGGAAAATCTGGGTGAAAAGTATGTAATGGGAAAGACTGAAGCAGGGGAAGTGAGAATTGTTCATGCGCTAGAATCAAAGCATTTAACAAAAACTTCTCAACGTTTTGCATCTTAAATAGAATAAACAAAACAAAACAGATCTGACTGTGTGCTGTCACATTCTGTAGGAAACCTCCTAACAGGAGAAACAACTTGGCCATTCATGTGCCAGGAAATCATAACTTTTTGTGTCATTTGTATCTCAGATGTTGGCGTCCTGAATTCAAAGGGAGGACAGAACTCACAATCCCAGGGCAATTGAAGACAGAACATTGATTCCATCTCTTTATTAAACTTATTTGTTTGAATCATTTCTATGCTTTTTAAAAAAAGCCCTAGTTATGTTTTTTTCCTGTTACCAGAGAAGTGGAGGCTTCCTGTATAAATATCTTCCACCTCCAATTTCTCCCACTAAATTAATAATTGACAGAAGCATCAAATAATTTCTGCAAAACTGGCTGAAAGAAGAAGAAAATGCACCAGGCTGCTAAATTATTATTTTTTTCTTCATTTTCAAGAATACTTGCTGTGTGTCTATTGGTTTCTAAAAAGTATGTTTTCCAATGGCTATAATTTCTCACACTTCCTTGTTCCAATTTCCCATGACTTTTGCATGGAAGTTACTGGAAGAACTCAGCTCGGTTTTATAAAATCTCCTAGAGCTACTGCAGGGCTTCATTTCAAGAGCATACATAGTTGATGTTTTAACCACTCACGTGACATGTGTTTTAGCCTAAAACCTCCTGTAGAGGAATAAAACACAGGAGTGGGGGGAGGAGGTTAGAGATAGAGAACATTATTTTTAGCTAGAAAAAAAGTTAAAATAAGCAAGTGAGTGATATCACGTAACGCAGCCTTCTCTGGTTTCCACATCCGTCCATGGCAAAGTTCACATGGTCCAATGTTCCATGCAATTGTAGGAAAACAGCATGTTTGCTATTTATAGGGAATTGCCTTGGGGAAAACTGCTCCTCTGAGGAAGAGAATAGATCCAGGGATGTGAATGGATGAGGCCTCTTCAAAGGTAAGGACTTAGACACATGTGTATATATGTGTGTGTGTGTGTGTGTGTGTGTGTGTGTGTGTTCATGTACGATTGTGCCTTTGGAGTCCAGGGAGTTGGTGGTAGGGTGGCTGATGGGAGCTGTCCAAAACCACTTTGTGATTATAAATAATAAAAAAAATTCAATCGGAAATGCGTTCTGCCAAACTTCACAATAAACCTCCTAGCAGGACATTGAGATTTTCTTAATCAGGGTCAGACCCACAAGCTTAAGGCCAATGAGTTCAGTGGGAAAAATGACTCTTCTTCCCGTTTTTTTTTTTCTTCTCCTTTTTTCTTTCATTTGGAAGGGACCCCCTCATAAACATGCAGAGCAATTTTCCAGTACATTAACCCAGGAGGGATCCTCTCTCTGTCTGCTCAAGAGACAGAAAAGTTGAGAAACAGGGTGAGAGGAAGATGGATGGGCCTGGGATATAGGAGAGGGCAGTTTTTCCACTGTCCTGCCCTGTACACCTAGCACAAAGACTTCATTGACTGCAATGCTTGACATCAGCCTCATAAACTAGTAGTCAGCACAAAAGGTCTGACACTTGAAAGTACCAGTCCCTGCCTTCTTTCTATTGCAGCTGTGCACGGGGGCTGGGCCTAACAGTGGTGTCCCTTTGTCAGCCTATAGGACAAGAGGTGAAGATAAATAGTGTTGACTTTAATGTAGTCACACAATTTTGCTATTTCCCAAAAGACAACATTTCCTCCCAGGCCTCACATCCTGGCCCCAGGAGATATAACTATCATCCCTTTTGCCAGGGAGCAAGGCCAGACTAGGGCTGGGGAAGCTATTCGGGTGCAGAAGGGACATGTGGCTTGAGGGGGTAGAGGAGGGGCAAGTACAGAGTCGTGGGATCTGTTTCTTGCCCTCTAGGAGGAGATGGTATGGTTTTCATGCATTCCAGCTTGGGCACAGTGGTTTCTTTCATTTTCTTGAGATCTTTGGAAATGGTCCTAAAGGGGAAAAATGAACTCAGGAAGCAAGACTGAAAATGTGTGCAATTGTATGATTTAAATATTAAAAAAAAAAAACAAAACACCATGGTATCTTTTGATTATCACAAGACCAGAAAATATAATGCTTTCCTGAGAATGTTTTGGTAATAGGACTTTAAAACAAGCAACATTAAATAGAAGGTAAGAATTCAAGTGTTTTAGGTGCTAATGGCCAAACCACATCAGCCCTGTGATCCATTGCATGTGACTGTTATTATTATTAGTCTGTAGCTGACTGGATGTGAGCATAGATAAAACTTTTGTACTATTTCATTTTGTGTCAGAATTTGAAATACAGAACATGGAACCCATTTGGCTTTGATGGGTTATGACCAAGTTGGATGGCAGGAGAGCATCACCCTGCTTGAATGTCATTCTTAGTCCTCTGACTGCAGATTGCCACTTTGGATCTCTCTTCTCACTTTCTGAAGAGGCTTACTGGAAGATAATATCTGAGCTATCCCCAGGCGTAAGCATCTGTCTCCAGTTAGGCCTCTCTGTATCCAGAGTCAGCTTAGAGCATCCAGACTCCACAGAGCTATCCAAAAATGTTTTGTGTGCAGCAGAGAGAGAGGGAAATGCGAAAGCTCAAATACCTGCAGTCCTTTTCCACTTAGGCTGAAGAAACATCAGAGCTGAGACATGAATGCCAGAGGAACTGTCTATTTAAACACCAAACACGGAAACTCAGATCAACTACATATCATCTGATTTTAATATTTAGCTAGTTTCCTTCCATTCCACTTCAAGTTCACAAGTATAGAGCCCTCTTCTACTTATGATCACTCATAGCATCATTTGACTTTTTAACACATACTTTACGAATTACTGATTCAGAGTATTTTAAAAATTCTATTCTATAGAACTCTGCAACAAAGTTCTAGAGAACTTTGCTTGAGGTCAAAATTTGAAGAAATCTCTTTTGGTGGGAAAACATTTAACATTTGATCCTTTCTATGAATTTTGCAAGTAAGCATGTCTAACCTAAAACCAAACAGTTGCAAGTTGGGAAATGAGTTTCTTGGAAATAAAGTACTGACCAGCTTAACCTTCTTTTTAGAAGGATACTGAGGCCAGTGCATTTCCTCATGAACTTAAAGCATTTGTCTTAAATTTATCATGATTAGCTTTTGGATGCAATGTGACAATAACTTTGACTTATTGGTAAACATATTCAATTTTGAAGAAGGTAATTTTCTCTTGTTTTTACTTTCAGAATCACTGAATTGATTATTATTAGTTTTTATTTATTCAAAATGGTTGTATATATAACAGTAGCATGCATTACATGAATTGATTATTTTTAAGATTTATTTGTATTCATTATACTTAAGTAAAGCTTTGATTGTGTCAGAAATTTACCACATATCTCAGAATTCCACTCCAATTCTCATATTCCAGATCTGGTTTCTGGGAAGACAGTAGTGTGAACCTAATTATGCCCTTCTTCCTCTGCTGGCCCACTGCCTCCTTCCTCTTCCTAGGACCATTGGGTCTTTAGTTCCACCATCCTCTGGGCTCTTTAATATGTAGCATCATTTGGGAGCTTTCAGACATGAAGTGCTGATGTTATTATTATTATTATTATTATTATTATTATTATTTTAAGCAGAGAAAAACAAAGAGCTGAAGATTAGCAAACAGCAGCCCTAGTGAGGAGGAGAAGAAAAGAGAGAAGGTAAGGGCTTCATCTAGGGAATTTCTTGTGGGATGATCAGACATGAGCTAATGGAAAATTTTCTGTGCTTTTCTGTGACTGTGTGTCTCTTCTAGCTCATGCTTCTGCAGAAGGCACATAGTTACACAAGTTTTCAGTGCCAGGGAATGTATAAGATAGAGAACATTCTGAGCACATCTCTTCACAGTGAAAGTGGCTGGACTTGTTTCTCCTTCTTTCCTCCTTTATAGCATACCCTCCCTGTGCCCAGATCAAAACAAGAACAAACTTCATGAGTTATCCTGTAAAGCCCAAGATTGAGAAAGTCCCTCAATATTTTCTTCTGAAGATCTTCAACATGAGAAGCAATAAGGTAGTAGGGAACACTTGTGGGTTGTGTTCCTGAAAGACCACAGTCCCAGTCTGTGTTCTCTTAATAGAGTCTGGGCCAAAATTTACCTCTCTCAGTTTTCATATCTGTAAAACAGGCAAACTAGACTTATATCTAAACAATTATTTTCTCTTTTTCTCTTGGTCCCCAGCTTCTAATAGTGACCTGAATCAGAAGTGATTAAAGAAAACAAACAAGACAGTGCTTTAAAACAAACCAGACAGTGAAAAGCATAATCTCAGTTAAGGTATCTTTGGTACCACATCTAGAAAGCCCAGTGAATCTGATGTGCCTTCATGAAGGAGCATTTCCCTTGCTCTATATTTAGAGCTGTGTCATGGAATTGGAACAAATATGCCTTGGAGTTTTCTTATCTCTACTTGGGGACACAGTTTTGTAAACTTACTGTTATAAACCAATTTTCCTGGAAGGGACTTCAGCATGTGGATGACCCCATGGGTATTCAGTGATTGGCAGTGTCTCTCCTCTGAATCAGAGCTAAAAAATATATTTTAAATAAACACTTGTTGGGGCTGGGGTTGTGGCTCAGCGGTAGAGTGCTCACCTAGCACGTGCGCGGCCTGGGTTCGATCCTCAGCACCACATACAAATAAACGCATTGTGTACAACTAAAAGCAAATAAATAAATATTTTTAAAAAATCAACACTTGTTTTCTGGTTTGTCGAAGATCTTACATTTTGAAAAAATATATTTCTTTTTGCATGATATGAAACCTGTATTTTAGGTCAAATTTGAGTACTTTGATCCATTTGCGTGTATACTAATGTAGTCTGCAGACACACACGTGACTCTGGTCTGTTTATTGGGAATTGTATTGAGCTGGCAATGCCTTTCTGTGTCCCTCACTCACTTGCTTCCAAAGCTAGAATACTGCTGCAGATAAAAGGAAAAGACTATTTTTTGATCTCAACACCAAAAGAATTCTCTCTGTGTAAAGAAACCAAGCAGACCCAAGGCCATGGTTGTATAATCAGGAAAAGAATGGCTGAATTGGTTTTGTCCCTCTTCTCACTAATGTTGGCACCAAGATACTTTGCTGAAGGCCCTTGATTACTTATGTGCCTTGATGCCAGCTTTACAAGGATAAGGACCAGTTGAATTAGGGAGTTAGTTGTTTCTAGTTCTCTAGGTAGAGATTCAGCCTCACATGATAATAACTTGTAGTAAACAAGTTCAATTTGACAACCTGCACACCTTAGACTTAGTTTATCTCAAATTCATCTCATCTCCTGGACCCATTTAGGAAAATGAGCTCTGTTTTCTCTTTTCTTTCCTCATTTGATTTTTTTTTTTCCTGTCTGAACCCAAAACCTTACCTGTACCTCTGAATATTTTTTCTTTTTCTTTTTTGTTGCTTCCTGTATGTTAGCAGTAATCTAAACCTGTTGTAATTTTTTTCTCCTATACTCTGATTTTTATTTTATATCTGTTGCTCCATTTAGTAGAGGTTCTCAGATTTTCATGCCTAAACACGGGAGTAATCCCCTAAATATGCTCCTTTTTCACCATACCTAACACACACATATGCATACACACACACACACACACACACACACACACACACACACACACTTTTTTTTTTTGTGTGTGTGTGTGTGTGGTACCAGGGATTGAACTCAGGGGCACTCGACCACTGGGCCACATCCCCAGCCCTTTTTTGTATTTTTATTTAGAGACAGGGTCTCACTGAGTTGCTAAGTGCCTCGCCATTGCTGAGGCTGGCTTTGAACTCGCGATCCTCCTGCCTCAGCCTCCCAAAGTGCTGGGATTCCAGGCGTGAGCCACCGCGCCCGGCACACACACATTTTTGTATAGACCTAATACTATTCTTTGATACAGGACCTCTTTTCTACTTATTATTCAATGACTCATGCCTTAACATAATTTTTTTTCTCCCAGAATGGGATCCTCATACATTTCAACTAACTTTCCTCAGAATGTTTATCTTGATCCCATGAAGAACCCAATGAGCTGGGAGTGGTGGCGCACGCCTGTAATCCCAGCACTTGGGAGGCTGAGGCAGGAGGATCGCAAGTTCAAAGCCAGCCTCAGCAATGGTGAGGCACTTAGCAACTCAGTGAGACCCTGTCTCTAATAAAAATACAAAAAAAGGACTGGGGATGTGGCCCAGTGGTCAAGTGCCCCTGAGTTCAATCCCTGGTACAAAAAAAAAAAAAAAAAAAAAAAAAAAGAACCCAATGAACACTTTTCCCTTAGATACTAACTCTACCATTGGCAGTTACCATATGCTTCATTATTTCCATTTGAGAAAGCATAAAACATTCAAGGCAGTCTTCCAGAAGTTATTAGAATTATTAAAATGATCATATGAGGATGATAAAGCTGCTTGGGAAGTTGAGTATGGAGGTAGATAATAATAGTAGTAGTAGTAGCAATAGTAATATTGGTGTAGTTATTAATGATTGTCATTTATGTGCCAAAAAATATTCTGTACTTTTTTTTTTCATTGACTCAATTCAACAGCAACACTCTGAGGTTGGTACTTGGTATCTCACAGATACCAAGATACCTCTGTTTCTAAAAACAGAGGTTCTGGCAGGCTCAGTACAGAGAGGTGCATGCTTTAATAAAGTCCCAAAGGATTACAAAATCCCAGCAGGAGAGATAATCTATCCAGCTGGAAGAAAGTTGTAAAAAGAGGTCATAAAAAAAGAGGAAAGTGACTGGGGATTTTTCATTTAATTAATTAAAAAAGGTGACATTGTTCAGTCTTATATCACTATAGTTCTATGAGTTCATGATTGTGTTCATAAACTGGGTGATCAGCTACTTGAGGATCAATATTAATTCTTTTTGTCTCCTGTGTAGTGGCTAACCCAGTGCTTTTCACATAGCAGAAATACTTTTCTTAAAAAATACTGACTTTTTCTTGTCTTGAGCACTAAGATCCTGTGTTTCAGCTTTTGTGGTTGCTACTATTCTCAATACATAGTCTGCTTATTTGGAAATAGGTTGCTTAGTACATACAATACATTTATATGCCAATATAAATGTAAATTATGATATATGCCAATATAAACACAAATTATGATATTTTCTGGTTTTAATTTATCACGAACTATGTTTGGACCTGTGTTTCTCTGTGTATTCCAATCATAATTATTTGCTAAGCAGAGTTTGGTTTACAATAGAAAGGATTAGAGCTGATATAGGTAAGGTGATGTGATTTGCCAAAGATTTTCACAGAATCCTGGTTCTCTGGAGTTTCTCATCTTGGTAAGTGTGTGTTTGTTAGACTATCATTTACTTTTATTGGAAGGATTAAGTAAAATTAAAAAAAAAACAAAGTGATTATAACAGAGTCCAATACATTGTAGTGCTATGTAAGTCTTAGATGTCATTGTCATTTTCACCATCATCACTATCACCGCCAACACAGCTATCATCACTATCATCTCCATCACAATCACCATCATCTTCACTCATGTCCTTCCATTTCTAATTGTCAGTGAATATCACTGTTGAGCGTGGTTCCTAATCTTAGATCAATACTGCACTTGGTGGTGTGGCCTTAGTGGAGGATTTACAACCTTAGATTTCATACACTTAGTGGATACACTTCATTAATGTACAACTGAGTACCATTGCTTCTCATGCATCTTATGTGACATTTTTCAGGGGCAGTACAGTGTCCTATTCTTGAAGAAAGTATGTGATACTCCCTGCACAAACCTCCTTTTACCTCCAACTTGATCTTGTACTATTCAGCATCTGTGATTCAAAACTGGATTCTATTTACATGCCATTTAATAAATACAACCATTTTTAAAGTTTATGTTAAGGTTAGTGAAAATTAGAAAATTATCCCTGAAACATTAGAACTAAAATTGAGTTTATGGATGATCAGCAACCTTTTTTTTTTTTTTACAAATTATTTTGTTCTTTAAATTGAATACATCTAACAATTATCTTTTAAAAAGAGAGAAGTTATTTGTTATTTAAATAAAAAACAAAGTTTAGGTGAAACATTTTGTTAGTTATCCATCTCTTCTTTCCCAGTCAGTTGACACATATTTGAAGAGGGAGAAATGATCACTTGAGTAACAACCATTTAAACAGTTTCATCCAGGAAGTTGAATGTGCAGAAATATTTACTTGACTTTATTTTTATGAATTCCTAATATAGTCTTGGGTGCAGACACTATTACCAACACATGATTCTTTTAGTTCAAGTTTTTTTGTAATTCATATTCTTTCTAGCAAAAGTTTTTGACCATAATAAAAATTTAAAATAAATGGAATCTTTCTAAAATAAATGTGTGGGTTGATCACACATGAATTGTTCATTTTTAAATATTTGATCAATCTCAATATTCTACATTCTGTAATTACCCAGCGTATACCCTGCATTTAAATGTTATACTCACACAGCTAAGTTTAAGAAAGTGGAGGGTGGATGAAGGATATCTCAATGGTAGAGCACTTGCCTAGCATGTATGAAAACCTCTTTTTGATCCTCAATACTTAAAGAAAAAATACAGTGACAGTTAACATATTTTCTTTTCCAAAGATTCCTCCCATCCCATTTTTAAGATAGTTTAAACATTCTTAAACAGATTTCTGAGTATTCAAAGAAATACAATGAAAATATAGGGGAGTGTTCTAGTCAGTTTTTTTGTTTGTTTGTTTGTTTTGTTTTTTGCTGCTATGACCAAAAGACATGACAAGAAAAATTTTTGAAGAGGAAACATTTATTGGAGGCTCACAGTTTCAGAGGCTTCATTCCATAGATGAGCAACTCCATTGCTCTGGGCCAGATATGAAGAAGAAAATCATCATGGAAGGGCATGGCAGAGGAAAGCAGTCAGGACATGGCACCAGGAAGCAGAGAGAGAGAGAGAGAGAGAGAGAGAGAGAGAGAGAGAGGGAGGGAGAGAGAGAGACTCTCTTCACTATGGACAAAATACATACCCCAAAGACACACCCCCAATGACCCACCTCCTCCAGCCACAGCCTATATGTCTACAGTTACCACCCAGTTAATCTCTATCAGTGGATTAATATATTGATTAGGTTAAGGCTCTTATAATCCAGTCATTTCATCTCTAAACCCCCTTTCATTGTCTCACACATGAGCTTTGGGTGGATACCTCATAACTAAACCATATCAGGGAGGCAACATGTTTTCCTAGGCCTTCATTTATTATAATTTTTAATTCATAGTCAGAAAAATTGGAAGAATAATGTTTGGGAATAAAATTGAAATGATCAAGTACTTTTTATTTTTAAATGTATTGTGCGTACTTCTCTCATATTGCTACTAATTAAAGTCTATGATCTCTGACACAGAGAAACATTCCAATAGTACTTTCTTAAACAACAGTGTCATTGAAACACAAAGGAATCTTAAGGTAAATTTGATGGAAATTACTGATTGTGTACTATATATAATCCTTAAAATGTTTGTAATTTTGATAAATAATAATGTCAAATTACTTTATGGATTAATTGGTATAATAGATCCATTGGTTATTTATATTTTAATTGATATGTGATCAGGGCAAATGATAAACAAAGTCTATAGTAATAAGAACAGAGTCTCACAAAAATGCATATTCAACAACAGGTTTGGGGCACTGGACCACTGGGCCACATCCCCAGCCATTTTTTTTGTAATTTATTAGAAACAGAGTCTCACTGAGTTGCTAAGTGCCTCGCCATTGCTAAGGCTGGCTTTGAACTCACCCTCCTGCCTCAGCCTCCCAAGTGCTGGGATTATAGGCATGTACTACAGCGCCCGGCTTCTTTCTTTTTTTTCTTTCTTGGTTTGTTTCAAACTATACATTTTATTAATTATTCAAGAAATTATAAGTATAAATTTTACAGTGTGAAAGGATGGCACAAAGATCACTTTCTTCTAATAAAACCACTCAAGGGTAACCTTGGTTAGCATTATGCTTTAATTCTGTGTAAATGTTGTATAGAGGTAACATGAAAAATATTGACAGTCAGTTCTGCATGGTATTGGCCAATGGAAAGCATTGCCACTTGTAAAGTCCATCTGAATGAAGCATGTTTTGTTGAATATCATCTCTGTTGTGTTTATGCATATATATTTATCCATAAATAATGTACTCACTGATAAGTTTTTGCATTAGCTATAATGCATATACACATAGTACATAATCTTATAAAGTTGTACCTTTTGTATACAATAATTATAATTTGGATAGTGAGACTATTGCAACAATTGTTTCTTTCTAATTAATCTGAAAAAAGACAGAATAATTGCTAGGCAAATTAGAAATGCAAATTAAATTGGTGGGGGAGGAGGAATTTTTAAACTACTTAATAAAAACCTTCAGAACACCTGTTTATTAACTATGAAAAGTATGCATCTTTCTTAGCTAGACCGTAATGAAGGTAAGATAATTTTGCTGGGAAATATTTTCTTATTACTGAAAGGGTTACAATATAAAATTTTAAATAATCCACATGGTTTTTAAGCTACTTGTTTGCATTTTTTACCAATTCATTTGTTTTTTTCAAGCACCATCCCCAAGCAGTTAGCCCTAAGAAGTATAAATTCTAAAAAATTTCATTTATCTACATTTTTGTTTGCAAGCAAATTAAGCATATATAGAACAAATTTAATGAATTTTTTCTTTAAGAAGAAAATTTGTGTACTGGAAACATTGCAATTGGGTCAGTATCAAGGAACAGTAGAAGTTTTGCAGTTTCTATAACGAATCAAGTTCATCCAGAAGTTCACAGATCAAGACATTCTCTCCTAAACAAGTAATCAGTACATTGTGAAGCCATATGAGGGTCTTGAAGTATTTTTGAGACATTAGGGAGAAAAGCAAGGCGCTCTATCAGAGTGTTAATCTTGCGAAGCCAGAATAGATTCATATAAGAACTCCATGGGCTTATGCCAGAGGTTGCCTCTGGTTCTGGAGTAAGCACTGGGCTTGCCTTATTCTGCAGGAGGGTTCCTTTGTTACTACCTACATCTCCACTCATTGGTTATTGGCAAAGTACATTAACCTGAGAAGTCATTGAAATACTGATGCCTAGAAAGGAACTGACTGAAAATTAGGTTTCAACACAAACATACACTCCATCAGATGTGGTAAGAGTCCACCGAGTGCATTACAGGCTCACTTTGCCTCTTATGTGACATGAAGGTGCTCTAGAAACACACACTTTTACTTTCATTCACACCCCAAAATGTCCTGCAGTGGGGAACTCACTCCCTCACAGAAGAGCGATTTCTATCCTCATTTGTGTTTGAAACATGAAAACAACATAACAGCTGCATGCTGCATTGAATAAAGAAGATACACATGCATTTAAATCACTTATATCTTACTTTTTTATGATGCAATTGTGAATTATGTTCTTTTTGCATCTGTAATTAGAGGGCAGAACAGATGGTGAAGGCTTCGTTTAAAGTGATGTGTCCATTAAAATAACCTATGCTGCCAAATGATTGTTCACTATAACAGGGTATTCATTCACGATGGCTGGCACTTTGCTGTACTGAAATATGTTGCAAAGGCCCCTGGACTATACATGACGCTTATTATTTTTAAGGGCTTTCCAATAAAAGGGTTCACTGTAGCACAGCTAGCTTTGTACCTCATTTATCTTCTGAGCATATGTTTTACTATATTGTTCTAATTAAAAAGTGACCTTGTGTATAATGATCAGAACTCCATGCTGAAAATGATTCATATAGGAGCTTGGGATGTGAGAAGACAGTCCATGCCACATTAAATGGAGCAGTGAGATGGGAGTGGGGCCAGGGGCTGGTGGGATTGCAAATCTTTTTCTGAGATCATAAGTGCAAAGAGTTTAGAAGATTCAGTTCATCTCTGGGATACGTTAGCCTCTGACTACATGTTATTTGAGGAGAATTTTGAGAAAAACAAAAATAAAAGCAACAAATACAAAAGGGTAAAGGTCATCATCAAGTATGCTTCAAAGTGCTCATAAATTTTAGCTATTTCACATTTGGCCCAAGCATACTAACTTCTGTGTTGTTCAAAGTCATCAAAGATGTATTTTTTGTTTTTCTTTGCTTGGTCAGGATATATGCCAGATATTTTTTTTTTCTTTTGACATATCAGACCCTGTCAGCTATGATTGTAAATATTGTTCAACTTTCATTTTAATCACCTTCTAACAACAGAGAACTTTCAAATGTCATTTCATAGAAGGTCTAGAACTCTGCAAAATGATTATTGTAATATTTCCACCCTATAAAGGAGAAAACAGTTTGAGAGAAATCATAAGTAGTCTTATTCATCCAGATGGTAAAGGTACTTTATACACCATGAAAACAATAGAAGAAAACATAAGTAACTTTTTTCAGTTGTAATTTTTGGAGAAAAGATTTTGTTAGCTGACATTGATTGAAAAAAAGTATAAAAGCACATATTAAAATTCCATAAGCAAAATTAAAATGCACACACTTAAGTTGAAAAAATGTATAACTGATATGAAAACTTTCATAATTTTAATATATTAATGTCTTTAACATGCTGTTTTTAGTATATAAAGAACACATAAAAATCATTAAGAAAAGTACTAAAACTCCCACCAGATTGATAAGACAAAAGCAGGTAGTTTACAGGGAGAAATACAAAGAACTAATTGAAATAATAAATGCATTTAACTCTGTAATCAAATTATTTTCAGATAAACAACTAACATAATGTCTCCAACTAAAAGTTTAGGAATTATTTTCAAACTATTCATACTCACTTCTGATGAAGAAGCACTAAGAATAACTTGTGGTAAAGGAAATGTGTTGAAACTACCTGTCTGAAAAAAACGTTTGAACAATTTGTATCAAAAATATTACACATTTTGGGCATTTTATCTATTAATTCTACTTTTACAAGTCACTCATAGGGAATCAAGCAAAAATATGGACAAAACTCTGTGCACTTAATAATAATGTTCTTTATTGAATCACAAAAACCTTGAAAAACCCCTGAATGCTAACACTTGGGTAATAAGTTGGCAAATTTTAATATTTGTGGCCAAGTGCAACTGCATATACCTATAATCCAAGAGACTTGGGAGACAGATGCAAGAGGATCACAAGTTCAAGGCCAGCCTGGGCAACTTAGTGAGACCCTATCTCAAAATAAAATAAAAAGGGGTGGGGATGTAGCTCAATGGAAGAGTGACCCTGGGTTCAAGCCCCAGTATTGAATTATTTTAAAAATATTCACCAATAATGCCCAAATATTTCAGCATTAAAAATATTAAGATTTGAGCTCTGTTTGTCTACAAGAAAGAAATCTTGTATAAGATCAGTTTTACAATCTGAAATTGGTGACAAAAATTCATTTCGGTCAAACTGAATTTCATACATCTCAGTTATCCTTCTCTTAAATATGGGTTAATCAATGGGAGATTCTTATACTTTGGCAAGTTTTCTACACCAGCCTTTCCGGGAATAGTTAATGATCCATAAACAACCATTTAAAGGCACCAGGGGAGTTTAACATTTAGAAGAATTCTGTAGGGAATTCTTTTGTAAAAGGAAAAGTCTTTGGATAATAAAAGTATTCAACCCTAAACATTTTCTTATTTGTTTTTAATCTTACTTTAAATTCCTTTGGGTGGAGCTGCCAGTCACAAGAATGTTTTTATTTCTGAAAAAAAATATCATTCCCATTTTTCCATAGCAACTTCTTTTCTACCTTCTTAAGTAAGATTTAATTTGTCTTTGTAATGAGAAGATGCACTGTGGGCATAGAGGAATTAGAACAACAGTGGCTTGGTCTTCAGATTCTTTGCATTGCGATTTATGGAATTCCATAGATGTTCTTCCAGTCTTATTAGGGTATGGCTGACTGGCTGACCTAGCTTGGAGCTTGGAGGTGTAGTAGCAAGCACAGTTCAACTAAGGAGGTTTTCCTAGGTCTTGTGTTCTTTGGGGAAGAATGTAGAAATACCCAAGGGCTCTACTCTGCTGTGTAGATGCTGTGGAAAATCACAGCTGTCCCCGATGTTAGAAGTGAGCAGGGCAAGGGTTCCACACCGAGAAATCCTGCTAATTCACAAATCATCTCCCAGAATTCCAAAAGGTCCCAAAGTAGAACTAATATTATAAATACTACTAGGTTCATAGAAAAATTGTGAAGGCTAAAGAGATGATAATATTGAAGTGACTCTCAGTTTTGTTCAGGGAAATTGAGCACTTACAGTTTGATGGGTTTTCATCTCTCATGAACCCATCCTGGACAGGTGAGAGGCTTCATTCATCTTTTTTTTTTCTCAGAGCTTAGTCCAGACATCAGACAAATGCTCACATATTTTTGTTTCATAAATTGGTGTTTTCTCCTTTTTCACTGGACTACACACAAGTATCTGCCTATAGTTTCTGAGTGAGTATTATTATATTTTAAACTCTTTGGAAGATGCTCATGTATTCCAAGGATCAATAGCTCTGCCAGTGTTTATGCCATTTTTATTTATCAACCTCTCCTCCATCATCATTACCTACTTCACACAAAGCACTGGACAGATTTTAAAGATGTTTACCTGTCCATTAGGGTCTTAGAATCTAGTTCCTTCATGGCACGATGTGATTAATTAGTAATGAAGATATTAAGTATTTGGCATTCAAAGATCGAGTCTTTTTACAAAATGTGAAAGTATTCCAGACATATTCTTTATTGATTTCAAATGGAACCAGGACATAAAAAAGAATATGAGACTAATGCAGAATAAAAAATAGCTGTATAAACATTGAAATGTGGTTGCCAACTGTATCAGGAAAAAATGGTTCTTTTTTTTATTGTGAAAACTCAATTTTAAAATATCAATATTTTATGCTTTAATTTTTGATCTCTGCCCAAGCTATTTGTCAATGTTGGAAGGCTCCTCCACAACCACGACGTGTATGCTCTTGCACTGTGAAGTGGGTCTTTGGTGATCATTCTTTTTCACGGAAGGCCTCTGTCTTCCAGGCGAAGACTTTGTTTGTACTCCCCAAAGGTTACATCTATAATAATTGTGTTACCCTACCTGCCAGTGGCCATTTCTCAATTATTCCAACTCAAGTATTTGTGGTTTCCTGGAGGAACATGTTTCCCATTTCTTCCCATACACAGATGTTTGGTTAACAAATGCCTGCGGTTTATTTCCTCTGCCCCAGAATATTAAGGGGCCATAGATCAGAGCAGAAAATGATAATTCAAAGGCTGGAACCCGGCATTGTTTGAAGAATTTGTCAGTCTGGAGTGATGCTTTAGAATTCGGTGGCTTTTCCAAGGGATTTCTTTGGCCTATGCAGGTTGCAATTCATTTAAGATCAATCCAGGAAGCTTTGCAGCTTTACCTATCTGGCCACCCAGGTAAGCTCTGTGCATGCTCGTGTATGTACATGTGTGTGCACACAAGCATCCTGAGACCTTGAGCATTGTTAATTCTGATTGTGAGTATAGGTGATGACTGACGTGTTTTCACAGAAGACAGTGTTCAAGTCTTGAAGAGACCTGTTGGGATAAACACATTCACGATAATAGCATGGGGACAGGACAAAAGCAGCATCATTGTGAAAACGCCTTCAACCTGAAACATTCTGATGGAACTATGCAGGAACAATGGACACAAACTGCCTAATGTGGTATGTAAAGATAGCAATAACCCTTAATGGCAACTGTAAAATGAAGCATTATGTTAGCCAGCAGAAAAGAAAATGCAAATTGATTCTCTTTTTGTTTAGATGTAAGTGCTTATCAAGGTTAGTAGGTATTCAAGGTCTGCGACACCAGAATAATTTGTTTTATTATAATACATGTAAAAGGAGAGTGCTTGGGGCTTTCTGAGTGACTCAGATGGCCAGATAAAATTCTCCAGTCTGGGCTTTAACAATCTCATCTCAGCATATCTCATACTCTGTCTGATGGGAGGAAAGTAGATTCAGAACTGAAACCCTTTCAAAAATGCAATGGGAGAATTAATTGTTATCAAGGGTGATAGCTGGTAATATTTCATTCCTTGGTGAGATTATAGCATTGAAACTTGCCTTGTGACTTGTACTATTTTACAGCTGCCCATTAGGCAAAGCTTTCCAGGGTTTTGTATCATGGGCACCTGGACACGGGCAAGATGTTCACTCTTAACTGTCCCGAGACACTGTGACTCATTGGACAGTGGAGATCAGTGCACATGTGAATCCATTTGACCCGAGAACAGCCAATCCCAGCTCTACCTCCAGGTCTCTATCTATCTCCACTGAGACTAAAGCCCACAGAATCCTATTTTTTGGTCTGTCACCACCATAGACTAACAACTTAATCTACAGAGGTTGTCACATAGTGACATCTATTGTTGGATGAGCAATTTTTGGCAACACCTGTATGCATCTCTACCCAAATGGTGGCTCAGAAAGACAAAAGGCAGGAGGGCAGAGGGAATCACACTGATGGGCAAATCATTTTATTTGAAATTCTGAGCGTTTCTGAATATCTTCCCTAGCTATGATTCCTTGCTAATGAAGAGGCTAATTTATGGAGATGTTGGCATGGTAAACATGGCTCCTCAGAATTTTCTTTAAGCTGTTAGGGAGAGTCCAAATGTGAAGTGGTTATTAGCACATTAATGAAACAGAAAAAAAGCAACCTCCATAAAACAGCATAGATCTCTTTAATTCTTTAGTAAGATCTCTCTAACTCTTCCTCTAGTTAGTTACTGAGTAGTATAATCTTCACAGTAAATTGGACCTTTTATTCAGTGCTGAATGATGAAATCATAACTAGTTAGTTATGATTCTGGAGATTGTATAGATGTAATACCAAAAACATGCAAGACATAGTCACTTTCCTGAGGAAACTTCAAATAAAATTTTGACTGGATGTTTGCTGCCCTCTCATGCTATTGCTCTCATAATAAATGGAAACTTTTTTTTTTAAATTCTTAGGAATAGATCATCATCTATCAAGGGAAAATCACTAAGAAGATTTATAATAATTAAGCTAATAAAATATAAAAATATAACAAACTCTTATTGGATTCTTTGATTTGCAATCAGCAGAAAAATAACTTGAGCTAGCTTAAGCAAAAAAGGCTGTTTATTGGAAAGATTCTAATGTTTTCATGTAAGGAATGGATTAAATGGCCTCAGGAAGCATGGAAACTTTTCAGTCCTGGGATCTCAAAGAACAGTTGATTCTATTCTTTCCTCTTGAGATACATCATGAGTTGATTTAGCTCCCAGAAATTCTCTGTTACAGTGAAAAAGTTCATATAAGAGAAAGCCTACTAGGTCCAACTTGGCAAGGTGGTCTAATAATCCTGTGGCCAGAGGAGCAGAGGGTACAACTCACATGTGGCCACCACCGAATATCTTTCCCTGGGGAGAAGAAGATACTCTCCAAGAAGAGAAAAGTGTGAGTTGGATAGACAGCCCAAAATATGTTAAGTACAATCATGAAATAATAAAAGTTCTCATTTTCTGAAAACACTGATCCTATTTCAGAGAAACAAATGCTGTCTGAACATGTCAGGATGATGTAGTCCATGGTAATAAAAATTAGTGATTTGGAGCAGTGCAACAGAGGTTAGACCATGATTGCATGTGTTCATGCTCATTACTTTGTCCTTCTCAATCTTATTTTTATTTTCTCACTTTGCTGGTCAGGCTACTGATGCTTCTACATATGGCCCAAATGGGTCAACCAGAATCTCATGGTCAAGTGACATCATGGGTTCAGAAAAGGAAGCAATCTTGACCCTAGCATAAAATACAAATACCATAGCATGGCACACAAGGCCTTTCAAAGTCTGTTCTTCCTTCCTTTCACATCTGGCCTCCCTTCCTACACCACCCTATTCCCTTGACATGGAGGGTAGGATGATTTCCACTCAGTTGGAGATCTTCTTGTAGCTCTTTGAACACAGGGCATGTTTTCTGTGCTGTTACATTTTTGCTTCTACCATTTCTCTTAATCTATAATGCCACTGATTTCTTCCACCTGGAAAACTCCTTTTGACTCTTTATTCAGTAAGGTTTCACATTATCTTCTTTTCAACGAAGGCCACATCTGTCAAGTGCTTGTCTCACACTGTCTCTCTATCTGCTCCCAAAGACAGAGTGTGCTTCTTCTTCACCTCTGTATCCTCCACATCTTGCCCACTTGTGGCATGAGAAATGTTTTGTGAAAGAATGAATCAGGCAGTGCAAATGTGCATGTGAGCTGGAGATTCCCAGAAAACCTCTTCCTGTTGCTTCCCAGAGCATTGTAGCTGTCACCTGGACCTTCTTCCTACAGCCTATAGGTGGCAATGGGAAGTCTCTCTCTGATGCTTTGCTTTTCTTCAGATCTGATGGCAATGACAGATCATTCAGAAGCATGCTGTGCTTGGAATGAAACCAATGCAGCAACAGTGTTATGTATACTTCTGTCCCTATCAGTCTTGACAGGATTTTTATATTGGGATTTTATGATGAAAAGCTTCATATCCCATCAAACTTTCCCTGAGCCATCCAATCCCAGGGGAATATTAGTCTACAAGTGCACATAAAGCCAAGAAAACCTGCCACAGACTGTTGTTTTTCCACTGTAGGCAATCTCCCATTGTTCCTTTTGTTGGCTACATAGATTCATGTTCTTGGAGTTGTGATACATATACAATATGTACATTTTATGCATTTACGTATTCTCTTGTAAAAATTGTACAAGCATATGTATGAACATAGCAACCTTTCCTGTACCTACAGTGGTGGTAAATCACATACACAAAAAGAAAAGGAAGGAAAGGGAAAGAAAATCCTCAGCATTTTGACTGTTTTAGAGAGAACCATCATTTGCATGTCAAACGAGGCACAGAATTCTGAATGAATTGAGATATGAATCTTTCTAAACTTTTCCCATCTTTCATTTTTGGCACTGTGTCCATTTTCTTTAATTTGCTCACCAACAATCAAGGCCAGTGTGCTAATTTGCCTAATTTGGAATTGGAGAGAAATGTGGATTGATTTTGAACTTCTCTCTTGAGTACAGGGGAAGGGCCATCTGTTAGAATTAACTGGGTGTGTAAATCCTTTTTGACTCATCTTCTCTGACAGCAGGGTGGAAGAGTAACTGGTCGACCACAACGTTCTCTTGATTCACAGTAAGAAATATACTTTCCCTCCAAGAAGTCCATCAGTTAATATTAACAAGGAGAAAGAGAAGGCATTACTTAGCAGGAAGCTGTGACTCTCCCCCCTGATTCAATTCAAGAGATCATCAAGGAAGGAGTCTAACTGTAACATATCCCTCTCTTCCTCTGATGAGAGTGACAACCAGGGTGACTGGAATCAGAGGGCAGCCTACTCTCCTTTGGCAAACAAACACCCACTCTGGTAAGTGCCTTTTAATGTGCATCAAGTCTTTGTCTAGGGAAAGGATGCACAGTTGGCAAGTACAGAGCTGTAAGGGGATAGCTTTGACATGCTGATAAAGCTTCTCAGTTTACTTTGGACTTGACTTTATCATTTACTGAAGGATATTATTAGTGTGGAGATGATAGCCATTCTCTGACTTCTCAAACGAAAGCCAGGGAAATGTATATGAACACAAGGTCTGTTATGGAGAATCCGACCCTGTTTGTTCAGTGACTTTGGGATCCTAATCATACAACTTAATGGAGATAAGGCCTGCAGCAGAGGGAGCGAGCCCACCCACTTTGGGGCTCCTGAAGGAGGCTAGTGAAAGTCAGTCGTGTTAAAAATGAAAGTCCATCCAGTGCTGAGCATGTATGTAGTATCCCCCCCCCCCACCTTATTGCAAATTTGTATAAAAATAGATTTGCTCTTTGGAGCCAGATGGCTCCTGAAGTCTAATCCAGCCTTATGACAATGGCCATGGCCAATAAGGAACCACTTGGACTGGGATGCCAAATATTCAGCTCTTGGTGAGTCCTTTCCATCAAGCAGGCACTTCTGAACCTCCTTGAGTGAAAATACATACACATGGCCCTTGACAACATGTGGATCTAGCTAGAGGCCCCTTTTTGACTCTTGTTTTAGGTGAGATCTCTTTGGTTATATTTTAATGTTTAGTTTTCATCTGCTTTATCTTTTCCAGAAAAAAATAACAATGATTAAGAACACATAAATAAAAACCTTGGCATGGATCATCAATTAGCTGTTTGCTTTGCAACATGATTTTACTGCTCATTTTATGATGGTTTCATTGATTAACTGATTGATTGATTGATGTACCCATTCATTCAGCAGAGCCTACAATGGTATACACACAAGATTCTAGGATCCTGAGTGAAAAGATGCACATTGGGCTTGTCAAAACACGACTTATAAAAGCCGTGTCTCCTTGGCAAACCCTTTACAATTTTCTCAGCTCTAGATACTACATCTTATATAGAAAACAATAAGAGTAATTGTACCTAAAATATCACTTGTAAAAAGATTTATAAACTGTAAAACACCATGCAAATACTTTTTTATTCTCAGAGTCTAGAGCTACAACTGGGCTATTGTATAATTTAAGTGAATAAACATATTCTAACATCCCTGCTGGGCTCAGAACTATGTGAATTTCATAGATAAAATGTCTAATCTTATAGAGATTCCTTACTCAAAAAAACTAAAATCTAGAAGAAAATAAGTTGGCCTTAGAGAAGATAAAAATTTAGTCACCGAGATTTCCTAAAATCTTTGATGCTAGTAATTTGTTTTCCATATAAGACCACATGGTCCTTATTCATGATCATGAACCCTGATGTTGCAGAACCTATGGATGAAGATACACCAGTTAATTTAAGGTATTACACAAAACCTCTCTGAACATAAGGACATTTTCTCTTTTATTTGACAAAATATTCTTCTTGATAAGTAATTTCCCATTTTTTAAATATTTTTCTTTAGTTGTAGGTGGACACAATGCCTTTATTTTATTTATGTGGTGCTGAGGATCGAACCCAGGGCCTCACACACATATGAGACAAGTGCTCTACCACTGAGCTATAGCCCCAGCTCCTAATTTCCCAATTTTATTGTAGTTAAGAAATTTGATGGCCACTGAATCCAGGCTCCTTTCTTTTGTGTATTTCAGAAATCAAAGTGGAATACTAATGGGAAAATATTCATTTTTGTTTTTAAGAGAAAATATTCAATTGTATAAATAAAATATCCAAATATAGGCTTTCTATAAAAAGAAAAATAAAAGGTATTTAAGTCCGGGCTATTCTATTTTACAGAAAGTAACTAAAACTTTTGTAATTCAGTTTCCTTGTATGTAGAATGGGCTAATAATGCCCCACTTTAAAGATCAAACAAAAATGTATATAGGACCACTGTTAATTGAACACAGGTTGGGTTTCCAGAACAAAGACCATCAAATACAATGGCTTGAACAAATATAAGTTTCTTTTTTCCTCACATAGCCTGAGTGGTGGCTTACAGCTACTCAGTGGTGTGGGGACCCACTGATGCTCTATTGTGGATTATAATAATGCACTTCGGTAAATTCTAGCAGGACATGTGCTCCAGACAGATAAGAAGGGTCAAGGGCATCAGGAAGCTCCAAGGACTTTTGTTCATTTTGCTGCCATCAGGATCTTCAGAGAAGCAATCACCTATAGACTTGCACAACATCTTGTGGTATACTGTGACTCCCTGGCACACCTCACCACTCATCTCTCTGAGCACCAATAGCATTTTCCTTATAACACTCATAATTTGAATAATCATGTTAGTGTTTTTTGTTTTTTGTTTTTCCCTACCTACTTGTATATGCTCTGCTAAATGGGAAGAGGTAGCTTATTTTGAAAATCAGGCTTAAAGTTGTGGTGTGTATGTATGTGTGTATAAGTGTGTATATATGTAAGCATATATGGTGTGTGTGGTGTGTTTATGTGTGAAGTGATTCATTCAACTAGGCAGAAGGCAACAGTTACATGGGAGGCCTATTAAACACATCAGAGCCTGCTGGAGGATTGTCAAAGGGTGTCTTTAGTTGGATGGAATTTTTGAACCAGGGTTGCCACTGCCCTCTGAGAGTATCCATCATTAACTCAGGGTCCATCAGGTTGTAGTGGAGGGCTCCCATTTTCCCCAGAGGCCATAGGACTTCCCAGTCCTGAATAGGTGTTACAGATGGTGCTGCAGGTAAGTGTCAGATGGGGAACCAGCATGAGTCTTTGTCACCTCTCCTTCCCCAGAAGCTACTTCCTGAAGTCTCTCCACACTGCCAGCAGAGGCTCAGGTGCCTGGCTCTCTGCCCTGCTCCTGAAGTTGTCTTTGACATTGCTGCTTGTGCACCCTGCTCTGTGCAGGGTGATCATTAGTCTCACTCTGCCTGGGGATAGTCCTGGTTTGCACTTCTTGTCAAAGCATACTTATTGATAGCACTCAAAACCTGTCCCAGTTTAGATGGAAAATTGTTTGGTCAAATTAGGAATATGGTATATTTAAACCTGAAAGCTAAATTCCTTCTTTCTACACTCTCCAAAGAGCTCCTATGTAAAGCATATTTTGAGAGACATCAGTAGTCTTAATTGAGGGCGCAATAGGAATACATTTGAGGTATGAATATGAGGTCATCTCCATAGAGTGACATCAGGATTTGAGGTGGACGAGAGGATCTGATCCAACCTATTATTCAGGAAAGACAATGAGGAGCTCATGATTCCTACATTTGTTTTGGACTTGGTATTTTCCTTACTACAGGTCCATTTGTTATCTCAACTGATGTTCTGACACTATTACAAGGTAAGCACTACCTGTAATATTATCCCTGCCTTACCTTTGATTTAAAAAATCTGAATAAAGCTAAATTTCTAAGCACATCATAATTGTCAAAGGCAGAAACAGAATCCAAGTGCAAATCCATCAGACTTAAATTCAAATTGTTTCCCACCTGCAGTGCTCAAGCAGAATGTAGCCCATGATTCACTTGTTCAGTTTCTTAATGCTTTGAAAACACTGATCCATATTGCCTGTGTGATAATTGATGTTACCAGTGACAGATTTAAATGGCTGGGTCCTATTGAACCAGGTTTCCATCCAGCTTCTGCCATTTCCTGGAATCATGCGTACCTCCATCACTCAGGTAGTGTGTAAGGAGAATCATCCCTACTTCAGAGGTCTGGTTGTATTAAGTTAGCTTGTATAATGTGCCTTAGGTGTCTTGTGCAGGTGGCACCAAACAGACCATTTCTTCTTTAAAGTAGGTATAAAATGCTTATGTGTTTAGTACATCTTTAAATTCGAGGTGTGATTTGTAGAACAGAGAGAAGAAATGTGAGTGATGTCACATTTTGTAGGGGGGAGGATGACACCCTTCCTAATCTTAGATACCCAGTTAAACCAGAAGCTGAATTTCCAAGCAAATAAAAATGCATGGGGATCATCTCTGCTCCTTACAAACACTGAAAAAATCTGAAATTCTCCACAACTGGAAAGAAATTTAATATTTAAAGGTAATTTGACCTGTACATGTGTGTACCATGAATATTTGATGAAACCTATAGCAAATGTATTTATATAGCGTTAATCTGAGGATATTTATTTCTTATTCATTTTCCAGGATATTATTTCTTCAGCAAATGCAAAGTTTCCCTCTGTAAAAGTGCTCAGCTCTCAAGGTGCGCTTAGAAATTGTAGAGTGGAAATATTCCTTTTCCTGTGACAAATGTGGACACTACCTTAGCCTATTGAAAGAAGAAACACTTATAAGAGGGTAAGAGCATCCCAAATTATGACCCCATATTATTGGCATAGGGCTAGACCACCACCTTTTCACAAGTACCACTCTTTAACTTTTTATTCCATTTATATAAATGCTCAGAAACATCAACAGCAGGATCTGACTTAATCCTTTTCCTTTGATGTCATTTGTTTCACTTCTTTGTGATATTTCAATTTGCTAGTTCTTTGAATTAAAGGGTATTCATTGATTCAGTATAGTTGATAGTATAAGGTCTAACTCAGAGATTTTTTTAAATTGTTTTTTTGATTGATTGGTATATGCACCTAGATTGGAGGTATTTTTCTTTGTTGTAGCTTCAATGCTAAGCAAAAATGAACATCAACAGTAAAAGTAACAAAAACGGCAAAAACTAAATACAATTTAGTTTTTTAAAAATGTTTTTACCAGATACACTGTTATAGATTTAAAGAGTAAAAAAATGCTAAGAGTTGTCTAATCATATTTTGTAACTAAAAAATTCCAACATATTTGAGAGAGAAAAAACCTTACGAAAGGTAAATGCCAATTCCTTTCTCATCCTGTGTGAGCTAGAAAGAGTTGCCTATTTCACCAGTGAAGAGTACCTCACAGAGCTGTGTTTCTAGGCATGCTCACATTGGCCAAATAAGTCACCACCAGAAATCTGTTTGTGTTTTGAATAATTTCCATTTGATCCTGCTCTTTAAAATGTTACTCCAGTCAGGAAAACAAAATCAATACTTATAATCAGCATACTCTTTTAAAATGTCATTAGTCAGATATCATGTTTTACTATTTAATGGAGGAAAAATAAAACTCAAGATAGAAGTAAAAGCTACTGAACTATTTAAAAGCAGAGAATTCAAAAGGAAATGTTCCATAGGCTACATGTCTAAGAATTGTAGCCTAGAAAAATTGATAATGTGTTCATTCTAGAAGAAGTGTTTCTTGGTTAGCATGGAAGGTTGCCTCACATGTGACTTTGTTAAAATAGCCACCAAGTTCTGCTTTGACTTTTTTTCTGACAGTGATGATCCAAGTGTTCTTAACCAGCCAGCATGGGGAGGTGTTTCTTGCTGTTTAAGTTGTTTGCTACTCTGTTTAAATCTACTTATAAACTTTTGTCCCTTCAGATAAAGCCCCATTTTCTTCTACAATGGGAACAGGTAGCGTGCTGTATGTGGCTGCTTGCCATATCAGTTAGTGTGACCCTTGTCCTTGAGTTCCCGTGGAAAATGGGGTCTGAGCCAAAGGACATCAGTCAGTTCTTGTGGCTGATTTTGGATTAACTTTCTGTTGCCATAAATGGGACTAAAACAATAGTGAACCAGTAGACACACATACAAGCAAATATACAATGGAAACAAAATTTTCAAAATTATTAATCTTTATTACACATGATTATATGATGATAATTTCTGTTCTAGACTACCATATTTTATTAAAAAAAAAAAAACATGTGGTCACAACTCAAGAAATTGATTTCTCAGCCCACATGAGTCATGACCCACAGCGGAAGAAACATTGGCTAAACACCTATTGGACTAGTGGATATGTTTTGAACCTCATAGAGTTTATAATTTATTTTTTTACAAAGTCCATACTTACCTTTTCCCCACTGTCTCTTCTTTAGTGATCTCTTCTTTGTACAGTCTTTCAGTTTTAGTGCATAACAGAAATTTGCAACACACTGAGAGCATTCTGGAGAGGAAGTTCTAAGTGGTGGGGGGACATAGAGAATTTTAAGCATGAAGAAGATTGCCAGATAATATACAGGACATCCAGTAAGGTTTGAGTTTCAGACAAATATTGAATATATTTTGTATAATTTTGTCCCAGGCATTATATGGATATCCTTATATTTAAAATATTCTTTGCTGCTTATCTGGAATAAAAATTTACTTGAGCATCCTGTTTTTTATTTGCTAAACACAATATCTCTAAAGCCGAAAAATCCATGATATCCATTTGCAGTCAGTTTATTGACCGGAATATCCCTTTTGTCACTTAGAAAATGTGAGAATTGACTTGATTAGCATTAAAATTCCATGTAGGTATACTTTTCTATGATTTAATATATAGAAATTTGGAATATACAGTATTAATCAGTACCAAGTGGTAAGTGAATAATACTGAAGAAAATAAATTTTATATTTATATTGCAATTAAATCATGCAGCATACATTTAACTATGAAAAATTAAATAATAAGTTCTTTAGACAGAAACTAATATATTGGTCGATTTTGCTCACTGCTTCTCTCAACAAGTATGTGCCACCCACATGTCCAGTACATCCTAAGTCCTTATTCCTGTTGGCTTCTCATCATAGGTGAATTTTGCTGGCTGTAGCAACCCTGGACTGTGTCACTGAGCTCTTTCTTCAAAAAAGACTTAACATTCAAATTCAAGGAGTGCAGCCAGCTAAGAGTCTGCAGTTAATGGCACCTTCAAGAACCATTGCTGCTTTTGAGCTGGTCCATATTCCTCCTATCCAGTGCCTGAGTATGATGAAAAGTGCTAAGGCGTGGTGTTTTCTTCCCAATGCTGGACCTTCTTATAGGAAATTTTCATGCTGGAGCTCCCTGTTGGTTTGGTTACACTTTGTCAGTTCTACATCTCAGTAGAAGTCTCTCCCTGCAGGGTTCTTCCTTCTTCCTCTTTATTCTTCACAAACACTAGCCCACAATAAAGCTCATGAACCTTGAAGAGTTTGACCCCTGCCAAGTCCTCAGAGCATGAAAAGGTGGCTTGCCTCTCCCTAGCAGGTACCCTAGAATTCCCACTGCAAGGGGAGATACTTCAGAGTATTTTCCACCTCTGCAATGTAATGGTGTCCACCTCAGGAGGTGTTCCAACCTCTTTTCTTAAATGTCGAGCAGAAAAAGTCCCTGATTTATAGAAAAAAGTAAGTCTTTAGATTTAAAAAATTCAATAAGGGCACAGAGGAACAAAACATTAGAGGAAAGTGTGTTAGTCAGATTTTCATCACTGTGACAAAATACCTGAGGGAATCAATTTTCAAGGGGAAAGGTTTATTTTGAATCACAGTTACAGCAGTTTCAGTCCATGGTCACTTTATCCTGTTGTTTTGGGCGTTAGGCAGCCTGGTACATCAAGGCAAGTGGTGAAGGATGCTTCTTCATCTCATGGTGGCCAGGAAGCAAAGAGGAAAAAATCAGAAGGGGCTGGTGTCCTGATACTCCTTTTGAGAGCTTGCCCCCAATGATCTAACTTCCTTCCACTAGGATCTACCTCCTAAAGGCTCCACAACCTCCCACAGTGGCTGGAAAACAGGCCTCCAACACATGTGCTTCTGTGGTACATTCAAGATTGAAACTATAGCAGAAAGACAATTATACTTAATCTTATTCTAATGAGAATTTAGAGTCTGGAAAAAAAAAAAAAACAAAAATATTATTAATATTAGCACATAAAAAAAGCAAGGCTACAGAGAAAGTGGGAAGAAGCAAATTGACATAAATTTCCCCCCTTCATAAATCCTTCACAACAAGGGAATCACATCAATGTACACTTTGAAGATGAAATACTGTGCTTCAATAAGTTCAGTCAATGACTAGGAGCTATGGCTCATTCAAACATGAAGGGCAAAAGTGCTCTCAGACCCACTGGATCTGCAGAAGTAGATAGTTCTGAAATTCCTGTGATTAAAAACAATGACCTAAGGACATTTTCCAATCAAATGAAAAATTAAAATAACAGATAGTAATTGGGAAAATACAATAGTAGAAAAGAAATTTTAAAAAAATCCACAAATCTTGGATTTTTTTTTCACATGTGCATTGCAAAACAGTAAAGAACTATAATGATTTGTTAAAAAACAATAATTGAAAGAGGGTATTAATAAAGTAAAAACAATTCACAAATTTTAATCTAGATTTCAAATCAGACATTATTGAAAAGTACAAACTAAGGAGGAAAACAGAAGCCAGTGAAGTCAACATACTTTGAGGTGTAAATACTGTTTTATGATTGATATTAATAGGAGCACATGTGAGATTTATAACTTTCCAATCATTAGGGAGCACAAGAACAAGCAAAATGTGTGAAGTGTTCATTTATTTTTAGAAAATTTCCTTTTTTCACTAGCAATTTTTGATGATTTTTTCCTACGCATATACGTAATCTCTTTGATAGTACCATATTATATTCTGTTGAATAACTACCCCACAGCTTTTTAACCCACCTCCTATGTTTAATGTATTGGATATGCTGCCAAACTGTATTCCAGAGAGTTTTTATTATTTTACAACCCACCAGCAATGAATGACAGTGACTGTCACCTCATATCCTAGCCAACATGCTGTTAGAATAAAAATATATCAGTACTGTCTCATTTTAGTTCAACCACTAAATATTTCATTCATATGGGAGGCTTTCCCTGCCCTGAAATAAAATGTTTAATTTTGCTTAAAAATGAGTTAGTGATATATTTATATGCCAAGTGTAGTTTTCCCCACAAAATAATTTAAAATCTGTCTTTCAGACTAGGACCAACTGCTAAATGCTTTCTCGTTTGAGCAAATATTTTGTTTTGGGCCAAAAATTACAGTCAAGCACCTTCAAAATATTTGGTAATAATTATCATCATTTTATTTGATAAGACAAGAGCCCTTTGGTGAAAATAATTACAAAAATTGTGTCATTAGCTTTGCAAGTGATATGTGTGATTTTAACATACAGTTTTGAGGTGTTCACTTTTATTTGTACCACCTCACAGAGAGGAACGTAACAATAAATTACTATATTTTTGAGAGTTTTTTTTTTTAATATGACATGTATGCCACCATTCCACAATCATCTTTCTTTTTTAAAAAATAAAAAATGATGTTTTAAAATATATGAAATTAAGGAGCTAAGTAATCTAACTATTAGCATGGGTGGTAGAATAAATATTTTAATTTGAAAAATTTAATATCACCATAAAATGCCAAACTTATAATTTTGAATTAATATAAATTTATTTTCATGGAATATAAAACACACATATGTAAAATAGTGAAAGCATCATAGATGGGATTGCACATAAATGGGTGGGCAACAGTAATCCAGACAATTAAGTGAGCAAAAAAATATTTACACATCAATGTAACAACTCCAAGTTGTTCCTTGCATCCTTGGGTGTAATGAAGTCTAGAAGATCATGTGAACTGTCATGAGTTGTATACTGGTACAATAAGTTGAAGTGTACTCCTCTCATGTGGCATTACGCAGTCATTAAGAAGAGTAAGAAAAAGAAAACTGAAATGTATTATATTTTTACACCATGTAGACTACACACAGATCAATAATATACATGAAAGGCAAAATTAAAATTAATGAAGGAAAATATTACATAATTTTTGCTACTCAGAACCATGCAATAGTTTTTAAACAAAATTTTTCATATCATAGACCATAAGAAAAATGGTTTGATAACACTCAAAGTAAGAGTCTCAAGATTAAGAAACTATAACATGGACAAAGTTGAGGAACAGATAAAGCATGAAAGATTTTGCAATATTGAAAACTGCCAAGAAAATAGTACCTTCCATATACAAGGAGATCTTGCCAATTAACAAGAGGACAATGGAGCAACATGTTGATAGGCAATTTATCTAAGTAGAAATCTGAAAATTCACAAGCTAAAGAAATTCAAACGAAAACAACAATGAATTACCACTTTATCTATTAAATCACCACAGAAAGCTGGGTAATTGCAAATGTGGATAGCAGCATAGTGTTGCAAAGCCCTTCTGGTGGGAGTACAAATTGAGGCAGTCATTCTGGAGAGTGGGTTGGTGGAATTTAGATAACTTAAATATGTGCATCTCAAATAAACCAATGGTTCTGCTCATAGACATCTATACCAAAGAAAATTCTTGTTCAGATCCGTGTAGGGTCATGCATCAGTATGTTTCCTTTTATGGCATGAGAAGTTGGAGGCAACTTCTGAATAGCCCTCTGTGGGACTAAATGAGTAAAACATGGTAGATGTACACCATGGTGTATCATGTGGCTGTGAGGAGGAACAAAAGTGATAACATGCAGGCACATGGATGTAAAGCAAGTACTGAGGGAGAAAAATAAGATATTGTATGGAAGTAGTATAAGAAATACTATAACTGGTCATTATGTCTTTTTTGATCAATCTTGTCAGAATTTCATCAATTCTAATATTCTTTTCAAGTATGCAACAATTGGCTGGTTTGATTCTTTCTATTGCTTGGTACATTTATTTTCACTAGTCAATGCTTTTATTGTTGTTATTCCCTAGCATCCACTGGCCTTAGGTTCAATGTCTTACTCTTTGTCTAATTTATGATGTCAAGACTTTTTTTTTTTTTTTTTAATGAAGATTTCCTTTTTTTTTTTTTTTTTTTTTTAAGTATATAAGGCAAAAACTTTCTCTGTTTGTATGACGTTAGATTCATTCCAAAAGTTTGGAAACATTGTATATTCATTGCCACTTAGTTCAAAATTCTTTTAATTTTTGAATTATGTTGTGTGGTGTTTCTGGTGTTTTGTTTTTTTAATTTATGGGCTACTTTTGTTTTGTTTGTACCAGGGATTGAACTTAGGGGCATTTAACCCCTGAGCCACAACTCCAGCCTTTTTTTTTTTTTTTTTTCTGTATTTTATTTAGAGACAGAATCTCCCTGAGTTGCTTAGAGTCTCACTAAGTTGCTGAAGCTGGCTTTGAACTCACAATCCTCCTGCCTCAGCCTCCCAAGCCTGGGATTATAGGTGTTGGGTTCTGGGCAGGAGCCTGTGCCTCCCAGGCAGAAGGCCACACCTCCCCAGGTACTTTGTGAAAAGACTACCTTTCCCAGGTGCCCTGGCCATCACCTCCTGACCTCTGGCAGCCTATAGGGCAAGGACCCACTCCAGGGGTCTGACCACCACTCTGCTATTTAAGCCAGCCCGGGACTGAAACCTCTCTCTGTTCACGCCTGTCCCTGTTCCCGTTCTTCCCTTTTTCTTCTTCCTTCCTGTTCTCCCTTCCCTCCCCCCCCTTCCCTGCCCTTCCTTTCCCCACCCTTCCCCACGTGGCACCCCAATAAACCCTTTTATTTCACTAACACGGTGTTCCCGGCTAAGTTAACTTTGTTCAGCATTTTCTAACAATAGGCATGTGCTACCATGCCCAGCCATTTATGGGCTGTATTGTAGTGTATGGCTTCATTAAAAAAAAAAAAAATTAGAATGATTTAAGCTATCTTTAAATTGATTTCTAGTTTAATTCACCATAATCAGAGATGTACTCTGAATTATTTTACAACTTCAACATTTATTTTTTTGTAGCTCACTACTTAGGCAACTTTAAAAACAGTTCACCATTCTCTTATGAGTAGTGAGAAAATAATGCAATTTATATATACAATTTTGTCTATATCAACTACATCAATTCATGTTCAGATTCCCTATATTTTTACTGAATTTTTGTCATATATTTCTATTAGAGGTTGAGAAAAATGTGTTAAAATTTATTTCTTCTTTCAGTGCTGTCAATTTTGAGTTTACACACTAAGAAGCCATGACATTAGGCAAACACATTTTTAATTGTCATTTCTTTCTTAATTTCTGATGACATAAGACATGTCATAAGATAGCCTGTATATCTGTAATTATATCTTATATCTTAAATACTACTTTGATTAAATTTGTCATACCAATTTTCTTTGATTTCCCATGTATTCTTTTTTAAAAATTTTATTTGTTCTTTTTATTTATACATGATAGTAGACTGTATTTTGACATATCATACATACATGGAGTCTAACTTCCCATTCTTGTGGTTGTACATGATGTGAAGTTACACTGGTGGTGTATTCATATATAAGCATTTAGAATGAATTGGTCATAGCTTTCCCATGTATTCTTATATTAAATGTGTTTTTTTCTGGCAAGCAGTACATAGAATTTTTCTTTACACAGTTTGACAATTTTTTTTTTAATTTGGAACATTGATTATTTTTGCAAATAATATGGCTAAGCTTTTTTTTCGCCTTCACTATTTTTTTAATTTGTTCTAATTAGTTATGCATGGCAGTAGAATGCATCTTGACACATTGTACATAAATGGAATATAAGTTCTCATTCTTCTGGTTGTACAATATGGCTGCTCTCAGGCTTTGTTGTTTTATTTTGTTCTGATTATTTGTTTTCTATCCATTCATTTTTCTATTTTTCTTTATTTTTGCCTTCTTTTATGTTTTTACATTATGAGTTCATGTTTCCTCTGTTAATATTTATTTATAATATTTTTCATGGTTACCTAAATATAACGATACACATTCCTAAAATGCTGAAATGCTCAAGAAACTTAGAAGACTTCAATTTCTTTTTTTAAAATTTTTATTTATAATAGTAGTATGTATTACAGTTCATACTACACATATAAAGCATCATTTTACACAAAACAGTTTGTATACAAAGTATATTCGTAGCATTGAAGTCTTCAATCATGCATTTAGAACAATGATATCCATCTTATTCAACCACTTTTTTCCCCCTCAATTTCATGTACACTAAATGTTAAACTGTTTTATAGATCAACATGTATTTTCATTTGTTCTGTATTTTAAATAAAATAAGGCATTATTACTATTACCTTATGTAGTAATAATAATATAATAATTATTACTATATAATAACATAATAATTAATAATAATAATATAAAATAATTTTTATTTATTCACATATTGTTTTTTTCCCCTTTCCTTTCAATACTTCCATCTGGGCTCATTTTCCTTCTGTCTGAAAAACATCCTTTTACATTTCCTTTAGTGCAGACATGCTGACATTGAATTTTTTGTTTGTTTGAGATCATTGTCATTTTGTTTTAATCATGATTGCATGTTCACTGGGTATAAAATTTTATGGTGGCAGTAGAAATACTGTTATAGCATTTGAAGCCCTGAATCCATTGTTTTCTGGATGTCATTATCTCCATAGAAATCTGTTCTCAAGTTTATTGTTCCTTCTTTAAAGATACATATCCTTTCTCTGGCTTCCCTTATGTCTGTTTTTTTTTTTTTTTTTTTTTTTTTTTAATCTTGATTTTTAGAAAATTTGATCTGATCTACCCAAGTGTCATTTCCTTGTATTTTTCATGTTTGGGGTTTGATTTACTTTATCACAGTTGAAAAAGTCTCAGTCATTATCTTTTCTATTATGGTTTCTGCCTCGTTTTCCTAAGCATCTCATTCTAGCTGTTCAATTATATATGTGTTAAACATTTCTACTGTGCTGCCATTTTCTTTTGGTTTTGTATTTTCCAAATACAATGTGTGTGTACGTATGTGTGTGTGTGTGTGTGTGTGCGCGCGCGCGCGTGTGTGCATGAGTGCAGTGGATATTTTCTTTCAACCCATCATCTAATTCACTTATCTTCTCTTCAGCTGTATTTACTTTGCCAAGAAACTCATCATTTGATTTCTTAATTCTAGTTATATCTGTTTCTTATAGGATTTTTATTAATGCTTTCATTTATTTTTTAACCTATTATCTTGATCAGACTAATCTTGAACATACAAATGGTTACACACAGTTATTTTAAAGTTCATTACCAATAACTTGAATGTCTGGATCTTCTATGGTCTATTTTAGTCATATATTTTTCTCTTGGCTTTGCTAAGTTCTCTTTGGGCACCTAATAGACTTTTTAATTGAATGCTTAAAACCATGCATATTTAAGGAAAATTTGAAGGTGTTTTCATCTTTCTGAGAAAAGTTAATTTTGCAACCTAGGAAACGATATATTTTCATTTAATCTAATCATCAGTTATATAGGCCTAAAGCTAGGCTTAGGCCTTTGTATAAGCTGGTTTATTTTCAGCTTCCCTTTAACATCAGAGCTTGTATATTTTAGGTTTCATTTGAAAATCCTTGATGCTTATCAGGGGCCCTTTACCTCATGGCCTGTGAACTGCAATTTTGTCAACACAACTACCACAACTTTTGGAAGGTTTGTTAGCTGTTTACTTACTCTGTCTCTCAACTGACCCTTCTTGCTCTGTTATAAACTGTCCCTAGAATCAGAAATTGCCTGAATTAGAAAAACAATGTTAGATGAGATATTAATATTTCTGTTCTTCCCGTATTCTGGAATACTAGCCTGTTTATCTTTGATTCCTAAATAACTGTTGAAATTTAAAATTTTATGCACACACATACATACACATGTGCACAACCAAGCTGATTTATGGAAATATGTATGAAATTCTACTCTAAATTTATTATCTATCATCTTGGATATAAGATTTTAATGTTTGAGAGTTCTTATTAAATATGAGTACATATGTATACAAATAGGTAGAGAGGGATTAACACTTAAGTAGTTTGGCTTTGGCAAACAAGTTTTTCACCAATGTATACATTGCTTTTCTGATCACCATTGGTTCCAAAAAACCTTTAACTAGGTATACGGGCATTTTTAAAAAATCTATTTCTCTATTAATTTAATTTAAAAATCTAAATTAGAATTTCATTTCATAGACAAAAGTTAAATATAATGATTCCAGTTTTTGAGGGTTTCCTGTAGCTCTAAACTCTGCCTCAAAAGAACATTTCAAAACTATTTATTTCAAAAAAGAATTCCCCAAGTGAGCAATATTAGGAAGATTATTTTTTTTAATTTGAAAAAATAATTAATTGGTGATAAATTTTTGATTTGTATGTAATGACTAATGCAAATATTAGGTGATGCTGGAAAATAAGTAAATATTACATATGAAATTTTGCAATGTATTTCGAAGTTATCAGTTGCCATTTATATAAAAATAGCACTTGTTAATTAAATGTCAACATATTGTGAAGATTTTAAAGAGATTTTTCCCCAAATTTGAGGACATTATTATACATAGGTTTGCTAGAGGTTTCCTCAATCATGCTAAGTTATGAAAATGAATTCTACCCTAAGTTTATAACCACTTCTTTTGTCTATAAGATTTTGATTTTTGAGATCTCATGATACTAAATATGACCATAAATTAGCCTTACATGTATATTTGTAAGAATAATTTAAAAATAAATTTAAAAGTAAAAATTAAATAGAAAATAATATGGATTTCTAAAAACATGCATTTGCTATTTCCTACAATGCAATTTGTCATTGGTGATGCTGGTGTTTTTTGGCTCTGTCACTAAACCTGAATAGCAGGAAAAGTGAATCAGAGATAATTCAGACTTAAAAATAAAGAGTTTTAGCTATTGGCAGATGTCAAGAAAACCTGAGACTTAATGAATACTAAGCTGCATACTTGCCATCCTTATCTGTCTCCAGCACAGTTGACAAAACAAGTTAGTCTTGATGTCAAAACAGATGGGGAAGGAAGAAAGAAAGACAGAAGAAACTTGGGCAGACTTAAGAACTCTTGCTTTTTCATTTCAAGTTTCCTTTTTTTTTTTTTTTTTTCTGTTCTCAACTCCTAGGCAAACTCTATGTGCACATAAAATACAGCATTTACTAATCCACAGAAAATTAATCAGAAACCTTTCTGTACCACCAGCATCAACAATTTGGCAGGTAAAATCTTACAGACCACTTCTTTTTTTCTTGTTAAAACCTTTGAAGGCCTTGTTTGAGTCACTTGCCCATGGCGAGGGTGATGGATTTATTCTCACAGAAGCTCTCTTGCTTTGACTCCCTGGTTGGTATAGTTTTGTTTCTTTCTCTTTTTGTATGTGTTTGCTTCCTCTTGTGGCTCATTACATGTTGGTTCCCCAGGGCTCCATCCTGGGCCTATTCCCCAACACTCCTCTCCTAGTTGATCATGGTTCTCATGGTCATCTAAATGGGTTATTTACACGCAATCCGAGTTCCTTTCTGAGTGCAAGACTCACAAATTCAGTTGCATGGTAATTAATTTCTTTATGTTTCAGTGCCAGTTTTCTTTCTGTTTTAACATAACTTGTTCCTATATACTCAAACTAGAAATCTGAGTCCTCTTAGTTCTTCTTAAATCTAAACCCTGTTCTCCATGTCTGACACCTCTTAAATAGATTTTCTTCTTGGAACCCGTATTTCTTAAATCTTTGTCTCATGAAGGAACTGCAATAGTTACTTTAAACACACATCTATGCCTCTTTCTATCTTAAAATATGGATCATCACCCATAAAATAGAGTACAAATTTACTGGGTGTGTGAGGCCCTTCCATGATCCCACTCACCTATTCTGCACCAATGGTCTCTCTCCAGTTTCTGCTATTTTCATTCATTCATCAGATGTTTAAGGAGTGCTTTTCATTTTCTCCTGAGAGAAAATTAAAGACAATATGCCTCTGTAAGAAGCCTAGACTCTGTTGGTGGAGAAAGAAGCATACTTATCAACTGAGACAAATAAAATGAAAAAAAAAAAAAAAAAAAAAAAAACATCATAAAGAAACCTGACCTAGTCTGGGGAGTTGGGAAAGTCTTATTGAAAAAATAGCATCTGATCTGATATCTAAAGGACAGTTAGATATAATTAAGGAGGCAAAGAAATAGAAATGGTGGGAGAAATATTCATGCCCTGGATACAATATTGGCAAAGACTTTGCTGTTTGAGTGAATTGTGCTTAAAAAACTTAAAGGAGGCTAGCAGGACTGGAATAGAGTGAATGAGGGGACATGAAGACATGAGCAGGCGACATAAAGAGGAAATAAGGACAGTATATCTATTTTGATCTCTTGGGTTCTATTGAGCATTTGGTACTTTGAGAAAAAAGAGAGAGAGAGAGAGAGAGAGAGAGAGAGAGAGAGAGAGAGAATCTATTGAAATTCATTAGAACTATAAAATAACATGATGAAATTGAATGTTGAAAAGAACCTCTGGCAAAAGTGTGGAGTAAAGAACCAGAGAAGAAAATATTGCACACATTGCTGATTGAAAAAAACAAAAACAAAAACAAAAACACACAAACAAAAACAAAACAAAAAACCCTGCACAGCCAGTCTTGAAGAGGTGACAGTCTTAAATTTACCTTATGACTCTGAAACTGCACTCTTAGGTATCTAAGCAAAAGAAATGAAAACACACATCTATACAAAAATGCCCAAAGTAACATTATTCGTAATAGTTAAATGTAGAAACAACCTAAATGTCCACCAACTGGTGAATTGGTAAATAAAACATGATATCTCGGAACTGGGGTTATAGCTCAGCCGTAGAATACTTGCCTCACCCATGTGAAGCGCTGGGTTCGATCCTCAGCACCACATAAAAATAAATAAATAAAATAAAAATAAAGTAAAGATATTGTGTCCATCTTAAAAAAAAATCTTTAAAAAATATGATATCTCCATATACAATGACATACTAGTCTGCGATAAAAAAGAATAACATACTTATATACACTGTAACATAGATGAACTCCAAAAGCACTAAGCTAACTTAAAGAAGCCAGGCACAAAATGCCATTAATTATATGAGTCCATGCATATGAAATATTCAGAAAGGCAAATCTGGGGAGACAGAGAGTACGGTAGTGTTTGCCCAGGGATAGAGGTGAAGTGGGATAGGGAGTGAGAGCTAATGGACACAAAAGGTCTTTTGGAGGCTGATGGAGGTGTTCTAAAGTCAGATGGTGATGATGGTTGGACAACACTTCAATAAAAATTACTGAATTGCACATTCAAAATAAATGAGTTTATGATATGTAGTTTATCCCTCAAAAAAGTTGTTGAATGAATAAATAAATGAGTAAATAAGTAAATTCATTAGTTGACAGAGAAACAAATTGTGTGCATGTAAACACTAGTCAGGAGGCCACTGGGACAGCTTAGGTAGAAGATGATGGCTTTAGGGTGGTGGCATATATGGAAAGAATGGGATCAGCTGAAAAAATGTTCAGGAATTAAACTTAGTAGGAATTAGAGAGAGATCCAACGTGGGAATGTTCCTTGTCTTTCTGTGTGTTTAGGACCAGGCTCCTCAGGAGTATCTTTCTTCCCTTCATCTACTTGGTGTACACATGACTCAAATCAGATGTCATCTCCCCTTTAATGAACTCCCCGAGCCACCTCACCCCTATTGTGTTCCCACAGTACTCCCTGCCCGCATCCATGTTAGCATTTTCTTGTACACACTTGTTTACCTTTCACTGCCTTTGATCGCTACTGCCAAACACCTAACAATGAGGTCTTCACATCCATCACAGCATCCTTTCCAGACATGACCCACTTACTGCTGTACTCCTACTGAGACAGGACACCTCTACAATAGTGCCACAGGTAGCCCCTTGGAACCAATTGGCATTGCTACATCCATAAATTCTATTACTGTACTGTTCTTGGCTGTGCCATGCTTTGCGATATGGTTCATTTGTTCATGAGAGTCCTGAATCAGGTACAAGGAATGGATACAATAAATGAGTAAAACCTGTCCAAAAAAGCTTCCAGATTTATCATTACTTGATATGCAAAGCAGTTTTTATTTCATGTACTACATCTCTTTCACAATGATGGCTTCCATTTTTTTGTTTGTTTGTTTTATTTTTTGTTTTGCCCTCAGGTAGCAAGCATCATAATTTCTTCCCATTTTTATCCCTTCTAAATCCTGTGTTTTGTTAAGTGTAGGCACCATCCACAGTCTTCCATCATAAACCACCAAAGTACAGTCCATAATGGGGCTTGGGCTTTCCACAATAGTCTTGATATTTTAGACATTACGCCTTTGAGAGCTAAAGCTTTCTAAGTCAGGCATCAAGGTAATGATTTAGTTATTTATTCCTTTGAACCAGCTACTTTTGTGACTCATTTTTCTCCCTAACCCATGCTATTATGCACTAATCCATACATTACTTCCCTTCAATGCAGATGACACAGACTGTTGACTTAGGGTGATTTTGCAATATGCACATTAACAAAGACTTTGTGAGCAGGAAGAATACCAGTTATTCCACCAACTTTAAAAAAAAAAATAGCTGAGTGGGAGACCAGCTTAGCAGGGTGTTAAACATCCATTAATAATGGCAGGGAGACAAAATTCAAGGTTTTGATTTTGGTTCAGATAAGTGCTTCAAAGTCAAGGCTCTGCTAACTGTATTTCACTGAGTTTCTGTTTGAGAAAATCTGGCCTGAACACACAGGGGTGTTTGCCTGCATGAAGATTATACAGACATTTTTCAACTAGCTTATATAATAATAATGACCATGATACAATAATGCACATTAAAATTATTATACATGTTGATCTTAGTGGGGTAGTCCAGGTTTCAAATATGTGACCCTGTTTTTCCACACTGCTACACTTCTCAGATTATATGTGTTGACTTTTGATACAGAAAATAATATTTTTAAAGCCTAAAGATTTTACTATGTCCCCACTTCAAAATTTTTAGACAGATTAGTTCCATTCTCAGTGACAAAAAAATTGTTCTTTGATTTGCATTGTTACCGTGTTATGTGGTGCATACGGCTGATTCCTCCTCAACTAACCTGTAAGTTCTTTGATAACAGGGACTGTGCTGTTTATTTTATATTCCATCAGTATTTCTTCATTTCAGGTGCTCAACTGGTGTTATTAAAAATATGCATGTTGAAAATTATTTTCATGCTAATATCAGAACCATTTCTTCACTGCTTGTGGGAAATTTCACTACTGTTGAACTGGTTAGTTCTCTCTAGTTTCACAAATGAAGTGAACTTGTTTTTCCTCATATGTGCTTTGTAATTAATGTATGTCTGTCACAATGATGGTCACTTTGCCAAGATTCCCTTAACTGGTATTCAGGACTCCCCTGTGAAATAAGCACTATTATTATCACCCATTATAGGTAGGAGAATCAAACACAGGGAAATAACTGCCATTGTCACACAAGCTGCTGAGCAGAAAAGCCCAGATTTAAAACCAGAAGTTCCATTTCATTTTACTTTCAGGAAAATATCTATTTTGTTTCATATTCCATGAAACAAAAACAAAAGTTTTGGTTTAGTTTCATTTTTTTTGTGTGCATTGATTTTTTTTCAAAATAATTAAGCCTTTTGAATGGGTACAGAGATCAAAATCTCAGTGTTTTCTTGGTATCTTTCCTACTGCTGATGTCACAAATCTTGACCTTCAGCAAATCTTGTCATCTCCACCTTCAAAATCTACCCAGAATTTCACCACTCCTCATCCCTTCCACTGCTCCCACCCTGGTCCCAAGTACCAGGAACTCTCTCGCTTGACAATTGCGATGCCACTTCCTCTTACCCCCACCACTATCTTTCTTGCATCCCTACAGACTAATCTGTATGAGAAGTCAGAGTGTATTTTCAGAAAAGCAAAAACAATCATGTGGCACAGTGCTCCTAATCCCAAGGATGTCCCATCTCACTCATAGTAAAAGAGTCTTTCTGATGCTTCTACACAGTTTACAACTCCCATCTATACTTATCTTTCTGATGTTGTTCTCCACTACTCTCTATCACATGCACTCTGTCACCTTGCCACCTCTTTTCTTCCCCTTCAACTCATGACATGTCCCTGCCCCAGGATCTTTTGCACTTGCCACTGTATTAGACCAGAATTCTCTTCTCCAGGACAACTGAGTAGCATGCTCTCTCACTTCTTCCGGTCGTTGATTAAGTCTTTCCGTTTCATGGGGCCTCTTTTAATTGTAATATTTTAAATTATTTTACATTCTTCCTTCATTTTTCTAAGTAGCACTTACGTACTCCTAGGCACATAACATCTAACGTATTGTAAATTTTAACCATCTGTTAAACGTCTGGTTTCACCCAGTAGGATGTGAGCCCCTCAGGGCAAGACCTCATGTCTTTTGCCTTCTGAGCCACATCTCTAGCACTGTGCTATTGCTTTGCATATAAGAGGCATTTGAGAAATATGGTGGACCCAGAAACTCTGTTATACTTCAATGTATAGTAGTTTTCTACCTATGTTCTTCCAACTAGATGAATAAATCTTGAAATATTGGGGGATTGTTAATTACAGCTTCATGTAGGAAAATAGCAGAGATGATTTCCTGTGATTAATTGGCTTATCATTTTACTGGTGTTTGAGTCACTCAGATTTTCATGTAACTTATTCCCTTTACAAGAATTTATGAAGTTTCCCTTTGTCCTAAATTGCTTTTAACCTTCAGAAATGTAGATTTGTGCTGAAACAAACTCTAGTTTAGCTTTCGACTCTTACTTATGGCTTTCCCAGACACACTTAGACCCAAATTCAGCAAACTCAATTTTGCTAATGCAAAAAGAAATCATGCAATAAGGAGGATAACCAAATTCATTTTTTTTGTTTCCATCAGAGGCAGGCTGTAAGGTTTTTTTGTTTTATTTTAACAAAGAAAGTAACAAAAAGTGTTTATATTTTTACTGTGTATTATATAATAATTCAGATGCTGAATTGGTTTCCTCTGGATTTCCTATAAAACTCTTCAAACTTGAAACTTTCTATTATATTCTAAAGTATGCATTTTCAAAAGGCATAAATGCATGATAATTTAGAATACTCTATTAAAATGATTAATGAAATTATTGAGCCAGATATTAGAAAAATATCAAAGTATAAATCTTGTATGCATGTTTTCTAAGCTAAGCTGTTGTCCAGATGAGTAAAGGTCAGGGTTTCCTTTGCTATTTTTAAAACCATGCATTTATTTGTGCCTTATTCATTTCATAAATACTGTATTCAGCAAATAATCTGCACTAAGTATAAGTAAAACAAAAAATAAGATGTAGGGTTTCAAAGAATTTACAAACTAGATAGAAATATGTCACTGTCAGGGTTTAGATATGAGGTGTCCCCCAAAAGCTCATGCATGGAAGGTTAGAGGTGAAATGATTGAGTTGTGAGGGGCTTAACCTAATCAGTGCATTAATTGACTGATAGAAATGAACTCTAGGCAGGTAGGGTGTGCCTGGAGGAGGTGGGTCATTGGTTGCATGCTTTGGGGTTTATATTTTGCCCCAGTGAGTGAGATCTCTCTCAGTTTTGGGGTGGCCATGTCCTGAGCTGCTTTCTTCCACCAAACTCTTTCACCATGATGTTCTGCCTCATCTTGGGTCCAGAGTAATGGCTTTGGATGCCTATAGACTGAGACCTCAGAAACTGTGAGCCCCAAAGAGAATTTTCCTCCTGTAAAAATTGTTCTTGTCAGGCCTTTGGGTTACAGAAGTGAAAAAGCTGACTACAACAGTCACCATCATTATTATTTTATATTTTTCAGTAGACATCAGATACTGAAAAACACTCAGCAAACTATGGGAGAAGTTTGAAGGTAAGAAATGAGGTGGTGCCTTTGAAATAGATGTCTCCATAACTGAAACAAAATTAAAGTTTAGACATTGGCAGAGCTTTGATCTTCAATATCCCCCAGAGGCCCTTGTTTTGTTAAAGGCTTGGTGCTTGGCTCAGTGCCATTGAGAGGGCAAAACCTTTAGAAGGTGTGGCCCAGGGAAGAAGGTAGGTCCTTGAGGGTGTAATTTTGAAGAGTATATTGGAAACCCAATCTCTTCCTTCCTTTCTTTCTTTCCTGCCTGGCTGCCCTGAGGTGAACAGGCCTCTTTTACCATGCACTACCACTATGATATATTGTGCCACCACAGGCCCAGAATGACAGGGCCAAGTGATCAGAACTGTCACCCAAATAAACCTTCATTCTTTATGAGTTGTTCATATCAAGTATTTTGTCACAGTAAGGGGAAGCTGAACTAGCACAAGATACTTAAGTGGTATCAAATTCACTCTGAAAATTGACTTATCTTTATCAACACTGGATAATTGAGCTTGCAGGAAGAGGTATTTATACAACAATCTACTGTCTAGCTTCCTTTCTCTAATATCTTTCAAAAACCTTTCTAACCTTTTTCTCTTATGCAAGCTGATCATGCTTCATTAAGATTGTCTGTCTCTTCTTGTTTTGTGTGTGTGGGGGGAGGTACCAGGGATTGAAATCAGGGGTACTTGACCACTGAGTCACATCCCAAGCCCTATTTTGTATCTTATTTAGAGACAGGGTCTCACTGAATTACTTAGTCTTGTTTTTGCTGAAGCGGGCTTTGAATTTGCGATGCTCCTGCGTCAGCCTTCCGAGCTGCTGGAATTATAAGTGTGCGCCAATGTGCCCGGCTTGTCTGTCCCTTCTTTAAAATGCTTGTAACCCTTAGTTGAAACCAATGAGGAAGTCATCTTCATGCCTAGTCTAGGAAATGAGTCATTCCAAGTGATCCTGACATTCTCCTTCTCCACTTCTTTTCTTCTCCATTTATTCCACAAATGTATCTTAACTTACTGAAATGATGTGCTAGCCCACCCAGTTTTCCTACTATGAAGATAAACTAAGAAAAACTTGGTGCCATTGCTCCCTTTTCTTCTTTGAGGCACTCTTCTTAGCACAATACCTGCATTTAACTAGCTATTTCATAAATATTAATTGAATAAATAAGTTGCATAATATCAAATTGTAACTTAAAATATTTGATTTAGAGTGTTCATCTTCAATTATTGAGGAAGTAGTTAATTTTTAATAATTCACCAATGCTTAGGTGAACAGGATTAGACAGTTTCAAAATATCTTAGTTGCACAGGAGGTGGGGGGGGGAGGTTAATTCATGCCCAAGACACATAATACTTCCAAAGGACTTTGCATAAATAAGTAATTTATTTTTATAGTTCTTTCTGGTATTTTTGCTTTCTGAATCTTCAAAAAGATGAGCTGAAAGACCCAGAAGAGAGTTCAAATTAAGACAAATTAAAAATATGATCCAAGGAAGACAGAAGAGGGAAGTATGTAAAAATGTACTTGTTCAGACTTGCTACTATTTCCTGGAGTCAATCTCAGTTTAAAACATAATAAGCAAACCCCAGCTTGTCATACCTACTTTCTCCCAGGGGTTTGAAACTGTAATGAAAGCATTTTAACTCAGTGGTAACTGGATTAGAGTAATGCAAGAACCTGCCACCTTGGGACCTCCTGCTTATGTCTTGGCCTGAATAAATGTGCATGGAAATTGTTTTAAACCGATGGCTGTGCAGGATCACAAGTTATAGTAATGTTGACAGTCTCAGCTTGGAACCTGGAAAAATAGCAAAAAACTGTGGAACAGGGATTGAAAACAGCTCATTTGCTGACATGAAAACTGCGCTCAGAGGTTTAGATGTACAACCTCTGCAGGTCAATGGTGACAATATTTGCAAAGTGCCACCAGCATCTCTACTGCAAATTGAAGCAACTTAATACAAATCTTTGCTGCAAATCTCAAGCAACTTGATTTCTTTTCCAGCCTCCAGTACCCACAAGAAGCCATAAGAAGAAGTTTCTCAGACTTAAATTGTACGAAAGGATACTAAATCTTGCATCTCCTGGAGGCTGAATGGGAAATGAAAAGGTATAGTTGTCACATTCTGTCAGAGCCGAATTTCTTGGAAATAATCCAATCAGTGTGTTCCCTTCAAAAAGTAGCCGGTGTTTCAGTATGAGTTCCTCCTTCTTTATTTCACAGGTTTATTGTACTCTGTCACAGAGGCAAAACATGTGTTGGCGAAGACAAGGGAAGAAAAGGGGATTCTCCATCTTCCTTATGAACATTTGCAAAGAAGTTTTTTTGTGAATTTACTGCTGTTGAAAAGTGGCAGTTTTTCACTTTCTAAGATTCCAGGTTCGGGGAGGCACCAACTAATTCCTGATTAAGAAAAAAGAAAGCCTCTATATTCTAAACTTTGAAAATGCATCTTAGAGTCAAATTTAGCAAAATGGACACAGAAGGGAGGATTCAGAAGAGTCTTAGAAATTCAACCTGCTTCCTATAAAGTTGAGTTGTTCCCTAAAGGAGATTCCTTTAGAATCCATCTTTTAATAGAACTTTATTTAGTTTCATAGAACCAGGAAAATAGCTCATAAAGCCATCTTTTTCAGCAATATTTCTAAAACATTATGTGGTTCTGCTTACTTACTTCAAATGGAATAGGCAGTAGGATATCCATTTTACAGATGTGGTAAGTGAGTTTCAGAGATCAGATGTGTTTTGCCTGTGGCATATGGTGATATGATTATTCTAAGCTGTAAGTCAGTATTATACCTGAATTTATCTCTGCAAGGGCCTGTGTCCAGGAGAGGGTCTAGTGCATAATAGATAAATTTGCTTTCCAACTTCCAAGTGAATTAAATCAGCATATTCTTAACCAGCTTAAAGAATTCATCTTCTCATAACTCTTTGGAAAGGAAACTACTTAGAATATTTATTTGTTCATGAATCTGTGTCTTAAGAACCGTGAAATGTTCAGAACCCACACATGATCACTTTAGACAGTTCAGGTTTCCAATTAACTTTTTCATATATCAGTGTAACTCGGTTGTAATTTTTCTTAATTTTTGAATTGGGACTAAAGTGGAGTAATTTATATCAAATTGGGAAAGCATGCCAAAAACCATGCCTGGTTTCTCCAATTGTGAAACAGATAATGGTTTACTTTGGACTGAAGTTAAAAAAAAAGCCAAAACCAAAATATGGAGACAACCTTAGCAGTATATGGTATTGAATCTCTTGTTAATTACTATTTTTACCATTTGTGTGTGTCTGTATTATGCTTTTTTCTTCCCCCCATACCTGTCTCCTGTTATATTAAAAAACAAAAACAAAACAAACAAACAAACAAACAAACAAACAAAAACAGAGCCCATGACTCTAGGCACCATGTAAACCTCCAAGTTGAATGCATGGAACTGACTCCTGAAGCTCCCCAAATAAGGCAAGAATAGGCAACTCTTTCAAAGTCATATAATGGGTGCAGAAAGCTGGTGTATTTAGTATCTAAGGAGCAGCTTTTCCTTTTCTTGTTACTTTTTTTTCCCCCTTTTCCCTCAGTAGAAGCTAAAACTTTATTATAAAACCACAGATAAGTATATCAACTGCTCAGAGGCTGGCACAGCAGAATACAAGGAAATAAGAGATAAGGGAATTTGGTCAAATACAAAAAGTTCTGTGGAATTTAAACCAAATGACAGCAGATAAGGCTTTCTCTGAGTTTCTATTAAAAATGTAATAAATAAGAAATCTGAAAAATTTCTTTCCAGGCCCAGCACTTTTGTTCCTATGTTGCTCGTCATAAATGTATAGTATTTTCATCAATGCGTGGATTCTATTCACAGTTGCAAAAAAAGTACACACTGTTGGAGTCATGCTAAAGATATGACAGCCTCAGATTGATGCCATGTGAGTCTTTCAGTAAGGTTCATTATTTGAATAAATAGACTTTATTTGCAAACTTGAGGATGTAACCCCATAAGCCTGCATGGAGGGCTGGTGGTAAAAGCAAGAGTAGTTCAGTAGAAATCACCAGAAATAAAACAGATTACAAACAAAAAGGGTGGGTACTTTGCTTATGAATTTCCTTCATAGTTTTCTATTTTATCATTTTATTATTACTTACAATGTAATATTTCTCTAAGGAACTTAAAGTACTGTTAGTAATGGATCTTACTTATATTTCATGATCCACTATGGAATTGAAATTGACCTAAATCAGATATGTCTTAAAATAGACATGGCCCCTCAATGAATTTTATAGATTCATGAAGACCATCTGAGTGCCTAAGTTGACTTCAAGGAAGGGAGAGAGATTGAGATCTGGACAAGAAGAGACTCCAGTTGTACTCTGAGATGACACAGCCTGCAGGGCCTGCACCTTGAGTGTGATCTGCAGCCTCAGGTGAAGTGTTCTGGTGCCTGCTCCATTTATAGAAGGTAATGTCACTAAGTCATAAAACATCTCCCTGAATAATATGGCACATATGTCCACCTCAGTATCTCTTGAGCTCAGTTTATATATATGTCTTCGGATGGTTCATGGAAGGGAGAGACCACACAATTTAGAAGGTAGGTGTTCAACTATTTCATTCCAATTTATCTTTTGTTCTTATTGATACGTGCACATAAACTTTTATCTATTTGAATTTATGTTTAAAAGCATTTATTGATAGATAATTTGGGAGTCTCATATCTATATGTCATAGTAGACTGAAAAAGAATACACCAAGCTTATGTGATTCTTTATACTTTGGTTCTTGCCAGCTTGTGGGAGGGGGAAAAATCTTATCATATTTTGGAAATAGTTCCATAGACTGTGGCAATAGATCCTTCCTGGGCATAGTAAATATAGTGTCACAAATAGGTCACATTTTGTAAATAGTCTGAGTCTCAAATCATGAGTGGGTATAACTATCAATAAACAAAAACAGAGTCCAACAGGAATGGGTTGTGTGAATAATTGTAACATTTATAAAGTCATAATACAACACCTAATTTTTAAAAATAGTTCAAGTTTTAAATGTCCTGTTATTTTATATTATAAAATTTTATATTTTTCTGGGTGTACAAAGATGTTGGTATTCACAAGATATCGAAGAGTCCTTGCTTATGTGGAACATGAAAGAAGATCAAATCTCCTACAATAAACCACGAGTTGCTTACAGAAATTGGATAGCTAGAAAATCTAACTCTGATCGGTTTTTAAAAATTGCTTTTTGAACTACTTAATTCTCTCTCTGAAAATAATTTTAAGATTTGGTATCAATTGAACATTTCCACATATTTATAAACAAGATTCTCATAAATCTTTGCTTCTTTTGTTGTATGGACCAGAATAAGAGATGAATGTGAGGTTTAATAAAGACTGAACACCTAGATCTTCATGTTTTCTGCTGTTTATGTGAAAAATCCACTTCAGTCTTATCTCTGAATAGCCATATAGAATTCCTTCTCATCTAATGAAACATATTTTGATTAATGAATGACTAGAATTAAGTGAACAATCATGAGAAAGGTATTTAGAACAGCTTCTGGCATGTGCTGATCATCCTACTTATCATTAGTTTATTTTGTTTATTGTTAATTCATTTCTATATTAGAACATTGGGTTCATCCCATTTGTCAGAGTCTCCTAGCAAAACAAAATGTATAAAACCTGGGACTCCTGACTGAATATTAACCAAAGTCCATATTCTTTCTCTATTCCATTTTTTAATTCGACTATTGACACCAAATTTTTTAAAAATTATTTTTATGTGTTCTGTTTTTATATCTTCATATGAGAAATTTTTTTTAATTAAAGAAAATTTTATCACTTGAGGATTAATTTAAAAATAATTTTGCTTAATATATTGATTATTAGGCTATGCTATAATTTAAGGACATCTTCAGTTTCACTTACAACCATAACCTCATTCATGGGAGAATTTGTATAGGTACATATGGGTGTAGTTATCAGGTCTAGCTTCTGTGTGTGTGCATCTAGAATGCCCATGGACAAAGTGGAGCTCTCCTTTTGGGATTCATGAATTCTGAGTACCGCTCTTACCTGTGAGTTTCTCTGTGCAAAAGAGAGAGAGAGAAGGAAAATAATTTTTCTCTTAAATTTTAGTTATTGAAAGCTAAGTTCTCTAGAGGGTATGTGTGTGTGTGTGTGTGTGTGTGTGTGTATAGTATTGATCTATTTAATCTTATTTTATGGTTATTTAAAGTGCTTTTTTGGGACTAGTTTTAGTTGTTCTAAATGAAACAAAAATAAGTTTTGTACTTCCTCAAAATGAAAGTATTTTGTCAATATCTTTGAGTTTAAGCATGCTATTAAATAATTACTCAGGATATGCAATGGTATCACTGAAAATAATGGTATGATTATTTGTTCAATTAGATAAAATAGCATAAATGAATATAATCTACTTTAATTTTCAAATATATTTACAGTGATATACATACTGAAAAAAGTTCAAAATTTGCCAAGCAGTAAAATAATAATTGGGAATATATGGGGTAGGAATGCAATTGATTTTAAATGTAGTTAATTAATAAATAAAAATTAATGAATTATTTTATTCTCAATAATTATGTCTTTGATTTCATTTACCAAGTATATCAAATTCTTGATCATAATCTTATTAAGTATAATACATTATTTTTAGTACTTGACCATTTATGATAGCTTTGGAACAATTAAATGGTTAACTAAATCAAATCAATTAACAAAAGTTTTGTTTGCTTCGTAATTTAATAATATAAAGCATACAATTTTTGTGGAAATTCGAGCATTTGTCAAGTATTTGAACTATTATAACATTGTTAAGACATATTTCACAGAATAGTTATGTCTTGAATTAGTTATACCTAACTATTTCTTTTTCTAAGCCTAAACAGCTTCCATATTTAAGTAATTCTGTGTTTATTAACAAATAAGTTCTATGATGCAATTATAAAGGAACATAGGTAGATTATGTGGTTCCATAAGAATCCTTGGCAGTAAAAGATTGCAGTAAGCTGTTGCACTGCTGTCATTTCAGCAGAACTAAAGACACACACACACACACACACACACACACACACACAGAGACATGCTCAGTTCATCAGGCCATTACATTGTCAATGTATGTGTGTCTTTGTTATGTCACACCCTCTAAATTCAGGTGGCCTCAAGCTGTGCCATATAATTCCAGCCTCAATTAAACTTTTCAAGGTCAGCAGTACTGTACCAGGTCAGACATAAATAAGACAGAGGATGGTCCTAGGGTACAGAAAAGCCATATTTATTCTTTATCCACAGTTCATGGCTATCACATGAAACCTTGAAGAGAAGAAAGAAGAAAGGACAACTCTCAAATGCTGCTTTTCACTTAGTGTAACCTGTTTTTAAAAATATATGTTTAATTCAAGACACAATGGTTAATGGTATGTTATGCATTTTTTTCCTAAGAACGCAGTTTTTACAAGAATTGTTGAAGAATACATTGATATGATTGTAAACTATTACTTCAGAAAATAAGGGAACCAATTTCTAATTTGTTGTGTGTGTTGCTAATCAGTAGCACAAACTTAGATAAGTATTTTATCACTCTCAGTTTTCTCTTCATAGAATAAGAAGTTTAAAATAGATAAATCTATTAAATTTTTCAACTCTAAGTTCTAATTGATTCAGAATTTCACTTAAATAATATTAGTAAATAAAGATCTAATAGGCTAAACAAAAATAAGAAATTGAGAGAATATATTTGATCATAGATGATGCATTGGAATTAATTTTTAAAATAAAAAAAACTCCTATAGGACAAAAAGACAAACTTATTAAAAAATGTGCCAATAAATTAGCAGATAATTCATTGAAAAAGTCATTAGTGTGGCCAATAAACACTTGAAACATCTTCAACCTCTTTAACAACTTGGGAAATGCAAATGATCAGTGCTACACCATTTTATAATCACTAGTTTAGCAAAATTAATAAGTCTAACCATCTTGAGGATGTTAGGAGTGAGATTCTCCCATCATGCATGAAGGGCAACTGCACTGCAAAAAAAAAATCACAAGGGCTTCATAGGATATTTTTTAAAATTGAGGAAACCACAGCAAAATCTATTGAGCAGTATATGTGTGTTACCAGCTTAAGGAAGTTCATAGTTTCAATTTTAGGTTGTGCTGTGTTCCCTTTGATGATGTCAGATCTTTGCAAAGCTGTTCAGTGCTTGTTGTAGTCAAGAGAAAACAGAGTGACTGACAAGCAATTATGGATATTTTTAGGAAAAATTCCAGTTTGCGGTTCTCCCTATTGTCTGTCTAGCATGTACCCTCTTAGTTGGGTGAAGAATTTGATCCTTCTTTTAGTTTTACTCCCTGTAGTGTTGGAAAATGAACCCAGGGCCTTGCACATGCTCTGTGCACTTACTCCACCATTGAGATACATTCCCAGACCTATGACAGTCAATGTATACATGAGGCAATGGACTCAGTTTTAGCCCATGCTAGCCCATGATTTCTCTCATTGCAAACTAAACAGTAAGTGCTGCATGTGATAATAAATTGGATAAAAAGTAAAAAAAAGAAGAGAGAAAGCAAGGATGTACAAAATGGATTGAGGAAAAAATGGCAGACTTTAAGGTAGATAGCATAGAATTCCATTGGAAACAAGACTGGAAGATTTAGAGAAAACAAAACAAAAAGCAAAATAGGACATACTTGTTTTTATAAGTTGTTCATTGTTTATCTGACATTCAAATTCAATTGGAGATCCTACATCCTACATGAAAATGATCAATAAGTTATAGGAATAGCAAATTGTAGCAAAGTTAGGGAACCAATAACTTCATAGCAAGATTTTGAAGACTTTCTGGAGGTGAAGGGCAAAAAATTTTTCAGGTAGGAGTTAGGAGAGTCAAAGAGCTGAATCATAGCTCCTCTCCCATGAGAAGAAAGATGCCTAAGAAGAAAATGCTGCTGTCCCTGTGGGAAAATGAGGAAACAAACATGAATTCTTGATTTGAATCAGGTGAGTATACTGTGAGAGCAAGTAGAAGCAGAAAGCTGAAATACAGGAAGGGAAAGCATGTAAAGAAAGATTCACATGTTGATGAAAAGAAAATGCAAGTGAAAGAAGGACATTTTCAAGGTGATTTCAACAATTTATTTGGGGGAGGACAAGATAAATTTGAGATTTAGCTTGACTGATCCAGAGATGCATCAAAATGAATATTGCTACAAAGAAAATGTTGAGATATTAAAAGATTTGAATTCAATAAGCCTTACACCAAAAAATATTTAAAAGAACATGAATCATGTGGAAATAATGATTTCTTAATCAAAATTTGGGTAAAATTCCAGATTATGTGAATCAAAACTGATAAAGGGGGGTATAAAAACAAATGGAATCTCTGAATAGGAAATTAATAACTCTTGACATGCATAATCAGAGAAAAAGAGATTTAAGTATATTTTCAGCAATCATGATGGCAACCATTAAAAATAAAGTGACAGTATTCTAAACCAACCAATTGTGGAGATTGATAAAGTGAAGATGAAAGAAACACAGGAAGAAGAAAGTTTAATGAGTAATAATAACACACACAATGTGACAATTCTATCTTAAACATTATCACTGAATGAAATATTTGAATTTTGAGTCAAAGAATCATTTTAAATATTTTACAATTTAAAAGGCATGGTAGCAAAATTTTTAAAAAGTTAAAAATAGAGGAATAACAAACATATCCCACAAAAAAAAAAAAAAAAAAAAAAAAAAACATGGAAGCAAGAAAGTGGAATGGAGGGGTAGAATTCAAGATGCAATGTTAGATAATTTCATGTTATTAAAAATCACAAATTCAACTGACAAAGGGTGAAAATCTAGTAAAAAATTGATAAATTTGCAACAAAAAATTCAACTATAGTGGAAGAGTTTAACAAATTAATGTCAATATTTAGAAAATTAATAACTTTAGAATAATGTAGCAAAGACTCAAAAAAACAAAACAAAAACTAAAACCCCAAAAGCTATTTGGTCAAAATAGTTTGGCAAATTCTTTAATTTACCAATGAAAATGTAAAAATCATGACAGATAAGAATATAGCAATTAGATAAAAACATAGAAAATTCTCAGTTCATTTATGAATTGTGTAACCCAGATAATGTTAAATTTAGCATGCAGATGCATGTGGGACATTAACCCTTTTGGAGTTGTACCTGTATGTAGGCTGTAAGATTTTAAATTTCATTAATAGCATTTTCACCCAAGCACACTGGCTCAGGCCCGTAATCCCAGAGGCTTAGGAAACTGAGGCAGGAAGATCCAAATTCATACCCAGACTTAGCAGGGTCTTAGTGAGACCCTGTGACAAAATAAAAATAAATAAATAAATAAAAAGGGCTGGGATGTGGTTCAGTGGTTAAGTGCTCCTGGGTTCAATTCCTGGTACAAAGAAAAAAAAATCAAAGTGCACACATGAATATCAACAAATCTCTAGTGAAATTCTAAAATATAATTCCAACATGTTGCATCTACCAGTATGAATAAAACAACAGTATAATATGTACAAATGGAATTTAATTAAAACAAATAGGATTATCTAGTAGAAACCTATTAATATGATTCATAAAATCAGTGTCCAAAATAAGAAAAAAACTATATACATGAACATATGGATAAAAACAAAAAAATAAAAACATTGCATCTCATTTACTATCCATTTTTAATTTCTTGGCAAATTTGAAGTGGAGAGTATATTTAAAACTATCATTAAAAATATCTTAATGACAAAGCATTAGAATAGGCTGAGGCACCACTGTTCATTTGGGTCCCATAGAGTTGTAACTGATAATAACATATGAACCTGTGACATCTGTCTTACATCTGCCTGACATAATCTACTCATGTTGCAAGTTTCTGCATTATTGTCTGTTGCATAATCCGAATTAGAACTTGCAGCAAGATAAGGTGACATTAGTAGTACTTAAAAATGTATTGCTAGGCAATATTGTATGACAAGAAAAAGAAAAAAAAGTTTAAATAACATTTTAGCCTCAAGAAGAAAAACATCACTATTTGCAGATAGGTTTGAATTATATAAGGAAAAACATTATCAGCTGAATGGCTCCTTTCAACATGTATACAAAACATAAGCAAGTTTATCACTTCCTTACATACTAAAATAGAAGCAATGGATGCCCCTGCCCCAAAGAGTCTGCTTATGTAAGTAACTAAACTGTAAAAACATCAATAATATGCTTATCGACCACTCATAAGACCAAGAAATATAATGTCACAAAGTTTTTTGTAGAAAATAATATTTTTAAATTAAATTATTTATTTATTCTAATTTGTTATACATGCTTGCAGAGTGAAATTCATTTCATATTACATATACAGAGCACAGTTGGAAAATAAAATTTTAATACATGTTAAATAAATGTGTATTTAGCAAGATTCCTGAGTTGGAAGAATCAATATGTAAACGTGACAGTGATTTGTTTAGTTCTTTCATTCATTCATTCCCTCAAGATTATTTATTGCATACCTACTGTAGGCCATAAAGTAAACTAGGAGTCAAAGACAAAGTTATAAACCTTTCAGTTTAGGTTTCAGACCTGAGCAGACTGTTTCTGAAATGTACAGGGAAGCATGCATGAGGAGAAGCTTGCCCTACCAGTAGGATAACAGCCACCACTAAGTGAAAGACACAATAGGAAAAGATGAGAAAGCCCTAAAATAAAAAATGCAGAAGTTAGTTACTGATAATAGTGGATGTTGCATCTTTTCATCTTCTAAGGTCTTCTTCAATTTTTTCTTTTCTTTAGGGTTCTGTACTTTTCATTGTAGAGGTCTTTCACCGCTTTTGTTAGATTGATTCCCATGTACTCCCCCCCCCCCCCGGCTATTGAGAATGGGGTATTTTTTCCTAAATTTCTATATATCATTACTGATATATAGAAATGCATTCGATTTATAGGTGTTGATTTTATATCCTGCTACTTTGCTGAATTAACTTATTAGCTCTGGACGTCTTCTGGTGGATTTTTTTGGATCTTCTAAATATAGAATCATGTCATTGGCAAATATTAATAGCTAGAATTCTTCTTTTCCTATTTGTATCCCTTTAATTTCTTTGATCTGTCTAATTGCTCTGGCTGGAGTTTCCAGGACTATGTTGAATAGAAGTTGTGAATGAGGGTATCCCTGTCTTGGCCCCATATTTAGAGGGAATGCTTCACTAGTCCCTGCTTCCTATTAAAATAATTTTACAATCATTTCAAAGACAGCAAAAAACACAGATTAAAGCATAGAAACTACACTTTCACAAGTCCAAGTTAGTTATGTTTCTTGAGTTATTTATTACTTTATACAGAGAGGAAGAAGTTGTGTTCTGCACTTTGTTTTCCCAGGTGGTTCCAGTTTACACTAACTTTCTAGGATTTTCATTAGGAACTTGGATTACATCATTGAGAACATTTACAATCAGGAGTGTAGTAGGGCTTCTTTTTTTTATTTCTTTTTTTTTAATTTATTTTTATAATTTTTTAATATGTACAACTCATAGTGCATATATTTAGTATCTTTTTACATACAACTGTTTGCATACAAAGTATATTTGTACAATTCAGGTCTTTAATCATGCATTAAGGAAAATGATATCCGTCTCATTCAACCACCTTTTTTTTTTTCTCCCCCTCCCTTCCCTCTTGCTCTCTCCCTTACCCTCCCTTCCCTTGACCATTCTAGTGTTCCTCTAATCCTCCTATGTACCCCCATCCAACAATACTTTGAAATAGCCTCCTTATATATAAGAGAGAACATTTGGTACTTGGATTTTTGAGACTGACTAACTTCACTTAGCATTATGTCTTCCAACTTCATCCATTTACCTGCAAATGCCATTAATTTGTTTTCTTTTATTGCTGAGTAAAATTCCATTGTGCGTATTTACCACATTTTCTTAATCCACTCATTTACTGAGGGACATCTAGGTTGGTTCCACAACCTAGCTATTGTGAATTGTGCAGCTACAAACATTGAGATAGCTGTGTCACTGTAATATGCTGTTTTTAGGTCCTTTGGGAATAGACCCAGGGAGTGGGATGGCTGGGTCATAGGATGGTTCCATTCCCAGTTTTCCAAGAAATCTCCATACTGCTTTCCATAACGGTTGCACCATTTTGCAGTCCCACCAGCAATGTATGAGTGTGCCTTTTTCCCCACATCCTCTCCAACATTTATTGTTGCTTGTGTTCTTGATGGCTGCCATTCTGACTGGAGTGAAGTGAAATCTTAGAGTAGTTTTGATTTGCATTTCTCTAATTGCCAGCGATGTTGAACATTTTTTCATGTATTTGTTGATTAATCGTGTATCTTCTTCTGAGAGGTGTCTTCTCAATTCCTTAGCCCATTTATTGATTGGGTTATTTGTTTTTTTAGTGTAAAGTTTTTTGAGTTCTTTATATATTCTAGAGATTAGTGCTCTATCTGATGTGCATGTATTAAATATTTGTTCCCAATTAGTTGGCTCTCTATTCACCTCACTGATTGTTTCTTTTGTTGAAAAGAAGCTTTTTAGTTTAAATCTATCCCATTCATTAATTCTTGGTAGTAATTCTTGCGCTACAGGATTCTTATTAAGGAACTTGGGGCCTAATCCAACATGTTGGAAATTGGAGCTTACTTTTTCTTCTATTAGGTGTATTGTCTCTGGTCTAATTCCTAGGTCCTTGATCCACTTTGAATTGAGTTTTGTGCATGGTGAGAGATAAAGGTTTAATTTCATTTTGTTGCATATGGATTTCCAGTTTTCCCAGCACCATTTGTTGAAGAGGCTATCCTTTCTCCATTGTAGTGTAGTAGGGCTTCTTTTTTTTATTTCTTTTTTTTTAATTTATTTTTATAATTTTTAATATGTACAACTCATAGTGCATATATTTAGTATCTTTTTACATACAACTGTTTGCATACAAAGTATATTTGTACAATTCAGGTCTTTAATCATGCATTAAGGAAAATGATATCCGTCTCATTCAACCACCTTTTTTTTTTCTCCCCCTCCCTTCCCTCTTGCTCTCTCCCTTACCCTCCCTTCCCTTGACCATTCTAGTGTTCCTCTAATCCTCCTATGTACCCCCATCCAACAATACTTTGAAATAGCCTCCTTATATAAGAGAGAACATTTGGTACTTGGATTTTTGAGACTGACTAACTTCACTTAGCATTATGTCTTCCAACTTCATCCATTTACCTGCAAATGCCATTAATTTGTTTTCTTTTATTGCTGAGTAAAATTCCATTGTGCGTATATACCACATTTTCTTAATCCACTCATTTACTGAGGGACATCTAGGTTGGTTCCACAACCTAGCTATTGTGAATTGTGCAGCTACAAACATTGAGATAGCTGTGTCACTGTAATATGCTGTTTTTAGGTCCTTTGGGAATAGACCCAGGAGTGGGATGGCTGGGTCATAGGATGGTTCCATTCCCAGTTTTCCAAGAAATCTCCATACTGCTTTCCATAACGGTTGCACCATTTTGCAGTCCCACCAGCAATGTATGAGTGTGCCTTTTTCCCCACATCCTCTCCAACATTTATTGTTGCTTGTGTTCTTGATGGCTGCCATTCTGACTGGAGTGAAGTGAAATCTTAGAGTAGTTTTGATTTGCATTTCTCTAATTGCCAGCGATGTTGAACATTTTTTCATGTATTTGTTGATTAATCGTGTATCTTCTTCTGAGAGGTGTCTTCTCAATTCCTTAGCCCATTTATTGATTGGGTTATTTGTTTTTTTAGTGTAAAGTTTTTTGAGTTCTTTATATATTCTAGAGATTAGTGCTCTATCTGATGTGCATGTATTAAATATTTGTTCCCAATTAGTTGGCTCTCTATTCACCTCACTGATTGTTTCTTTTGTTGAAAAGAAGCTTTTTAGTTTAAATCTATCCCATTCATTAATTCTTGGTAGTAATTCTTGCGCTACAGGATTCTTATTAAGGAACTTGGGGCCTAATCCAACATGTTGGAAATTGGAGCTTACTTTTTCTTCTATTAGGTGTATTGTCTCTGGTCTAATTCCTAGGTCCTTGATCCACTTTGAATTGAGTTTTGTGCATGGTGAGAGATAAAGGTTTAATTTCATTTTGTTGCATATGGATTTCCAGTTTTCCCAGCACCATTTGTTGAAGAGGCTATCCTTTCTCCATTGTACATTTTTGGCACCTTTGTCTAATATAAGATAGCTGTAATTATATGTATTAGTCTCTGTATCCTCAATTCTGTACCATTGGTCCACCAGTCTATTTTGGTGCCAATACCATGCTGTTTTTGTTACTATTGCTCTATAGTATAATTTAAAGTCTGGTATGGTGATGCCCCTGCTTCACTTTTCTTGCTCAGGATTGCTTTGGCTATTCTGGGTCTCTTATTTTTCCAGATGAATTTCATGACTGCTATTTCAATTTCTTTGAAGAATGACATTGGGATTTTGATTGGAATTGCATTAAATCTGTATAATGCTTTTGGTAGTATGGACATTTTGACAATATTAATTCTACCTATCCAAGAGCAAGGTAGGTCTTTCCATCTTCTGAGTTCATCTATAATTTCTTTCTTTAGTGTTCTATAATTTTCGTTATAGAGGTCTTTCACCTCTTTCGTTAGGTTGATTCCCAGGTATTTTATTTTTTTTTTTTGATGCTATTGCAAATGGGGTATTTTTCAACATTTCCCTTTCAGAGTCTTTGTCGCTGATGTACACAAATGCCTTTGACTTATGTGTATTGATTTTGTATCCTGCAACTTGTAGTAGGGCTTCTTTTGGAAGAACTGAGCATGGACTGAAAGAGAAAGTGCCCAAAAAATATCTTTGGCAAATCCACTTAAAACATGGAGGTGAACACAAAGTTCATAACAATCCCTGAATCGTATGCAAAAAAAAAAAAAAAAAAAGCTAAGATGCCAATAGGAAAGGGGGAAACTTCCACAATGGTGAAGATCTTCAGTAAAGATCAGAGCTTTGCATTTGCTAAAATTCTTTCATAACTTTAATTTAATCACATTACTATAAATATTCAGCAAGTTCAAGGATAAGATGGCCAACATTTTACATGCACATGCCATTGCCACTTATTCTTCTGGGCACTTTACATGCATTTACTGGTGTAAAACTATGTTTGTTCCAGGCATTGTGGCACATGCCTGTAATCCCAGTGGCTTGGGAGGCTGAGACAGGATGATTGAGAGGTCAAAACCTGCCTCAGCAATGACGAGGCACTAAGCAACTCAGTGAGACTTCTGTCTCTGAATAAAATACAAAATGGGGCTGGGGTTGTGGCTCAGTGGTTGAGTGCTCCTGAGTTCAATCCCTGGTACCAAAGAAACAAACAAACAAATAAATAATTCCATGTCTGTTTTAATCCTCACTTTGCAGATAAAGGGAGTGTTATTTGGAGAGGAGAGGCAAAATGACCAAGCCACAAGGACACAAAGGGCTGAGCTAGGACTCATACCTACAGCAATGAGGCAGTAGGGTAGTATGTCAAGAGTTGGTCCTGAAATTCTTCCCAGGGAGAGAATTCTTGTATGGCTATTTTGCTTAAGGCTTTAGTTTTACATCACACCATAGAAAGATTTGCATTTCTTGATGCCATAGGGCTGTGATATGGCTCACAGCAGGGTAAGGAGGAAAGGCAATGCATGAGGTAACCCTGAGAAAGTTCTCACTGTGTGGTAGGCATCTTCATCCTAAGTCACCATAGCCTATTACACTTATGAATGTGGCTATTCTCTTTCTGTTTTGTTTGTAGTGGACATTGAAGAGAAAATTTTAGGTTGATGTGGAGGGTGGTAATAATAGAGAACAGTGATTAGAAAGTTTAGGGGATTCGGGATGGGGATTATCATTCTAAAGCCATGAGGATGTGACGTGAGTATTAACACAAGTTCAATTGACAATTAGAGAAGCCGAATCAGAAAGAGTTTTTCCAAGGCTAGCAAACCAGACAGTATTTTGAACCTATGGAGTCTGAGACCCAAGTCACCATGGTAAACAGTTATAAAATACAGCCTCAGCAAAATGGTAAGATTCTATTACCTTCAAAAATGTAAAGAATTTTATTGCATAAATAAAACAACATTGGACCCAATGATGAGGCGAAATCTAAGGCTTCTGTTTAAAGAGTTTGTTTTCCCTGAGACAAAGGGAATTATGGGTAAGATTAAGGACTTTAGAATTGGGACTGAAAATAAGGGAAACAAAAAGTGACTTCAAAAGAATAATTTTTAGAAAATTACATTGAACAAAAATTGCAACATACTGGAAAATTACCATACGTACACATATAGTAATATGTACACAGTATAATATATAGATAGTAATATGTATTTATGTATTTTACTATCATAAGATTGCCAAAAGTGTCATGAGCGAAATGTGCATCTAAGCAGCTTGCTGCTGATGCTGACTAGACTGGATAGAGAAGACAGAGGGGCAAATAGAATAATATTGGGGAGAATATTTTACTTCTTGTAAAACTGGTATTCCGACCACCAGTTTAGGAAAAAGGGGTGTGATTTGTAGACTCAATCTATTTTGGAAGGTGAGCTCAGCAGTCATTGTTAGAATTGTTCACAATGCATTAATTAGAGGCTATGCTACTAAGAATAGACATTGGACGCTCTGAAAAATAAGCAGAATCCTGGAGAAAGGCTAAATAGAAATTCTCATAACCAACATATGGCAAGACACACCCCTCTTTAGAAAAGTGGGAAACACCTGAGTATTTCATGCCCATCAAAAGTTTCCTTGATGAGCGTCTCTTGTTGCTCTGTCCCAGAGGCATGCCATCATAAGATCTTAATGCCTACCTTAATCAGAATTTAAACCCACGTATCCATTTTCTATTACAAAACAGAAATAAAAAAAAACTAGAAACATTTGTTCTTATGATAATTCTGCACATTCTTTAAAAACATTCTAAAACTACCCCTCAGTTTTGGTTTTCCTTTTCTGAAGAACAAATAATCTCATGTTCTTTTATCTTTCCTCAAAGGTCCCATTTTCCCATGCTTTAATCATTTTTATTGTTTCCATTTGTACCTACTTTAATTTTTCCTATCCTTTTATGATGTGTATCTGTAAATTAGATACAGTGCTCCCCAAATTTGAATAGATCGAAAATATCTATTGATCTGTTATTAGAATTACTCTCTCTACTTGGATAGCTAATATATAGAAAATGGTGGTACGGGCAAGGGGGAAAATAGGAAATATTAAATGCTACCATTTAAGGATATTTTCAGATCCAGAAAGTAGTTCCAAGTAATGAAAATTTGTCCTGGAGTGAAATGAGGAAAGATAGAACAATAGGAGAAAATGACTATTAAGGAAGTTTAATAAAAAATGAACATGAAAGTTATATTTATGATATGATTACAACTATAAATGTATGCCTGCATATAAATAGGCAAGCACAGAAAAATAGCATTTACAGGAGAAACTATTTTCTTAGACTAGTATAAGTTTCTGCATTTTTTTCAGTTTTAGCAGAGTTGTATGTACAATAACTAAAACTTATAATTTGAAAAGAATTATTTGGATGATAAGAAAGGGAAGACTAGGACACCTTATAATGCAATAATACTTAAGAATAGAGGGAAAAGCCTTGAATCACATACAGATCTGTCTTATTATAATGCATTTAGCTAACCCTGCAGAGATCATCTCCTTTTGCTGTTTATGTTTGTTAACAGTGAAAAATGGTCCACATTCAGTACTCTGGAATTCTTGTCCTCGCCTTCAAATTAGGACAGCGATTTAAATAATTAAAAGAACAACAACAACAAAAAGATGTTAAACAAAGAAATATCAGGCTCAGAATAATAAAACTTTAGATTCAGAAGTGTGCTAATATATCATCTAGTCTAACACCCTAATTTCACAGATGACAAACTATGGTCCCAAAAGTAGGATGGAATTTTCCATGGTAATCCATCAATAGAGAAGCACAGCTTACAAATGTGTCCTGTTAGAAGGCTCTTCCAGACACTTGCATGCCATCATCTGTTGTATACCACTCATGATCCAAGAGTAACTAAGCCCGTTAAATAAGAGTGTTAGGACTGGGTCACTGCTCTGTAGACAGACACCATCTTTTTTTTTTTTTTTAAATCAATTGATATCTTTGTAAGTGTAATCAAAACAGAAAATGACAGGTGTTTGAGCTTCTCTTGGCTGACAAAAAAAGATATTTCATAAACCCATTCAAAATCATAATTTAATAAAACTCCGTAGACTTCTGAGATGATTAAGAGAGAATTTTGTTATGTTTTATCAAAGTTGTCTTCTTTATGCTGTTATACATATACAATTACCTAGTTAATTTTAATGAATTGTATTTTAATATTTAGTTTGTAGCTTATGATGTGTCTTGAAAGATTCCTGAAATGTGATGCTCAGTTTTTCATCTTCCATCTTGGATCTGTAGGAAAGTTTTCCTCTGTAACTCTTGATATCAATCTTAAAAACTTAAGTGCCATTTTCATAACCTTTCCTGAATTAAGTAGTTCAATCTACTTTTTCTGTTAACAATAAAAGATAAGAAACTGGGAATGAAGATAAGGGGAAGAGAACAAGGGACTTGAAAAACTTAGGAAAACTAAGTGCTCACAAATCAAGGGCAACATTCAGCAATTTTTACATCACTTTTACCCTTTATCTACATATATTTATCTATCTATTCACCTGTGAGCAAAGGCTAGGTGTGCTGCAATACATCTACCAGAGGCAACATACAACAAGTTTATTTTCCACTCAAAGTTGCTGAGGAGTCCAGGCCACAGTCCATGGCAGGTGGCCCCCATGTCCTGGCTCAGGCATCCTGGCTGCTTCGATCCATGGCGACTCCACCTCATCACTGGCTTCCACAGTCACAGCAGCAGGGAAAAGAGTGTGCCATCAAGAATCCAAAAGCATATAGACTTCCAGTTTTCCCAGAACCATTTGTTGAAGAGGCTATCCTTTCTCCACTGTACATTTTTGGTGCCTTTGTCTAATATAAGATATCTGAAATTATATGTATTAGTCTCTGTGTCCTCAATTCTGTACCATTGGTCTACCCGTCTGTTTTGGTGCCAATACCATGCTGTTTTTGTTACTATTGCTCTATAGTATAATTTAAAGTCTGGTATGGTGATGCCACCTGCTTCACTTTTCTTGCTAAGGATTGCTTTAGCTATTCTGGGTCTCTTATTTTTCCAGATGAATTTCATGACTGCTTTTTCTATTTCTTTGAGGAATGTCATTGGGATTTTGATTGGAATTGCATTAAATCTGTATAATGCTTTTGGTAGTATGGATATTTTGACAATATTAATTCTACTTATCCAAGAACAAGGTAGGTCTTTCCATCTTCTGAGGTCTTCTATAATTTCTTTCTTTAGTTTTCTCTAGTTTTCATTTTAGAGGTCTTTCACCTCTTTTGTTAAGTTGATTCCCAGATATTTTATTTTTTTATGCTATTGTAAATGGGGTAGTTTTCATCATTTCCTTTTCAGAGGATTTGTCACTGATATACAAAAATGCCTCTGACTTATGGGTATTTATTTTGTGTCCTGCTACTTTGCCAAATTCATTTACTAGTTGTAAAATTTTCTGGTAGAGATTTTTTGGGTCTTCTAGGTATATTATCATGTCATCAGAAAATTGTGTTAATTTGAGCTCTTCTTTTCCTATCTGGATCCCTTTAATTTCTTCCGTCTGTCTAATTGCTCTAGCCAGAGTTTCAAGTACTATATTAAATAGCAGTAGTGAAAGGGGACATCCCTGTCTTGTTCCAGTTTTTAGAGGTAATGCTTTCAATTTTTTCCATTGAAGATAATGTTAGCTTGGGGTTTTGCATAAGTAGCTTTTATAATGTTGAAATATGTTCCTGTTATTCCTATTTTTTCTAGTGTTTTGAACATAGAGCGGTGTTGTATTTTTGTCGAATGCTTTTTCTGTGTCTATTGAGATGATCATATGGTTTTTATCTTTAAGTCTATTGATGTGATTTATTATGTTTATTGATTTCCAAATGTTGAACCAACCTTGCATCCCTGGTATAAACCCCACTTGATCGTGGTGCACTATCTTTTTTTATATGTTTTTGTATTCGATTTGCCAGAATTTTGTTGAGGATGTTTGAATCTATGTTCATTAAAGATATTGGCCTGAAGTTTTCTTTTTTGGATGTGTCTTGCCTGGCTTTGGAATTAATGTTATGTTGGCCTCATAGAAAGAGTCTGGAAGAGTTCCCTCTTTTTCTATTTCTTGAAATAAGTTGAAGAGCATTGGTAAAATGAAATTAAACCCTTATCTCTCACCATGCACAAAATTCAATTCAAAGTGGATCAAGGACCTAGAAATTAGACCAGAGACAATACACCTAATAGAAGAAAAAGTAAGCTCCAATTTCCAACATGTCAGATTAGAAGCCAAATTCCTTAATACGAATCCTGTAGCACAAGAATTAATACCAAGAATTAATGAATGGGATCGATTCAAACTAAAAAGCTTCTTCTCAGCAAAAGAAACAATCAGTGAGGTGAATAGAGAGCCAACTAATTGGGAACAAATATTTAATACAAGCACATCAGATAGAGCACTAATTTCTAGACTATATAAAGAGCTCAAAAAACTTAACTCCAAAAAAAAAAAAAAAAAAAACTAATCAATAAATGGGCTAAGGTATTGAAAAGACACTTCTCAGAAGAAGATACACAAGTAATCAACAAATACCTGAAAAAATGTTTAACATTGCTGGCAATTAGAGAAATGCAAATCAAAACTACTCTAAGATTTCATTTTACTCCAGTCAGAATGGCAGCTATTAAGAACACAAACAACAACAAATGTTGGACAGGATGTGGGGAAAAAGGCACACTCATACATTGCTGGTGGGACTACAAAATGGTGCAACCGTTATGGAAAGCAGTATGGAGATTTCTTGGAAAACTGGGAATGGAACCACCCTATGACCCAGCCATCCCACTCCTAGGTCTATTCCCAAAGGACTTAAAAACAGCATATTACAATAACACAGCCACTTCAATGTTTATAGAAGCACAATTCAAAATAGCTAGGTTGTGGAACCAACCTAGATGTCCCTCAGTAGATGAATGGATAAAGAAAATGTGGTATCTATACACAATGGAATTTTACTCAGCAATAAAAGAGAACAAAATAATGGAATTCACAGGTAAATGGATGAAGTTGGAGAATATAATGCTAAGTGAAGTTAGTCAATCTCAAAAATCCAAATACTGAATGTTTTCTTTGATATAAGGAGGCTGATTCACAGTGGTGTTAGGTCAGGGTACATAGGAGGATTAGATGAACACTAGAATGGTCAAAGGGGAGGGAGGGGGAGGAAGGGAGCAAGGGGGGATGGAGGGGAAAAAAAGAAAAGGTGGTTGAATAAGATGGATATATTTATCCTAAATGCATGATTGAAGACTTGAAAGGTATGAATATACTTTTATACAAACATTTCTATGTAAAAAGATGCTTTATATGTGTACTATGAATTGTAATCCATACTACTATTATAAATACAACTTTGAATGAAAAAATTTAACCAAAAAAAGTCTATTGGGAATTAATAAGCATTCTCTTTATGACTGAGCGCTTGTGTATTCACATGATTTTATATACAATGCTTTGTTACAAAAAAAAAAAAAAGATTCAAAAAGCAAGTGCCATTGCACCTGTTGTTCTTCGAAGGTGTCCCTTCCTTAATTCAGATGCTGCTTATGTGATAATATTGAGAAGTAGGGCCTTTAGGAGGTAATGTGGCCATGTGGGCTTCCTCTCTCGAATGGGATCAAGTCCCTGTAGAGGAATGTTCATCCTCTCTTCCCCTTCTGCTTTCCATCATGCAAAGGTGTGGGAATCCTTGTGTTTTCTGTTGTAGCAGTAAGAGCTGACTGCTTCTAAAATGTTAGACTATTACTTTCATTTTATTCAATTTACCAGGAGTGATCATAGAGCCTGGCCAATTAAATGAAATGAAGTTCATGTTTTAGGCAATGCAGCAATGTTCAGAGATTAAATGATTAAATTGTGAGGGCTGTAATCACATCAGTGTATTAATTCCTAAGATTAATAATTTAAGAGGACTACTGGATGGTAACTGTAGACAGGAAGTAGGTCACTGGAGGTGTGGCTTTGGGGACCACGTTTATATACCCTTTCTCTTTCTCTTTCTGCTTTCTGGCTGCCATAAGCTAATGAGGAGCTTTCTTCCACCATGCCCCTCCACCATGATGTTCTGCCTTATCTTGAGCCCAGAGCAATGGAGTTGGTTGAGCACGGCCTGAGAACTCTGAAACTATGAATTTTTCTTCCTCTAAGTTGTTCTTGTCAGGTACTTTGGTCCTAGTGATGAAAAGTTAATACACACAATAATTAAAAAAATAATATCAATTTTGCCTGTTAAACCATTTGAGGATTGAATTTTTATAGTTATAAAAGTAAAGATCATCGATTCCATTAGTGCTCCTGTGGTTTACCTATCTATCTGTCATGTACTGAACAATTACTGTGAGCTAGGCCCCATGCTAATTGGTTTTAATTCACACTACTACTTTATGAGACAGGCAGTATTGTTTTTGTATTATGGAAGAGAAAACTGAGACTTAGTTAAGGAATAGGTTTATGATCATACATTCAACATATAACAAAACTGGAATTTAAATAAAGCTCAAAACAATTGCAAAGTCTCAATTTTGTCTCTGGGAAGAGAGAAAAAGTATGCAGATGATGAAATCTTGCTAGTTTAAAGTTAATTGGTTAAGGAAAAGTTAAGGACTGATGAGAAATCTATCTAGTGTTTCTGAATATTTCTTCAAAAAAATAATGTGTGTAATAATACCTGGGCATTTTTTCAAATTATTTGGGGGTTATGAATTTATTTATAATCTGAAAACTATAATTTATCTCTTTAAAAAAGTATGTTCATAAACAATTGCTCACAGAATAAAGTAATATTAATCAAATATAATTTTTTTTTACTTGATCTTTCACACTAAAAATTAGAGGTCACAATTTTTGGAAGAAAAAAGTTATACAAATTAAACAAATCTTAAGACAAGTTAAATTCATTCAGCAGATTTCTGGTGTTGGGTGACAAATAGCAGGTTGTGGCCTGATTTGGACATAATATAATTGATGTCTTTGACATTTTGTCAACATTGATGGCAACAAGTGTCAAGAATCTGTTCACACTGGTGGTGATAGCTGCAGAGAGAAGCAGAGTTCCCGCAATTGCCTTTGTCCTAGGAGGTTAGAATAATTTCAAGGGGCATGGGAATTCCCAAGGTTCTTTGAATTAATTAGCAGTTTCTTTTGTTTGCAATCATTGAATTCATTTTTGGTCAATTAGCTATCTTTATACTCACTGGATAATTATCATAAATGGCATTTTATTATCTAAATAGATACAAACTTCAGGTGGATTCTGAAGATTTCTGCTGTCAGAGTAATTGAGAGGAACCCATTGCTGTGCCTGGCACATAGTAGGATCTCAATAATACTTTGTAGAATAAATAAAAGGAGGCATTGGCACTTAATTTTGTGTAGCAGGAATTGATGTCCCGTGCAAAGTGACATTGGTATTGATACTTCCTTCTGCTTCTAGCATGGCAACTTCCAAGATGAGCCTTTGGGAAATATTTTCCAAATAAATGTTTAACCATATTGGAATTATTTGTGTGCTTTTAAGTTTTCAAAAGGGGCTCAAAATAAGAATGGTCCTTTGAAGTCGTCAAAGTATTTCTAACAGAAGAAAACTTAGGACTTACAATTAAGAGATAGCACCTATTCCATTTTGTTGAACTTTGAAGGGAAATAGCTTAGCTGACAAATTCTCCATATTTACTTCAAAATATTCTAATGTCCTCAATCAAATGATGATAAGCCCTACTTGAAAAGTGTGCCACACAAAGTTCAGTCACATACCTTCTCAAACTCATGTGATGAAATTAAAAACAATTTTTGCAGAATACATAAAAAGGTTTTTGAAAACCTAAGAATATTTTCTCTCTCTTCCTCTCTCACACAAACACACACACATAGACACACACATACAGGCACACATACATGCACCTAATCACAAAGATTCAAACCATTTAATATCTTTTCAGGAAAAACAGATTCTGACTTCAAAATTGCATTATTAAAAAGACAACTTACCAGGCACACTTGCAATCTCAGTTGCTAGGGAAGTTGAGGCAGGATGATTCTAAGTTCAAGGCTAACCTGGGAAATTTAATGAGATCAACTCTCAAAATAAAATAAAAAGGGCTAGGGATGTACTCAGTGGCAAAGTGCTTGTCTGGCATGCACAAGTTCTGGATTCATTCCCTTGTACTTCAAAACAACAACAACAACAACAACAACAACAAAACTTGATACAGAAAAAGAGAAATTCTTTTTTCTCCTACTAAAAGGAAATAAAATAGTGCTATATGAGCCCTATCAACCTCCTTTTGTTATCTAAGAACCTAAGGTGAAACTGATATAAACCAATAATTTTTTATTATAAAATATGTTATATAAGTATATAAAATATGATATGAAACTTTAATCATTTTATTTAGACTTATTTTCATTAATCTAGTCAATGGAATTCACTGGAGTCAGAGATGGTTGTACATAGTTTGGGGCAAAAAGTAAATTTCTATGCCAGTAAGAGTTTGTTGGGAACTAACAACCTTCTATCCATGTGACTTAAACAGAAAAAAAAAAAAAAAACTTGAAACACAGTCTTCAAAATGCTTTAAAAGATGTTTATTTGTCTTTGTTCAGCTGTGCCATGAGGTGAAAAACTCTAAAAATATCATCTCTCAAAATAATTTTTGATACATTTTGAATTTAATGGTTCCATTAGACAAGTTTATTTTCAGCTCTGCAAACCTGCAAAATTACAGACTTCTTCCCATCCTGTCTCCACCTTCCTACCTGCAGTGTGCCTTCTCAGTGATCTGGCCAGGAAGTTCAACACACAAGAAATTGGGGTTGGGATGGGAGGGGGAAGTTTTCACATACATAGAAAAGAAAAAATAAAACTTGTGATTTGAAAAATGAAGTTTTGAGTTTTTCTTTGTTTTTGTTTTTGGTTGAGTTCTTTTTAAGTCCATTAAAATGAATTTCCTAGTTTTTTGTATCAAAAACAATTTGGCAGGAGGTTTTCATCCAAATATTTAAAGAGAAATTTAAAACTGAAATTCCCCTTGTTTGGAAATATGAGACTCTAACAGTAACTTTGACCATGATGTGAGAGCTTTAGGAAAATAATATCATAATAATGTAGAGGGCTTTTACTCTTTTTGTGTGATTACTGTTGTTTTTATGGTCATCTGTTGGTAACAGATTGTCCTTTATAAATGCTTACTTTCAGCTCAAATGCACTTTTTTCATAGTGTTTAGAGAAAAAAAAATTTTAAACTAAAAAACATACATTTTGGAGCAAATGAGAGCATATTCCCTGGTATCTCCTCTTCTCCTAGGTATGATAGTTTATTGTACAGCAATAGAATACGAAAATGAGTTTATTAAGTTTACTTAGAAATGATTCACAGATATCCATGTGAGCTCCTTGAGCTATGTCAACATTTTCTTGAGAGATACCTGAGATTATTCAATGTTTACTTTTTTAAGTATAGTATTTGTAAGTTAAAGTGCAGAGGAACATTTTATTACATTTTAAATGTAATTCCTGATCCCCAGATGCTGTCCATATAAATCTGAACAAACCGAAGACATCACTATCTATATTAGATCGACAAATCCTCTCAGTTCCTGGGCTAGTGTTAAGAATAAGTAGCAAAAGTGAAATTCCTTGGTAATAAAACTTCTGTTTCTTGACAAGTGTGATGTAAGGACATTTTTTTTTTTCCTGCTATGCTGCCTACACTTTTCAAAGTAGGTTACACTGTATGGTACGATTATGTCTTCCTGTAACCTCTATTTCAAAAGTGCCTGTCGTGTAAATAATACACTTCTCTAACAACTACTTTAATGGTCACTGTTTTTAAGGTCATCTTCATGTGAAATTCAAAACTGTGAAATGCTGAAAATCCAATTTTGCTTCATGAAAGAGATGTTTTCTCTCTCTCCTTTTTTCCCCCCCGTTTGGTTTTTTATTCCCATTTTTTAAAATGGCAATCTCAATGGGAATTGGCATACTCATATATCAAACTTCATTTGTGCCAACATCAGGTTAAATAATTACTCTAAGCTTTAAGAGCACCATGAAATTGGACATACCTATGTGGGCTATTGCTATTGACTTCTCAAATTATTACATTACACTTTTCTTCCTGAAACCAGACAAATATGATATTTTCAGGGCTAGAAGACATAAATTTATCTCTTCCTATTGCCCCCAAAAGACATTCTGGGATGCCGTGTCTTCTGGTTTGTTCAGGGTAAATATATTCAATTACTGCTGCTGGGGTACCCCTGAAATGATTTCTAGATCTAGTCCCCCCCCAATAACTGCAGGTCCTATGTAACATTCAACAGTTTTTCTGATTATGATGTGTTATTGGAGAAATTTGAAAATTTTATTTGAAATTGTAGAAAGAAGAGAAGACATCATTTGTAAATCTGCCTAGATAAACATGGATTATATATTGAGGTGTAATAGTTCTGTGCCAACCCCAGCTAGGCCAACCAAAGTACTGAGATGAGACTGTTTTATATCATTATGCAAAAATTTAAAATTCCACAACCTATTTACATTTTCCGGATTCAGTTCAATCTTCTAAAATAAGTGCAGAATGAAAAAATTTCTTTAAATTCCAACTTTTTGATATAAAAATTAAAGAACAGACATACACAATTTTGCCTTTGTACAAAGACCTGGAAAGGGTATTTAAATTGCTAAAATTTGTTAAAACAAAACAAAGGGGGAAACAAAGAGCCAACAACAACAAAGCCCCATAGAATTTTTAAAATTCAAACTGCAGTAACATATATAGAATATAAAGTTGGTGGAACACATTGGCTTTACCACACACTGAACAGTAAAAAAAAAAAAAAAAAAAAAAAAAAAAAAGTGAAATCACCAGTATGACTAATTACCAAAACAGATAGTTTTTAATTCTGTATATCTTTCAATTTGCAACAGATTAATTTTTATTCTTTAAGTATAATGCATTTTATTATTTTCTAGTAAAACTATTTTCCATGAACTTTTGATATGATTTCAGTTTTGTCAGAGTCCCAGGAATTTATCTTTTAATTTCATAAGGACTACATACAAACATTCTCCCAGTCTTTTGGATTTATATATTTATTTTTTTACAAAATAAATAAACTTGTATTTCACGATTTACTTCTTTTGCTAGCAAAATAGTGTAAGATAGTTTTTGTTCATGATGTTGTATTTTCCTTTAAATAATTTTAAATGGCCACGTAGATTTCCCATCAATGAATATATCACAGTTTGTTAGACATTCACTTTTTGACTATTAGGTTCTGTTTTCTACCATTTTTTTTCAATAATAAAGCACAACTAATACCTTCAAATTTAAACATTGAGAATATTTCTGATTTTTGTTTTTAATATAAATTCCTCTAAGTCCAACTAGAAAGTCTACAGGATCCCATCTGAAAGTGTGATACCTCTCACTATTTGCTCAACAGGAATATTAAATTGCCCCTTCTCTCTCTTACTTGTCTATGACACTGCATGATACTGATATTATCTCTTAAAATATTTTGGCAATATTACAAATGAAGTAGTTTACCTTATTGTTATCTTAATTTGCATTTTGAGTAGCAGGCATTTATATACTCTCTATATGTTTATTTTTCATTTTCTTTTGTGAATGGCCTTTTCCACACTTTCACATAAATTTTAAACAGAAACATTCTTTTCTAAGATCTTTTTAGATATAATGTTGAGTAATTTTCTTTTTTTAAATTATATCATTTATTGAGATATATGAGGGTTATTTACTAATTTTACATTATGTTTATTATATAAGTATATATTAAGATTCCCAAAAAAGCAGAACAGTATACTGAGAGTTTTGCTAGTTCTTAGGAATGTTGACATTAACTTCTAGGAGCAGCTAGCAATTTCTGTTTGGCTCAGAATTTTTAATTAATTAATTAATTAAATTTTAATTTAAGTCATTATAAATGACAGCAGAATGCATTACATTTCATATTATACTTATAGAGCACATTATTACATATCTCTGGTTGTATACAAAGTATATTCACACCATTCGTGTCTTCATACATGCACTTAGAGTAATGATATCCATCTCATTCTACCATCTTTTTTTTTCTTCACCCTTTTGCCCAGTAATTTTCTTTTGTTTTACTTTTCCTTAAGGTGACCATTTACTTTTTAGTTAATTTAAAGTTTTAACTAGAATATAGAAGTTTACATTTATGTTTAGCCAAAACCATAAAATGTTTTATTCAGGATTTCTGTCTCTATGTAATTCAAACATCTCTCATCTGTATTAAATCCTAAAAGCAAATGTTATGTACCTAGGAATACTTTTATCAGGACCAGTCTCTAAATTTTGTAGGAGTTTCCGTAGAGTCTTTCCTACATGTACTCATGAGAAAATTCCAGTTACTCTTTCTACTAACAGAATCTTTCCTCTTGGAAATAGTGAAGAAGTTAGATTCCATATTTGATAATGACTTTTTGTGCTTGGTTTCTTCTTCCTTTCAGGTAAATTATTTCCCAAGAAGCCTCTAATTTCCTATGCAAACAGGTTTCTGCTAAGTACAGACTATCTGTTTACCAGCACACTCTGACATTCAAATTTCTGTTCTGCTTAGGTGAAACCTGTCATATTCACATATTTGCCATCCAGAAGTTAGGTCCTTTACCATGTGCCAAAGGGATTCCAACATGCCTAGAGGGTGGGCATTGATCTTGGTGTCTGAAATATTATTGACAATATTTATTGTTCTGAATGGTGGTGTAACAGCACATATCTTTTTGAGTTTCTGTATGAGAAAATAGAGGAAAAATTAGCAGCCCAAAATCTTCCATTGCATTCTTAACTCAAAAGTTTTCCTCAAAATAAATTTTAATATTTTGAGCTGAAATGAACTCTCAAACAATCAAAGCATATAATATACAATACTAAAATGCATGTTAAAATATATTATTTTTTTAACCAAAGGAAAAATTATAGTAGATGAAACTCAGGATCTACTGCAGGAAGGATTGATGAGTACCAGAAAAGGTAGGTAGGTATCTTGGTGTGTTAGTCAGCTTTTTGTTGCTGTGACCAAAATACCTCATAAAAACAACTTAAAATTTTTATTTTGGTTTATGGTTACAGAAGTCTCAGCCCACGGTTGGCCAACGCCATTGCAGAAATATTCTGGCAGAAGGATATGGTGGAGGAAAGCTGTCAGCTCATGGTAGCTGGGAAGCAGAGAAAAAGAGATTGGAAGGGGCCAGGGACAGATGTAGTCCCTGACAGTCCTAATCATCACCTAAAATCCCCACCTTGAACCTTTCAGCTTGGGAAATGATGCTTTCAACACATGAGTTTTTGGAGGGGACATTCCAGATATAAACCATAATATTTGGTCAACATAGAAGGACTATTTTTTGCAGAGCCTTTGTTTTATATATACCCATATTTTTAAAAGACTAATGATTGTATAAAGTAAAAACAATAATGTATGTGGAATTTATAACAGTAAAATATTAGAAAGCAAAAGAACAAAGGGTGGATAAAGGGTAAGTTGAATTAGAGTTGTAATATTTTTACATTGATTTTAAAAGAGTATACCATAATATTATTTGAAGGTGGATCAGAAATGATGTAATTTTAAAGTAATCAACAAAAATAGTACAAATCTACTAAAAATTAGTGCACACACACAAAAAATGAAGTACAAAACATATGCACAATTTATCCAACTGAAAGTAGGAAAGGGATAGAAAAAATACAAAATTGATTTCAAGATAGAAGGGTTATTTGAATCATACTGATAATTATATTAACTATAAAGAGACTAAAAAAAACATTAAGAGGCATATATTTTCAAACTAGATTTTTCAAAAAGACCCATGCTATTTTTACAAGACATACTTAAAATATAAGCAAGCATACATGAAAATAATTTGAGAAATATACCATATTGTGGCTATAGCATTATACTAAGCACATAATGAAAAAAATACAGAAAAATTTAAAAAATTTATCCAATTGAAAAAATCTATCAAGAACAACAATAGTACTAAATATGTGTGTATTAACATCTAAATACATGAAATAAAACTTGGCAGCCATAAAGAGAGAAATAAACAAATGAAAAGCATTGTTTTAGATTTTAGCACTCTTCTCTCAATAATTGATAAAAGAGAAAGACTAAAAAAGATAAAAATAGGTGATTTAGAAAATATTATAACCCTCATGATCTAGTTGATAGCTATGAAATACTACAAATAACCAGAATTTATTAAAATAGAATTTAGACTGGGCAATGAAACATGTATTAATAAATAATGAAGGCTTGAAATCATTCAGTTTATACCATCTGACCCCAGTGGGATTTAATTAGAAACTGATAGTGACAAGGTATCTAAAAAAATACCCATTTGGAAATTTATCAATACATCTCTATGTAAAAAAAAAAAAAAAAAAAAAAAAAAAACCGATAAAAAAATCACAAATAAAAATTAGAAAATATTTTTAAATGATAGTACAAGAACAATATATGAAATTTTTTTTTGGCTGCAATGAAAGTAGTGCTTAGAGGAATATTTATAATTTTAGATGCTTATATTTAAAATTAAGGAAAATGTAAAAATTATTCAAGCAGAAAAAGAAAATTAAATGCCCCATAAATAGATTAAAAAAATCCTCAAAATAAGAACAGAAATTAATGATATGCAAAACAGTCAAATAATATAAAGAATCAACAAACTCAAAAGTTTGAGCTGGGTATGGGGGCACACACCTGTAATCTCAGTAACTCTGAAGGTTGAGGCAGGAAGATTGTGAGTTCAAAGCCAGCATCTACAATTTAGGAAGTCCCTAAGCAGCTTTAGCAAGACCTGTCTCAAAATAAAAACATAAAAAGGGTTGGGGTTATGGCTCAGTGGTTAAATGGCCCAGGGTTCTATCCCTAGTTAAAAAAAAAAAAAAAAAAAAAAAAAAAATCAATGCAATTTAACAGTGTACTAGAGTAAAGAACAGAAAAACATAACAAAAGATTAAGGAATACATTTGCCATAATTAGCTATCCATTCCAACAAGAAACTCTCAAAACTTTGTAATATGAAAACAATTTAAATTGGAATAGAAAATAGAACATATCTAAACAAAAAAAAATCTATGGTTGACTTTATGCTTTTGGGTTAAATGTTCAGATATTAGGAATAAATCAAATATACTCTTCCTTACTATTTATATTTGAAATATTTCTGGAGTCGTAGTGTCAATTTAATGAGGTCAGACGAAGGAGAAAAAGGAAAAGGAGAAGAAGAATGTGGTGGCATAAAGATTGGAAAAGAATTAGCAAAATGTGTTTTATATTTATAGTGGGCATTATTGAAAATCCTATGCAACAGAAAATCCTATGAAATATGTGAAATACATCATAGAACAAAAGATCAATATAAGATTTCCACTGTATTTCAATATTCTAGCAAAATGCATTTGAAAAAATAAGATGCTAAGAACATTACCGTTTCCTTTATCATTCAAAACAATGAAATATTTGAGTATAAATAAATATTAAGATTTCAATTATTGGATAGAATCCCAATCTAAATCCTGGAAGGTTGATTTGTAGAAATGACAAGCTGATTTCAAAATGTACATGTACTTGCAAAACCCCTACGTAACCAAAACAATTTTATAAAATCTAATTCTAGAGAACTTTTTTAAACCTGATTTAATGATCTCTAATGCTACAATAATCAACATATCATGATTTTGCTTTATGGATAGACATGTAGATTACTGAAATTCAATGACATACCCATAAATAGGTACACGTGTGTATTGATGAATAATTTTTTACCCACGTCAATGAGAGAAGGGAATATTTTAAAATAAATATTTTTCGAGCAACTAAATATCCAAAAGAAGCAGGGTACATTCAATGCCTCAGAGCCCTAAAAATTCTACAAGAAAACACAGGAGAATATATGTACAACTTTGGGATTAAAGAGGATTTCTTACACAAAAGACTAATAATAAAATCTGATGTATGTATGAAAAATTTCAAAATTAATCATCTCTGCACCTCAAATGACTTCATTATGAGTTAGAAATGTATGCTACGCCACCTATGTCCAAAATTTTATAGGATTATTTGTAGAAGTTTTTCAAATCAATTATAAAAGGACACAGAGTTCAACAGAAAACTGGTGAAGAACTTTAATAGAGACTCACCAAAGAACACACAAAAAAGAAGGTGCTTAACACATTAAGACATCATGCAAACATAATTTTAAAACAATCATTTTGTAATAATTAGAGTTAAAAGTAAAAATATGACAACACAAAATATTGGACAAATTTGTGAAGAACTCAGTTCTCAGACATTGCTAGCAGGACTTGCCAATGGTATAACCACTTTGGAGAACTAACTACTGGCATTGATCCAATCCTAGGTACTTGCACAACAGAAGTAAAGTATATACCTGCACAAAGGTTTATCAAGAATGTTCATACCAATTGAACTCACGATAGCTGAAAGCTGGTGAAACCCAAACATTCCATCCAAACAATAATAGATACAAAATTTGCAGCATATTCATACTAGGAATACTAGGAATTCTAAGGAATAAAGTACCAATACAAACAACAATATGTGTAAAACTCAAAAAATCAATGTATCTTGTGGAAGAAGACAGATCTAAAAAAAAGTGCATGCTATTTGATGCCATTTATATGGAATTTTAAAAGATAAAATATTGGACTCCAATGATAAAAATGTGCTGCCTATCAAGTTTGTAAATTGAATGGAATCTGGAACAAAGGATCTTTCTGTCATGATAGAAGTGTTCTTTTCCTTGTTTTGGTTGGTGGCTAATAGTGTATATACAGATGAAACAACTCATTGAACTGAACACTGAAATGCATTGGGCATTTTATTGAATATAAATTTTATATTAATTAAAATTAAATATGTTTTTAATATCATAAAAAAATTCTTTAAACATTTTCAAAATTGATATGTATTTGCTCATTTCACACTGCACTTCCTAAAAAAGTAGATATATTTATAAGAAAAGTATAATGAGGGCTGAGGTTGTGGCTCAGCAGTAGAGCGCTTGCTTAGCACGTGCGCGGCCTGGGGTTTGATTCTCAGCACCACGTACAATTAAAAAACCCATTGTGTACAACTAAAGCAAATAAATAAATTTTTTTAGTATTTATTTATTTACTTTAGTTGTACACAATGCAATGCATTTATGTTTATGTGGTGCTGAGGATCGAACCCTGGCCGCTCACGTGCGAGGCGAGCGCTCTGCCACTGAGCCACAACCCCAGTCCCTAAATAAATATTTTTTTAAAAAAGAAAAGTATAATGAAAAATACTTAGAAAGTAAATAATTAGAAAAGAATAAAGAAGTATGAAATCAGAGAAAACTAGGGAGAAAAAGTACTAAATGATTTGAAATACATCAAATGCATCAATAACTGTTATAAATATGAATGAACTGGATTTCCAAATAAGAAGACAGAGAAAGCCAAATTGGGTGTGAAATAAAAATCTACCTGCATATTTTTTACAGGGCCACAGAAAAGTAGAGATTAGGAGGACTAATATGTACGTTTATGTGCATGCATGTACACACACACACACATACACATATATATATGTGTATATATATATATATATATGTGTATGTGTGTGTGTAGTCAAAAGCTGTTTTATACACAGACTGAGTATAATATATTCTGAAGCAGACTTAAAAGCACAATAGTTATCACAGATAAAAACAGATCATTAAAATAGGAGATAACAATTCATCAAATAGAAACAATAAGTTTGAGTTGGTATGTACATGTGTACTGATATATATACAGCAATGATGTATTTCAATGAATGTAAATAATGTGCACAAAAATATGCATAGAAATTTATAGAGAAAATACCCTGATTTGAATCAATGAAAGAACACCAAATGGCTTATTATTAGCATTATTGTGAGCTATGTCTTCTGCAGTTTGTGCTGATAAAGAAAATCAAAATTTGGGGTGCCAGGTCACTTAGAAGGTAGTTAATGCCACAGTAAACCTTCACCTATCTATTGTAAGATTAAGTAAGAGGGATTTTATACAGGTATATGTTTAGATAGTATTAAGAATTTGGATCTATTTATATTCAAAAATACATATATAACTGTACATATAGATTGATATATACACACATATTTAGTCTGTGCAATAATATGTAATTGTGTAATTGTGTGCTTATATGTCTATATGCTATATATATACATATATGTTGGCACACAGAGGGCATGAGTTCTTGGTTATGATAGATGATATGTGATAGGTATTTGTTAAATATTTCCTTAATTTAAGTTTATTTTTTAAATTATGGATCAGTGGAGCAGCTTTGTCTCCCCGTAATACAATTTTGTGGGTTTTTTTTTTTCAGTGCTTGGGATTAAACCCTTTTGTTTGCTAGGCAAGCACTCTACCACTGGGCAACATTCCTAGCAATCCTAATAGCTTTTTGAAATTAGTAATGTCAACTAATTTTATAGACCAGAAAACTGCCATTTTTCTTTATTTATACTGTTGTTTTTATTATTCATTTTTATTGAATACAAAATGACTTGAAAATAGTGGATCTGAATTTTTTATTCAAGTCTGTATCTGTAGAGCATGACCTTCATTACTATACTTTCCTGGCTCTTATCAGATGGTTCAAAAGTGAGTCACTGACTAACATCCCAAAAAACCAAAGGTCAAATGATCTCTTTGATATGAAGATACTAACTTATAAAGGCAAGAGAGAGGGAATGAGAGGAATGAAAGAGCTTTAAATAGAACAAAGAGGGGGGAGAGAAAGGGAGGGGGCAAGGGGTAGAAATAATGGCAGACTGAGTTATCCATGATTACCCTAAATACATGTATGAAGACACAATTGTTGTAAAAATACTTTATATTAAACCAGCAACTTGAAAAATTATGCTCTTTATATGTAATATGAAATGAAATGTACTATGCAAATGTGTATAACAAATTAGAATCATAAAAAAAATTTTAAAAAAGTGAGTCATGAGTCAGACTTGAACCTGAATAAAAGCTCATATTTGGGTGTTGGTTTCAGGACCCATACTTGGATTTTCAAGATAAAAGTCAATAATTTTAAGTCACAAAATCAGAATGATATTGAGTATATATATATATGTGTATATATATATATATATATATACACACACACACATATATATATATATATATATATATATATATATATATATATATATATATGGTTACAGGTTGCATCTATAAGTGGCCCTCCAAAATTTTACGTTTTAAAAAGATGTTCCCCAATACAGCAAGTTCAGAGGTGGGGCTTTTAGAAAAAAGATAGGATGGTTGAGGATTATTCTCCTCAGTGGATTAATCTTTTTGATGGATTAATAATGTGTGAACTATTACCTGGTAATTGTAGGCATGTGGGATGTGGCTAAAGGAATTAAGTCCCTGGGAGCATAACCTTAGGAATTGTGTTTTGTCCTTGGCTTCCTCTCTCTCTCTCTCTCTCTCTCTCTCTCTCTCTCTCTCTCTCTCCTTTCTGGTTGCCATGAGCATGATCTGATAGCTTTCATCTACCATGCCCTTCTGCCATGAGATTCTACCTCATCTTAGAGCAGTACAGTTGGCTGACCATGCACTGGACCTTTAAAACCTTCAAAATGAACTTTTCCTCCTCTAATTTGTTCTTCTTAGTTGTTTTGGTTATAGTGATGAAAAATAAACTAACACACACATTATGGTCAATTTTTTTAAAAGTATATGTTAGTACTAAAAAATAATACAAATCTCCAAGTCTCTCAATGACACAGGAGCCAGAGGAAGATACTGAACATTTATAGCAAATAAAGGATGGCAGATAGAAGTTTCAATACACAGTATCTATTATTGCTAATTTAATATCATTGATATTGTCTTTTTTCATGTGCTGCTTTTATGATTCTCTTTTACAGGACATAAAAATATTTTGAGAGTTTTCAGTTATAGATCATCTGCAACCTCTGTCCCTAAAACTTTTTTGGGGGGACATTATTAATGTCTCCATCAGAACTGATGGTCCCTCAGCCATAAGGATGGGTTTTATGGTCATCATCTGGAGCAGCTGCACTAAGCCACACCCTGGGGACTTCCTGATGGAGACACTGCCATTTATAGGGATGGGTGGCCTCATTATATTGCTCCTCTTACCTTGGCCTTGGGATTCCCTGGTCTCTACCTCTTTACTCAATTAGTTATGAATCATACTGAGGTTGAGGTAAGACTGAACTTCTTCAGAAGAACCATAGAATGAAGGTTCTGCAAAGAGTGGAATACTTGAAGAACTTAATGTTTAGCTATTCCCTTCCCCTATACCATGGAGCCAGATATGTCTCCTCTGATTATAAAATAGCTGCAAATGTTTGTGGAGCTCTGAATTTTGGGAGGCACTAAAACCTACGTATTGGGAAGGTGTGGCCAAAGATTACATTTTTTCATATTTAAGAGTGTGAAGGACCAATCTTAACAACATTACTATGCACTTAATATGATTCCCAAGAGTGAAGAAGGTGCAGCCTCTTCACATTCCATTCTCTTATTGGCTTCCTGTACCATTATTACAACAATTACATGTCTACAGTTTGAGATTTTAGCTTGAGCCAACATTATCAATAAATATAGATTATTCACATACACTGTATTTTAATCTAATTTACATCAGAAAGGTGAGAAAATCATTCTTGAACAGAGAGAGCTTGGAATATCCCCAGTTTAATTTTTCTACAAATTATTTGAATATGGTTCAGGTTTGTCAGGAGCAACTGAAGAAAACAGTTCTTTATTAGTCAGCAAACATTAAAAGATTTGCTTGCGGCTTTGTTGTATGTGATAAAAGCAAATGAGCAAAAATTCCACTATGAACAAATCTTACATGATGAGTTGCCCTTGCTGTTGTATTATTATAAATTAATGAAGCCACATTCCAAAAATACTGAGATATTGAGTTTGTTGAAGAAAGGAGAGAGGAGAAGTTGAGGAGTTTGAAACCCTGATTCAAAAATAAGAAATGATTCTCACATAAGCAATATGTGATACTGGCTCTGTGTGGCAGAGAAGGCACAAATTTCTTGAAAGAATAAACAATAGAAAATAACAACAGGGTGGAGTTCCCAATACTTTGGGACAGAGATGATAACATTTCTGAATAGGTAAGTCCAGTGTGGCTTTAGATCAATATATGCCAGAGATATACCTAATACCTGCTACATTAATTATATAGACTGGAATTGTTTCAGCAAGACTAAAAACCATAAGTCAGATGGGAGCTATTCATGTTCACATTTAGTAAAGGTGTGTACGTGTGTGTGTGCGTGTGCATGTGTGCACACACATGCCTAACATGCTAGAATTTATAGAGAGGAGGTGGGGTGTGGGAAGCAGTTTTAATTTTGGAATAATGTAGAGATCAAAGATATTTGTGTGATGTATACAGCATGACCTGCAATTAATTATAAACTGGCAGTCGTATTTTTTAGCTGCTTTTAGCCAGTATGATCACTGATTCATCAATGATGTAAGATTAAGAAATAGTCTTATTGTTTAAAGAAACTGATAAAAAGGTTCATCCATTGTAAGGATGAGAGACAGAGACAAAATAACTCGTCTGTAATGCAGATTTATTAATAGTCATTCACTGATTTTCAGTAAAATACTCTTCATGTAACCTTGACTTTATTAAGGAGTCCTTAAGGTGCATTTGGAAGACAGATAATGAGTTTGGGGAATAGCCTTATCTACATCAAGCTAATCTTTAACAGCTTGGAAAGGAACCGGCATAAAGTTTTCCAATTTGAGTGACAGAAGCATGTTAAGATGAAACCATTTAAAATGTCCTTTTAATATGAAGACTTTATGGTACACGAAAATATTTTTATAAGCATGCTTCATGGAGCATTGGGAACATAAAATAAATAAGAAATATAGAAAACGATAGAGCCTTAATACTATTCTTGAGGGTCAATTGAATTGCTAGTTAGGATAATAAAGAATTCTACTGTCCGAGGCCTCTGAGCGCACTTTGTATCTGGGTTAATAAAAGCAAGTCAGACGTCCCCAGGAGGGAAAAAAAGTGTTTCATTCACATTGGCTGTCTCTTTTAAAGGGAGGGACAATCTGAAGGGAGCGATTTTGAGTGGCATGTCATTGTCGAGACTGCACATGCCACATTGTCCAGACTTCTATGGAGAGAAATCGCCAGGAACCTCTCTGACCCTTCACAAGTGCAGGACTCCAGGCGTCTGTGTGGGTGTGCGTCAGAAGGCTTCGAGCCCAAAGAAAGAGGGATGAAAAGAAAACTAATTGAGAAGTATCTTTCTAATGAGACAGCTCATATTTACCCATGTGCAGATTCCCAAGTTCAGATTTTTCTCCTTTAGAGAAAATGCCAGGGCCCTTCTTTAGCATAAGAGTAGACATGTCATGAGAAGCTTTTTTCCCTCAGCTTCTGTGCAAGAGTTACATCACACCCTGAGCTGAAATAGGCAACCATTCTCAAAGCTTTACACATGTTCATTAGTGAAGCTTTCATTCATGTTGTTTCTGATAACCTGATTTTAAGTCTCTTACTTAATTTAGCTTGTTTGTTGTTTGTTTCGTTTTGGTCTCCCCCTTCTTACTTTGTTGGACTCCTGCTGTTTCTTATTCCTGTGTTTAGTCCTTACAAACTTGGAATTTCACCAAAAATATCTTCAGCCTCAAGGTCATGTCACAGAGGTCCAGACAAGACAATTTCAGCAGTTTTTTGAGAATTCACTTTGACAGAAGTAAGAATTCCCAAAATTTGCCTCAGAGATGCTTTCTTGCTATTTCAACATTCATCCGATATTTTCCAACTACAATTATTTCTTCATCTGACCCAAATGGATAATTTATTATAAGCCAAGGCTAAAAAGTGGCATTATAGATTTATTTGCAGTGGATAAGATGGGAAGTGATTATGAGAAAAGTAACCCCCCACTCCTAAGAAAGCTGAGATTTAGTGATTTGATTGAACTTTTTTTTTTCTTTTTCCTTCAAGAAGCAAGTGATAATTCATCTGCAAACACACCTTTCTTTGCTCTGTTGTCAATAGAAAAGTTGTTTTGCTAATGGTTATCTGTCTACAAGTCCTTGACCTGCTTGTAAACACATTTCTGCAGGAAAACCCTGGGCCATGGCCTCAGGACTTTGCGTCAACAAGAGATAAAGTGACCACAACTTAACCTGTTCTGGCCTGGAGTGCCCTCTGCTGCCCCTTGGCCAGGCGTGTCCCTAATCTCTGCAGAAGGAACATGAAGCTTGGAGGGCTGGCTATGACACAGCTTGACTTGCATGGCTGCAGGGTTCTCTCACTTGTTTTTAAAATTGATCTTCCTCTGTCAGGGAGCATTATAACCATCTTTTCATTAACGAGAGGGTGGGAGAGGAGGTTCTATTGGCTGATATAAATTGATCAGATCTGCATCTTCATGGTTCCAACACAATTGGTCTAAAAGTGAAAAAAATGAGTCCAACTGGTTGATCTGATTATAGATGTGGGGGGTACTTCTGTCCTCCTCAAAGACATTTTGATTTAATAAAGATGACTTTTAAGAACACAACATGTACTCAGCAATAAGAGAGAATAAAATAATGGCATTTGCAGGTAAATGGATGAAGTTGGAGAATATAATGCTAAGTGAAATTAGTCAATCTCAAAAATCCAAGTACCAAATGTTTTCTCTGATATAAGGAGGCTGGTTCACAGTGTTGTTGGAAGGGGGTACATAGGATCAGAGGAACAATAGAATGGTCAACGGAAAGGGAGGGGAGGGAGGGAGTAAGGGGGGGGTTGGAAAAAAAATTGGTGATTGAATGAGATGGATATCATTATCCTAAATGCATGATTGAAGATCTGAATGGTACTTATATACTTTGTATACAAGCAATTGTATGTAAAAAGATACTATACTTGTGCATGATGAATAAGTAAATAAATAATAAAAAAATTTAAAAAAAAAAGAACACAACATGTTCGAATACCTGTAATCTCCCCTATTTGCAAACTGAGGCAAGAGGATGGTAAATTCCAGGACAGCCTCAGGCACTTGATGAGACCCCATCTCAAAATTTAAAAAATAAAATAAAAAGGGCTGGAGGTATAGTTCAGAGGTAGAGCATATCTGAGTCAAATCCCCAGTAGCACAACAAAGAAACAGAACTACAAAACAATAAAAACCCCACAAAATGTTAAAATCACCAATGTGTGTGTGGAATAGGTTGATGTATTTAGTCAAAGTCAGTTTTAGTCAGAGTAATTTTCCAGACCAGTTTCTCTTCCTCAGTTGTTCTACCCCATAGTCATTAAAACTGTATCCCTTCCTAGTTTATACTCCATTCTCGCCATCTATGTTCTTTTCTTTTCTTCTTTCAATCTCCCCCCTCCTTTTAAAGTTAACTTTACAAAGAAAACCATAGCTTAAATGTTTCTAAGATGTTTGATTATAGTGGGATTCTGTGTTGGTCCCATCCATCAGGGGAGTCTATTTGATTAACTACTCTCCAATCCTACCATGGAGCTTTTAGAGGTATTATAAGAAAAGAATATACAGGTTCTGCCCTCAAGAAGTGGATTTGTTTTGATAAATCTGAAGTGACAACCTAATGGATGGAGTTTTTGATAAAGTTTTTGCACATCAAAATTGATTAAAATTTTGTATTTTTATGTGATTTTCTTTTTGTTGTTTTAAAAATCCAATTAATAAACTCAACAATTAAGCGCTGTATTAATGTATAATTTTATTATAGATTATCTGCTATGGCTTTATCAGTTCCATGTTTCAAGCAGTATTCTCAAAGTTGGAGCATAAGCAAAATTTCTTGATATATTTTTGGAGGCTAAGGCCTTTATATATGGTGTGGAATACCCAGATTCCAACATGATTTTAAATAAAAATTTGGATTCATATAACATAAAGGTTTTACTTTTTGTTTGTCTCTAAAGTGATACAGCCTTTACTAGAGGTATAAGTCAATTATGAAGGAAGGGCTCAAAGTACTGTTTTGCATTCGTTAACATGAAACTGGAATACTGATTCTTTAAATACCAGTTTTTCACATTTGTAGTATGGACATCTGATATGATAATCTACAACTCTCTTTTGTCAGGGGAAATATAATTAGAATTTTTTATGAAATGTAAATGAAAATTGTGCAGAAAATGATGCAAACCAAAGATACACACGTTCAGTGATGCTCACAAAATGAACATCCAGGAAGCTGGAGAAACTCATGTTGGAGAAACAGGCCAAGTTCAGGCCCCAAGAGACACCTCCACTTAGTGACGACCTCCTATAATTCTGACCAAAAGTAACCATTGTCTTCATGATTAATCACCTGCTCTTTTGGTGTTGCCACTTAACCAAGAATTCTACTCACTATGTTTTAATTTTTTTTTCTTTTTGCACATGATAAAAATGGAGTCAAACAGCACTTATTATTCTGTGTCTGGTTTCTTTTCATCAACATTATTTTTGTGCAAATTATGCTTTGTCTGTGTGTGTGTGTGTGTGTGTGTGTGTGTGTGTGTAGCTCTAGACTGTTCATTTTATTTCCAAACAGTATTGCATTTTATTATTATATACCACAACATAGTTGTCTACCACATAGTTATCCATTAGACTATTGATACATAGGTGTCTCAGCTGCCTTTTCTGTATCTCAGGTGATATTCATATAACTTTTATATTAATTATAATGCTGATTAGTATGCCATTTGTATGAACATACTACCATGTATTCATTCATTTTCCTATTGACACATACATTCTTGAACTTAATATTAGTTTTGTTTACCCATTGTTTTCATTTCTTTCTAGATCTCTGATCATCCATCTCACATTGGTTTTCTTCTGTTTGGAAGCATTGTTGAAGACTCCCTTTTATTCAGGGATGCTGACAATAAATCCTCTTAATATTTGACTAAAAGATGCCATGATTCTTTTTTATTTTGAAAGGATAATTTTGGTTGACTATATCATGCTAGGTATACAGTTATTTCTTTTTAACATTTCAAAAATGCATTCCATTGCATTCTGTCTGCTATGTTTCTATTGAGATGTAAGATGTGTATCTTATTATTATTCCTTTAGAGAAAATCTGTCCTTTATTCTCTCCTGATATATTTTTTAAATAATCGTTTTCAGTTTATTTATTTTTTTCCAGAAAATAGATTTTCATATTTTACATTGCTACTATAGTTGTCTTTAGTAAAATATTTGGAGCAAATTAGTGCATTGTAACTGACTTGGACAATATTATTTATACCACATTAAAAACTAACAATTATGAGAAACCTCTATGACCTAAGTCCTTCCATTTCAAAAGAGAAAACTTACTTACCTCTGTTTGGAATTGATTCTTACTTGAATTCTTTATATTCTGAAAACCTTTAATTAATTATCTTAATAATTTTTTGTATTTATCTATGGTTTTAATCAGCTTTTTCACTTCTGCAACCAAAAAATCTGGTAAGAATAATTTTTATTTTGGGGCTCACTGTTTGGAGGTCTCAGTCAATAGTCAACTCTACTCCTTGGGGTTCTTGGTGAGGCAGAACATCATGAGGAAGAGTATGGTGGAGAAAGGCAGGTCAGGACATGGCCATCAAGAAGCAGAGAGAGATAAGCTCATCTTACTGAATATATATCCCAAAGGCAATGACCCACCTCTTCCAGCCACATCCTACCTGCCTTCAGTTACCAATAATGTAATCCCTATCAGGGAATTGATTCACTAATTGGGTTAAGACTCTCATAACTCAATCATTTCACCTCTAAGCCTCTTTTGCATTGTGTCACACATGAGTTTTTGTGGGACACCTCACATCCAAACAATAACATCTACAAGTTAGACATAAATTATTTCCAATATTATGGGTGTGAATGAAAAAGTCCTCAATGATTGGAAATGGACCTTGGGGAAGTCAGTCACTTTTATTAAGCAGCAATTATATCACTAGTCCCACTTTCAGAAATGGGTATATTTGGCAATATCTCTTGCTTGGAAAACATGGTTATAGTAATTTTCCTGTATTTAGGAAAATGTGTATGTGTAAGGGGAAAAATTGAAAATAATCCTGTTTTAGAAATTGTTTTCAAATATTCTGAAGAATGGAAGTCAACATTACTCATACATTTGGTTCCTGTTCATCTGCTATAGAGTGGTGATAAGAACATCTCAGAAAAAAAGTATTTAATGAAAAAATAAATTTGAAGGATTTTAGAGTGGATAAATATTTTGTACTAAATTATTGTATGATGAATAAATGTATAATAAAATTTAAAAAATACACCTACATCTATAACTTGGGGATTATTTGATTATAAGGAAGAAAGACCATTCAAGAAAAAGATAATTGATTAGAAAAACTCATAAAATCCAAGTTAGATTATATAAAAAAAAGAGTCCATTTTCATATTGGATCTGGGGACTGTAGTAGTCAGAATCTAAGATAAACTTCCTGTTTCTGTGGGTTCAATGAAATTTCGCATTATTTTCTTCATTCATTTCTTTGATTCATTTTTTTATTTTATTTGGAGAATAGCTCCTCCGGTTAGGCAAGCATATGGATAATCACTATCACCAGTTCTTTATTTTTTACCACTTCTCTATTCAATCAATTAGCAGAAGCTTACTACCATTCTGTACCCTATTTTAATGATTCTAAGGGAAAAAATCTTATGGGACTGGATTCAGTCAATAGGTCATCATGCTGCAATAGGCTATGACCAAAATGAAAGATGATAATCTACACATGGCCTTAGACCATGATATGAAGAGAAATGCTCCAAGGATAAAATGTGAGACCTAAAGTTGTACTTATACTTTTCTGTATCAAAACTATTAATTCCAAAAGAATTAGAAAAACATATAGTCTTTGTAAAACAATCATCAACTCTATTCTGAATTCTGTTCTTAAGACTATGTTTATATTCTTTTATTCTGATTCCTTTCCCTCTTTGTCTGCCTAAGTAGTCATTGGTCCATTTTTGACCATCTTTCTCTGCTCAAAATGACTCATCTCCTCCTGGATTCAAGATACCAACACACTTTTGTTTTCATCAGTGGGCCTCATCCAAGCCCAGGCAATGCTCATTTCAGGGCCACTCCAGTGCCCTACTATGTTTTTATTCCATATTTATGAATTCTCTTAGAGAAACAACTTCATTGTTTTTCACTTAACTCATTCCTCTGGATAGTTTTTTCATGTCCCAAAGATAACTAAAGATGGATTCTCCAGTGTAAAGAATGAGCTACATCAAAGAAAAGGTTAAGAGATTAGAGGCTGCACAACAGCTTGATAATTTTAGTGGACTCATTCAAAACGAGGAGTTGTCTCTTTCACTATTCCCTAGGACCCATGTTAAAGAAGATTCCAGAGAATCTAAAGAGTAGAGTGGGACCAACCAGGGTACAAACTTAACAGAATGGGGTGTTACCAGAAAAGATTAGGTTTTAGTGGTGTTGATTGTTGGGGTCCTTGGTCATTGTGAAGACATAACTGTATTTTTCTAAGGTCTTCTAGGAGGGGAAAAAGAACACACCAATTTATTAGCTTATGATATGGCTTTTCCACAACTTCTTCCAGAATTATTCTCTCCAGGAACTTTGCAAAAACAGCTGCATGAAGAGTTGAAACTCACATTAAATCTTGGCAATTTCCTTGCAATGTCCAGTGTGGACTACCTTCCCACATATTTCACAGTGGCACATTGTAATCTTCAGAGGGATTGATTCTTAATTATAAATAGGTCATGAGTATTCATTACTGGGGCAGTGCACTTTATGCATGGAAAAGGGATATTCAGAGCATCTGTTTTGTATATATTAAAGCAATCTGTGCTTTTATTTTGGCTTATAAGTCAATTAATTAATTAATTAATATTTAGGCAACATATGAATAATTTGAAATATTATAGTCAGTTATAATATACATATATTAAATTATAGAATCTATTGCAATCTTTCACATTTCTTTAATTTTTATTATTTTTTGTCATTCTAGATAAAATAATATTTTATATAGTGTTTGTTGTTGGTTAGAACCAGTTTTTGGTATTATTTTCTCTCCTTGTCCAAATCTCCCAAAATATTTATCGATATCTATTGCAATGACTTTAAAAATATATTTCTCATTTCTACCTCTGTAATTCACCGATTATCATGATCTGAATGATGATTTTAAAATCTTCCAGCTTTGATATTTCTTATCAGATTTCATGGTCAGTATTATATATCAGGTTCTTTGAATGCTAAATTCTGGGGTCATTTGAAAGCACTTGTAGAGAGAATTATAATTTTTTTTTCAAGCTGGCCAACTCTGTAATTCCTGAGCTGATTATGCTAGCTTATTTTATTCTGATTTTTCTTAAACTAGACACAGCTCTGGACTTCCAAATAATATCATTCTTTCCATTTTCTAAGCTTGAAAACTTACATTTGGGAATTTTTTGGCCAGCTGAATGTCTTAATAGTCAACAAGGCAAAGTGTGTGTGTGTGTGTGTGTGTGTGTGTGTGTGTGTGTGTGTGAGTTTTAATGACTGTGATGTCTCTCAACCCATTTGAAATCTCTGCATAATTTGACAACACTGACTGCCAGAGTTCTCTCAACACTGTTCTATTCTTGAGATTACCTTTCATCTTGGTTTTCTTGATGTTTCAAACTTGATTCATCTCCTAACAGCCTCAATTATGTAATATTTAAAAATGTTGTTTATCCACATCTATCTTCCTTAACAACCTTATAAATTTGCTTATAAAATGCTACCGGTGTGAGGCCATTATATTCATCATTTCTACTGTTTCTTTTCTTATCTCAATGTTTGAGATACTGTCTTTCTCTTTATTTTTAACATTTCTCCATATTACAGATGATTTCATACCTTAAAATTTTACCAAAATGCCATTTGTTTACCTACAATCTGCAAGATAGACTCAAAGTTCCTGGTCTGACTATCAAACCTCCATATCTCACCTCCTAACATTCACCAAACTTCCAAACCACAGCTACTCATGAAAAATATTCATGTGTTTTCAAAATTCTTTGTTATAGAGGGCAAGCGCTCTATCCTTAAAGTTCAATGTTTTTACTTTACTGAAATCATATCCATAAATGTAAAGTGTTTAAAAGAATTCATTTTATGTTATGTGTATTTTAAAAAATCGAATAAGAAGTTTCATTCTTAGAGGTCCAAATCAAATGCAACCTTCTCATAAAAGCCTTCCCAGTCACCACCACTTAGATTTAATTAGTTCTCCTTTCTAGTCATGTAGAACTTTGCATGTGCCTCTAAAATGACAATATTTTCTTCTGTCTTATATTGTGTTTGTTTACACATCTCTGTTTTTCAGAAGAAAATATATTGCCTCTGCAGTACTTGGTCCTGCATAGATCTGGGAAAAAATAATATTTAGATGGGTGAAGACTACATGCATGTCTTGGAGCAGTTGAAGAGATGCTCAAGAAATCAAAATACAGAGTGACTGAAAAGCATATTAGTACAGGAGAGAGAAGAAACAGAAAAATTTCCAGTAAGTATTTTGATGTGTAAGGATCTGGGAAGGCACGGGGCTTCCCCTGGAGCACTTAGAATGCTCCAGCCAGTTTTATTCATATGTCATAGGAAAGGATGGACTTTTATGTCATCTGGCACTACATAGCAATCAGTATCATGAACTGTTATGTACTTAATAAGACATATTTGAATTAATAGAAAAGTCCAGATTTGGATTTAATTATAAAAAATCAAAACCAGAATGTGAGTCTTAGAAGGAATATTTAATTTTGCAAAAGTGAATATGTAAGTAAGGAAATTTTAGGAACACTGGCCAAACCCGTACAGGATGAATTGTCTTATAACTGCATAGACAGAGACCCAGACTACAAATAACAAGGGTGGGATGGGGTGAGTAGATTTGGAATGTTCATTTGGCTTTTCTCAGGAGAGATGATTTTTACTTGTGTGATATTAATTAAAGAATTTTCTTCTGAGTAGAAAAAGCTTAAATACTTAAAAAAGAAAAAGCTTAAAAAACTTAAATACTGGATATAGGTTGGATGTGAAGAAGACCCTCACAGGCATGACATTTATGTCAAACAAAGCAGTTTATACATACTTCCAAACACTAGTTCTCAAAAGAGCATGTCTATGCCCTAGCCAACCACCCTGACATTACTTTAAAATTATTAGCAAGATGACTTCATTCTTTTTCCTTAAAATATATCTTTATTAATCCCTTTCTGTCATATAAAGGTCATGGCAACACCATTGTAAATGTGCTATGTACTTCAGTGAAGTAAAATATAATACAAATGGCTACTTATATATATATATATATATATATACATATATAACTAATATATATATATATGTGTATACATATATACATTGTGTATATATGTATATATACATGGTGTATATACACATATACATATATACAATGTATATGTGTATGTATATATGCATATATATATATGTATATATATATTCCATTACTTATCAGAATAAATTATGGCACTTGCCATTAAATGGATGGAAATGGAGAATATCATGCTAAGTGAAATAAGCTAAACTCAGAAATTCAAAGGTTGAGTGTTTTCTCTCATATGGGGAAGCTAGAGTAAAATAAAGGAAAGGGAGAGGGAAGGAAGATCAGTATGTAGAAGGAAGAGATTGAGAAGCTGGGTGTGGAGGCAATGCAGACAAATTCTTTAAAAATCTTCTTATGTGCATATATAAATATACCACAGAGAATTTCCTCTTTATTCATAAGTAAAAAGAACCAATCAAATATAAATAAATAGATAAGTTAAAGGAAGTTTGGTAGAGAAAGGAGAATGAGGAAGGGGGTAGGAGGATGTGAGGAAATAAGAGGGGTCATGAACTGAAATCAAATTCCATGAATGTATGAGTTTGTTGGGATGAACTCAAATACTATGTGTAATTATAAATCTCTAATAAGAAAAATGGAAAAAATGTCCATAAACACAATAAATGCTTACTTTCTCTCTAATTTATCTAGGAGGCAGTGTTTTTTTTTTTTGTTTGTTTGTTTTGTTTTGATTAATAAAATGTACTCAAGTGGTCTATCCAGTGGAGGATAAAGATTATGATTGTAGTTCCTGTTCAAATGCATGTAGCATTTGATATAAGCTCATCATGAGTTTCTTAATATTATCTTTGTAAAATACCTATGTTATTTCCATAGAATCTCTATTGTGAGAAGTTATCATTGCCTTGTTCTTAAAATTTTTATTTTGGTTCACAGTTACAGAAGTCTCAGCCCATGGTTGGCCAACTCCATTGCAGAAATATTCTGGCTCTAACAAACACTATGCCCTTTCAGAGTATAACTTGCCTATTCTAGACATCATTGGGTCACCAGAAACATAAATATGCAGACTCTGAATAGCAATACTATTTCTGTTGTGGTAATTAATTAAATAATTTATCTTAGTGTCAACTTGATTAGAATAAAGGGTGCCCAGATAGTTGCTTAGACATTATTTCAGGATATATCTGTCAGACTATCTCTGAGTAAAGCAGATCATCATTCCCAATGTGGGTGGGCTTCATTCAACCCATTAAAGGCCTGATTATAAGTCTGGTTAAAAAAGAATTATTTCCCTCCCTGACTATATTTGAGCTAAGTTTTCCTGCCCAGCTTCCGACTTGTCTTCAGCCTACCAGCTGTCACAATTACAATTCTTTGCTTCCTTAAATGATTAAGCTATTTCTTACATCAAATCTTTAGAGAACCCAGACCAATGTAGTAAGGAAGGTGAATACATTTTAAACAATATATCAATACTTTTCTAAAACACATAGGGAAAGACTGCACATTTTAGGCTGGTATCTAATTTTCTTATCTGAATACTCAATTATTGTTTTCATTTTGCAAGAAAAAAAATGCTCAGTGTGGAATTAGACATAGTATAGAAACATAGTTTTTAGGTGACAGAGCATGATTTTATGTACCAATTAGTGTCTTTTTTTCCACAAGTCTACATGTATGTATATTTACATGCATTCATGTTTAAATAACAGATAAGCCATAGGCACTTGAGTGTAATTATGTTCATAAATGAAGATGAGAAGAGCAAACATATCATTAGCTCTTCAACTATGTGATTATATGGTCTTAGCATGACTCATGGTTAAACATGACAGCTTGTATGAACACTAGATTATTCATAGAGAGTAATGTATAAAAGACACTTTTCTGTAATTGGTCCCAGGGCAAAGGGCTGATGGCTTGTATAAAAGCCTCCAGATATGCATTTGGTCTGGCTTCTAATTAGTGAAACAAAAAAGAGCTGAACTTTGGAAATTGTGATGAGTCCCTGATCTTTTTTCCTTTAAGGAAATAATCACTTTGCCCTTGAACTCCAAAAGGCCTTGAAATCAACTGATTCTCCTCTTAAGCTCCTTAACAAGCGTGGGGATTAGAGGCAAGCCCTGTAGAATGGTTCATATTAGATATAAATGGTAACGGACAATAGAAATTCACCTATGAATAAGTACAGGCACCTTGAGCAGGTTTATTTATTTATTTTATAAGAACCTGTTATTCTCCTGTTGCAAGGCCACACATAATGCAGATCAATGATAAGACTATGGGAAAGAGCTCAATGAATGCACAGTTCTATCCAACAGCAATTCTTTATAAAATATAGTAAGTGGTAATAATATTAAATTATATAAACCAAATATGTCCTGAAAGTAAAAATACAATAAAAGTAATTGTTTACATATGTACTTTATTTATCAAAATGAATTAGTCTCACTTCATCACTTTTTTAATTTTCAAGTGCAAAATCTTGTGCATATTTTAAATCTGTTCTTAAACACACTTAGAAGGTAAACAAACACCACATCCGAGTGATCTTTTTGTACTAGATCCACTTTGGCCATAGTTCTCATGATCAATGTGTATAATTCTTTTACAGACTGTTGATCCTATTCTCACTCCTTAAATGGAGAGTCTGACTTAGTGCACTTCACCTTGAAGGGAGGCTTTCTGCACACAATCCGAAGATGCGGCATGAATTACCTCTCCTTCTGCCCCCCCTCCTGCAAAGAGAATAAAGTGTAATGGACCACGGAAGAGGGTGGGGAGAGGGAAAGATGGGGAAGTAAAATATAGCAGGTTTGGGAAAAAGATATAGCCTCTGTGATTAATATTAAAGTTCTGAGCTCATAGTCATCAAATTTCATTCTCTCTTCCTGCGATTTGGATGAACCTTAGCCATACTTAGATTGGTGCAAGAGTCTCATACTGCTACTAAATATCAGAAATAAAAATGTCCTTAAACTATCTGCTTTATAAAAAAACTCTGGAGTTCAGCTGTATCTTATAATAGGCTTTAGTACTCTCCAATATAACATAGGTATTCCTTTGACCTCTCCAGCCCTTCTGTCCCCAGCACTCTTTACTTTGTTACATGTATATTTACTTTATGTTACATGTATCTTTAATATTTGTTTGGATTCAATTAATATTCAGATGGCTTAATGTATTCATCACTTCAGAATGAACCTGCAGCTTAGTTAATAGTTACAATTTTAACTCTATAGGAGCTTCTAGTTATGAAGTTATTTTGTAGTTATATATTAAGCCAACATATATTGAGCACATGTTATATTACAAGCACTTTGCTAAGGTCTGAGGTGGAGAGATAAATAAGGTCTGGTCAGTGGTCTCAATAATCGCACTGAATGAGGATACAGGCCAGTGCCAGGTATAAAGGCTGACAGGAGGTGCAGAGAAAGTTGGTGGAAGTCATTTGTATTTATTATGTAATGGAAAGGGCTGTGGCAAAATATTGTGGGTGCTGTATTTAAAGAGAACAGTCAAAACAGCTTCATTCAATCATTTCTATATGGGAAATGCTAGGCAATTGTACTAGGTATTCTGAGGTTTTAGGAAATCTGTCAAGTCTATATTTTGTGAGAGACTGTATACTAATTTCAGGTTAGTTCAATTTCTTAGAAATGTTTTCACAAACTATTTTTTGTCCTTTGTTATATAGTTTATCCTTTAGTGCAATTTAATTTCATCATATTATTGCTGACTATAATTAGAAAGCTCAAACCAATTTAAAAAAAAATATATATATATTCCACATCAATAATGACTTCTCAAAAATGAGATTTTGCTTGAGTAGGAAGGCTTCCCATTTATTAGCCAGGATAGACCAGGATAAGATGCAATAACAATACAGCCCCTCATCTCAATGGCTTTGACAATAAAAATGTATTTCTTACTTTCATTATGTGTTAATTTATGGTAGGTAATGACTTCCAGGTTCTTCTCTTCTCTTTGGGTCCCAGGATGATCACCCAGTCTCAAAAACATTGGTGGCCTTTGGGTTAATTAAAAAGCAGTATAATCTCTCTCAGAAAACTCCTGTTTGAAATTGACCCCAATACTTTGAAACACATTTTACTGGCCAAAGCAAGACATTGTCCTTGGGGAAGCATAATCCTTACTGATAATGATGAGAGATAGCAATCATTCATGACCAATAACTTTACCATAAACATATTTTCAGTCAGTTTAGTGTCACTGTGATTGTGCCATGGTGGGGGTGGGGTTAGAGGTGTAGCTGCTAGTTTGGATTCCTGAAAGTAAACCCTTCAGTGCCCTGTGACTTCTTTTATTTTAGTAAATGACCAGGTGTGGCTACCTAGTGAAGGGAACCAAAGTAAACATCTACTCTTTGTTCCTGAAGGAAACTGAAATTCTCTGATATCTGAATGTAGTTATTATAAAAATGGAGATACTAAAATCACTGTTTAGTAATATGAATAGGAAAATTCTTTAACCCTTGTTAAAGTTGGAAAACTGGTCCAAAATAAGAATGTAATATTCTTTCTATGGTGTTACTTTAAAACTTAGCAGCCTAGATTAGGGGTCAGCAAACTAAGCCTAAATTAATGGTCAGCAAATTAAGCCCTTGAACTAAATCCTGACAGCAATGTGAGTACGTGTGTGTGTTACCTTGATTGAACACAGGGGCATTCAATGACTGAGCCACATCCCCAGTCTCACTGAGTTGCTTAGTGCCTCACTCTTGCTGAGGCTGGATTTGAACTCACGATTCTCCTGCCTTAGCCTCCTAAGATGCTGGGATTATAGACCTGCAACACTGTGCCTGGCTGCAACGTATGTTTTTGTTAATAAATTTTATTGGGTCACAGCCAGGCTACTTGCTTACTACCTATAGCTGCTTTCACATCATGATGGTATAATGAGTTGTAGCAACAGACTTTGAGGTATGCAAAGACTAAAATATTTATTATCAAATTTCAGGAGAAAGTTTTATTGTACCTTTGTCTAGGTTAAACATTATTCTTGATTATGTGAGTCACAAACATATTCATTCTTTAAAGAAACAGATGTTAGCATTTATCATTCTATGTCTAATTCTGTATAAGATGTGGGTATATTAATAATCAAAATAGAGTCTTGCCCTCATACAAATTATAACGTAACAGTGAAGGCAGACATTAATAAATGATCCCTTAATTAAATCTAAAATTCCACACAGAGGAAGATGAGACAAAGAATAAGGGGTCACAGCTACTATAGCTACTTATAATGAAGGAAATAAATTTAGAGTGGGAGTTGAACTATGTCTTCTTTCAGGATATATTTCTACAGCTGATATTTAAATAAAGAGAACAGAATATGCAAAGATCCTGGGGAAGAAAAAGAAGCATGCTAATAGTCATATTATAAAATAAACTATGGTAGCTATGAAGATAAACAAAACAGAATGGTTCTAAGAGACTATGAAGAAGTAAAATAAGCAAGACTTGGTAATGTAAAAGTGACAGACATAAGTGAGAGAAGGAAATAAAGAAGGACATCTTGGTTTCACTTGCCCAACTAGATGGATTGTCAATAAAAGAAGAATATGAAGAGGACCAGGTTTGGGAAAGAAAGAGTTTACAAAGAGCCCAAATACATGCAAGAACAAGATACATATGCTCTGAAAATGGGTTTGGGGGTCTAAATTTCAGAAGGGAATTTGAGCTAAAGTGTACTTTGAGTTATTGACACAGATGATGCTATGTTAATAAAAAAATAGAAAGAAGGCTCTTAGGACTGAGTCCTGTAATAGCTGGGTTAAAGAGGTTTAGTGTGCCCACAGAAATCCAAGACATTGCTTTACCAGTGGAAGAATGTTTGAAGAAAGAGTAACTAGCCCCTGGATGTGCTGTTAGGGCCATGACAATAATTGAATCAACCTCTTCAGATCTTTTACCCTAAAAAACTCGTGAAAGAAATGGCAACCATGGTCAGAGGTGGATTTTGGGAACGATACGATGAATCAGCCCGAATGAGGGAAATGGGGTCTTTTGGAAAGATGACTGTACTTTCTGCAAAGTTCAGTAGTACCTTCCTTGGTTAGAAATATCTTTGAGTAAATATCTCTGGTATCAGTCTTTTGGAATATCTGAGGAAGAGTTGGATTCATGAGATTTGTGGGAAGGGACTCAGATTTGCAACAATTTAAATATTTAATTGACATCTTCATTTTATTTTGTTCTTGTTTCAGTCACCTTTCGCATTGCTGTGACCAAAACACCTTACAAGAACTGTTAGAGGAGGAAAAGTTTATTTTGTCTCACAGTTTTAGAGGTGCAGTTCATGGTTGGTTAACTCCAGAACGCTGGGCCCAAGGCGAGACAGAACATCATGGCAGAAGGGCCTAGGGGAGGAAAGCCGTCCAGGATGTGACAGCCAGGAAATACAGAGATCTATGCTCACCATAGACAAAACTTAAACCCCAAAGTCACACCCCAGCAACCTGCCTCCTCCAGTCATATCCTACCTGCCTACCCAGTTACTACCCAGATAATCTATCAGTGGATTAATCCACTGATTTGGTTACACCTCTTGTAATCTAATTATTTAACCTCTGAAAATTCTTGCATTGTCTCACATGAACTCTTGGGGGACACCTCATACCTAAACCATAACAGTTTTCTAAAACTATTTTACATCTTAATGATCTCTTCGCTTAATAAAAATGAGCAAGCAAAAATTTCAGTTAAGCAGTAGAGAGCTTGCTTAGCACATGTGAGGCGCTGGGTTCAATCCTCAGGACCACATAAAAATAAATAAATAAAATAAAGGTATTAAATAATTTCAGTTAAGTTTTCTACATGCAAAAGGGGCTGATAGATCATGCACAGAAAAATGATATAGTCCTTTAACCAAATTAATTCATAGAAGAAAGGGATTCAAAACCAAAGGTGACCAGGAATATGCTATTTCCAGAATTCATCAGGATATTGAAAATGACAGTGAGCTTTTCTCTGAACGTGTAATGGGTGTTTACAGAATTTCATCTAGGGAAAGCTCAGGGTTACATGGGCTAATGCTTGGGATGTGTAAGAAATATTCTTTTCTTTTTGAAAAGACATATGTAAACAAAATAAAGAGGGAGGCAAATGTAAAAGACAACCTTTCAAGTCAGTAAGAGTGAGTTTAAATCCTTTTTACAAAAGTCAGTCTGCATAATTAAAACTCTTGGGAGCATAAATAACAATGACTGAGAAAAAGAATAACCTGCCAGGGCAGGAATTTGTTTGTTTGCTTGTTTTAAAAATTTACACTGATTTGTATTTATTATAGAGGTCGTTTCTTCCAGAATAAACTTTGCTTTAAAATATAAAATTAATGCTGTTTTGAGTGCTTTATTTTATTTCCCTAGGTTATATGTGTCCCTGCATGGATAACCATACTGATAACCAAGTTCTGCTCTATTCAGAAACTTTTCACCACAATTGGGGTGTACTGTGCTATGATGGCCTTAAGATTAGAAGGAGAGTTAGCAGGACACTTTGGGAGTCTAACTCCATCTCACATTCAGGTTCTCTAACAGTATTCTGGAATCTGAATTCCTGCATATTGTATAAAATCCTAAGGCTTCCTTCTTTTCCCTCTCCTCCAGGTGAGCCCAATCATAAAGGTCCTTATGAAAAGGATGCAGGAGATTCAGAGTGAGAGACAGAGACGGGAGGATGGAAGCACTGCTCAGAGAGGAGGGACAATGCCACACAGCCAGCTTGGAGTATGGACACTGAAGAAAGCAAGAACATGGATTGTACCCTAAAGTCTCAAGAAAGAACCAGTTATGTCGACACCTTGATTTTAGCCCATTGAGACCCATTTCTGACTTCTGACCTCCCAAATGTAAAAAAATATTTCTAAATATGTGGAAATTTGTTATGTTAGCAACCAATGCAACTTCTGTTCTGCATCCTTACCTAAACAACCCCTCTGTTCATGTGATTTCTTCAGAAAATCCTTTTATCACATTCTATTTCAAATCATATCTGTCCTCCCAGTACTGCTCCTTCTGATCATATGCTACCATTTGACATTGTGGATTTGTGGAATTACTTGGTTATTGTCTGCTCCCATACTTCTGTAAAACTGTACTAGGGCAAAGCCTTTTTTTTTTTTTTTTTTTTTTTTTTTTTTACAAAACAATGAAGGAATAAAGGAATTAATGTATGAATACTGTAGAGATACTGGTTGATTATTTTTGGTCTAAAAAAGTGAGTTAAAAAAGGAAATAGAAGGCATTTTTTGTTATATTTTGGTTTTGTTTAGAGATTTGTCCTTATACAGTTATCCCAGGAAAGAATGAAAAAGTAAGACAAAGAAATTATCCTTCTCTTACTTCTGCAGGTGTGCAGGCTCAGAAGTGGTGGGCTTAAGAGTACCTGCCTTCATCCTCACATGCATTTAGCTTCATTTATGGGGGTATGATGAAATCCAGAAATGACAAGAGAAAAAAAAAAAAAAAAAAGAAAGAAAGAAAGAAAGAAAGAAAGAAAGAAAGAAAGAAAGAAAGAAAAGAAAACCACCAGAGAAATGGAAAGAATGAAGAAGCAAGCATAGAAAATAGAAACTTAAAAATGTAGGGCATTAGCCAGGACCAGACATGGAACTGACACCACTCTCATCCTGGTGAACACACACCACCCCACCTCGTACCTGGTGCTCAGCATTATCAGTTGTTCCCTTGACACCACTGTTGGCACTGTAACTCCCTCCACTCTAGAAGACTAGATGCTGTTGAGACACAGTTCTTTGCTCTGTGATCTGAAGAAAGAGACACAAGGACACGGGAGGGCAAAGTGACAGAATTTCTTTGTTTATATAGAGAGGAAGTGCAGCTCTCATAAGGGATGGGTCCTGAATGTATTGCCCCCAAGTTGCTGCTGTCTAGGGGTTTACATGGTGTTCATGAAAGTGACCGTTAAAGCTTTTGGCTGTGAGTTTTAGGGAGGGAAGTTTCTACATCTAATCAGAGTGAAACACTAGGTGATCATCAGCCCCCTGTCCAATCAGGAGGTTGATCATGCGCTACTCCTGTACTTGGTCACAGGCTTCGCCACTGCGCTGTCTGGTCCATCAGATACTTTGTAGGCAGAATTGTAGCAATGGAGGTCCCGATCTTGTCTGTGTATCATGTTTCTAACCCCTTCTGTAACTGCTACTGCCATCATCTGCTGCCAACAAAATGAATGTGCTCCTGTTTCCCCTAGGAGCATCATTGGCTCCAGATTCAAGTTCCACAAGGCTATTGGCTGGCCTTTGGGCACATGCCCCTTCCCTTGATGGAAAGGAAGCTGGGGAAATAAGTAGCCAGTCTCTTTAGATTCTTCAGTGAGAAGGGGATTATTTCCCAATCAGGTTTTATTTTGAAAGAAAGGTCATCAAGAGTAAATATAAAATAAAAAATAACAATAAGTTAATAAGTTAATACCCATATGAACAATATGTTTCTTTCTTTAGCCCAAAGAGGGTAAATTTATCAATTTAGAGTGTAAGTGCCCCTGCTGTGAAACACAATCCCTTGCTTTGGGTTCTTTCTCGTAACCATGGGTGCCTTATTTAACCTTTATCACTAAGCATAGTGCTGAGCCCAAGCCTGGTTCTCAACACATACTACCTTTTACTTTATAACAGAAACTGTGTCCATCCTTTTGCACAAAGTCAGAATAAAGCAGGAATGTTTCATGTTTTTGGAGAGTCAGTTTTCTTGGAGGCAGAAATTATGTTTCTCTTATTCTGTTGGCTTTGCGGGATATCGGGTATGGTTAGTGTATTCATACAGGGTCCCTAGTTATTTTCAATTCAACCTGGATTTTTTTTTTTTTTTTTTTTTGTAGGCACATAAAAGAGATCTATCGAGTTGCCCAATCAATGTAAGTTTATTATTGCTTACCCAAGTGTTTAATAAACCCATCCCCATCCCGGGCATAGCTTTAAATACTTCATTGACTGTAACAAAGCTGCTCTTTTCTTTCTGGTCAAAGTGGCCATATAAACTATAATTAAGTACTAATTACGGGCTCTACTGGTCAGATAAGAGAAAACGGAGTCCATTATGAAACCTCCAGAACAAGCCCTTGGAGGGGATTTTTGCAGTTGGAAAATATTATTGAATAAACAAAATGAAACATAGAAATGAAAAAAGTGGAAGGTTGAGTTTCTTCCTTTTCTTCCATTTTGCCTGATTTCTATGATATGGTCATTGACTTTCTTTTTTTTTTTTTAATCTTTTAAAAAAAATATTTATTTATTTATTTGGTTTAGTTGTACACAATGTGTTTTATGTTTACGTGGTGCTGAGGATCGAACCCAGGCCGTGCACATGCTAGGCGAGCGCTCTACCGCTGAGCCACAATCCCAGCTCCCAGCCCAGGGTCATTGACTTTCTATGTTACTTTTCTGTTTTGTGAAAATAATGGTAAGAGAAAAATAATATTTTAAAAACGATGGCCTGTTTAAAGATGACTCATGTTTTGCACAGTCAGTAAAGAGGCTTTCTACCTTATGGAACATATTGAAATAGGATAGAGTGACCTTGTAAGTTCTTACTATTTGAGAAGACTCAATATTCAACTAGTCCCATGCATGAAAGGTAAGTTTGAAAATTAATCTTTAGTTTGAAGATATCATTAAAAAATGACATGCACTTTTATTAAATGTTTTCTTTGGAGAGAACTATATGATTTGAGCAGAGATACATAGCACCCACACACGTGCATGGATGCACACACAACTGGGCCACCTGCATTGCTTAACAGGCAGCTTGAAAACATCTCTGTGATCTCACCCTGCTATGTGACAGGAAGAGTGTCCCAGTCATGGCCATGTGCATACTTTACAGGAGCTTAGCATAGAAAGGACATATTTAACAGTTTATAACTGTCTCAGTGACAGCAAGTTCTAATTTAAAACTCCTGTGTAATACTTGTTAGGAAGTTTTAATATCAAAAGGCCAGCCAAGGTCTTCCATGAAAAATTTCTAGACAGTGAAAGAAACTAATCCTTTTTCATGATGTTTGGCTTCTGCACTGCAGTAGGCAATCTTGATTTCATATTTTATATGCATGGTTGGCTAATGAAACGTTCTACCTTAAAATCCTACAAGAGAGGAAAATGGCAATATGCTATAATAAACATGTGAAGCGAAATTCATATAGAATGCAAAAAACTACTGCTAAAATTTTAAAATGGTTTGGATAAATGTATTTAGCTTTTTTGAGGGATTTGTGCTCATTGTGTTCTGTGACACAATGATCCAGTGGTTAGTTGGCATTGGGACTGCCTTGCAGATTTGCATCCTTTGTAAAAGAGTTAGTATGATTTCCATGCATCTAGATCTTCTTCTCAGGTGACGTGGGTAACCTCCCACTTGAGCCTTCACCTGTATGGAATTTAATGCTTGTTACAATTACCTTGGGGTGTGGTCACAGGTGAGGAAAAAGAGCTGCCACAAGCACTGAAATCCCACTTGGCAAAAAGCCACTTGTCCTGTTTTCTGGGGGTGGTGCTGGCTCACACACTACAACAACCAAGAAATGTGATAGTCTCTTTCCATAGTTGCCTTCTGGGAAAATATATGTCTCCCCACACAAAGAAAGTAAATATGTATCTATGCATTCTGAAGCACAAACATGTGTATGTGTGAATGTATGTGAAAATGTGTGAACATCATTGGGTCTGATGGGTTGAAACAAAAGGCAGTATTTCAGGTACTTTGTTGTTACATACTATTATTATAATCTTTACACGCATGATGAAAATATTGAGTGCAAATGGCTGAAAGATGGAAAAATGTTTTCTAGAATAGTTCTTATTTCTACAGTACTCCTGAGTTATTTGATAGTTGGTTGAATTTTAATCTTTGAAAGGACTACCTGGGCAAACAGAACTATTAAGAAAATCTTATCTATAGAGTGCTTTTAAGTTATGGGATGAAAAGCAACAACTACTAAATAACATGATGCATTGTTTCTTTTATCATTTATATGACAGGCTTTTTAAAATAGGAATGTATGTCTCTCTCTGATTCCTTTATTTATCTATTTTTGTCTTAGTGCATTATATGCATATTTTATAAGCTGTCTCAAATTCTCTTGGGAAAGAATTGTGTGTACGTGGGGAAAGGATCACTGTAAAGATGGGTAGTAAATAAATAAATAATATCTGATTTGTATGGGGCACTTTAATTTTTTAGACAATGCATTTAACGTTATGTTAGTTCAATAGATGGCATGCATTGATATGATTATCATTTTCTTTCTTTCTCAATATAATGAAAAATGGGAATAATCTTTAATACTAATGAGCTTGTGTTTAAAAGCATTATTGATTTCTTTTAGCTAAGACATTACATTTCTTTATAATTCATGCTTTACTAAGATTTATTAACAAATATAGTAGAAAATGGATTTTGCAGACACCGATTAGTAGGTGGGTGACAGTACAGAAGCACACAGCCTTTGGAAGTTTGCGTTAGGAGAAATCACAATGACATTTTGACCAGGTGGTGGTGGGTAATATGCACTTAAGTAGTTGCATAATCTTTTGTCTATTCTCTTCACCTACTACCAATGTCATAAAAGATAATCATGTCTTTTGTTGAAATCCATCATAATGTCCTATTGTTGTGCTGCCTCCATTGTGGTGGATTAAACACTGGTCTCTGGAGTCAAGCAGCAACATTTTCTCCTTTATTTACATGCTTTTCTACCTTCTCTGCTCCCTAGTCTTCTCTGACCATGCAGTTTCCCATGTATGACTACACTATGTGTAAACCAGGAGATTTCAGAGTCAGGAGGGTTTGTTCAAACAAAGATGCTACTGATGTAATATCCTCTCATGTTGCACTAGAGGGTCATCAGTACCTTCTCAGCTGGACACAATATAGATGGAATGGATTCCAACAGAAAATCTTTTTCCCCATAACCAAGAATTAGTGATCACAGGGTGTAAAGATAAAATGCCAGCCGGGCGCGGTGGCGCACGCCTGTAATCCCAGCACTTTGGGAGGCTGAGGCAGGAGGATCGTAAGTTCAAAGCCAGCCTCAGCAATGGCGAGACACTTAGCAACTCAGTGAGACCCTGTCTCTAAATAAAATACAAAAAGGGCCGGGGATGTGGCCCAGTGGTCGAGTGCCCCTGAGTTCAATCCTTGGTACCACACACACACACACACACACACAAAAGATAAAATGCCTGGTACCTCTGGGCACACAGCTTGGAACTACCTTAATTTTCCAGTATTATTTTATGCCATTCCCAGTTTAATATTTTCCTTCCACATAAACTGTCCCACTTCTGCTCATTAAATATCTTCTGTTGCTCCACATGTGAACTAAAGGCCATGTTCTACTGCTCTTCCCTCACCTATAGCAACAAATCTTGTAAGATCTTGGAAGACAACACTGGCAGTTCTGGTGTAGACACTCTTTCCATCAAAATTTTCCAGAACACACTCTATGCCTCATTTCACATTTGGCAATTACTATGCTCACTGACAGTGGTCTGTTCTGATACTTTTCCATGTTATGCTTCACCAAGCCTGCTGATCTGACTCCCCCCAAGTCCTATGACTATAGGGTCCCATACCTTCTGTAATGACAAAAACATCTTGCATGTGATAAAGGCTAACTATCTTAAGGAGCTGAAAAAGTTTTCAAAGGGTCTTGAGGTGAGTAACCAGGGGAACTTGACATTTTTGAGCACTTAGTAGATTCTTGTCACATCACCAAACATTTCTCATAAGCCGTTACTTAAAATCTCAGAATAGCCCTGTGGGTAGATGGTTTTCCTCACAATTTATATATGATAACGCTGAGGTTCAAAATTTGGTACCTCACCTAAAGTCAGTCCACAGGAGAGAAATGGGCTGCATAAAGCTATCTGTTGTCATGCTCACTGTTGAACCACACTAGAGTAACCAAACAACACTGAGGAGGGAATTGATTACAGCCACAGATCCATGGAGTGGCTATAATTTTATAAAAACATAAAACAGATAACATCTTTCTCTGGTTCAAAAACCATCACTGGCTTCATATCACATTCAGGATAAATTCAGCTCTTTCATTGTGAAAGAGCTCTGAAGTTCATAGACTTTGCACATCTTATTTTCTTCTGTATCCCCAGCACTTAGAACAGTGTCTGACATTTTGTAGGTTCTCAGCAAATCATTAAGTAAATATTCAGTGAATGATTATTCTGTTAGTACCATGTGGGCAATGGAGGGCTGACTTTGGTCTTGCCATTTTATTTTCATATGTACAAAGAAGGGTGGCATGTGGGGTCCACAGAACCATATGACTTGAATATCCAATCAGGACATACTATCCAAGCAAATATTGTTCTATTTAATGGGAATAAGGGCTTGAAATGAATTTTCTATGGGAAATCCTAAAACCTAAGATGACTTTCACATTGTTCAACACTTGTCAGAAAGTAGATGTCACATTGTGACACTACCAGTTATAGTTCTCTGGATGTAAGAAAAGAAATCACTTTTTTTTTTTTTAAAGGAAACTAACATATTTTTAGCTTAGGTAGTGAATTACTGAGTAGTGAATAGTCACAGCTTTATATGTAATATATATATATATATATATATATATATATATATATATATATATATTTCCAAATTTAGCTTCCATGAAATCCATGTTCTCTTCATCCCTCCACAGATAAGTCAAGGGCCTTGTGGTTGAAGAACTTGTACAAAGTGAGGCCTGCTCAGATTGGTAGAGCTGACATTTGTAAACAAGACTGTCTGGTTCTGCAGCCCTAGCACAGAAATCAGTATCTGATCCAAAGCCACATCTCTCTTTATCAGATGTCCCCGCTCCATTCACTTTCCCTAAAGTCACACCCCATTTCTAGCACCTCTGCCCCCAACATCAATACACAAAGGTGCACACACAACAAAGCAACCTCAAATCTATGGAGGACGGCCAAGGATTTGAGGCTGATGCTTCCTGTGCCAAGCACTCTCCTGCTAAGCTGGTAATATAACACCTCCTTTTGGCTTCAGTAAAGCTTCAAGACAAATCTTAAACCAGATACACTCCTTTTAATCCTATTGTTACTATCTTGTGTGGTGCCAAAGTAAAGAAAGGGCGTGCTCTTAAAATGGGGACTCTAAGAAGTTATAAGTAGGATACACAAAGCACACACTAGAGCAATTCCCAATGGGGTTAATGTGTGATCTCCTTTAACCACACTTCCTCCTTCCCCTCTCCCCCTTCCTGTGCAGTAGTAAGTAAATAAATGAACCAACAAGCAACACTCTATTCTGTTTTCTTTTGAGAGGCAAAAGTTTAGTCATTTTGTTATTTTTCCCCTAAGGAAGCCAGTGGACCTACTGTGAGTAAAACACAGGGGTGGTTCTTTTACATAGATTATTTAATTTATCTTTATCACACCTCCTTAAAAGCAGGCACTAATCACAAAGCAACAGCAGCTCATAGAGGTGAATTGATTTAAGATCAAATAAGTAACTTGACTGGGATTTGAATTCAAATATGATAATTCAAGCATCCAATTTTTTTTTTTACTTCCTCCAAAATGCACAAAGATGTAAACAAATAAATCAATATGCATGTATGGGTTGGGGTGGAGAAAGCTGACTTTGTAAATTTTCCTATTTATAATGGAGCTCAGGCTGACGTAAGAAAAGAAGGGGACAGGAAGTAGTCAAGATGGCTACACTGGGCACACATGGTGTCAACGTGATAAGTGCTAAGATGACGTGTATGTGCTGGAAGGCAGATATCTCTGTATTTTACCTGCTGCCTGACCCATTCAGGGAGGTCGGCAATAGTTGACACAATCAAGCAATAAACTGCCTGACAGGAAGTAGCTTCTGTGCACTTCTATGCTCTCTGGCTGGGAGAGGGGACTTCCTGGTGAGTAAAGCTAACAGCAGATGAGTTAGTGCTTTTTACCAGCAGGAGTTCCAGACCCCTTCGTTTCTGAGGTGAAACCACCAAATACCAACTCAATCATGTCAGTGCAGTGACAGCTCTTTGTCACACATTTGACATGGGCTTTCTGAGGAGAAACTGGAAAGAAGCAGATGTGAAATAAGTGTTTATCAAAGCACATAGGAGCATAAAAGAATTGATTCTTTTTATCCAGAATTACCTGGAGTGACTAACAGGGACTTGAACTGTGCAGAAAGTTGAGTGTATGGTTAACTCTATTGCATGGATGATTAAAACTATGTACTTTCCTCCAAGGGATCAACCAACCATCAACAATGCAGTTATTTTTCCAAATGGCTGGCATGGAAAATCAACTCCATTGATGACATGGAAAATCAGAGACACAGCCTTGAAGGTGCAGCCTTGAAGGAACTAAGTTTCATACAGATAACTGGAGGACATAAATTACAGATTCACTTCTTTTCAATTTTTAAATAAGGGCTATTTCAGGCATTTACAGAAAAACACTCATTTTTCTTCCTCCTATTTCTTATTAGTGAGCAAAGTCTTGAACCCGACTCTCATTTCTGTTACAGAGAACCTTGTGCACCTATCAAATAGAGCCAACTTCAGATTCTAGTCTTTTCTTCCCCAAATTCGTGCAATATGCTTCACCACATAGGAGCTGTAAAATATGATTTGATACCATCATTTGCCATAACTATTGAATCTGAATGAATCCTTGGATTGAATTCTGCACTCTTCTTAATACCAAGAGTAGAGATGCTAAACTGACAACCCTCAGGTCAGATATTAAAATGTACAACCTCTCCTACTCTTGTAATGCTTGGTTGATATGCAGTTATTGTCCTGAAAGCCAGTCATTGGAGTTGAAAGATAAATATTATTCCATATCTTATTGAATAAAATATATTATATCACAGGTGATGGAGACAGATTGACTCAATAAATTCTAATAGTGTATGCTGAGAAATAGTGGCAATAAAAATGCTGATGACTTGACACAGGGAGAATATTGAATGTCATTAACATGCTATTTCCTCTCTTCTGATCTCCCTGTCATGTTCTTCACACTGTTATAATCTCTATCAGTGGATTTTTCTGTGGTTTATCGGGCTGAGAAAAATGGCATTTTTTTAGTACTTTAAATTATACACTATTCATCTGATTACAGAAATGATGCAGCACACTAAAAGTACAGAAAATTAATATAGTATTTTTATTGAGTATGCCACAAAAATGTGAGATGCTATTGAGCTCTCCACCAAATTTTGCCAAAACAATCATTTTTGCTTATTTTTACTCATTGAATCTGTTCAAAATAATGGATGAGAATTTTTAGCTTAGTTTCTAGAGTTTATGACAGAGCTGAAAGAGTTAAGATTTAGAGGTCATTCTAAAAGGGTTAGTTGTTAGGGTTAGTTGCATGGATCTTATTTCATTCAATAAGGTATAATAAAGAAACTTTAAAGTTTGTTTTAATTCTCCTTGTTTTCGCATGTTGCCTGGGAAAGATAATGAACATATATATACCTCATGCTGACAGAATTTAACTTTTAAGTCACGGCTTCTAAATTGATATAAAAGATGAGTATTAATTTAGGAGAGTAGTAGCTACCTATAAGTGATGAGTTCTTACATGTGATGTTTCACAGACTTCTAACCAAAGATCCCTGACCCCAATTATTTCCAGTCTTCTTTACAGAGTTCTGGGTGCGATACTCTTAGGTAATGAAGCTCCTTGAATTATCCACAAATTCCCAATCTGGAAAAAAAAAATCTCAATTTAATCATTCCCAATTAAAACCTACACCTCTTCCTGTTTTTCTCATCTGAGGGACACCACTGTCTTTTCTGCAGCCCAAATCAGACCTCCACATCATCTGTGTCCTCTTTTTCACCATGGTCCTCCATGAGCAAGCAATTAGCAAAGATATAGCGTTTTCTCCATGTTAGGTTTAAAATCTATCCAATTCTCCAAATCCTAACTGTTCCTGGCTCATCATGTCTTCAGGTTGATGCAATACTCTCATAACTCTTCTTCCATCTTCCAGTTTGTCTCAGTTCCTCCAATCACCAACCTCCTCCTTAGACACTTTGTGGCAAATCTGATCATGCCTTATCCTGGTTGAAATTCCTTCACTGGTTCTTTTCTGTCTTCAGCAGCTTATACAAAGGGTCCACCTAAGGTCTCCAAACACTTCTTGACTTTAAAGGCAAGTAATGAAGCCTGTTGAAATTTTTACTTTAAATTAATAACTAAGATCTCAAAATATTGCCTCTTTAAAAAATGGAATGTTTTGACAGCCTCCAACAGTGACTTTCTGGTGTTGCTGGGTCTCAGATAACACTGTTTAAGGACTGTCATTCATCTTTGTAACTTAGATACCCTGAAATACTTGGGTGGTTATAGTGGGCAAGTAAATTTATGTGTTCTTAAACTTACTTTATGCCCATAAACTATTGATTAAAGGAAGGACTATAAGAAAGATGAAAGCAGTGATGAAAATACATGCATTAATAAACAATAAGAAAATATAATTGTTTACTGAGCTTCAGTGGACTGGTAAAGTAAAATTCACCCCATACAGGTTTCTGTAAAGTGTAGCAATGTGAATCTAATGATTCAAAATCCAATAATATAAAAGGAAAATACAGTGAAAAAATATTCCATTGTCTTGTCTTAATTTATTGGCAATAGATAATCTATTTGCACCCATAATATTTTATTTGTGGAGAAGTGCCTTTCAGTATTATCCTGCAGCTTATAGTTTAGGAGCAAATTATGACATTTGTAAAATGTTTTAACTAATTGTGTGTGTGTGTGTTTGCATGTGTGTGAGAGGGACAGAGAAACAAAGACAAAGATTGCAAATCTTTAAGCTGCAAATCAGTCCACAAAAGCATATTCCTTGTCTGCTCCTTATGTTGAGAGAAATTATTCACTTTCCATCTACATTTTACTATGTATTCAGTATAAAATAAGTCATATGAAGTATATGTCATCTTGGAAATTTTTTGTAAATAATTTTTCACATAGTTAATTTTCTTTTTTTTAATAATTTTTCACATAGTTAATTTTCAAGTAAATAATGAGTTGCATTTTTATGGAACAGAATGGATATTTGCTTTTACATGTAGTTACTATTAGTTATAAAAAAATATCCAGGAAGGATTTTTCTGCCTCCTTTTGGGCTAGGACCCCTATCATTGAGAACAAAATAATGTTCTAAGACCCCTGGCATCCTGCTGTAATAGAACATGCCAAAACTTGTTCTGTCAGCATTATTGATAAGCCACCTCCAGATCATAAAGGAAGAGATGGAAAGGCCTGGAGGGACTATATCTTTAGGGAGCAGATAAAGTTATTTTTCTTATGTTTAAGTGAGAGACAAAAAACTTCTAGGGTCTTGTGTCTACAAATTTGATGTGCAGTCATATCATGTAAGAATGATGGTAATTTCACCGCTTTTTCAATCATCATGACTTTTGTTTCTTTTTCTTACCTTGTCTTAACACTAGGACCTCTAGTATAAGGGAAATTCTGAGCACTTCTCCAGCTTGTCCAAGAACATACAGTAATAGCTAAGGTACTCACCATCCCATTGTCTGGGAATGCTGGTGGCTGACAGTTCATAGCTGACTCCATGTTTAGGAATTACCCTCAGTTGAAGAAAACTACCCAGCTCAAGTTTGCACTTCCTCCCAGTGGTAGGTACCACAGATCCACTGACTGATCATGTAGAGGTGAAAGGTTTAGCCTTTTTGACCCAAGGCAGGCAATTCAAAGTGATGACCCATTTCAAAACTCTCCAGGTGAACTTAGAGTGGTGTTGATGGCTTCTAAATGGCATTTCTCTGTCTGAACAGTCCTACTTCCTTCCCTCCCTGATAGGAGTTGATTCTGAGGGCACATCCCAATAAACTCTCTGTGTTATACATCTTTGTTTGTGATTCTGTCCCAAGAACCTGACCTTGGATGCACTCTATGCTCTGTAGTCTAACTGTATTATGGACATCGTTAGAGAGTGTGCTAGATGAAATCACTGTTACCAATATCCTGATCCAACTAAATGTTCATGTGATTCAGAAATAAATTTTATAATACACCACGAAAAATAACAGAAACTTTGAAAAAAGAAAATCCTGAGTTTGGGAGATGCTGCCACTGTGAAATGAATTTATAAATCTAAGAAATCGAGTAAATGCTGGCCTATAGCATTTTTATTTATTTATTTATTTTTTATTATTTATTTACTTATTCATCATGCACGAGTATAGTATCTTTTTACATACAACTGCTTGTATACAAAGTATATAAGTACCATTCAGATCTTCAATCATGCATTTAGGATAATGATATCCATCTCATTCAACCATTTCCAACCACTTGCCCCTCACCTTTAACTTTGTATCACAATTTATATATGACCCCACAATGAGCCTTGTGCATGTAGGTGTTTTGTCCTATAGTCTCTCTTTTTTCAGGTAGCAAAATGAAGTGGCACCAGGAGAAAGGCCTTTCTGGTAGTTATGTTGAGGTAATTCACGTGAAAGGACCATCTCCAAAACTAATTAACAAGGTATGATGCTTATGTAACCCTTTCTAATCTAGCATTTCAATCTATAAATATGTTTTTGTCCCCTTGTACTGGGGATCAAACCCAGGGCTTTGCATGTTATAGACGAGTTCTCCATCACTAAACTATATTACTTAAAATACTTTTACAGTCATACATATTTATGGGGTACAGTTTGATAATTTGATATGTGTATACAGTTTGTAAAATCAGGTCAGGGTAATGCTGTCTTCATTAACACTTTAATCTCTTTACACATCATTATTTTTTGTTGGGAACCTTCAAACTTCTTAGTTCTAGTTCTTTATAAAATACACAAAAAAGTGTTGTAAACTATGTTTACCTTCCTATTATGCCACAAATCGCTAGAACTTATTCCTTCAATATTGCTGCTTTTTGGTACCTTTTGTTCAACCTTCTTATAATCCTCCCACTCCCTAAATTTCCTGACCTCTAATAACCACAAATTTTACTCTCTATTCCTGTAAAGTCAACGTTTTGGGCTTCCACAGGTGAGTGAAAACATATAGTATTCTTTCTTTCTGTACCTGACATTTTAATTTAACATTTTAATTTAACTACTAGAGGTAGTTCCATGTAAGTTCAGAGCTTCTACTTTGATAGGGAAATAAGAGGAAAAAGGTGTGTGTTAGTAGAGTACTGTCCAGAAGCACTTTTTGTTAGTTCATAAATTTTCTACAAGTGCAAATGTCCAAACCCAGATTTGAGATGTTAACTCGACTCAGCTTCAGTTATTTGGGGTTTATTGGTGAGGGTTTGTCCCCCATAGGTTTCAGGGTTCTCTTAGTGGCCTGATAACTAGCTCAGGACTTTGAAGCACAGGGATTGCAATTGACTAAAGTAAGCAATTGACTTTATCAAGGCTAAAGGTCCAAAAAAATGTACAAATTAATGGCATTGCACAAACCTGTAACTGATTCAGGAATATAGTTGGTGCAATAGAATTTGAAAGAGGACTAGCTTACCCTGAGACATTTTGGAGGGGGGTGGAGGAGGGTCTATTAATGGTTTAGATGTGATGTGTCCCCCAAAAGCTCATGTGTAAAACAATGCAAGAAAGTTTGGAGGAGAAATGACTGGGTTATCAGAGCCTTAATGCAAACAGTGAATTAATCCCCCCATGGGATTAACTAGGTGGTAACTGAAGGCAGGTAGGGTGTGGTTGGGGGGAGTCATTGGGAGTGTGCCTTTCAGGTATATGCTTTGTATACGGCCAGTGGAGTCTTTCTCTCTGCTTCCTGTTCATCGTGTGAGCTGTTTCCCTCTATAGCACTCTTCTGCCATGTTGTTCTGCCTCACCTGAATCCCTGAGTTATGGAGCCCGCTATCTATGAATTGAGACCTCTGAAACCATGAGCCCCCATATAAACTTTTCCTCCACTAAAATCATTCTTGTCAGGTCTTGTAGTCACAGGAGTAAAAAAGCTGATTAAAACAGGATCCTTCCTTCATTAAGGAATTCTTACCTTGAAACAGTACTGTAAAATAATGGGTCCTTGAATAGAGTTACATGATTGGATTTCCTTAAAAAAAAAAAAAAAAAAAGATCAGGGCTTGTAAAAGAATATATTTACAGCTTTGTGTTACTTCCACTTACAGATTTTTCTAGTATCAGATTTAGTTCTAGAGAATAAGGCACAACTTCCACCCCGGGATATTGAGAAAACCAATCCCAGATGTGCTACATGAAATGCAGTCAAGATAATTTAACAAATGCCTTCAGAAGAATAATATGCTCTCTCCACAAAAGAAATTCTCTATCACAAGGCAATTTGTGGACATGTTGTTCTATTCAGTCATAATTTCTTTCTTAGGTGAATCACTCCTCTCCACTCAGTGTAGTCCCGCGAAGTCCTCATGTATGATACGCCCAACTTCTGTCCATACTCTCAGACACAGCTGTTGGCTTGTGACCCAGGCTGGGCTGATGGTAGAACTCTACCTCCTTAGGTCCTAATATTTTTTTTCCAAAATGGGCTTATTATCTAAGCCAGGACCAACAGAAGCTTCTCTTAGATTGTTTCATGATTATTAGAAGAAACAATACCTGTTTATATATGTATTTTTTAAAATGTTTATTTATTTGCTTTTAGTTGTACACAATGCAATGCATTTATGTTTACGTGGTGCTGAGGATCGAACCTGGGCTGCGCACGTACTAGGCGAGCGCTCTACCGCTGAGCCACAACCCCAGCCCTATTTTATTTATTTTTATGTGGTGCTGAGGATGGAACCCAGGGCCTCACACATGCTAGGCAAGCGCTCTACCACTGAACCACGGCCCCAGCCCCTTATATATGTATTTTGAAAGTAAGAAGAGCTGGGCACAGCGGCACAAGCCTATAATCCCAGTGGCTAGGGAGGCTGAAGCAGGAAGATTGCAAGTTCAAAGCCAGCCTCAACAATCTCTCTAGGCCCTAAACAACTCAGAAAGGCCCTGTCTCAAAATAAAATATAGGAAGGGCTGGTGGTGTCCTCAGTTGTTAAGCACCCCTGAGGTAATCCCTGGTACAAAAGAGAAAAGAAAAAAAAAAAAGAAAAGAAAAGAAAGAGATGCTCAGTGGTGACCAATGACTGCCTATCTACTTATATTGTATAAAGTGTAGAAAAAAAAAAAAACTATAAAATCTTCATATCAAATAAAACGAAAGCTTAGATATAAGTACAAAGGAAGATTCCTGATAGTATTTCTTGAGTCATTGAACTCGAGGAATGACTGAACATTTAGCTAGCTATTCTCTTGGACATTTCAATTAATGAGCCAATGAATTCTTTTCCTACTTGTTTATTTGAATTGGGTTTTTACGCTACTTTCAGCTAAAAATATTCAGTCTAATGTAACAAGTTATTTGGATGAGTTGTGCATGAGTTGAATTGCTACTGCTTAATTCACCCTCTTCACCCTTTCTACACCTTATTCAAGTCAGACTAATCTAGGAGCACTGCACATAGTTGTGTTATTTCTATCTAATGGGAGACACACGCCAGGAAGGTTTTCCTAAATCAACTTCTTTAAGGGAAGAATCTGCAGTGACCAGTAGCTTACAAAATACTCATTGAGCCCTGCTCTATTCATTTAAGGAAAACGTGAAAGTACTAAGTAAATAATTACAATGTCATGTAAATGGTGACATAATTAAGAATACAGGCTCTGCTTAGTAAAAAAAAAAAAAAAGAATATGATGATGTACAGAAGTTGTAAGAACATGACTGTAGAGATAGCTGTAGAAGTTCATTCTGATGATAATAGGAAGGATTCCCTTATGTATTGATGCTCTTTTTTTTTTTTTTCTTTCTTTCTTTTTGCCTATGTAATACACAAATTTGTGCTTTCTGCTCTGGTGCAGAGCTGAACAGAGATGTAATGGTATAGGGTGGAAAAGCTGTGACTGGGAGGTAACACATTCTAACACACTCCTCCAGCGTCAGAAACCAGAAACATATTGGAATTCCAGAGTTTCTCTTCTCAGTGATGGAAACCCAGACCATGAAAATGAAGGATGCTGTATATAAGAAATTATTTATATTTTACCTCAAAAGAGTCAATTTCAGCCTGGCATGATGATGCATGCCTGTAATTCCAGCAACTCACAACTTGGGAGGCTGAGGCAGGAGGATTGTAAGTTCAAGGTCAGCCTCAGCAACTTAGCAGGGCCTTATGCAATTTAGCAAGATCCTGTCTTAAAAAAAAAATAAATAAAAAAGGCTGGGTATGTGGTTCAGTGGTAAAGCACCCTTGGGTTCAATCCCTGGTACAAAAAAAAACAAAGTGTCAATTTCACATAGTTCAACATAATAGTAACTTAATCATTTTATTTCTAATATTAGTACTCATAATAGTGCTAGCATTATGCACTTAGCAAAATGTAGGCACCACAGTTTATGATTTATTAGATAAACTCAGGATCTTCATAGCATTTATTAATTATATCAAATATATATGTGTGTGTGTGTGTATATATATACATATATATATAATTATTTCCTTATTATACAGATGATGGAAATGAGTCACAGAGATGCTAATTAACTTGCCCAAGGCCACAGAGCCAACATATGTGGGAGCTGGGATTGGAATCCAGTTGGTGTAATTCCTGAGCCTGCACTTTAGCACACTGTTGTGCTCTATTTCCCCAAAAGGCAGAGCACTAGATTTCTGCTTTATATGCCTCCCTTTCCACTCAGAAGACAAGTACCAGGTAAGAAAGAAGGGCTTCCCGAAGTCTTTTGTTCAACTTTCTCTGGTTTTTTTCTCAGGGCATCCATGAGGTAAGAGTCCACTTTTGGTGTTGGCAAGCTTCAAAGCGTCTCTGAATCTCTGGGTAGTTCCTGTGTCCACGAAATTAAAATCCATACTCAATGAAAATTACTCTTTTATGAGTGTTGGTTCAATGGTTTCATTAGTGGGGGAGGGATTCCCATCTCCCATGGTGGTGAGAGCAGTGGAACACATGAAGACACCCATCACAGGACCCATGAGACCAACAGCAGTTTATTGGTCACATCTACTTGCAGCTCAGAGGAGGAGGACACTGCATGTGACCCAGGGACACAGGCACTGCACTCAGCAACAGAGTGCAAAAGCAGATGTTTAGAAGGTAGTGTAGTACCAAGAGGGCAAGATGATCTGGTTCACATAGAAGATGTGAGTGGCTTGTCAGGATAACCTACTACTAGGATATAAGTGGAAACTTCCACTGGTCCTTTAAGGGAGGTGGTTGAGCTAGGAGATCTTAGCCATGGTTGCAGAGTTGGGGTGAATACTTATAGTTAGCTCACTCAAAGTCCTCCCAGAAAAGGCAGCACATGATAGAGGCCTTAATTTTAGGCCTTATGACACAGTCAGGTAGATGGATGTCTTTAGTAGGGTCTTTAAAATAAACAAACAAACAAACAAAAAAAAAAAAAAACAGAAAAATAGCCTTTCTTATGTTTGGACGAGATTGATTAAGATGACTTTCCCTCTAATAAAAAGGGCTATAAAGCTGAAAAATCATTAATCATAAAAATGAATAGAGGCATTTCTTCAAAACTGTGTGATCTTAAAAGAATTGCTTTAATGTTGCTTTGAGGATCCCTCAATGTTTTATTGAGATGTTCAATTTAGGGGGCTAGTAGAACCAGAAGAAATTATCTAACATCTTCCTTGAAGGTCCTCCAGCACAAGTGTGACTCTAGACTGTGGATTGTTAGCTGTGTGATATTGGCAAGTATTTCCATTTTGTAAGTCTCAATTGCTTAACTTTCAAATAGATCTTACAATATCTTTCTCAGAAAATTTTATGAAGTTTGAATCCTATCACATATGAATGAGATGGCACTTCAAAAGACTCAATAAACATTAGTTCTCTCTTTCTGCCCTTTCATTTAGCAAATCTTTTTTACCTCTATACATTATTGACCATTTTTAGTTGCTATCTTGCTATATTACTAAGTACATAGTAATTCAATCTCATGTCATCCATGAAATGTCCAAAGTCTTAAAGTTGAGACAAAGGAAGTCATCAGAGTGAAACAAAAATGGCAACACTCTCTGTATTCCATTTGCAACATTTAAATTCTAAATAATGACTGGTGGTATTGGTGGTAAGTGAAATGCCAATATTCTAGTAGTTTATCAAATATCTCTTTGCTAGGTCAAGCTGAGGGGAAATGAAACATAAGATAATGCCTTATCTTTAGACTCCAAGATAGTTCTATAGCACCTTCATATTAACAGTAAATTTAATTTCACATTTTCATCTAAATATGGAGCATTTTTTATGCTAGCGATTTCTATCAACTGTCTACTAAACATCCCCATTATGATAGCCCATGAGTACCCAAACTTAACGTCAATATTGAAAATCTCATGTCCTACTCATCACCCAAATTCTCTTGTCTTTTCTTTACTCCTTTTTAAATGAAGGGCATTTCTAAATATATGGCAAGCTAAATCAGAACCAGGGCTTGCTCACTGACCCCTCCTCTCTGACACCTGTCATATATGATCATTCCAGTAGTTCTGTCAATCCTTATTCGTAATCCACTTTTTTCTTCTATTCCAGTGCCTCTCCCTTAGCTCAGGCTACATTTGGCTCTAATCTAGATAAAACCCATTTTATTATATAGATTTTAATATATCAACTAACATTTTTATTTGATTTCTATGTACTTTGAGATTGAAGATGTTTTGGTACCAGAAAGATGGTATAGGAAGAAACATGGCACAGATCCATTTTAGTCCATTCCTTACATTAATCACAAGTAAAATCTCAGGAAAAACTGCAAAACAACTGTTTGAGGACTTTGTGAAAGTAAACAAAAGCAGGTACTATTAACCAAAAACATGGAGAAGCAACTGCACAAAGTAAGTTTTATGATATTTCATTTTTCCTGGCATGCAGTGTCTCTCATGCTCCAGTCATTACAGTGTATAGCAGCAGTGATGAAGGTTTCAGCTAAACCTCTGAGAGGAACCCCATCATTCCCTCCAAAGGAAACATGGAAATAAGTCCCCCAAAGTCAGATATTATTGGGAAGATGCTGGAAGGGAGAGGAGAGGCTCCTCTATTTCTATCTTTAAGCACATAGCCTAAATCTTGAGCTATACACACATGCACAAACACATATTAGCTTAGCTGTGGCTGGCAGAACTGAAAAGTCGAATAACACATGAAAGTCTTTCAGCTCAGTCCCTGATGAATATATGCATCTGCAATAAACATAAGCCAAAGTGGGGGAGGCTTGGAGAACTCAACCGAACCACTTGCACAAATGCTGACCAACTTATGAGCTCTTCACACACTAGACAGATTCAAATAGTGTAACAAAGACAAAGAAATTGGACCTAATAATTGATCCATTTCCAGAGAGAAGAAGACACGATTTATTATTTAACCTAACCATGTTGGTTTTGTGATAAAATTAAAGCTTTAATATTGTCCAGTATATTTTAACAGGATCCATGGTACAAAAACATAACATTCACAAAGTTCAGGGTATAATTCAAAATTAACCAACACAAAAATAGAACCAATAGCAAATGTATAAAATGTGATAAAAGTGTAAAAGCAAAAATAAGCATATGACAAACCTGAGATTACACAAATGCTGGACATAGAAGAACAAATTCTTTAGGAAAGCTTTTATAATTATGTATGTAAGGAAAAACATACTCAAGGTGATTGATTAAAAATTAGGAATGTTATCAGACAGATAGGAACTCTATAAAGAACTAAACATTAACTTAAAATTAAGAATATAGGAAATTATAAAATAATCCCAATAACAGCATGGTGAAAAGAGAAAGACAATTAAACAAACTTGAGGACATATAGGACCTATCCTAAGAGCAGAAAGAGAAGACACTGAAGAAGACTGACAGGAACCTGGTGAGCACCACGAGAAGCTATCATTTGTACAGCTGGAGTTTACAAGGAGAGGTGATGGAGGTTGGCAACAATGGCTGAAAACTTCTCAAATTCTGTGTAGAACATGTTTTTAGAAGATCACCTAATTCCAATTCTTGTAAATTTAAATAAAATCACAACTATGTATATTGAAATCAGCTCCAACCAAAGATAAGGAAAAAGTTTTGAAATCAGATAGAAAAAAATGGCATTACATATAGAGAAGAAGAAAGTTTTGAATGATGCATTTCTCTTTAAATAATTTTAAAGTACTGAAAGGAAGAACTGTCAACTCAGAATTCTATTTCCAGTAAAAATGTTCTTCCAAAATGAAGGTGAATAAAGAAATTTCCAGATAAAAGAAAACTGAAAAAAAAAATCATATTCAGCAGATCTGCCTTACAAGAAATGCTAAAAGAAGGGGAAAGACAGAAATTTGATGCTCAGGAGTAAAAGAAAATCCACAGAAATGTACACAGCAGGGCAAATATGAAAGAATACCATTGTCTTCTTAAACAACAATAAAAATTGTATGACCATTAAGGCAAAGATTGTAATAGTGTGTGGTGAGGTATTTAAACTTGTATGGATGTAATCCCATGACATATTACATCTGAAAGATAAGCAAGGAGATAGGGAATGGAACTGATAGGGTTGCAAATACCTTCTATATTAAGCAATGCCATATTAACTGTAAAAGATTAAGCATGGATATTGAAATCTCTAGAGTAACAGCTAAAAGAAGTACACAAAGATATAAACAAATTGCTTAACAACAGATTAAAATAAAACATGTATAAAATACTCAAATAATTCAAAACAGGGCAGAAAATGAATATAAAAACATCTGAAATAAGGAGAAAAGTAAGAAAATGTTGGATTAAAAACACAACCATATTAATGCTTTTATTACATGTTATTGACTTACATAGTTCTGTTTAAGAAAAGGCAGAAAAAATTTCCACAGTGGATTAAAAAGCAAGGACCTACTATGTGCTGAGTGTTAAAACACATTTTAAATGTAAAAAAAAGGCATACTGAAAATAAATGCATGAAAGAAATATGAATGGACACCATAAGCATTTACTTTGTATACTATATAGTAAAGACAATGATAAAGACAATGATAAAAGCATTTTACCATAAGGTAAAACGAAAATTTCAACATAATAAAGGGACAATTTGGGGGGAGACATAAAAATGATAAATATATATGCAACTAATTACTTAACCTAAAATTGTTAAAAGCAGAAATCATAGACAAGAAGGAACATAGATAATCTCACAGGGCAGGAGACTTTTAACAACTGCTCTTTCTTATGAATTGACAAAAACAAGTAAAATCAATAATAGAAGATTTGAACAACACCATCAACTCTATTGATGTAATTGATGTTTCAGATATTTACTTACAACAGCTACCCAATACACTTTCTTTCAAGTGCACATAGTGCATAATTTAAAACAGATCATATAATGAGATAGCAAACAAATTGTAATAAATATAAAAGGACTGAAGCATACAGGTATTCCCTGACTTCCTGTCAAGGAATTAAATTCAAAATCATAAGAATATATCTACAAACCCCCAAATGTCTGAAATTAAGCAACATACTTCTAAAAATTTATGGGTGCAATATAAAATCATAAGAAAATTTAGAATGTTTTAAATGAAAATATCAACATCCATATTTATGGGGTACAACTAAAAATATACAGAAATAAACTTATAGCTTATATTAGAAAAGAATATCCACCATAATAACTTAAGCCATATAAACAAAAACCTACTTTACAAAAAATATAAAAGAAAGTGCTCAGCTTGAAAATAACAACATCAGACATTAACTCAAATCCATAGGAAGAAATTAGTATCACCTAAAATGATAAATATGTGAATAAATGTTGTATGACTGTATATATGCCTATATAATTTTTAATGTTTTCAATTTTTAATAGGCAAAAATTGCTGAAAGTTGTAATTATAGCCCAATATTATTGGATTTGTAGGATATACTTGGCATATATGTGTATGTGTGTATATCTACATCTGTATGTATAAGACATATAGATACATATAGAAAAATAAGAGGAGAAAAGTGAAGCTATATTAAAGCAATTTACAAGTATTTGGTTAGTAATAATCTAAATTGTTTTAAGATAATAATTGTCTAAATTATGGAAAATAAGTAAATGTGTTTAAATCTTATATACAGCTCATGCTATATTGCTATTTGATTTTAATATGTCTCATTTTTCTTACACTCTTTATTCTTTCCTGTCATCTTATTTTTTGGATATATGTATATGACATCTGCTTATTATATGTTTATATATACACACATATATAGATATATATATATAAATTACAGAAATCATACTATAGTATAAATATACATTACATTTTAAATATGAAAATACATTAGTAATATGTTACCTATGTTTTAAAAGAAAATATTAACATTTTGTAATCTAGGTTAACATATTCATATATATATTATACTCCCATATATATCTCCATAAGTTAAGGTGGCAAGAAAGAACAACAACAAAAATCACATGAGCCATATTCATTACCAAATAGCAATAGAGTCAACATAAATACAGTTATACCAATAATTCCATTCCACATAAACAGACCAGTTCTCCCTCCCATGGAAAATACAGTGATAGACTAGATACAAAAAGCAATATCTAACTATAAGCAAGAGGCATATTTTAGATACAAAGACACAAACAAGTAAAAACAAAAGGATAAAAAAAACACATAACATTCTAACAGGAGCATTGAAAGAGTTGGAGTGGCTAAATAAATATCAGACAACATAGTGTTTAAGAGAAGCTAGAGTTCAATATATCAGGAATACATGAAAAATACAAATATATTCATTTAATAACATATCCTTACAATACAAGAATGAAAATCTGAAAGATGTAAAAGGGAAAATATATAATTCAACAATAAAACTTCTATACCCTGTTTTCAGCAAAGGGAAGAAAGAAATATTCAATGATATAAATACTTGAGCCACTGTGCCAATCATTTTGACCTCACTGACATTTATGCTATACTCCAGCCCATGACAACATAATATACTTTCTTTTCAAGATCACATGAAACATTCTTTAGGATAGAATATATGATAGGCCATAAAATGAGTCTAGGTAAATTTAAAAGCATACAAAGTATGCTCTTTGATCACAAAGGAATTAAATTAGAAATCAATGACAGACAAGAAGATATTTGGCAAAACTTCAGATGTTTGGAGATTAACATATTTCTACTAAATAACCCATAGGCCAAAAGAGAAACCACAAGGGAAATTTTATTGTATTTTAAGTGAATCAAAATAAATCATGAACTATTATGGAATACAGATAAAAATCAATGAAGTACATTCATAGTTTTGAAACATCTATATTAGAAGAGAGGAAAAGTTTCAAATTGATATTTTAGGTTTCCAACTTGTAGTACTAAGAAGAGTAAATTAAACCTGAAACAGAGAAAAGTAAATAATAAAGATCATACCAAACTTAGTAAAACAGAAAACACAAAAATAGAGAAAATCAATGAAACCAAGTCTGTTGTTTGGAAAGACCAATACAATTGAAAACATTTTATCCGGAATAACACAAAAAGACTCAAATTACCAAAACTGTTTTCTAAAGAAATTAAAATGATTGCTGTGGAATACTATAAACAACTTCAGGCCAACAAATTAAAACACAGAATAAAGTAGAAAAATTCCTAGAAAAAATAGAAATTACCCAAACTAATATAAGAAGAAGTAAAAATTAAGAAGTCAGACAAAAAGGTTACATATTTACCAGGAATATTTGCACAATTAATTTACCTTTACATGAAATATCCAGAAAATACAAACACTTTTAGTCAGACAGCAGATCAGTGGTTGCCTGGCACTGATGGTAGGAATAGGGATTGATAACAGATTGGGTCAAGAAAGATTTTAGGATGATAGAAATGGATTCTAGAACTGGACTGTAGTGATCATTACACAACTATATAAATTTACTAACCCTAATTGCACTGTAGAACTAGGATGAGCAAAACTTATGGCATGTAAATTATACTCCAGGGAAGTTGTTTTTGAAAAAGAGATGATAATGACAATAAAAAATCAAGTCACAAAGGAGAAAATATTTACAGAACATATTAAGACAAAGCACCTATATAAATAGCATATATAGAACTATTGTAATAACATATAGAAGACTAAAAAAGAAAATAATCAACATACATCACATATAATATATAAAGATTTCAAACAAAATCAAAACATACTCAATGTGTTTAGTCTCTGGGAAATACAGATTAATCTACAATAAGATACAATTATAAATCCATCAGCTTGACTGTTAATCTAAAATTTTGACCTTTGGTAGTACATTGAAGATATAGTGGCTGATACTTACATATGCTGTTAATGAGAATACATTATGGTACAAGGAATCTAAAAAACAGTTTAATAGTTTCTGAAAAATATTAAATGTCACCTTCTATAACAACCCAACAATATCATTCATAGGAATTTACTCATACAAAATACTTGTACGGTGTTTGAATGCATTGTCATAAAAGCTTTACTTGCAGTAGCAAGTACTTTTTGGGATAAATACTCAACAACATGTGAATAGATAAATTAAGGTGTAGACACACAATAAAATGCTACTCAGCAAAAAAAGAAAATATATCAACTACCAAAACATACAAGAATAAATGTAAACCTCAGTCATAACGCTATGTTAAGGAAGATGTGTAAAAAATGTTTATCATATGACTCTAAAAACACACATTTTATATATATATATATAAATAAATACACACACACACACACACACACACACACATATATATATATGACTTATATAAAGTTCTATATCATGCAAATAAAAAGTTTCTTGACTGCCTGGGGAGGTTGTGCTAGAAATCAGAGATTACAAATAGGCATGAAAAAAATTTTGGTTGTGATGATTATCTTCATTATCTTGTGATGGTTCCACTAGAATGTACACTTATTAAAACATCAAACTGCATACTTTAAATATTTGCAAATTATAGAAAGTAAATAATATCAATAAAACTATACAAATATTTTCTTTAAAAGATGTCTACAGAATCTCATAGTTATCTGGAAAAGTTTCCAATATTTTAGCATGGCACATATCAAAGGTTTTTCTATTAGTCTGAATTACTTTTCATCTTATTTGATAGAAAAATCTAAATGAGTAATAGTTTAAACCAGGGGTCAGAAAATTTTTTCTGAGAAAGACCAGAGAAAAGAATCATAGGCATCACAGGTTACAAGATGTCAACTACTCAACTGCCTTTATATCATGAAAGCAGCCATAATCAATACCTAAATGAATAGCATTCCTTTGATCTAACAGACCTTTACTGACAGAAACAGATAGTGGGCCAGATTTGGCTGGAAGGCCATCATGTGCCTATCCTGGAACTAAAAATATCTATTTTTTTTCAAATTTATTTTTTATTCTAAGTTGTTATAAATGACAGCAGAATGTATTACATTTCATATTATACTCGTCGAGCACAATTTTATATATCTCTGGTTGTATGCAAAGTATATTCACACCATTCGTGACTTCATACATTGGATTAGGCCCCAAGTTCCTTAATAAGACTCCTGTAGCACAAAAATTAATATCAAGAATCAATAAATGGGATAGATTCAAATTACAAAGCTTCTTCTCAGCAAAAGAAACAATCAGTGAGGTGAACAGAGAGCCTACTAATTGGGAACAAATCTTTACCACACGCATGTCAGATAGAGCACTAATCTCTAGAATATGTACAGAACTTAAAAATCTTACCACCAAAAAAAAAAAAAAAAAAACCCAATCAATAAATGGGCCAAGGAATTGAACAGACACTTCTCAGAAGAAGATATACAATCAATCAACAAACACTTGAAAAAATGTTCAACATCTCTGGCAATTAGAGAAATGCAAATCTATTTTAAATGTAGGTAATCCAGGACTAAAACTATACCTCCATCCATCTTCCAGGTTTTTTGCATTACTGAATATGTGGCCTCTACCTCCTGGCCCAAATGGCAGCTCTAGTATCAACCACAACCATAGTTAGCCAATAAGAATAACAGGGAAGGATAACCCCTTTGTATCTCCCCTTGGAAGTTGTAAACTGTTGTATTTGTATTTCACTCTCTGGAAATTAATCATATAGCCACATTTAGACACGAGGGAGACTAAGATAAGGAGTCTTCATTCAGGTTGATCTCATGTCCGGAGAACAGTAAAGAATCTTTCATCAAGATGGAAGGAATGAGTGATAGGTCTCTGCTACACCCTTCTAAATACAGTATAGACATTAAATATAGGAAGGAAACAAAAAAGAACATAAATTTTCAGAAAGAAACTCAAAGCTAGGTTTTCATTGTTTTATGAGACATTGGTTTATACAACAAATTCAAGATTCTCCTAATGACATAGCAGTGTGCCATGCTGGATGCAACAAAACCTGGATTAGAATTTGGGCTTTTTCACTTAATATTTATGTCAAAGTTAATAAACTTTCTCAGAATCCAATTTTACTTACATGCATAATGGACAGATTTTTTTAACACACCCATATTTATATAATGGGACAGGGAGAGAACTATGTATCCATTTAATATTGCAGTTGTCATACTAGGTGGTTTTGGTTTTGCTCTGATCCTCAAGATTTTATCAATTTATGGATAATTACTTTCTAGTATCTAGAATTTATGCTATGATAACACAGAGAAATTTCAGAATTTGAGGAATTTAGGTGCACCATAGTAATGGGTGTGCATAAACCTATGTAACTGATAATAACTCTATTGTATATAAAATGAACCACTCACCACAAAACCATTCCTGAAATCAACCTCCCAACAATTCTCTAGCAATATGCTGGGTCTGAGGTTTAGGTTAGAATTTTGAGCCATTCTTATATGTATTGCTGAGAAAGTTGCTACTATCAGTGTTTTGAAAATAATTTGCGATCCTTTTTTGAGAGTTAAGAAAGTCACAAAACAGAGGAGATACTAGGCTTAGAATGATATGAAGACATTATTGCTGGAATACATTGTCACCGAAGGAGTGTAAAGCATGTGAGAAATAACTGGTGAATCAGTCTTTAAGAAATTTATAATCACAATAATACTCCCTTGACATTAGCTTGGTATGTTATTCAGTGTTCTGTCATTATAGCAAAATACCTGAGATAAGACTTACAAGAAGGAAAGGTTTGTTTTGGCTCTTGGTTTCAGAGGCTTCAGTCCATGTTTTGTTGACTGCTGCTTTGGGGCCTGTGGCAAGGAGAGCACCATATGGAGAGTACATGGTGGATCAAAGCTGCTCTCCTCATGGTGGCCAGGAAGTAGGGGAGAAAAAGAGAGAGCAGAAGGGGCTGGGATCCCAATATCCCTTTCAAGGGCACAACCCCAGTGCTCCAAATTCCTGTGACTTGGCCCAAATTCTTGAACATTCACAACCCCCCAACAAAACCTCAAAAAGATGACCAAGTCTTTAACACATGGATCTTTGGGTAGAGCTTTGAAACCATGTCAATAATCATCATTAATCTTACATCTAAAATCTAGCTGTCTTAGATGCTGGATATTGTAGTGGTCACAGCAGTGAACACATTTGTGTTCAAATTCTAGTCCCCCCTCCTTCTGCCATGTACTCAGTATCTATCTATAGGGCCTATGAGCACTGCTTCTGATACTCATTTGGAGAATCAAGGATGCTAATGGGTTAAAGCACAACAGAATGCATAGTTGTTACTGTAGCTAACACTGCAGGCTAGGGAATCTAGATTGCAGGCCAAGGAAAAAGTAAAACATGGGACTGGTTTACCATCACCCTCATCCAGCTTTTTCTGATGCCATCCCAAGTGGTGTTTGGCTCTTCTTCTCTTCATTCATCCCAGCCTGGTATGCATGTACCTCTAACATCTAGGTTTAACTCTAGCCCCAAATTTAAGTCTGCCAATTTTCCAGCCTCTCAAGTGCAGTTTCTGACTTAATTTAACCTTGGTGGAGCCTCAAATTAGGCATGATTTAAAAGCTCCCTAGGTGTTTTTAATATGCAACCAATATCAAGGATTGCTGCATGAGGACACCCTGGCTGGGGCCACAGGCTGCCTTAATTTTCCAGCCTCTCCCTTGATGCAAACTTGGCCTTCACTATTGTGGTTCAGTCTGCTCCACCTGACCATCCTCAGCATTTCTTGGCCTGCCAAAATTTAGACATCCTGTCTTATTGTGGTAATCTGTTGTTAGTGTCACATTCATTCTCTGTGCCTATCCAGATTCTGTCTGCTCTTGCTTGGTGGGTGTGCTTAAGGTGAATCAGGCTTTACCTCAGCCTCTCCAGCAGGCTGGCTGCTAAGTTCTCACTCCATCTATGACCAGGATTCAAAGCTCAACAGAACCTCCAAAACTTCCCTCTTCCCAGAGGCATCCCCTGTGGAGGGCCAGCAAGGGACACAGGTCTGGTCTCCTATACCTTCCTTAAATCACTCTCTTTCCTTCTTTTCTATTAACCCAAGGCTATAGCCATGCACCAGCATAGTTGCTGCTCTTTTTGGTTGAAAAATGTAATAATAAGGGACAGAGAAAGGAGGGTGGGAGAGGGAGATTCCAGAACATATTTCCCCCATGATTTCACCATTATTATTAGACATAAATATTTAAATTTAATATATTTTATAGTATATTTTATGTAAAACCTAATGCATTATTAGCATTCCATAAAACCTAATGTATTATTAGCATTCTATTAAAAACATTTAATATTTATTAACAAGGATTTAATATAAACCATTTAGCTTGATTAACTGCACTACCTATATATTTGGTAAAATTAAAAGAAAAAAAGTCATTACCTTTGTGGAACTACAAATGTTGAACTTGTGTGTTTTGAAATTTGGGATCCTGCAATTTACTTTATTGTTTGAAAGAACATATGCATCTGACACATGGCTTGGGTATGAAAATAAAAAAGAGAAGGAGTCTCTTTCCAGGTCACAAAAATTGAAAACCACATTGCATATGTTCCTCCATTGTTTTCTTCAGAGCAAAGTAAGAAGGCATGTTGAATTATCATTTAGTTCCATAAAGCTACAAATTAGTCACTTGCTTTACTTCCTCTTTGTCTCACTAAATATTTTCCAAGTGGGGTTAACTAGTAACCAGAATGGAAGGTGTGAGAGGGAATGACACACACTCAGGTATCATTACCTATTTTATCTTGTATTGGAGACTGACAGTGGATAGAATCAATCATATTACTATTTTACCTCCTTATTAGGTATGCTGAATATTCAATGTGAGTCCCATTATACCATTGACTGATATTAATCAAACTTTCAAAAGAACATATATCCACACAATTCTAAAAATAGGAAAAGAAGTTCTAGAATAGTCTTAGAATAGAATGCACTGTTGACTGTCAAAAATCAGTCAGAATATGCAAATATCACTGTATAGTTTCTAGTTATTGGACCATAACTTAATCATTTGTGAATTAATATTGTTTTTTTATTTTATTTTCTATGCTAAGAAAACTATTGCAATTAATTTCTTTGTGCATGTTATTTCACATTTTGAATCGATTTTTTTTTTGTATTTCCAGAAATATCAACACTGGAAACTAAATTATCACTGAGCTTTTCATTTATTATATAATTCTACCCAGTACACTCAATTGTGCTTGTTTCCTAAGAGAGGAAAGAGATTTTAAGAGAGGTACATACATTGCAATGTAGAGAATGTTATGAGAAAACTGAGGATGTAGTTCAGTGGTATAATGCATGCTCAGCATGAGAGAGGACCAGGGTTTAATCACACACACATACACACACACACACACACACACACACACAAAATAATAACAACAACAAAAATGAATATTCTGAAAGCAAAATCCAGAGCATGTTTACTTTTACTTCATGGTGGTTTGGTTCTCTAGTTCTTTTCTGGAGCACCATGTTATTAAATCCAACAGCTACTGATGTTTTTCTTGGTATTGTGTTGACAAGTGGTATAAAACTGTAGGAATGTTCTTTACTATACAGAGAACTCACTGGGGACTTCAGAATTGATTAACTTACAGAGTAAACTGGGTGAATGAATGAACGGGTGAATGAATGAATAAATATAAATGGAAGTAATGTGCAATATGGCCACTTTTCCTGTTTGGGGACATTTTTTTTGACCTCTCTCACTGGTCACTGCTCCCTGTGACTGGTTGAGCCCAGTTAGATGGCTGGGGTAACTCCTCCCAGCTGTTGTTCTCTTTTCAGTGCCCCTTGAGAATTTATTTTCTGTCCAGTTAGACGCACATTACATTTTTGCGACTACCTTTCTTTTCCTGGTCAGTCTCAGTGTGATCAGCAGGTTCTGTGCCACATGGAACTTAAAGATTGGTACTGTAGTAGAGGCAATAACTGTATATCTGAGCTATATAATTAAGACAGAAAATTATTTCTTTGCAATCATTTCCTTGGAATTGAAAGGATATTTGTTCCAGGTTTTAGTTACAAAATAAGATTTACCCCCCTTATGATTTTACATTGTTTAATCCATAACTAATAAGATTGTCTTTTATTGGGCTAATAGTTATGGATAATTTTAACTGTCATGAAGAAACACACCTATCTACCTATCTTCCTTCCTTCCTTCCTTCCTTTTTTCCTTCCCTCCTTCTTTCCTTCCTTCCTTCCCCCACCCCTCTTTCTTGTCCCAACACATTTATTTCTTTTGTTGACACTATTTGCAAAGGTTGCCTTTCTGCATACTTTGATAGGCAGAGCTTCTACATAGTGTATCTTAAGAAGGAGGTTCTACATCAGTATTGAGTTACTGATTTTGGTCAGAGTAGCCAAAACTTGTTTGTTGGTGGTGGTTGTTATTGTAGCAAATTCTATTCCCTTCTTTTCAAAATAAAGGATACAATCACTTAAACTTTTCCAATCAAGCTCCTCTTCTCTACAATGACATTTTTCATGCCTGGGGTGGGGGGTAAAGTGCTCTTTATTTTCCCTCTCCGCAGCGCATGGTCCCAGCTGTGTGGCTCCCTTCATGAATATGCATGAAATCAGATATGACATTGCCCTGCTCCCATTAATAATCTTGTCATCTGACTTGTGCTCCAGAAAGCTCCAGTCCATGGCTTCTCAGAGCAAATGTAGCCTGAAGAAAAACAAGACAAAACGAAACAAGACGAAAAGACCATATCTTTTTGTTCATCTTTTTTATTTGATTGGGACAAGTATTCCAACCTTTGGGCATTCCTCCGAGGGGAACAGAAGAAGGGTGGAGGGAGAAGAGTGAGTAGGGCAGAGAAGAGAAGTCAGCCCTGTGTGAATGGCCTGGCTTGTTGGGAGCCTAAAGCGGTGGGTGTAATGGTATGCGAAGTGACCTTGAATATAGGCGCTGTGGGTAGCCCCAGCTTTTTTGTAAAAGAAGCATTTGCAGTGGAGGTTTGGGTTTCAGACTTCTCAGTCATCAATCATCTCAGCTCATTCTTCTCTTTGACAGCTCAGTACAAGGCCTGACATTTGACACCCAAGACCCTGGGACTCATGCACAGACACAAGCAGAGGCCCTGAGGGAGGGGAGGAGGGGAAGAAGGGAAGAGGGGAAAATAAGCTCCTTTTTTTTTTTTTTTTTTTTTTTTAAGATGCAGCAAACTGAGGAAGATACCAATTCTAACTGCTCAGGAAATGATTCTGCAGGACAACATCACATTCAGTCCTATCTGCTGTTTTGTGATATGTGTGTGTGTGTGTGTGTGTGTGTGTGTGTGTGTGTGTGCCATTCCAGTTGCTTAAAATAGCTCTGAGTGGACAGTTTGGGGCAAATATCTGATCCTGGCTGGCTACTTTCCATTTGGCTAGATTGAATTCAACCTCAGCATTTGAGGATGGATTGGTGGACACGGGGGTTATCACTTTCTGGACAATGGCTCATGACACTGTGACCTGAATGTCACTACATCATACTGTCACCTCAGAGGAAGGCCACCCTCAGGGTACTTTCCCTTTGGAAAATTGAAAAAAATATAAAAAGAAGGATAATAACTCAGGTTCTGGTATGAGCTCACTGAAGTTCGAGGTCAACTAATGCAAGTGTTTCAAGGATCAACTAATGGTAATTGGTGTTAAGAAGAATTAGGTAATTTATGGCTCTAACACTGAAAGAGTCTAAAAGGTTTACAGCATGCAAGTCCTAGGATTTCATGGGTGAAGGTCCAGGTGGCCCTGCCTCAAATCCCTATTCATCTAAGACGAGTTAAACTGAGTACCCAGCGCTGAGCACGTGAGTCCAAGTATCTGTAATTAAATTCTTACCCAAGTCTAAGACCTGACAGATCAATCGATCAAGAAATTTTTGACACTGACTATATTCCTAGCACTGTACTATTGTCATAGAAAATGCAAATAGTCTTAAGATCTCAGCCCACACTGCCACTATTGTTTATTTGGAAAGATAAAGCATACATTGATATGATAGTGCATAATAGGACGGTAAAACAAGTTTATCCTGATATATCAACTAGGTTGTCTCTAGGATTGCTTAGCACATCCTTCATTTGGGAAGCACTGGCATCCCACACACTAACTTGAGAAATCACATGGTTCTTCTCAGTATAAATGTGGGAAGATATTTGGGGTTTGCTTAGGAATTATAAGAAGCCCTGTAAAAACATTTAACAGTACAGGCTTAGAAAAATGGAAATAATATTAGGTGGCTTTCAGAAAAAAAAAATGCGCAGAGAAAAGACACTATCAGCAATGAATGGGGTAATAGCTAAATTAGAAGTGTCCTTTAAGAGCCGGGCGCGGTGGCGCACGCCTGTAATCCCAGCACTTTGGGAGGCTGAGGCAGGAGGATCGCGAGTTCAAAGCCAGCCATCAGCAATGGCGAGGCACTTAGCAACTCAGTGAGACCCTGTCTCTAAATAAAATACAAAAAAGGGCTGGGGATGTGGCCCAGTGGTCAAGTGCCCCTGAGTTCAATCTCCAGTACCAAAAAAAAAAAAAAAAAAAAAAAAAAGAAGTGTCCTTTGTTTTTCCTTTTAATTCATTCCCAATAACCTGCAATGAACTTAAATATATTTTTAATAATAAATAAATGATAAAACATATTTCGAAAATAGGGATACTTAGTGGCTATCTGTAGTCACATACCCTTTTCTTCCATTCTGTATATTTTTGTCGATGTAGGAAGTCTGGTAAGAACTGTCAATGATCTTATAAGAAGGTGGAAATGTTACATCCTCTAAGATTAGTCCCCAAGCATGAGTGAGGGCATTTATAATAGGTGGGGTTCACCTTCTTTGCTCTATTACCTATGTTCTAGCATAGCAACAACTTGCTCTATTAACAATTTGTGAGGGACATCTCTATCTTGCTCACTGAACAGTGAACTCCTTCAGGACCAGTCTCTGTTTTTTTTTTTTTTTTTTTTCAATACAGATTACTCATTTTAATATCTCAAAATTCACAATAGCTAAATTGTGGAACCAACCCAGATGCCCTTCAGTAGATGAATGGATAGGGAAACTTTGGTATATATACACAATGGAACTTTACTCAGCATTAAAAGAGAATAAAATCATGGCATTTGCAGGTAAATGGATGGAGTTGGAGAATATAATGCAAAGTGAAGTAAGCCAATCCCACAAAAACCAAAAGCTGAATGTTTTCTTGGATATGAAGATGCTGACTCATAATGGCAAAGTGGGGGAGCATGGGAGAAATAGAGGAACTTTAGATAGGGCAAAGAGGAGGGAGGGGAAGGGAGGGTTAAGGGGGTAGGAATGACCATGGAATGAGTTAGACATATTACCCTAAGTACATGTATGAAGACACAAATGGTGTGAAAATACTTTGTGTACAACCAGTGACTTGAAAAATTGTGCTCTATATGTGTAATATGAAATGAATTGCATTCTGCATCATGTATAACAAATTAGAATAAATAAATAATTTAATAATGAAAAAGAAACACAAGCCAGAGAGAGAGGAAAACAAACAAATAAATAAAATATCTCTTAAGGATAGGTCCTTATTTTCAAAGAATAAAATCAATGTCCTATTGAAACATTTAGACATATATCAATAAATATATGCTTCTATTTTTAAAATAAACATCATCTTGTTGTTTGGGGAACTAACCTGTGCACTTTTAGATCAACTCATATTTATTAATTTTGAACTTTGTTTTGTTACAACTCTTAGCATTAACATTTATTACTCTGACTTTTCATAAAACTTGTCAGGAATGGACTTGTCAGAAGTGTGTCTAGTTTGGGGTTCCTCCAGGGTCTCACTGAGTTAGTTGCTAAGTGCCTCTCCGTTGCTGAGGCTGGCTTTGAACTCGCAATCCTCCTGCCTCAGCCTCCCAAGTGCTGAGATTACAGGCATGTGCCCCCATGGCTTATTCACTATTTCTTTACTTGCCTTTCCCATGCTCTTAGTTTCTTAGCCTGAAAGTGTTTCCTAGTTTCAATGTTTCACAACAAATTGTCGTGTATAATATACACATTAAATTGTAGACAATAAATTCCTATGCAAATTATATCTTTTTTAAGTAACTGTGTTTTTTTCAAGAAATTTGTTATTCCATCTTGGTACCCCCTTGTGTTAGGAGAAATTTCTTGTGCTTGTACTCGGTGTTTCCCCACCTGCCCTTGGGAAACTTTACCCACTGCCTTCAAGGATTCTAGGTTCTGACCATGGACTTTCTTCCCCTTTTTGGTGGAGAAATACAAAATCTGCAATATTGCAAAATGAAAGGTCTTAATCTTGAGGGAAAGCCTTTGATCCATAACATAAGAGTTATGCTTAGCCATGAGCTTTTTGAAACAGAGCATTCTTCAGTTAGTGCAAAAGATTTGCAGTTGAAAGTTTGAAAATGTCACACACTGGTGATGATTAGTTTTCATATAAATAGAATGGTGTCATTGAAGGCCAACTCAAGAAGAGGGCTGTTTAGTTTTAAAAGTTGGACATTTTCTACTGTTGCAAAAAGTAGACTTAAACATTCATAATTAATGATGAGTGCCATAATTGTGACACTTTCAAGGTATGATATCAGCTAGATTTGGACTCATTTCAGGCAAAGAATGTATTATTTCACTGAGGAATCTGTGACTATTTTTCTTGTCGTGATTCACTGTGTGCCACATAACAGAAGTGGAATTCAAAAGATGAGGCTATATTTCTAATCATGTTGTTATTTCCCATGTAGCTTCTTACTCAGCTCCTTGGATTCTTCACACAAAACGATAAAAGGTCATCAATTATAGGGACCTTATGTAAATACTGGGCTGCTTTGTGATTCTATTGTAGGCAATGTTTATATACATCTGTTCAAATAAATTAATTTTCTTGTCCCAAATGACTCATTTAGTGGAACTAGAAGTTCTCATGCCAATGCAAATAGAGAAGAGAGAGGGCCCAGGGAAATTGGGAGAATGGAAATTCATTTTATCATCTACCAATTTATAAGAGCTGGCACATAATTTTTAAATGGAGAAGCACTAAGCAAATATTTATATAGGTATGGAAGAGGGAGAGAAAGAATTAAGAAGCTTGCCTTCTCATGTTGAATATAACCATCTTGAGGGTGTGGGGATGGATTTACACAGACCTGCATTTGAAGTCTTACTTGCCCTATTTTCTAGCTTGATGACATACTTCATTTTCCTTAAATGTCCATAGCTACATTTTCCACATCTATAAAATCATAATAACAGTTTTCAAACTATGATAACTGTCAATGCTATTGCACAGTGTTTTCATCTTCTCTAAGTACTAGCAACCTCCGCAGACGTGAGACATAAGACGGGGGATGAAGTAAGTCTTATAGACTGATCGGGGATGCTCTGGGCTAAGTTGAGCCTGAAACTAAAAGTTAAATCCCTGAAACTCCACCTGGGGCCTGGAGTAATGGGCACATGACTTTAAACAGCAGCTCCTTTCCTTCCCAAACTGTTTCTTAACCAAACTTCTACCATGTCTCCAACAACGTCCACTTAGGACGAGTCTTATCGATTGCCTGCTTCAGAATCCATATGGACTTGTCTTCACTTATTCAATCCCAATAGATTTCCTCCCTTGGTTTTTGTATCCTTTATATCTAGCATCACTTGTCCTATTTTTGTGAGATTGGTTGGGACTGTCACTTCTCAATTCCACCATCGCAAACCTTAATGCCAACTTTTAACGTCACACGG